>BSBK01009765.1:155000-887295 GCA_027943335.1 Chamaecyparis obtusa
TTGAAGGCTTCTTACCAGACCACACCTCCATGGGTTTCTTACCAACAAGGGCTGATGTAGGAGATCTGTTAACCAAATAGCAAGCAGTGGCCACAGCTTCGGCCCAAAACCTTTGTTCTAAACTAGCTCCACTAAGCATACTCCTAGCCTTCTCCATCAGTGTCTTGTTCATTCTCTCTACAACTCCATTTTGCTATGGGGTATAAGGATTTGTCTTATGCCTCTTGATACCTCGTTCTTTACAGAACTGTTCAAACTCTACCAAGCAAAACTCACCACCATTGTCAGTTCTCACACACTTAATCTTCTTACTAGTCTGATTCTCTACAAGAGCTTTAAATTCCTTGAACTGACTAAAGACTTGTGTTTTACTTTTAAGGAAATAAATCCATGTCCTTCTACTGTAATCATCTATGAAAGATACAAAAAATATAGACTTGGAGATTGAAGGAACTTTTACAGGACCAAATACATCAGAATGAATAAGATCCAAAACATCAGAAGATTTGTGAGAACTAGAGTAAAACTAAACATGATTTTGTTTACCATAGACATAGTGTTTGTAGAAGTTGAACTTGAGATTGCAATCATTTAACCCCTCAATGAGATTTTTATTTTTCAGGGTTCTGAGACCCTTTTCACCAATGTGGCCAAATCTCATATGCCACAATATTGTCTTTTCTGAAGGAAGCTTACCTTCCAAATTATTTGCACTACCATCGGAACCAATAGCCACAGACTTCTTCACTGCTTGTTCAGATGGTGAGGATGAAGAACTATTACATAGAGGAGTACATGCATCTAGCTGAAATAAGGTACCTCTCCTAGTACCCCTTGCAAGCACTATCGATCCTCTCATCATCTTGCATCCTTCTTTTGAAAAAACAACTTGCACACCTACATCATTTAGCATACTTATAGATAATAGGTTTCATGCCAAACCTAGAATGTGCATAACTCCGTTGATTCCCTTTACTCATCCATCAGGAAATTTGATAGTGACCCTTCCGCATCCAACTATCTTTAGGTGAGAATCATCACCCAAGTACACCTTTCCACCATCGAACTCTTCATATTTTGAGAACCAGTTTCGATGAGAGGTCATGTGAAAAGATGCACCTGAGTCAACCAACCACACATCATCAGATGCATGGGCTGCCAAAGCTATGATGAATGCATCACCATCTTCTTGAGATCTTTCTGAAGCTGAATTTGAACCTTTCTTCTTCTTCGGATCTTTGCAGTCTTTACGGAAGTACCTAGATTTATCACAGTTCCAACATTTCACCTTGGACTTTCCAGGAGTCTTAGAACTCCCATGGGATTTGGATCTACCCTTCTTTGACTTGTTGTCATTCTGCTTTCCTCTGTCATTGGATCTCCCACGAACAGCAAGGGTTTCCTTAGACGAATCTGAAGTCTTTCTTCGCATCTCCTCAGATAGCAGTGAAGACACCACATCATCCATTTTGAAGGTGACTAAAGTGCTTCCGAGAGCCATCACAAGATGGTCCCATGAATCTAGCAAGGAACAAAGTAGGGTCATACAATGATCCTCCTCCTCGATGTTGGCATCAGATGATGCCAACTGTGCAATCAATAAATTGAATGCATTGAGATGATCAGTTATGGATCCACCTTCCTCCATTCTTAAAGAATACAACTTCTTTCTTAGGAACAACTTATTCACTAGAGATTTGGCTTGATACACAGACCCAAGCCATTTCCACAAAGAATTTGCAGTAGTCTCATCAAGAACATTCAGAAGAATGACATCTGCTAGATAGAGTCTGATGAGACCCTTAGCCTTCCGATCCTTGACCTCCCAATCCGCTTGAGATATCACTGCAGGTTTCACATCAAGTGAAGTAGCCTCCCACAGATTATGATCTTCAAGCATGTCTTCCATCCTGAGTTTCCACAACTCAAAATTAGTGCCATTAAATTTCTCCACCTCCATTCTTCCATATGATGAACTTGCCATCTCAATCTGAAAATAAGATTCAGAATGCTCTGCAAAAAAATCCCACTCAAACTTGAGATTAGCTCAAAAAACCCTACCCAACAACTAGGATCAAAAGTTGATCAAGCTCTGATACCACTTGTAAGGAAACTCAGGTACATAAATAGCTTCCTACGCTAATCTCTATAGGAGAGTATTGTGCAAATTCTTATAAATCCTTACAATTTCAGATTCGTTAACTACTTTAACAAAGATATTGCAACCACATACCATACATACAGAAAAATAGAGAATGACACAATGATATACCCTAGGGAAAACCTTTTGGTAAAAAACCCCAGCACTCCAAAACCTGCACAATGTATTATCTTCAACACAAAGATTACAATACACTTGCAATGCAAGTTCTTTCAGGAAATGAGAGACAAAGCCAACAAGACTTAAATTTTGTTATATCTCTCCCATAGGAGTAGCATCATATATATAGACTCCTCTGGACCCAAAAAATAGGCACAACCACCAAGACCCATGCACGAAGCCACATGTACACAGTTGTTACATGCAATCCCAAGAATAGGTGTCCATCCCTAGAATAGACTATGACAGCCTGTCATAGAATCTACCAAAAATAATGGTCACAAGAGAAGTGTAAGAGAATCTATCATACCAACCTATTTTTGGCATATTCTCTTACACACACCAACCACTTCTTCTTGGGCGCCAAAATAGGCCCAAGTCATAAGATGCTCTTACACCTGTCATAGCACATTCCTTAAATAGTTCTTACGCATCATAAGAATCTATCATGACCATTTCAGTCATGATCTCCTTACGCACAAGATGCTGACACATCAAGTGGAGTGACACATCAACATGCCAACTAGACATGTACACTCACACTTAATTACATTATTTGCAAAAAAATACATTTACAAAACAAATAATAAGAATAGGAATTATCCAAGGTTGAGACACCTTATTCCTAACATATATATATAAACAGACAATGGAAATCAAGGAGGGAGAGTGCGACATCATGTGGACCTCCCATACGAGTAACTATGACTACCCCTCCTCATCCTACACTCACATCAACAGTGAACATCAAACCATAATAGGGTCAGTAGGGTTAGATCATCATATAAACATCATAACACAAATCAATGTAAAACATTTTACTAATAGTTAATTTCTAACCATTCATCGTTAAATGCTAACTCATTTAATATTTCCAAATAAACTGCAGTAACCAAATATATATGCTCAAATGTCTCATAAAATGCTAACTAAATAATAATCATAGTCCATCATAAAATACAAAGTGTCAAAGCAATAGTCCTGTCAGTCTAACATAGGAGGATGCTAGGGTGGGCATTACAAAATGAAACTCAAGAAACCATGGATGACATAGAGAATCCCATTCACAAATTTGACATATACCATGATGAAGATGAAATAATCGATAAATTGATTAAAGAAGCTCAAAAAGATAAAAAAATCCACAAATTCATGGAAAGAGTCCTAGAATCTAATGAAGAAAATTATTTCCTCATGTTGGTTCACCAAGGATTTAAACTACCTCGAGACTTTGGTGTATCCCAACTAAGAACTAAAGAGGACACCATAGAAAATAATCATCTAACTACACTTACATAGAAAATCCAAGCACTACAACAATAAATGTAAGACATGAAAAGAGGAACATCAACCAAAAGATACTCCTTGGAAGACATTTGTCCATATCCTTTTGAAAAAAATTTGAACATGAGTCGATCTACCCCAAGATGTGAAATACCAAAATATGATAAATACATGGGAAATATTGATCTACATGATCACGTGAGGGAGTTTTGAAAAATGAGCATGGAGTTTTCACATAATGAAACATATCTAATAAGACTATTTTCTAGAATTTTGGGAGGACAATCCATGGAGTGGTTTTCAAAACTACCATTAGGTATTAAATCATTTGAATAACTAGTCAAAAAATTTGTCACCCAATATTCATATAATATTGAGCATGAAGTCACTATGATTGATCTATGCAATACCAAATATAAAAATGGGGAAGCATTCATTACCTTTATACAAAGATAGAGACAAATATTTGCAAAATATCCACATATTATCCTAGCACAAGAAAAAATGGACATCTTTATCAACAATATAAATAGAGAAATGAGTTATAGACTCCAATTACAATGTGTACCCACTTTTGACAAGATGATTGAAAATGGGATTAAAATAAAAAATGTTTTGGCGAGGAAAGGAGAACTAAAGTTCTATAAAGATACAAGAAATTCCCTTAACAACACAAACACCAACAACAAAAAATAATGATAAAAGAACACAATAAACCAATACCACCATCATATACACCTAGAAGAAATTAAACACTTTTTAAAGAACCATTCAAATCAGCTTTAAGAATTCTTATTACAAACAATCCTATAACACTACTTGACACAAGATATTTGGAACTGAAAGTCAATCCTCCATGGTGGAATGATTCTTACATTTATGAATTTCATAGTAGGGTGCACAAAATGAAAGATTGTCAAAGATTGAGACATGTTGTGCAAGATTTGATAGACAATGGGGTTATCACTTTTGAAGGACATAAAACCAACAAAGAACATATTGCATTTAAAACCCATTTTCTTAATCATGAAAATGGTGAATCCTCAAAAACAACAGAATACAACAAAGGAGAAAAAGTGAATCACACCTACAAACATGACAATGTAATCAACAAACTTTCATGATTTTAATCAAGAGTTAATGTCATTATCATTAAGTAAAAATTAGAATGAGAACCTACCAATGCATCAAGCTAAGATAGTTTTGAGAGGAACAATAATAAATGCAACATCTTCCTCTTCAAATTAGTATAACATAATAGACCAATTGCAGAAAACTCCAACACAAATATCAATATTAGAGCTTTTGAAACTTCCACCAATGCACAAAGACATTTTTGAAAAATCTCTAGTAGACACTACGGTACCCAAGTATTTTGATTTTTCATATATCTAGGCCATGGTGGGACATTTAACAACACCCCACTATCTCTCTTTCACAAAAAATGATGGCATGTCCCTAAATCATCAACAAAATCTTCCATTGCACATTGAAGTCCTAATTCACAAACGTTGGGTGAAATGAGTCCTAATAAAATGGAGGAGCTAGTCTAAATATCTATACATTGAGTCTTTTCCATGCATTAGGATATTCTAAGAATGTAGTGGACCCAAAAATATAGATCACAATAAAGGCATACGGTGATGAAGAGAGGTACTCTAAAGGACTAGTTGTATCATCAATCAAAGTGGGACCAATTGTAAAAGATACAGTATGTCAAGTTCTAGAATTGAAATTATCCTACAACATACATTTTAGTAGACCATGGATTCATAAAATGCAAGCAGAGTCATCTACCTATCATCAATGTTTAAAATTCCCCTACAACAGATAAGGAATCACCATTTTCAGACATTTAAACCCCTATCAATATTGTAACACAATCAAACCTATGACAGATGTTATCATACCACACAACAAAGAGGCTTCTACTTCCATCTCTTCTAACACAAAATCAAACAATGAGGATTCTACTTCTAGATCTTCTAGTATAGAAACAAATAGGGGGGCTTCTACTTCTAGTTCATACAATACAGAGAGTCTCTTAGCAACCTTTGAATAGAATATTAAATTAAAAGGTAAAGGAGTAGGGGAATATTCTCTTGAACATTATTTTTCTCTATCAAACCTACCACCCATTATTTATCTCTATCAGACCTAACACTTTCTCCAAGATTGTATGGGAAACCATCGACCTCTAAACAACAAGTGGAAAAACCATTTACAATCCTTGATGGATCATTTGTTAGAGAAAGGACATTATCAGAAGAAAATGATGGCAAATATGTCTTTCAATGGTTATAAAAAGATGACGAGGAATCCCACAAAATAGTACTAAACATTGAGTTATCCACACATCAATATGGAAAAAAGATTTCTTATCATGAAAAAGATGGAGTATGATAGAAAAGATCATATAGGAAAAAGAAAATAAGGCATCTTTGAACCCATACACCACACTACATGGTATGAAAAAGATAAGAAAGGGATCAAATATAGAGAATTGGAGGATGCTCATGATAACAAGGGATAAATCCTTAGAGTACAAGCTTACAATAATTCAGATGCTAGAGAACAAGAATGGGATTCCATGTCAGAAGAATCTTGTGAAGAGAAAAACATTCACGTAATCCAATTATATGTACCCAGATTCCATGAGGGACAAATTTTGGTGTCGAGACCATTGGAATATAAATCACAACATATTGTTAATGACTCTTGTGAGGATGATAAGATTCTAAACAAGATGGATCATCTTGAGGAGAGCCACATTATAGACCTTGATGATACCATTTATGACTTTGAACATGTGTCTATCAAGACCCTTACTACCATTGAACCAAACCAATAAAATGAATCCCTACCCTTGGTACATACTAAACTTATCAACTAGGAACAAACAAAACCTTTTGAGATGCACACTTTTCCTAATGACAATGTCATTTTACTATATCTCAATGTTATCGACCTAAAACATATTCAACTAATTAATATCATGATGAATATTTTTCTCTAGGGAGTGACAAGTCTCTCAGTCAAAAAATAAATGAAATGAATTAAGGATATAAAAGTGATAATCATGTTATGGAAACTGCAACAAATGGAACCAAAATCTGGAGGTTTGGAACATTGTGAAGAATGGGGGTTTGGCCGATTATTTGGAGAGACTGCATGGAAGTAAGCCTGCTATTACCAGACAATTCCTCAAGACTTGGAACAAGGGAAAAATTATGGTGGGAACACAGTGCATGGAGATAACAAAGGAGATCATCACCGAGGCTACAAGTCTCAAAATTGAAGGGGCCAACTTTTATAGAGACAAGAAGGTTTTAGACAAAGCCCTCAAGGCTTTTGTGGCAATGGAGCAGGAAAGGAAGCTTATGGTAAAGATTGAAAACTCTTATTTTAGTCCTAAGTGCATTTCTAGGCCATGGAGGTTGGTTCTTTTTGTTCTTATTAGCTACATTACGCTGGATGAGAGGTACACTAAAATCTATAATCACCATCTTATTCTATTGAATCATTTCAAACATGGGATTAAAGTTAATTTTCCCTTTTATCTTTTGAGTTCTTTGGATGCTACTATTCATAGTTTGTAGAAGGACCTTGAGGTTGACCATGCCTGTCATGAAGGCTTGATGGTTTTAATCTATGATGTGTTAAAGTCCAAAAAGGTTGAGAGGTCCCAGTTCAATCAGAAGGCCCTTGAAGATTATGACACTGATGGAAAGGAATTGGAGGAGCCCTTTGTGGAGGATACTGAAAGTGAAGAGGTTGAATCCATTCAACCCAGAAAACCTTCCAAGCACCATGGCTCCTTATCCAAGATGAAAAAAGGGAAGGCTAAGATTAAGGATTTGGCTACAGAAATGGAGATTGATGAAGAGGAAAGTAGGGATGACAGTGTGTAGGGGAAGGGTAAAAAGGATAAGGAGACTATTGGGAGTCACACCAGAGCCAAGAAAAAGAATAAGAAGGTGGGTAAGAGGGTTGTCATCTCTACTAATGATGATTCTTCCTCATAGGAGAATGCTCAGGAAAAATAGGGTAAGAGGTTAGAGAATGAACCTAATATGGGGGATTATGATGACTTAGACCATAATGTTTTGGTGGAGGAGAAGATCATGAAGGATATTGCCTAGGATGTGGCCAATATTGAGAAGGATAGAGTGGACAAAGACAAGAGTAGGGCGGGGAGATCTAAGGAGGTCATTGCCTGTGTAAATAAGGACTTTGACAATCTGGGTTGTACTGCTTTCTTTAATAACCTTAGTACTATGAAAAATGACATCAATACTATGAAAATCCAAATTCAACAGTTTCATAGGGAAGTTGGGGCTCTTGGAAAAATGAATTTGGGAGAAAAGACTATGGGATAGAGTATTAAGGAGTTGAAGGAGGTTATTGGCAGAGCTGAGGGGATAATGACTCTTACGAAGAAAATCACTATGATGGAGAACATAATGAAAGAGGTGGAAACTTTGAAAGGTGTAAACCTGCTTAAGAGAATGGATAAAATGGAGAGCAGTATTCAGAATTTGGAGAAGACAATTGTCAATATAGATGAACATAGTTTCTCCATCCTTAAAGCCTCGACAGAGCATATCAGAATCCTTGTGGACAAGATGGAGTAGGGTAAAGGGGAGCAGGCACCCAAGGAGATCAAGGACCTAGTAAAAGGACTAGATCAAGCTTCAAAAAGTTGGAGATTCACAAGAAAAAAGATCTTGAGGAACTTAAGGTGTCCTCAAAAAATATGCAGATGTTGGCTGATCAGGCAACTGAACTTATGAAGACTATCTAGCTGGCTTTTTGCTGTCCTGCTGTCTTTTTGCTGTCCTCTTCTCTCTATTTTTTGGAGGACTTGGTTGTTTTTTTTTATCTCTTTATTGTGCTATTGCATTTTTGTTGCTGGACTTTTAATTCGTTATTTGTAAGCTTGCTGTAAAAGGTTTTAGGTCCTTTCAAAACCTGATTTTACATAATCAAAACATTAGATTAGAAAAAAAAGTAAAAAAAAGGGCGTATCTAATGGTGAAAACCTCTCAGAGGTGCTAGTAGATGAGAGACTTAACACTCTCCCCGAACAATATTAGGATAGATCTTCCATGCTGATTGAACCTATAGAACCTATGAACATTGGTACTAAGGAATCTTCAAGGATCATACATCTAGCAACATCATTATCAGAGCAAGAGAAATAGGACTTTATCAATTTCTTCAAACAAAGACAAATCAACTTTTCTTGGTTATATGCTGACATGTCAGGATTAGATCCAAACTTGATAATGCATCATCTAAACATCACTCTAGGAGAGAAAACAATGAAGCAAAAGCTGAGAAAAATGTATCCCCACATTTCCTTGCTAGTGAAAGTGGAACTAAAAAAGTTACTACATGTAGGATTCATCAGATCAATTGATTATGCAGAGTGGATATCCAACATTGCATCTGTCTCCAAACCTGAAAAAAGTATCCAAATATGTACATATTTTTGAGATCTCAAAAAAGAATGCCCCAAGGATGAATTTCCTTTGCCAAACATAGATACTATTATGGATCTGACAATTAGTTATGCCATGTTGTCTCTAATGGATAATTTTTCATGTTATAATAAAATTCACATAACACCAAAGGATCAAGATAAAACAACTTTCACATGTCCTTGGGGCACATTCTGTTACAATGCCATACCTTTTAGATTAAAGAATGCAAGAGAAATCTAGCAATGAGAAATGGAAACCATTTTTCATGACATGATGCATTCATTCTTGGAGAATTATGTTGATGACTTACTAGGAAAATCACTCACCAAAGAAAAACATCTTGCTATTCCAGACAAAATATTTCAACGGTTAGAAATATTCATGATGCATCTTAATTTGAAGAAATGTTCTTTTGGTGTATTCTAGGAAAAATCTTTTAGCGGTTAGAAAAATTCATGGTGCGTCTAAATCCAAAGAAATGTGCTTTTGGTGTTTCATCAGGAAAGCTTCTGGGATATATAGTTTCAGCTAGAGGCATAGAGGTAGATCCTGCAAAGGTCCAAGCAATAATGGAAATGTCCTCATATAAGAACATCATTCAACTGGGGTCTTTACAAGGAAGGTTGCAATCAATTAGAAGATTTATCTCACAATTGGTGGACACGTGTCATTCCTTCACTCAGCTACTCCAAAAGAATGTTCAATTCAAATCGAAAGAAAAATGTGAAGAAGCTTTCAATATACTGAAGAAATATCTAATGAATTCACCTATTCTTATGTCACCTATAGAAAGCAAGCCACTATTGCTTTATATATCAGCTACATAAAAATCATTGGGAGCTCTTCTAGTACAACAAGATTTTGATGGAAATGAGTGAGCCATCTATTATATTAGTAGAATATTAGTCAACTATGAGATTAACTACACATTCATTGAAAAATCATGATTAGTTATGGTGTTTGCATCTCAAAAACTATGACATTACATGTTGACACATCCCATCAAGTTGATAGCAAAGATAGATCCTTTGAAATATCTTCCAAGCAAAGCAACATTGACAGGGAGATTGGCTAAATGGGTGATGATAATTAAGCAACTTTGATATACAGTACATGGATAGGAAATCTATCAAAGGGTGGGTGATTTTTGATCAAGTAGCTAAAGATCCATTACAAGATGATAAACCTTTGCATATCAAATTTATAGATGTATCTATTGTCACCATCATAGATCTAACTTGGAAGCTATATTTTGATGAATCTTACACTAAACATGGATCAGGTGTTGGAGCCTTATTTGTCACACCTCAATGACACACCATCTTGAAGGCATATAAATTGATGTTACCCTACACCAACAACATAGCAGAATATGAGGTATTGGTAACTAGTATCAAGATGGCTCTCGAATGGAGGATAACGAAACTTCATGATTATGGAGACCCTCAATTAGTGATCAATCAAATAAATGATGAATATCAAAAAACAAAATGATAAACCAATACCATATAAAAGGATGATTGATGACTTCAAGAAATATTTTTTTGATATTACATTTGAGAAGATCTTGAGAGTGGACAACAAAGTTATAGATGCCATGGCTACTCTTACTTCATTACTACAGCTTCTTGAACAACAAGATCATTATGAATTTCTAGTTGAAGAATTATTTAATCCCATGCCTGATAGTCTTGATTCCCAAATTATCTTCCTATTAGTGGGTTATGATTCCCCTCATTATGTACACTTCTATACTTGATTTGTCCATAAATAAAAAATGAAGCTTTAGCCACCAATCAACCCGCTACACCCTAATAGTCAATACCTTGTATCGGTAGGGTCTCGATAGACTCTCCTTAGGTGTCTTGAATGTGAAGAATCTAAAATCACCTTAAAAGAGGTTCATGAGAGTATTTTTGGATCTCATTCAAGTGGTCTTGCCCTAGTGCAAAAACTCATGTGAATAGGGTACTATTGGCCAAATAAGGAGAAATATGCTTTTTAGTTTATCAAAAAGTGCAAGATATGTCAGATCCATGGGAAGCTTATAAATGCACTTACTTAGGAAATCTATCATTTTACAACTGAATGGACCTTTTATCAATGGGGACTTGATCTAGTAGGTGTGATTCATCCATAATCCTCCAATGGACATAAATTCATCATCATAATGACATAATACTTTACCAAGTGGGTTGAAGGCATGTACCAGTAGCCATTTCCATGGGTAAACAAATCTTCATGTTCATCCTAAACTACAACATATGTAGATGTGGGATGCCTTCTTCCATTGGTATAGATAATGGAAAATAATTCAAGAACAAGGATGTCAATGTGCTATGAGAGAAATTTCACATCAAGAAAAATTTATCTTCCATCTACTATCCTCAAGGGAATGGACAATCATAAGCCTAAAATGAAACCCTACTAAAGATACTAAAGAAGATAGTCAATGATGTTGGCTGCAAATGACATATCCAACTCAGTCTTGCCTTATGGGTATATCACACTAGCATCTGCACAACCATTGGAGCCACACCATACACCCTTGTGTATGGATCAAAAGTTGTCTTACCTATTGAGGTTGAACTACCTTCACTTAGAATATCACTGCAAGAACTCATTATAGATGAGGAGTATGAGTATCTAGGCTACAAGAAATGGAACTATTAGATGAGCACTGTCAACAAGATTTTGATCACTTTAAGGTTTATCAACAAAGAATGTAAAGGAGCTATAATCACAAGGTGAAACTTAGATAATTTCAGGTTGGTGATGTGGTATTGAAAGAGAACCCACATAATCAACATGATAGAGAAAAGAAAGGAAATTTTGAACCTAACTGGCTGGGTCCTTTCATCACTATATTCATTTATGGGTCTAGTGTCTATCAACTATCAACACATGAAGGTGATCTACTCTAAGAACCTATCAACAAAATGCACCTAAAAAAATTCTATACCTGACACTTCAAGGTAAAGTTTGTTTAGTAATCCAAAATCAGAAAATACCATAAAAATCATAAAAAGATACTAAAAAAATGGTTGTCTTGCTAAAAACCTAGCAAATAGGTGCCTTGGTAGCAACAAAAAAAAGTTTTAAAAAAAGAAGAGAAAAAGGTTTAAAAAAATCAAATTTGCTAAAAAATTACAATAAAAATAAGTGGTGAAAACCTGACAAACAGACGCTACTTGTAGCAAGTCATCTTTTCCATCTATCAAGGCTCTTCTCCACTTTTGTTCATATCAATATTAGTAATAAAAACCTCTTTTATAAATATTAGAGCCTTGTGAATAAAATCTCATCATGGCTTGGAACTAGAGATGATTCATCATCGTGATAGTCATGTCTAACTTGGGGAAAAATCCTGAACCTAGTTAAATCTTAGTCAAAATTAAGCTTAACACAATAGACAAGCACACAAATTAGACAAAACATTAAAAAAAAATGATAATTCTAACAAATGAATATCAAACCATAAACCCTAAACACACTTAACAAGATCAACATCAAACAACAAATGGATTATTTCTTTTGTATGATGATTGGATTACATTAGCATGAGTGTTCAATAGTTATTTCTTGATTTTCATTATAATATCTCTTAATCAACTCAAGGATGTCTTGAACTAGAGAAGTGATGACAAAGCATGACATTTTCTTTGTTTGTTGTTTGTGAGTTAATTCGTAGTATTGTGCAAACTCATCTCTGGACATGATCAATGAAGAATCATTGAGGACATCACAAATTTTCACATGAAAAGGATTAAAATTTTTGTCTATTTTATGAAAGTAGTATTAAGGTCATCTCGGTTCAATTATACCTAGATGTTTTTATTAACTTGAAAAATCAAAATCCATGAAAGTAGTACTTAGGTCATCATAGTTCAATTATACCATCGATGCTTGTACTAACTTACAACAATTTTAAAAGCTAGATGATAAGAAAAGAACAATAGAATGATCAATAAAATATGACATTGTTGCATTTAGATGTTTCATAGGTTGTATTCATGTTAGGTTTAGACCCTTAATTCACATCATTCAATGGTTTTTCAAGGCTGGGAATCTAATCCTTAATTATCTTTCATATTATTAAGTACACTGGACATTGGAAAAAGTAATTGGATAGCATTTACATTGATAAATAATTATTTCATTTACATTTATTTTCATTATCATTAATCATTGCATCTTATTTATCACTACATTATAGTCATTTCATTAATCATCATTGTATTCTATAGTGCATTCATATCATTAATCATTTAATTTGCATTTTCATATCATATCATTAATCATTATCAAATCATTACATATCATTTATCACATTGTTATCATATCATTTCATTTAATTCATCAGTGCATTATCATTGCATTTTCATAATCATTTCATTACATAACCATTTCATATCATTAATCATTTTATTTATCATTACATATTGCATATCATTTTGCATTTCATTGCAATCCATATTACATTCATTTCATTAATCATTATCAGTTGTCTTTGCATTACATTTCATTTATCACTACATTATTGTTGCATTTTTATAATCATTTCATATAATCAATCATTTCATTGC
The DNA here is from genome assembly GCA_027943335.1 of Chamaecyparis obtusa. Classification (NCBI taxonomy): domain Eukaryota; kingdom Viridiplantae; phylum Streptophyta; class Pinopsida; order Cupressales; family Cupressaceae; genus Chamaecyparis; species Chamaecyparis obtusa. The sequence continues at coordinate 168,677 of BSBK01009765.1, forward strand.
ATATCATTACTCATTATTCGTTAAGCACAGTCCATTCATTATCATTACATTAAACTATATCATTATCATATCATTTGCATTACATTAATCATTTCATAGCATTTAATTAATCATTTTCATTACATTAACCATTTCACATCATTAACCATTTCATCAATTCATTACATTTGCATTAATCATTTACATTACATTTATTAGTCATTAATAAATCCAATTCATTGCATTACGCATTACCTAATCATTTCATTAAAAATTTCATTGCACATTTTATATCATCTTATTTATTATTTATCATTTATCATATCCTACCTTTACATTTTCATTGCATTACATTGTGTATCATTTATTTCGTATTTCAGTGCATTACATTTCATATTGCATCATTGTAGGTATTCATTGAACATCATCACATGTACATATCCATGCATATACACATCATAAAATAGGTCATCCTACTACATCATCATGTGAACATAAGTGAATCATTAAAAGCATCATAACATCATCAATATGATCATATAATCATATAGAACATAAACTAGCATCAATATGCATCATGTAAATCAATAGGATCATATCAGTATCATAATTGCATAATCATAAATGTCACATCATATAAGCATATAAAACATGAAGCATCATGCATCCATCATGCATAAATCATATGCATCCATCATGTAAATAATGCATAATGAAAATCATAGAGTATATAGAATTCATCCATCTAATTAGTCATTGCATCTCATATACTCAAAAAATAATAATAATCCATGTGTACAATGATGTTTAAGTCTCAAAAAGGTACATGAAAAGGTGACAAGGATCATCAAAGTATCTCAACAAAATGTGTATATATCATGATAAAGGTACAATAAACTGAGCTAAAAATCACTACCTCTAGAAGATGTTGACCTAGATTAAATATTGACCTAGTCTTTCCTATGGATGGACCTACACTTACATCAACACCCTATGGATCCCTTATATGTGATAATGTAACCCCTCTTCTCTTAGTGGAACCTCGGTGGGAGGGATCTCTGGAATTCTGTGTGTAGGATAAATCTCGCATGTTTGGGGACACTGCTCAAAATTACATAGTTTTATAATAATCTACCATCCCTTTCTGATAAGTAAACTCTTTAAGAGTATTTCGAGTCACCCCTTGTGTTGTTGTCTACTCTAATGTCTCAACCATGGTCTCATCTTTCCTATACCTCTCAATAGATGTATCACACTCTGTGGAAAGTATGACAATCTGTGCTTGTTGCCTAGTTAGTTGTGCTTATAATTACCCAACCTATATCTGGGCCTCTCTCATGTCACCCTGTAATCTCTCAACTAGTCTCTGTAATCTAATGATCTAAGCCTATTATTGGTGAGATGGCACTATGATCTGTATCTTAGGGGTTGGCTGTTGCTGAGTGAGGGCCACCCGTGAACTCATAGCCTATGATGGGCACTTTGTGGACTTGTAACCCATTATGAAGCCTGAGGTAGTTCTATACCTAATCTCCTTCATTAAGCAAGCCATCCTAAAGGATCCTATAGATCTACCCTTTGTACAACAATTTGTGCTCTAGGACCACTCCTCTTCCTTCAACTCCACCCTCACCACCATCTCTCCTACCACCATCAGCCCCACCACCATCTTTACCACCATGATCTCTACCACCACCCTCTCCATCTCACTCTATCCTCCTCTCTCCTTGGCTATGGCTGGTCCTCATCATCAAAATTGATATAGGTTCATATGGGGAAATCAATCTAGATAAAGGATGTGAAGCTAATTATTGAGAGTATTGTATGGTCATGCCACTATTAATACAATAAATATTCAGGTCCCAAGCTTGACCTCCAAGTGAAATGTTCTCTAAGCATGTTGGGTCATATGAAATCAAGGGACCCAAGTCTAGTCTCTCCTTCTATGTCTGAGCATACAAGGTTGTCCCCTATGACATCCCCTATACTCTAACATATTTTAATAATACTCTAGAAATAATAAATTTCTCAATAATATACAAGGTCTGACCAATCAATTTTTGAGAAGAAATAACATAAGGCATCTCGCGAGCATCCTCCTACCATGCATCATAATCCAAATATGACCTCCAAGTCATAGTATCTAGGTCATACAATACCCGTTGTCAGTACTCTAGCTTGCCCATCTTATGCTAGAAAATAACACCTACATATGCATGAATGCACAACATCTCTAATGGTTGCTTTTGGTCTGCAAAAGGTAGTATAACAATAATATTCTCCTAGACCTAGATTTGTAATAACATCATGTCAACAGACATACTCATTTCCACATCATATACTACTTGATATAGATTATGATATAAATGGGCTAGCATGTATGACCCCAAGCATATCGAGTACCCTCAGTCAACATGCTCTCTAGTGCTTAGCCCCAACCAACTAATAGACCATGTGATCTCCTATCCAAGCATAAGAAACCCCCAATCAATCTAGTTAACATAGATGGTGTAATACCCCAAAAATGGGCTATAAGTTCATTAATCTCCTACATCGACAATTTGAATGAAATCGACATCAAATTCCTAATCTAAGGCACATCTAAACATCATCGAATCATAATTGATTATCTTAAATTCTGCATCGGGGAATATTCCTAGTAATATTCCTAATTATCTTAATTATCTTTAATTTAATGATTATTTGGCGATAAATCACATTTATCCTAAAGTTTGATTAATTGAATATTTTCATATTTAATTAATTAGATTTAATATTTGCCACTTAATTATGTAATTAAATTTAATTATATCTATTATTAATTGTATTATTTAATTTTGACAATAAATCTAATATCATATGAATAATTGATTAAATTCTTATTTAATTAATTAAAGCAAGTCGTCATTATTTAATAATATAGTTTTTAATAAAAGTTTGATTAAATAATTGATTAACCCATAAATCAATTGTTTTATTTTTAAAAGCAGTTAAGTTGGAAATAAATCACTTTATTATTAAATTAATTCATAAATAAAACATGCACAATCATAAAAGCAAACAACTATCAATTATCAATTAAAGCTAAACTCTATTTTGAGTTAAAGCTTAGCTTTTGCATATTTTTGTGAGTTAATTATCCTTTATTTAAAAATAACTAAAAAATCAACCTGAGTTATTTGAGTGATTTATGGCTTTTTCCCATGCACCTCCAAAGCCCTGGATTTCTATAAATTAAGGCTTTAGCTCTTCACAAATCATCTCATATTTTTGCACAATCACGCTGGAGAATTGGAATTGAAGAATCAAAGCTCTTGCGAATCGACATCTTTGTGAGATCAATCTTATTTTTTTTGCATTCATTTAGATTCATATTTCATATCATTTCTAGATTAGCATAGCATATCAGTTTTCAATAGCATAGATTCATATCAAGTTTTTATCATTCTTATTGCATCATAAAATATCAAAAATATAGATCAAATTGCATTCAAATCCTTCATTTAGGTGTCGTCTAGGTCATTGATCTCGATTACAATCTGAGAACATTAATCTCGCACCTATTAGAAGGCAGTAAATCGCTTGGTTAGATAGCTTTCAATTTTGCACGATTTTGATTATAGCTAACCTCTAATGTTTTACTGAGTGTTGTGTCTACAGATCAAGTACAATTTTCACACACATAGATGGAAGTGGCTCATACATATCTACCATGTCCTACCATGGCACATCATGACCATAGATTGTATCATCATCAAATATCCTCCTCAAGGCATCAATACCTCTCTACTGCTCAACATCATACATCACAAGCTCTCCCATTGCATGGATCATAAGAATATGGTAGAAATCCTCTGGTGTGACCATCATCTCACCAGTGGACAAGTGAAAGGTGCTATGGTCACTATGCCACCTCTCAAATTATGAAATCAATAGGTCCCTATTAACCCTATACTGGGGTATATCTAAGAGAAAATCTAAACTACATGCATCAATAATATGATGATTTGTCACATCAATCTAGGATCCATATAGAATATCTTGGGGTACTAACCCTAAGTCAACAAGACATAAAAATGTTCCTATAATAAAAAATCATCAAAAAGTCAACAATCAATCAAACAATCAATCAAACATCTAATCTAACAGTCTATCTCATCAAATCATTTGAGATTTTGATCAATCTTGTTCAAGACCTATCATTGAATCTTATCTATCAAGAGGTCAAACATCAAATCATCTATCAAACCAATTAAACTGATCATCAAAACTTGTTGATTGATTATTAAAAAAGGAGAAAAATTTAAGTCCCTGAAATGTATGCACAACTTTAATCTATAGATGCAATATTAAATCTAACATTTGCAAAAAATTAACAAATGTGCTACTCTATTCCACATATGCATTGAAAATATAATCAATTGTGCTAAGGTTTCAAATGCACTATTTGGTTTCCTAAATTCACTAAAAAATCAAACATAGATAAGTATAGGGTTAAGAAGATAAGTTGAAGAGGAGAGAACATCGTAATTACCAAGGGAAGGAGAAACAAGATCACTTGGTGAAGGATAAGCCGACTGCTGAAGATGAACCAAAACTTGTTGAGATGAGGAAGAGGACATGAAAGGTTTCCTTTAAGGGTACTTGTTTTTGTTGAGGTGAAGAAGGATAAATCTTTTGAGTGCACACAAAAGAAGGTTGGTAATGGTAGAAATGCAATGGTGAATGAGGCTAAAGACTCGAGAAATGAGCCTGAATAGGGAGGAGAGAATTTTCTAGCTCAATGAGTACTATTTGGTAAGCATGTATTGGAACCTTGTGAAATGAGTAATTTGTTTAGGACTCATTGTAAGTCTGCTGGTAAAATCTTGAATGTGATTGTGGATGGTAGTAGTACTAATAACCTTATAGTTGAGGAGATGGTTTAGAAAATTGGTTTGAAAAGAGTGATACATCCTTTTCCTTATAGGATCAGTTGGTTGCAAGATGTATATGCTTTGTAAGTGATGGAGCAATGTCTTGTTGACTTTTAGACTAGCCAGTATAAGGATCAAGTGTTGTGTGATATTGTGGACATGAGTAGTTGTCACATATTGCTCGGTAGACCTTGGCAGTATGATTAAAGGGATATGCATGATTGTGTCAAGAATATGTTTACTATTGAGAAGGGTGGCATGAAGTTTTCATTGCTCCCTTTGTAGAATGAAGAACTTGGTAGGAGGAACCTAAGCTTTTGGAGCTAAGTTGAGTTGAAGGATCCTGGAAGGGTTAGAAATTAGTGTGGAAAACAAACTTGTGGTGTACCGAGGAAGGATGTGAAGAAGTAGAGCCAACAATTGTATATTGTTGGAAAGGATTTATAGAGGTGGAATAAAGGATAGAGTGTGAACGTTGAAGACTTGGAGGACATGTATGTGAAGAACTAGCTCAAGGTTTATGTGTTGAATCCTGTAAGTATAATACCCCAAAAATGGGCTATAAGTTCATTAATCTCCTACATCTTCAATTCAAACAAAATCGACATCAAAGTCCTAATCTAAGGCACATCTAAACATCACCGAATCATAATTGATTATCTTAAATTCTACATCGGGGAATATTCCTAGTAATATTCCTAATCATCATAATTATCTTTAATTTTATAATTATTTGGCAATAAATCACATTTATACTAAAATTTGATTAATTAAATATTTTGCATATTTAATTAATTAGATTTAATATTTGCCACTTAATTATTTAATTAAATTTAATTCTATCTATTATTAATTGTATTATTTAATTTTGACAATAAATCAAAATTCCTATGAATAATTGATTAAATTCTTATTTAATTAATTAAAGCATGTTGTCATTATTTAATAATATAATTTTTAATAAAATTTTGGTAAAATAGTTAATTAACCCATAAATTAATTATTTTATTTCAAAAAGCAGTTAAGTTGAGAATAAATCACTTTATTTATTTATTAAATCATAATTATCCATGTGCACATTCAAGGACCAGTTAAACTCAAAATTGGAAAATCAATGCAAGTTGTTATCTTTTTGAAACTCAACATCTTTTTGAGTTTTAAAGTGGATCTAAACTTTTAATTCGAGTTGAACTGTGCTTTTGCATGATTTTTGTGACTTAATTATTTGTTATTTAAAAATAACTCAAAAATCAACCTGAGTTATTTGAGTGATTTATGGCTTTCTTCCATGCACCTCCAAAGCCTTGGATTTCTATAAAAACAAGGCTCAGCTCTTCATAATTCATCTCTCAAATTTGCATCCAAGCATCTCATATTTTTGCACAATCACGCTGGAGAATTGGAATTGGGAGAATCAAAGCTTATTGCGAATCAAGGCTATTGTGGGATCAATTTGTTTTTTTTTTTTACATTCATTTAGATTCTTTTTCATATCATTGTTAGATCATTTTAGCATATCAATTTCCATATTAGCATAGATTCATATTAGTTTTTCATTATTATTGCATAAAAAATCAAAAAAATATAGATTAATTGCATTCAATTCATATCTAGATCAATTGCATTCAAATCCTTCATTTAGGTGTCGTCTAGGTCACTGATCTCGATAACAATCTGAGAACATTAATCTCGCACCTACTAGAAGGCAGTAAATCGCTTGGTTAAATTAGATTTCAATTTTGCATGATTTTGATTATAGCTAACCTCTAATATTTTACTGAAGTGTTGTGTCTACAGATTAGGTACAATTTTCACACACACATTTTTGGTGCCCACCGTGGGGCAACCCACCTTTGCATGCTGGTTTTGATTTTTTTGGGAGCTAAAACCTCAAAGTTTCAAAGATTTAATTTTATCTCCCAAACAGCTTGGAGTTTTGGTTTGAAATTTTTTTGCAGGTCGGTGACATATCAGGGAAGCTACAGTAAAAAATTTAAAATTTTCTAAGATGTTTTAAATTTTTAATAATTTTTTCTTGAAATTATGAAAAAAATTAATATCTAACGCAAATAAACATATTTTTTAGAAATTTTTATATTTTCAGAAAGCTCTTTAAATTCTATAGGGGGTCCATTCTTTGTGTTTTAAATTTAGACATGATATCATAGCTCAAATAATCAATTTACAAAAACTAGTCTGTTTTGATAAAATAGGTCTCTAGGGTACAAATGAAGAGATTTTTCTAAAATTTTTGTAGTTTTGGAAAGCTCTCTATTTTTTAGTAGAGGTCTTTGTTCTAAATTTCTATTTTTGTGGCCAAAATCATATAAAAAAAATTAGATCTTGTTGACTAGGTCAAATGCAACAAAAAAAATAAAGTTTTGTGATGGGTATGCACTTATTTTTTTTACATGGTTCAATGAATGATATGAGTTGTCATTTTGGTTAATTGCTGGTTATTATTACTGATAATAATTGATTTTTAGAGCTAACCCTATGGTTTTCATAAGTTGAATATATTTTGCATATCTTGTTTTCTTGTTTGCTTGTTGGAGAGTTCGTCACTTGCTTGCATGGAAAAGCTCAACAAGAATTGCTAAAAATCAAGTAAAATCTACTAAGCACATTGTGAGGATCCCAGGTATTCTCTTTCATCTAATAGTATTTTTATTTGGGACTTAAAATAAATCTCTTATGTGTCAAGCTTGTGTGCATCTTTTCATGCTTTTGATCTATTTCTACACACTTGCATAATTGATACTAGGTTGTGAACCCTTAAGGATTCATTAAGTAGTCTTAGAATACTTGTGATTGATCTTGATTGCTATCTTGGGTTATTGGACTCGCTAATCCACCGGCCCCTCATTTCCACCCCGTGGTTGCAATCTCAACGCCATAAAGGGGAGGGGTCAACAGGACATAAGCGTTAAGTGTTCCACTTGGCAACCCTTTTGTGCTTTTAGGAACTCACTTATTTTCTAAGTTGGGGACTCATTTTCAGCTTGTGTGAGGTGTTAAGTGTTCCACCTTGTGGACTTATCTCATATTCACTTTAAGCATTAAATGTTCCTCTTTCTACTTTTTGGGTACTTTTGGTAGATTTTCTTTCAGGAATATATCTATGCTCACATAGTAATTAGGCCCTATGAACACTATTCGTGATTCTTGAGAGATTAGATTCCTAGTGAAATCTTTCTTAATGATAGAATCTTTGTAGGTAGGGAGGATACTTAGTGCGTTTCACATTCAACTTGGTTAGTGTGTCTTCTCTTATTGATCGATACATTCTCTCCCAAGAGAGGTTGATAGATCACATGGGGTTGACATCACGAGCTTTGGTGAATCAAAATTAGTTAGTGCACCTTCTCTTATTGATTGATACATTCTCTCCCTGGAGAGGTTGATAGATCATGTGGAGTTGACATCATAGACCTTGGTGAAGCAAAACTTTGTCTTAGCATGTCGGATTAATCTGCTTGCTTTGTTTGGGTTAAAAGTGAAAAGGTGTCAAAAACCTTGGATCTAGAGCCAAGTCCCCTTGTGGTATACTATTGTGAGTCATCTTTAGAGAGGGTTAATCATAGCAGACAATCCCTTCACAAGGAAAACTGTGTTAACAGAACCTCAAGTGGTCATAGCCATTTTCATCGTGGTAGTGACAGCCGTTATATAAATATCCTTGTGGAAGAAATCTCCACCGGTATGGTTCATTGTTGGGTTGTCAGATCTCCCTAGCAGCTCTTGAAGATTAAGTTCTCAGACTGTGTCGAAACCCTGGTGCACCGGGATTGGAGTTCACCCCTTTGGATCATAAAAGTTGCAGAGTCAAACCATTACTAAAAACCCTAGCGAGGCCAAATTTTCATTCTATAGGGTATATGTGTGTTATTGCAAAACATTTTTGGAACATACACAATTAGCACTTCTGAGGATTAGAACAAATAAGTCACTTGATTGTTCATGCGCAAGGTTGCTTTTGCCCTTGTTCATTATTTTCAGACATGCTTGAAATCACTTGCTTGCTATTTTGCGTGCTTGTTTATCTATCTGGTTATTGAAAATGGACAAATCTATTACAATCCTCAAATCTGGACATTGAAGTTTGCAAACAACTCAAATCTGAAAACTCAAAATTTGCAAAATCTGAAGTCAAATTCTTTTCTGGAGTCAAAAATCATTTCAGGAAGTCAAAAAGTCATACGAGTTTCCATCAAGTGTCATTTCATTGCATACCCACTGTCGTACAAGCTTTTGCAACTATTGTATGAGTTGTGCAACTATCATTTCATAGCTCACCCACTGTCATACGAGTTTTTCAGAGTGTCATTTGGGAAATTTTTGAAAGTTGTTAGAAAATTGTCAGGATTGCTAGATATTTAGCTCTTTCAGGCTAGTTTCAGAATCTGTCAAGCAGATCATTGTGTCAGGAACAAAGCAATAGCTATTAAGAGTCCAATCATTTTCTTAAAGTGGCCTTTTGAATCTGATTCAGCCTTCTATCTAATCGATTTGAGTCTTTATCATCTCATGTCAAAACCTTGTCATGACTATCAATCTTCAATCAATCAATCATCAAAATGACTAAGTGTTGTGATATCTTGTCCGCTATCTTTTGGGAACCTACTCATACATCTAGGGCACAGTATCCTTTATCCACGTCTAATCAAATCTTCAAATCAATCAAACCTTGACAAGGTTGCGTCATCTGATCATCTTGATTCAATTCATTCTTCAGTTATCTGAATCTTATTATTTTGTTTCACTCAAAGTTGATGGTGGAGACTAGAGCTTTCTCTCACAAAAAATCTATTACCACTATCCAAAATCCAACTTTTGAGCAACTCATCAATTCTGGTCTTTATGAGGATGATGGTCTTGGAAACTATCGATTGAAATTTGGTTAGGTACCCCCTCCATCGACTCACGGAGGTACTCAACATACCCCTCATCAATTTAATCCAGGGAGTCAACAAAATCCTACCATGTCTCAAGCAGGGACAAATTTTGGCTCTCAAAGAGCTCAATCACAACATGGTGCAGATCAGGAACCCACACCTGAAGAAATTGCGCGCTACCAAAATGACAATGAATTTAACAAGATGATGATACATTTCTTGAAAGAAAATAGAGAAGCCTACTTTTTACAACTAGCTCATTAAGGAGCTAAACTTCCTCCCAACTTTAATGTTGAAGATATCATTACGCATGAGGAAGAAACTCCACTCATAGCTATGATGAAATAGATACATGCTTTACAAGTCAAATTTAATAATCTTGAGAAAGAAAAGGAACACAAAGAGTTCTCCATGGAAGCTCTATGCCCTTTTCCTTTTGACAAAAACTTGTATATGCCACCATTTCCAAAAAGACAAAAGTGAGATCAAACTTGTTATGCCATTCACAGAGCAGTAGCTATTAAGAGTCCAATCATTTTCTTAAAGTGGCCTTTTGAATCTGATTCAGCCTTTTGTCTAATCGATTTGAGTCTTTATCATCTCGTGTCTAATCAATTTGAAAAACTTGTGAATGGCATAACAAGTTTGATCTCACTTTTGTCTTTTTGAGTGAGTTCTTTCTCCTACTGTGAAACACAATCTTACCTAAGGATGTGAATGATAAAGGGTCACTACGGGTAATTCACATGGGATTTAGAATGATCTCTTGACTGTTTGATGTGTTTGTCATGCAAGGAGTATTCCGGTCATCACGATGTTTATGTTTTGATGCTTATACAAATTGCTATATCAAAATGGACATGATATTCAGGTCATCTTGGTGTTTATGCCTTGGTACTTATATCTAATCTGACATTCCAGAAATAAAATCAATATTCATATGTCCATGGTTGTTTGACCAGTGGGGGTTGTATTGATTCTTGCACATACAAATCAATATTCATATGTCTATGGTTTTTTTTTAGCTAGTGGGCATTGTATTGATTTATCCTGTTACCTAAAAGTTCAATTATGATAACAAATTGACATATGATCAGTGACTAGGTCCTAGGTCTTAGGTTGCATTTCATATTGCATGCTTCTTTGCATTTTTCATCTTTGCATGATCTCACAATGACTAAACGAACTTCAAAGCTTAAACAATTCTTCATATCAATTCTTCAAATCTAACAAGAGCTGAATCTCCCACGAAGGTTCCTCCAATGAAGCAGCAAGTAGAATCTTTTTTCGGGATCAAAATTCAAATCTGAGATCATTCATATTATTAACTACTTGCATAATCGACCTTCAATCATCACAAAAATCCATAATTCAACTTAACTGATTATCTTACATCAAACTATCAAAATTTCAACTTGGTCAACTATGGTCAACTCATGGTTTAACCTAGCCAAACTTAGTCTTTTGGGACCTTCCAATGATGCAAAATGCATTCTCAGATGTGTTTAACCACTTCTCAAATTAATTAACATGCTTCTAAACTATCAACGCTGACTTTTCTTGTCAGATTTCAATTTTAATCCCGAAGGGGGCATGGTATTGCATATCATTCAAAGTTTGTAATCAAATTTGAAATCATATCTTTATGGCAATCATATCTCCTTCAGTAATCAAGACAATAATCACGTCTAGTTACTGATTCATCAAAAAGTCCTCATCGCTCGGGGCAAATCTATCATCACTTGGGGCATATCAGATTCATCAAGATCCATATCAATCTGGTATTCTCCTAATCTTGTAAACTGTATCAGTTTTTGCAACCATCAGATCATAGTGTTCTTTCCTTGGTTCTTCGGCAACTAAAGGATCCAGATGTGATACCTGCTAGTTCTGCTAAGACAATCAAGTCTAGAACCGGTCATTCACTTCTTTGCAATCCTAAGGTTTGGAATTAGGTGTTTTGACACTTTTTCACAATCATAGGTTCATTTTCTATTATAGTGAACATTATCTTTGGTCATTCAAGACCTATTATCTCCATATCAAATCAATATCAATCAGTGTCTGTCTCATATCAATTATCAATTTCAAACATCAGTTTCATATCTCTATCAAACACAGACTGTCTTTGAACCACTGTGCTTCGCACAGTAATTCAAAGAGGGGCAAAATGTAATACCCCAAAAATGGGCTATAAGTTCATTATCTCCTACATCTTCAATTCGAACAAAATCGACATCAAAGTCCTAATCTAAGGCACATCTAAACATCATCGAATCATAATTGATTATCTTAAATTCTACATCGGGGAATATTCCTAGTAATATTCCTAATCATCATAATTATCTTTAATTTTATAATTATTTGGCAATAAATTACATTTATCCTAAAATTTGATTAATTAAATATTTTGCATATTTAATTAATTAGATTTAATATTTTCCACTTAATTGTTTAATTAAATTTAATTCTATCTATTATTAATTGTATTATTTAATTTTGACAATAAATCAAAATTCCTATGAATAATTGATTAAATTCTTATTTAATTAATTAAAGCATGTTGTCATTATTTAATAATATAATTTTTAATAAAAGTTTGATAAAATAGTTAATTAACCCATAAATTAATTATTTTATTTCAAAAAGCAGTTAAGTTGAGAATAAATCACTTTATTTATTTATTAAATCATAATTATCCATGTGCACATTCAAGGACCAGTTAAAATCAAAATTGGAAAATCAATGCAAGTTGTTATCTTTTTGAAACTCAACATCTTTTTGAGTTTTAAAGTGGATCTAAACTTTTAATTCGAGTTGAACTGTGCTTTTGCATGATTTTTGTGACTTAATTATCTGTTATTTAAAAATAACTCAAAAATTAACCTGAGTTATTTGAGTGATTTATGGCTTTCTTCCATGCACCTCCAAAGCCTTGGATTTCTATAAAAACAAGGCTCAGCTCTTCATAATTCATCTCTCAAATTTGCATCCAAGCATCTCATATTTTTGCACAATCACGCTGGAGAATTGGAATTGGGAGAATCAAAGCTTATTGTGAATCAAGGCTATTGTGAGATCAATTTTTTTTTTTTTTTTTTACATTCATTTAGATTCTTTTTCATATCATTGTTAGATCATTTTAGCATAACAATTTTCATATTAGCATAGATTCATATCAGTTTTTCATTATTATTGCATAGAAAATCAAAAAAATATAGATTAATTGCATTCAATTCATATCTAGATCAATTGCATTCAAATCCTTCATTTAGGTGATGTCTAGGTCACTGATCTCGATAACAATTTGAGAACATTAATCTTGCACCTACTATAAGGCAGTAAATCGCTTGGTTAAATTAGATTTCAATTTTGCATGATTTTGATTATAGCTAACCTCTAATGTTTTACTGAAGTGTTGTGTCTACAGATCAAGTACAATTTTCACACACACAGTAAGATGTTCTTCTAGCCTTTAAGAGCATCTTTTTGCACCTAGGGTGTTTGATGTAGGAGCACCCTAGGGAAGTTAGCAATCTTGCATGTTGGAGTGTTTTTTATTTATGTTTCTTAGTTGTAGCGTTGACCAAGGAGCTCAGTCACTGAAGGACTCGATCACTGAAGGATCTTGACAAAAATTTTGGTGCTCAGTTGACATGTTTTCTCGGTGATGCCTGGCTTGCTCGGTAGTTTTGCTAATGCTCGATAGTTTGGGCTTATCGACTGGAGTTCTTGTGGATTTTATGGGCCAATTTGATGAATTTAATGTGCATAGCATGTGTTTCATTCTCCTATGTAGATCTAGAGGCTGACATGAAGAATTAATTATTTTTAAGGCTATATAAGAGCCGACTGATGTTGCATTTAATATTTATTTCTCTTTAGGAGTCGACTAGGTTTTAGGATTTATTTCTTTCTTCTAGCTGACTTGTGATTTTTTAGTATAAAAGAATGGGTTTGGGTAGTTGATGAGAGAAGCAAAGAGTGAGGAGAGATTCTAGTTAGGAATCTAAGGAAGAAATTTGTGAGCAGAGCTAGTGGCTGAGGCTTAGGAGCAAGGAGATTGCTTGGTGGCTTGTGAGCACAAGTTTGGATCTTGTTGGATGTTTCTACCAGATTGATGTGTTCTAGATATGGCTAGCTAGGGTTAGGGTTTGAATTGGATCTTGAGGGATCATATAAAATATTACTTGCTTGTAATTGGCTATTACCGGGAAGGTCTTACAGCCTGAGACATTGCATGTAATCAATTATTTATGAATAAAGAGTTCAGATTGTTATCAGATATTGCTTTGTTGTTGTGATTCTATTGTGTGGTTGTTTAGTTGGGGGCTTGGACATCTCCTTTGGGGATTATCTTGGCCTTGCATTACATAAGGATGATGCAGGAGCATCCTAGGGAAGTTAGCAATCCTGCATGTTGGAGTGTTTGTTCTTTGTGTTGCTCGGTTGCAGTGTTGACCAAGGATCTAAGTCACTGAAGGATCTCAACAAAACTTCTAGTGCCTGGTCAACATGTTTTCTCAGCGATGCCTCACTTTCTTTGTAGTTTTGCTAACGCTTGGTAGTTTGGGATTACTAACTGGAGTTCTTGTAGATTTGATGGGCCATCTTTGTGCATTTAATTTGTGTAGCATGTGTTGTATTATCCTATGTAGATTTGGAGGCTGACATGAATAATTAATTATTTTTAAGGCTATATGAGAGCTGACTGATGTTGCATTTAATATTTGTTTGTCTTTAGGAGCCAACTGGGTTTTAGGATTTATTTCTTTCTTCTAGCCAACTTGTGGTTGTTTAGTATAAAGAATGGGTTTGGGTAGTTGATGAGAGAAATGAAGAGATATGAGAGATTCAATTTAGGAATATAAGATAAGAATTTGGTGAGCAGAGCTAGTGGCTGAGGCTTAGAAACAAGGAGATCGCTTGGTGACTTGTGAGCATAAGATTAGATATTACTGGATGTTTCTATCAGTTGTTGATTTGTTACAGAACTGGCTAGCGAGGGTTAGAGTTTGAATTGAATCTTGAGGGATCTTGTAGAATTTTTATTTTCTTTGTAATTGGCCATAACTCGAAAGGCCTTACAACCTGACACATTGCATGTAATCAATTATTTTATAAATAAAGAGTTAGATTGTTATCAGATCTTTCTTTTTTGTTGGATTCCATTATGTGCTTTTTTAGCTTGGGGCTTGGAAATCTCCTTTGGGGATTCTCTTTTCCTTTCACTACATTAGGTGGTATCAGAGCCGAAGTTCTTGAGCGTGTGGACATATCATTGAAGGTGAGGTAGTTTGCACTAGGACCTTGGGTTGGGTTGATCTACTGGTATTTTTTGCCTTGGGTTTACAAAGATTTTTTAAAATGCCTCTGAGAAGATTGGACCCTAGGACAATTGAAGATCTCTCTGTTGCTGTGGAAGCGAAGATTACTGAAAAGCTTAGATCAGATGTCAGATTTGAGATGACGACGATGAAGACTGAGATAGTCTCATAGATTATGAGGGATATTGCTAGTATGCCGAGGAATCTTGGTACTGAAGATGGCTATGAAGAATTTGATGAAGAATTTGAGGTTGCTAGATCTAGTGGAGATGACATAATCGATCAGAGGGACAAATCTGGTGAAGATAGAACTAGTTGATTGCAGAGATCTGGAGCTCGGTTAAGTGCTAGTTGTAATACCCCAAAAATGGGCTATAAGTTCATTAACCTCCTACATTTACAATTCGAATGAAATTGACATCAAAGTCCTAACCTAAGGCACATCTAAACATCATCGAATCATAATTGATTATCTTAAATTCTGCATCGGAGAATATTCCTAGTAATATTCCTAATCATCATAATTATCTTTAATTTTATAATTATTTGGCAATAAATCACATTTATCCTAAGTTTGATTAATTGAATATTTTCATATTTAATTAATTAGATTTAATATCTTGCCACTTAATTGTTTAATTAAATTTAATTCTATCTATTATTAATTGTATTATTTAATTTTGACAATAAATCAAAATTCCTATCTTTAATTGATTAAATTCTTATTTAATTAATTAAAGCATGTTGTCATTATTTAATAATATAATTTTTAATAAAAGTTTGATAAAATAGTTAATTAACCCATAAATTAATTATTTTATTTCAAAAAGCAGTTAAGTGGAGAATAAATCACTTTATTTATTTATTAAATCATAATTATCCATGTGCACATTCAAGGACCAGTTAAACTCAAATTGGAAAATCAATGCAAGTTGTTATCTTTTTGAAACTCAACATCTTTTTGAGTTTTAAAGTGGATCTAAACTTCTAATTCGAGTTGAACTGTGCTTTTGCATGATTTTTGTGACTTAATTATCTTTATTTAAAAATAACTCAAAAATCAACTTGAGTTATTTGAGTGATTTATGGCTTTTTTCCATGCACCTCTAAAGCCTTGGATTTCTATAAATTAAAGCCTCAGCTCATCTCAAATCATCTCATAATTTTGTAAGCTTACTTTGCCAAATTCATCCATAAATTTGCACAATCACACTCGAGAATTGGAATTGGGAAAATCAAAGCTCTTGCGAATCGACACCTTTGTGAGATCAATCTTGTTTGTACATTCATTTAGATTCATTTTCATATCATTGTTAGCTTACTTTGCATATTCATAGATCAATTTCATTCTAGCATAATTTCATATCAGTTTTTATCATTATTATTGCATAAAAAATTCAAAAATATAGATTAATTGCATTCAATTCATATCTAGATCAATTGCATTCAAATCCTTCATTTAGGTGTCATCTAGGTCACTGATCTCGATAACAATCTGAAAACATTAATCTCACACCTACTAGAAGGCAGTAAATCGCTTGGTTAAATTAGATTTCAATTTTGCATGATTTTGATTTTTGCTAACCTCTAATGTTTTACTGAAGTGTTGTGTCTACAGATCAGGTACAATTTTCACACACACATTTCTGGCACCCACCGTGGGGCAACCCACCTTTGCATGCTGGTTTTGATTTTTTTTGGGAGCTAAAACCGCAAAGTTTCAAAGATCTAATTTTATCTCCCAAACAGCTTGCCATTTGGTCTAAAATTTTGTTTGCAAGTTGGTGACATATCAAGGAAGCTACAGTAAACAATTTAGAATTTTTTGAGATGTTTTGAATTTTTAATAATTTTTTCTTAATATTTTGAAAAAAATTAATATCTGACACAAATCAGCATATTTTTTAGAAATTTTTATATTTTTGGAAATCTCTTCAAATTATACAGGGGGTCCATTATTTCTATTTTAAATTTGGACGTGATATAATAGCTCAAATAGTCAATTTATAAAAACTAGTCTGTTTTGATAAAATGTGTCTCTAGGGCACATATGAAGAGATTTCTCTAAAATTTTTGCATTTTTGGAAAGATCTCTATTTTTTAGTAGGGGTCTCTATTTTGAATTTATATTTTTGTGGCCAAAATCATATCAAAAAAATTAGATCTTGTTGACTAGGTCAAATGCAGTGCAAAAAAATTAAAATTTTGTGATGGGTATGCACTTATTTTTCATATGATTCAATGCATGATATGAGTTGTCATTTGGATTAATTTTTGGTTATTATTGCTCCTAACAATTGATTTTTAGATCTAACCCTAGGGTTTTCATAAGTTGAATATACCTTGCATATCTTGTTTGCTTGTTGGCTTGTTGGAGAGTTCGTAGCTTGCTTGCATAGTAAAGCTCAGAAAAAATTGCTAAAAATCAGGTAAAATCTACTAAGCGCATTGCAAGGATCCCAGGTATTCTCCTTCATCTAATGACATTTTGATTTGGGACTTAAAATAAATCTCTCGTGTGTCTAGCTTGGGTGATTCTTTTCATGCTTTTGTTTTACACACTTGCATAATTGATACTAGGTTGTAACCCCTTAAGGATTCATTAAGTAGTCTTAGATACTTGTGATTGATCTTGATTTCTATCTTGGGTTATTGGACTCGCTAATCGATCGGCCCCTCATTTCTACCCCGTGGTTGCAATCTCAACGCCATAAAGGGGAGGGGTCAATAGGACAGAAGCGTTAAGTGTTCCACTTGGCAACCCTTTTGTGCTTTTAGGAACTCACTTGTTTTCTAAGTTGGGGACTCATTTTCAGCTTGTGTGAGGTGTTAAGTGTTCCACCTTGTGGACTCATCTCATATTCACTTTAAGCATTAAGTGTTCCTCTTTTTGCTTTTTGGGTACTTTTCATAGATTTGCTTTCGGGAATATATCTATGCTCACATAGTAATTAGGCCCTATGAACACTATTCATGATTCTTGAGAGATTGGATTCCTAGTGAAATCTTTCTTGACGATAGAATCCTTGTAGGTAGGGAGGATACTTAGTGCGTTTCACATTCAACTTAGTTAGTGTGTCTTCTCTTATTGATCGATACATTCTCTCCCAGGAGAGGTTGATAGATCACGTGGGGTTGACATCACGAGCTTTGGTGAATCAAAATTAGTTAGTGCACCTTCTCTTATTGATTGATACATTCTCTCTCCGGAGAGGTTGATAGATCATGTGGAGTTGGCATCATAGACCTTGGTGAAGCAAAAATTTGTCTTAGTATGTCAAATTAATCTGCTTGCTTTGTTTGGGTTAAAAGTGAAAAGGTGTCAAAAACCTTGGATCTGGAGCCAAGTCCCCTTGTGGTATACTATTGTGAGTAATCTTTAGAGAGGGTTAACTGTAGCGGACAATCCCTCCACAGGGAAAACTACATTAACGGAACCTCAAGTGGTTATAGACATTTTTGCCATGGTAGTGACAGCCGCTATATAAATGTCCTTGTGGAAGAAATCTCCATGGGTATGGTTCATTGTTGGGTTGTCAGATCTCCCTAGCAGCTCTTGAAGATTAAGTTCTCAGACTATGTCAAAACCCTGGTGCGCTGAGATTGGAGTTCACCCCTTTGAATCATAAAAGTTGTAGAGTCAAACCATTACTAAAAACCCTAGAGGGGCCAATTTTTCACTTTCAGGTATATGTGTGTTATTGCAAAACTTTTCAGAACATACACAATTCGTACTCTCAGGGATTAGCACAATTTGGTCACTTGATTGTTCATGTGCAAGGTTGCCTTTGCCCTTGTTCATTATTTTCATACGTGCTTGAAATCACTTGCTTGTTGTTCTGTGTGCTTGTTTATCTACTTGGCTATTAAAAATGATCAAATTTGGTATAATCTTCAAATCTGAACAGTACAATTTGCAAACAATCCAAAATTGAAAACCTTAAAATTTGCAAAATCTGAAGTAAAATCCTTTTCTAGAGTCAAAATTAATCTCAGGAGGTCAGAAAGTCATACGAGTTTTTCCAAGTGTCATTTCATTTCAACCCATCTGTCATATGATTGAGTACCTAGTGTCATACGAGTTTCCATGCCAACAAATTCTCAAAGTCAAAATCTTGCAACTGTCGTATGAGATTTTCAACTATCATTTCATTGCTACCCAACTGTCGTACGAGTTTTTCAACTGTCATTTCATTGCTACCCAACTATCGTACGAGTCTGCAAAGTGTCGTTTGGAAAATTTTTAAAAGTTGTCAAAAAATTGTCAGAATTGCTAGATATTTAGCTTTTTCAGCCTATTTCCAGAATATGTCGAACAAATCATTGTGTCAAGAATAGAGCAGTAGCCATTAAAAATCAATATACATGTCTCAAAGAATCAGTACACATGAGGAAGAAATTCTAATCACATCTATGATGAAGAAACTACAAGCTATGCAAGTTGAACTTAACAATCTTAAGAAAGAAAAGGAACCTAAAGAGTTCTCCATGGAAGCTCTATGCCCTTTTCCATTTGAAAAAGACTTGTACATGTCATCATGCCCCCGGACAAAATTTGAGCAATGTGATAACCCTTATGATACCTCTTCCATGGAGAGTGACACATCCAGCTTTGGAGACTATGATGACTATGATGACAGACAATGTAATGATACCTATGAGACCTTTGTTCCTAAGAGTCCTCCTCATCATGTGTTCCTACTTACTACAAATGGGCCGTCACATTGGATAGATCATGATGGTGATCCATATGATTCTGATTTTGAAATAGACTTTGATGGCTTTTGTGGACAATACCTTGATTATGATCCATCTACTACTGCTGAGGACTATAAAATGCATCGTGCTAGCTTGAAACGTCAATACTACAAGGATCTCTCCTCTAATAACTCTTAGACTGAAAATAAAGATTACACTCTCAAGCAAGATCATGTTAATGTTGGACCTTTGTCTTGTGATGGTTCCCTTCCATCCCCTACTTCCTCCAATACTCGTACATTTCCTAAAGCTTCTGAGTCTTTCAAATCTTTCACAAAATGTTCATCTGACACAAGCCCTCATACTTTTCATGTGGTTCCCTATAGTTATCCTCCAGGGCTACCTCTTAAAGAAACTCAAGCTAACCTTCACTTGGCTGCAAATACTTTCAATAAAGATAAACCTAAAGAGCCTAAGCCTTCATATGCTATAATTCCTACTTCAGCTAGTCCTTCACCATCTCTTCCAAAGTCATCCATACAATCCCAACATGCTTCCTTGTCCTTAGAAGTGGCTCCATGTCAAGAGGACTCTAAAAATGATGAAGAAAAGAACATAAAGAAAGATCAAGATCAAGAACCCTCCATGTCATCCATTCCTTTTCCCGATGTCTCTTATCTACTTCATGGTTCTTTTGATCCTGTACACCCTTTTTCATGCATTCCACCATGTCTTAAGTCTTCTCCTAAGCAAGATCAAGCCACTACTTACACTGTTGAGCTTATTGACAATCAAAATGACCTTACTACACTTGCACTTTCCAAAGATGATAGTTCCATTAAGGTTGGTAAAAATGGTGTTGTTACTTCCAATGTTGAGCCTATTGAAAATCAAGAGAAAAATTATGTGCTTATGCTATCCAAAGATCCTTGTCAAGATCAAAGTCTTCCATCTTCTTATTCTACCACTCCATGTTCACTTCCACTTTCTACTCTTCCTAAGTCTTTGCAAGCTTTGAACAATCCTATCAAAGAAGGTGCTCATATTCAATATTTTCATGATCCTATTGAAAATCCTAATGCTCCCTCTAAAGATGTTGATATCCTTGGTTGCCATATAGATGTTGATGAACTTATTGATTTTCCTTTTGCATCTTCCTCTTCCATCCTTGGACCTCTTCCACCACTACTAAGGGCTTCATGTCTGCCTTCCATCTTGTGTCCTTATGTCCCTTCACTTTCCCCTCCTAACATTCTTAATTTTCAATCCATCTTGGGTCCTTACATACCTCCATCTCCTATCTTTCCTCAAGATCAACATCGATGCATACCCTTGAATCCTTTTCATCCACCCAACCATCTAAACCAGTCATATCCTCCTTCTTCTTCCACAAGTCCCAAGTCTTTTGGAAGTAACTTGAATATTCAATACAAGAAAAAGAAGCAATACAAGAATCCATCAAAAAAAGAAGATCACCATGTCTCCTCTAATAGACATGGAAACATAAAGTCAAAAGAGATATCTAAGAAAAAAACTACAAGACAAGTATGGGCTCCAAAATCCATCATTGAAGATATTCTCTCTAGATCATCAAAAGGAAATAAAAAGCCTACGGCTATATGGATTCCAAAGTCTCTCTTGAAAGAGTCTAGTGTTGAAAAAAAAAGTAAAGTTGACATTCAAGCTTCCAAAGGCTTCCACTTCATCTTCTTCCAAAAATATTCTTTCATTCCATGCACCTAAACCACAATCTTTGCTATCCATTCACCATATTCCTTCACGTATTCCTTCATTCATGATTCCTCCATCCTCTCACCACCCTTCAAGGTATGTGTTGATGTTGAGCTTGCCTTCCTTTCCATCTACCCTTTCACAATCCTTCCATTCATTATCCTTTTACCTTCTATCTTTTTTTCTCATTTGCCTATTCCTCCTATCTTCCAACCTCACTCGCTTTACATAAAACCTTATCCTCCATTTTTCTCTTCCATCTCCCTTTCTCTCTCAGCATCTTTGAGTATATCATTTTGAATCCTTGGCATATCATGGTTTATCCTTTCAAGGAGAACTATCTAAAAAGCTTGCCTTCTTCCAAAAAGAGAAAAAGAAAATAAAAATAAAAATTTATCATGGTATATCACGGTTTATCACGGTTTATCCTTGGTATATCATGGTTTATCCTTTCAAGGAGCATTATCTAAAAAGCTTTCCTTCTTCCAAAAAAATAAAAAATAAAAAAAATTGAAAATGTGCCTTGGTGGAAACCTGGAAACAGGCGCCTTGGTAGCAAAAGTAAAGAGAAATAAATTCATCCTATGGTGAAAACCACTCCCTTGTGGCACCTTGGATAAGTACCATGATGAAAACCTGGCAATCAGGCGTCATCCATAGTTCTTCTACATATTTCATCCATTCCGTCTTCTCTCTTTGATTTTGACAATATTGATCTATACATGAATATTTGGCTATTTTGTGAGTTGTCTTATGATGATCTTGCTTTCATTCCTTCCATGTTTAGCTTTCATATCCATCTTCCTCCATTCATTTTCACCTATCACTATCCTTTTCCCCTTTGGTCTTGATCTAAAAAAAGAAAAAAAGAGTAAAACATGGTGCTATGAAGCCTCTTGACATGTCTGCTCCTTTGGACTACATCCTGTCCTTCTTTGACATTACACTTTTGTGACTTATCCTATGTTGGCCTTTCATTGCTTGTCCAAATGTACTTTACATGAAAATTTTTCCCTAGCTTGGGTATTCTTGAGGAGTTTACCCTTGAAGATTTCTTCCCTTCATTCTCCTTCACTCGCTTGTCTTCCATCTCATCGACCAACTTGCCAATGCCTCTTGTTATCCACCTTGCTAGACATTGGGATTGCACGATATGATCTTCCTTGGGAGTTTGCAATGGAAAAAGATGCTATCAAGTATCAGAACAAGTATCAGAACAAGCATCAGAACAAGTATTAGAATAAGTATCAGAACCAGTATCAGAAATAGTATCAGAACAAGTATCAGAACACCTACTGGGGCTACACCTTTTGCTTTAGTTTATGGGTCTAAAGTGGTACTACCTATTGAGTTTGAAATCCCATCACTAAGAATTAGAATGCATGGTCTAGTAACTGATGATGACTACAGAGTGTCTAGGTTGCAAGAACTAGAACTACTAGATGAGTGCAGACAAGTAGCGTATGATCATCTTAGAGTATATCAGAAGAGAATTTCTAGAGGCTACAACAAGAAAGTCAGACACAGAGAATTTCAGGTTGGTGATCTAGTCTTGAGAGAAAACCCTAAAAATCAATCCCATCGAGAATGCAAGGGGAAGTTTGAACCTAATTGGCTGGGTCCCTTTGTAATCACTGCTACTTTTGGCTCTGGTGCCTATCAACTCTCAACGACTGAAGGAGAACAGCTCTGAGAACCAATCAACGTTCTCCATCTAAAGAAATTCTATGCCTAAAGCATTCAGTCTATGGTAAAATGTCCTGAAAAAATCTTAAAAATTGGAAGATGTCTTGAAAAAATGAACATCTTGGTGAAAACCTAGCAATAGGTTCCTTGATGATTCACAAAAAAATAAAAAAATATCAAAAATTCAAAAAAATTGAAAAAATGAAAAAAAAAAAGTGCCTTGGTGAAAACCTGGAAACAGGCGCCTTGGTAGCAAAAATAGAATCTTTGCCAAGATGGTGAAAACCTGACAAATGGGTGCCACTTGTTTCAAAATGCTCCATCTATCAGTGCAATCTTGGTCTTTCCCAGCTTTCAATTTTGCTTTAGTTTGTACATATCTCCCGGTTTGTTTTTGCATTTCCAGTTTTCAATAAGTCAGTTTGTACACCAATTTACAATAGCATCTGTATCCTATCAATGCTTAACACTTGGGGGTAATCAATATCATATCCTATGGTCTCCAGTGTATCTTAGATGTATCATATCCAATCAGAGTCATTTTGAAGCTTCATGTGAGTCATTCAGTCAGTCTTGTCTCCCGAAAGGATTTTGCATCTACAACAACGCAATCAACATCAAACTAAAAATTGAAAACAATCTATGCTTTTTTACATGCTTTTATCTCCTTGTATGCTTACTAATTCGCATTGAGATTTTTGCATATTGTGTCCCTTCGAGCCCTTCGATGATGTCCTTTACAGGATTTAGAGAGTGATGACTGGGGGCATAATCTTTTCTTTGTCTTTTGCTTGTATGTGAAAATCTAACAACTTTGGAAATTCTAGATTGAAATGGTGTCCGACTGTAAGAGCCTCTATCTCGAATTGGATGGCCATGTGTACCTTGACCATTGATACCCAGATGATTCAAATAAGTTTGATCTAACTATTGTCTTTTTGAGTGAGTTCTTTCTCCTACTGTGAAACATGATCTTACCTAAGGATGTGAATGATAAAGGGTCACTACGGGTAATTCACATTGGATTTAGACTAATCTCTTGGCTGTTTGATGTGTTTGTCATGCAAGGTGTATTCAGGTCATCACAATGTTTATGTTTTGATACTTATAAAAATTGCAATATCAAAATGGACATGATATTCAGGTCATCCTGACATTTATGCCTTGGTGCTTATATCTAATCTGACATTCTGAAAATAAAATCAATATTCATATATCCATGGTTGTTGACCAGTGGGTGTTGTATTGATTCTTGCGCATACAAATCGATATTCATATGTCTATGGTTTCATAGCTAGTGGGCATTGTATTGATTTATCCGGTTACCTAAAAGTTCAATGATGATAACAAATCGACACATGATTAGTGACTAGGTCCTAGGTCTTAGGTTGCATTTCATTTTGCATGTCTCATTGCATTTTGCATGTTGCATGATCTCACAATGACTAAATGAACTTCAAAGCTTAAACAAGATTCTTCAATCACCTCTTCAAATCTAACAAGAGTTGAATCTCACACGAAGGTCCATCCAACGAAACAGCAAGTAGAATCTTTTTTCGGGATCAAAATTCAAATATGAGATCATTCATATTATTAACTACTTGCATATTCGACCTTCAATCATCACAGAAATCCAGAATTTGACTTAACTGATTATCTTACATCAAACTATCAAAATTTCAACTTGGTCAACTATGGTCAACTCATGGTTTAACCTAGTCAAACTTGGTCTCCAGGACCTCTCAATGATGCAGAATGTGTTCTCGGACGTGTATAACCACTTTTCCAATCAATTTACATGCTTCTAAACTCTCAACGTTGACTTTTCTTGTTAGATTTCAATTTTAATCCCAAAGGGGGCATGGTATGGCATATCATTCAAAGTCTATAATCAAATTTGAAATCATATCTTTATGGAAATCAATATCTTTCATCAGTAAACAAGATAACAATCACGTCTAGTTACTGATTCATCAAAAAAGTCCTCATCGCTCGGGGCAAATCTATCATCACTTGGGGCATATCAGATTCATCAAGATCCATATCAATCTGGTGTTCTCCTAATCTTGTAAACTGTATTAGTTTTTGCAACCATCAGATCATAGTGTTCTTTCCTTGGTTCTTCGGCAACTGAAGGGTTTGGATGTGATACCCACTAGTTCTGCTAAGACAATCGAGTCTAGAACGGGTCACTCACTTCTTTGCAATCCTAAGGTTTGGAATCAGACATTTTGACACTTTTTCGCAATCATAGGGTCATTTTCTGTTATAGTGAACATTATCTTTGGTCATTCAGGACCTATTATCTCCATGTCAAATCAATATCAATCAGCTTCTGTCTCATATCAATTATCAATTTCAAACATCAGTTTCATATCTTTATCAAACACAGACTTTCTTTGAACCACTGCACTTCGCATAGTAATTCAAAGAGGGGCAAAATGTAATACCCCCAAAATGGGCTATAAGTTCATTAACCTACTACATTTATAATTCGAATGAAATCGACATCAAAGTCCTAACCTAAGGCACATCTAAACATCATCGAATCATAATTGATTATCTTAAATTCTGCATCGGGGAATATTCCTAGTAATATTCCTAATCATCATAATTATCTTTAATTTTATAATTATTTAGCAATAAATCACATTTATCCTAAGTTTGATTAATTGAATATTTTCATATTTAATTAATTAGATTTAATATCTTGCCACTTAATTGTTTAATTAAATTTAATTCTATCTATTATTAATTGTATTATTTAATTTTGACAATAAATCAAAATTCCTATCTTTAATTGATTAAATTCTTATTTAATTAATTAAAGCATGTTGTCATTATTTAATAATATAATTTTTAATAAAAGTTTGATAAAATAGTTAATTAACCCATAAATTAATTATTTTATTTCAAAAAGCAGTTAAGTCTAGAATAAATCACTTTATTTATTTATTAAATCATAATTATCCATGTGCACATTCAAGGACCAGTTAAACTCAAATTGGAAAATCAATGCAAGTTGTTAGCTTTTGGAAACACAACATCTTTTTGAGTTTTAAAGTTGATCTAAACTTCTAATTCGAGTTGAACTGTGCTTTTGCATGATTTTTGTGACTTAATTATCTTTATTTAAAAATAACTCAAAAATAAACCTGAGTTATTTGAGTGATTTATGGCTTTTTTCCATGCACCTCTAAAGCCTTGGATTTCTATAAATTAAAGCCTCAGCTCATCTCAAATCATCTCATAATTTTGCAAGCTTACTTTGCCAAATTCATCCACAAATTTGCACAATCACGCTCAAGAATTGGAATTGGGAAAATCAAAGCTCTTGCGAATCGACACCTTTGTGAGATCAATCTTGTTTTTACATTCATTTAGATTCATTTTCATATCATTGTTAGCTTACTTTGCATATTCATAGATCAATTTCATTCTAGCATAATTTCATATCAGTTTTTATCATTCTTATTGCATAGAAAATTCAAAAATATAGATTAATTGCATTCAATTCATATCTAGATCAATTGCATTCAAATCCTTCGTTTAGGTGTCGTCTAGGTCATTGATCTTGATAACAATCTGAGAACATTAATCTCACACCTACTAGAAGGCAGTAAATCGCTTGGTTAAATTAGATTTCAATTTTGCACGATTTTGATTTTTGCTAACCTCTAATGTTTTACTAAAGTGTTGTGTCTACAAATCAGGTACAATTTTCACACACACACTAGTGACTGAATGAAATTTTCTAACTTCTCTGGTACTTTGAGACCTAAGGAATTCATTGATTAGATTGGTGAGTTAGAATACTTCTTTGAGCTTGAAGACATTGAAGATCCTCTTAGAGTGAGGTTGGCACAAAAAAATTTGAAAAGACATGTAGCTCTTTGGTGTAAAGAATTACAAAGAGAAAGAGAAGATGAAGGTGAAATGAAGATCAATCAGTGGAGGTTGATGGTGGCTAAATTGAAGGCTAAGTTCATACCTACCGACTATGAACTTGAGTTGTTTAAGAGGTTGTAGAACTTGAAGCAGAAATAATTGACTATTGAAGACTCTACCGAGGAGTTCTATAAGTTGACTATTCAGTTTGGACATAGAGAACTTGGTAAGGAAAAGGTAGCTCAGTATGTGAATGGTTTGAGATTCAATATTTAGCATGAGATTGGTATGATGAAGATTTATTTGGTTGAGGATTCTTATTAGTATTCCTTGAAGGCATAAGATAAGTTGAAGAGAAGAAAACATGGTAATTCTCAAGGGAAGGAGAAATAAGATCACTTGGTGAAGGATAAGCTGACTACTGAAGATGAACCAAAACTTGTTGAGTCAAGGAAGAGGATAGGTTGGTAATGGTAGAAATTATGGTGAAGGACATAGATCTTTTGAGTGCACAAAAAAGAAGGTTGGTAATGGTAAAAATGTGACACAAGGAGGGAGAGGAAAGCTAGGGCTAGTCACACCTAACTATCCAACCACCTTCCAGAGTACTGCATAGTGGAAACACACAAAAAAAAGAAAAACACCAAAGAGAGAAGGAACACAAACACTTTATTGATTAATCCAAATATTTGTATACATGCTCAGCTATAAGGCCTTCCGGGTTATGGCCAATAAGATTTATCAATTCCTTATTTTCTATATCACTACCTCTTCTTCCTAACTCCTCACCTCTCTCCCTACATCTAAACAATCTTTATTATACTTTCCAAAATGACTTACAAAAGATTCTAGATTATTACAAATAGAAGGTCAACCACAATATGGTTTGCACACATCCCAAGACAATATCCCAATCATTGAATTCATGACCCAAATTAAATACATAAGTTGACTCCAACTAAGAACCAAACACAAATAAACTTGATCAAATAAGAATTGAGCATCAACAAATAAAAAGTTCACTCGACATAGGAAGGAATGCTCGGCCAACACTGAACCACTTGGCACATACAAGATCACTCGGCCAACACTGAACAACTTGACACACAGGAACACTCAAAAATTATTGTAGCTCAGTACTTACTGGAAGAATGGACAAAATGAGTAGGATAGCAAGGCAGCCCAAGATGCTCTTGCATTAGACAACTGGGGTTGAAAGAAATGATTATCCTGAATCATTGAGATGTCACAACCCAAGATGAATCCAACTCAAATTGAGAAATCTATGTAGCAACTTCAACTGGTGTATTCTTCCACTTCACCAAATATTCATAGTAATCCTTTCCTCTTGTGCTTTTACCAATTCTCTAATCTAATATCTGTTCAACTTCATCAGCATGCTTCTTAGGATAATCATCTAATACAACCACTTCATCATTTGACTCATGATACTTATGCAAATCAGCAATATTGAATATAGGAGATATATCCATGTCATCAGGTTACTCAACTTCATAAGCATTACCACTATCAAAATTCTTCAAAATTCTACAAGGACCAAACTTCTTTATTTTCAACTTACTGTATGTTCCATCATGAAATCTTCCCTTCTTCAAATGAACCATTACCTCATCACAAACTTCAAAAACATGATGTCTCCTAGACTTGTCAACATTTTCCTTATACTTCTGATTATTTTGTTCCAACTTCAACTTCAATTCCTCATGTAAAGACTTCATAAAATGAACAAATACTTCCCCTTCTGCACTTCTTTTTTCTTCACCAACAATATCCCTCAAATTTGATACTCCTCTAGGCTGTATTCCAGTAAAAATATAAAAAGGTGTAATTCTTGAACTCCTATTCAGAGAATTATTATATGCAAACTCAGCTTGTGCTAAAACCATATCCCAATTACTTGGCTTATCTCCAACTAAACATCTCATCAAATTACCCAAGCTTCTATTCACAACCTATGTGATGCAAAGTGGGCAATCGGAAGCCTCTAAACACTGAGGAATTGGCAAGAATCGATACCAAGTACACCAAAGTATGAAGGTCAAGTACCCTACACTTATCCCAAGTGTAGAATGAACAAGTAATGAGGTTATCACAACCCCAAAATCCAAGGATAACCTAATCACTAGGTTCCACAAGGTTCTAGACACCAATGACCAAGAGTTATTAAGGAGTATCCTTAACCCTATGAGAAACCAAACCCCATTAAATGACTCACAAGACCAAGGGTGGATTACAATCATTGTTCTAGCCTATTTAGGTCCTATTTTTTTATTTCTAATGGTTCTTTCACTTACAAGAAACCCATACATACTAGTTGCTTCACAAACCAAAGACTAGGCTTGTAGCCTTCCCTAGAAGGAATTTTGATCACAAGTCAAAATACTTCCACATGAGAGATGAATTAGGTTGGAGATTTTGACACCCTTTTTGGCTTTACAAAACATATCCAAGCACCAAGATATGAAGTCTAATGGAGGATACTGAGACAACTAGATTAGACTAGGCTAATGGGCCTAATTAGGACTCCAATTGCACTATGGGTACTCTTTCTCCCAAGCCAATGCCTGAACCAATTATGGGATCATGTGAGGACATGTAAAAGAACTCAGAATCTAGATTTTGGAGTCTTGAAAAATTCCCAACCAAGAGTTATGGTGACTGTTCTAAGTCACAGACAGGTGCACACATAGAGATGTACACCTAGGGCATAATGGAAAATCCACTCCCCTACAAATCCTCACTTCTAACTTACAAAATATGAAAATAAATTGGCCAAGGTTGAATTCCACCAAGGGGCATCAATTTCCCATGGTGGAATTGGTCCAAACAACCAAGCCCTATTGGGAACCTTGGTTTTAAGCCTTCAATCCAGGCAGTCTCACTAAAAACTAGATAATTCACAAACTAGGATGGATTAGAACATGCGACCAGTTGAAAATGAAATTAGATTTAGGGATTGAACTTTTGGTTTCACAATTTCATTCCCTCCTATCCATACCTGTCCGTACACTTTAGTTCTCCTCAGAATTTGTAGAGAAATGTTGATATTTTATTGATTCAAATTTCCCAATTACACATTGTTACCTTCCACCTACCTAAAAGGGCTTATGAAGGTGTCCCCCATTAGTTACAACCAAATTTAAAACCATGTGACCATTGGGGGCTTTGGTTACAACTTTTGGCAAAAGTTGTCAAAGTTGCTAAGCAACTTTTACAACATTTTTGTAATTTTTGCATTCTAGGAGACCAAACTTGGTCTAGACCTAATCTACTAATCCAACATGGATCTAAAGCATTAAAACTTGAAAATAAAAAAAATCCTAATATTCTAGTCCTTTTGACCACTTTTGACCATAGTTGACCAAGGGCTTATAGTTATGCCAATCTTGGAACTAGGTCTTACAACTTGGTCTATATGGCTAGATGGAATATCTAATCTAACTAGATGTCTTTAGGAATTTGATGAGTATTATTTGTTGAGTTTATTGTGGGTGCTCCTACAAAATACTCCCCTTGAGTTTTAAAATTCAAGTTCCTACTTGAGGTGAACTATTCCACCGAAGTCCCATGTTGTTTGATTTGGTGTTCGGTCATCCAAGTTGCATCTATGTTGGGGAGCCCTTTCCATTTGACTAAGTACTGCATATACTTCTTGGTTCTGGTCTACTTCAACAACTTGGTGTCCAAAATTTCTTCCAACTCTACTGGTTTTCTTTGAGGAAGATTAGTGACATAGTCTTCATCATTGATATTTGTTTCCTTACCTTGCTCATTCATTGAACCTGTTGTAGCTTTGTAGGGGGTGAGGTCTGCAACATTGAATATTGGAGAGATTTGCAAGGTTGGGGGGAGAGAAATCTCATAAGCATTCTCACCCATTTTATTTAGTATACTACAGGGTCCTACTTTCTTCATATGAAGTTTAGAGTATCTACCCTTAGGTAGTCTCTCTTTCCTCAGAAATGCCCAAACCTTGTCTCCCACTTTGAAGTGGACCTCCCTTCTTCTCTTATCATCATGTTCCTTGTACTTCAAACTAGATCTTTGCAATGCTTCTTTGACCTCATGCTGCACTTTTGTGATGAGTTTTGCTAGTTCTTGGCCTTGAGCACTGACTTTGAAGTCAGATGGTAGTTCTATCAGGTCTAATGGTCCTTTGGGATGAAGACCATAAACTACTTGGAATGGAGTTTTGTTGATTGACCTGTTCATGGAATCATTAAATGCAAACTCTACCTGGGGTAGGAGTGTATTCCAACTCTAAGCATATTGTTTGGTTAGGCATCTTAGGAGATTTCCTAAGGATCTATTTACTACCTCAGTCTTCCCATCTATTTATGGGTGATAGGCAGAGCTATAGGTGAGATTTGTTCCCAATTTCTTGAAGAGTGTCCTCCAAAAATGGACTTAGAACTTTACATCCCTGTCAGATACAATTGTTTGAGGTAGACCATGGATCCTAACCACCTCTTTGAAGAAAAGATGTGCAATGTGGGAAGCATCATTTGTGCTTTTACATGGTACAAAAAGGATGATTTTGCTAAACCTATCCACTATTACAAAAACACTGTCAAAGCCTTGCTTTGTTTTAGGCAACCCCATTACAAAATCCATTGAGATGGACTCCCATGGTCTAGAAGGAATTGGTAAGGGTTGATATAGTCCTTCATTGGTTAACACACCTTTAGCTTGTTGACATATTGTGCAAGTTTCTATGAGCTTCTTAACATCATTGTTCATTTTAGGCCAAAAATAACTTCTCTTGACCATGTTTGTTGTCTTATCAATGCCAAAGTGACCTCCTAGGCCACCACAATTCTTTTCCCTAATTATGTATGTCCTCATTGAACATTTTTGTATGCATAGTTGAGCTTGTTTGAATAGGAGTCCATTCTGAATCAGATATTTAGAAAAGTTAGTATGGCATCTTCCAACCATCTTTGTGCAAATTTGATATATCTCTGCAAATTTAGGGTCATCAGGGTATAGGTGCTTGAGAGACTCAACTCCCACACTTTGTAGTTGTATTTCTTCAATCAGACCAACCCTCCTACTAAGGGCATCAACAACTTTATTTGATACACCCTTCTTATGCTTAATGTTGAAGGTGTAGGCTTGCAACTATTCTACCCATTTCAGATGTCTGATAGAGAGTTTTTCTTGTGAATTAAGGAAGCTTAATGCATGGTTATCAATATATACCAAAAATTCCTTTGGGATCAAATAGTGCCTCCATTTCTTGAGGGCTTGGACCATGGCATAGAGCTTTAGGTCATATGTAGAGTATTTCATTTTGGCCTTATTTAGTGTCTCTGAGAAAAAGGCAACTGCCTTACCTTCCTGACTTAGGACTACACCTATAGCCAAGTTGCTTGCATCTGTCTCCATAGTGAAGACTTTGTTGAAATTAGGGAGGACCAAGATAGGATATTGGGAAACCCTATTCTTCAAGTATTGGAATGCATCATTTGCTTCCTTTGTCCATATAAACTTAGTCTTCTTTCCACCTTTAATGGTTTCAAGCATTGGTGCACACACATGACTAAATTTTTTGATAAACTTTCTATAGAAAGTTTCAAGTCCATGGAAGCTTCTTACATCACCTTGGTTCTTTGGTGGAGGCTAGTTGATAATTGCTTCTACCTTCTCAGGGTCCATCTTGAGGGTACCTTGTGAGATCACAAATCCTAGGAACACAAGTTCCTTCCTCATAAACATGCAGTTCTCCAAGTTGATTACCAACTTGTGTTGATGAAGTCTTCTTAATACCTGTTCCACATGATCAAGATGGTCTTTCTTGCTATGACTGAATATTAGTATGTCATCAAGTTAAACAACAACAAATTTTCCAATAAAATCAATGAATATCTCATTCATAAGTCTCATAAAAGTGCTATGGGCATTGCTTAAGCCAAAGGGAATTACTAACCATTCAAACAAACCTTCAGTAGTCTTGAATGCTATTTTCCTTTCATCTCCTAGTTTGATTATGATTTGATGATATCCATGTTGGAAATATTCAAGACTAGCCAAGTTACTGAGAGGGGAGGGGTGAATTAGTAACTTCAAAACTTTTAACAAATTCAGATCTTAACCATATTTCAAATAACATTTAGATTAATAAGTTAACTGCATGCATGAGTAACAAAAAGAATAAAAAATTCATAACACTTTGAACATAGAGATTTGGTGACCCAGAAACCTTCCAAATAGAAAGTAAAACTGGGGTGGGGATGATACCCACAAAACTTCAATACTATAGTATAAAGTTTGCTGGTTAAGGCTTACAATGATCACTTCTGATGATCTTCCCTATTAGGAGCAATAAGGACTGCTAGGTCCACCTTGTTAAAGGATTTACAAACATACAATGAAGTATGCACTTAGTTAAGAGATTTTACAAAGACTGTTAAGTCTACCCTATTAAAGGATTTTAAGCTGATTCACCTGTTAGGATGAAACAGTAGATCCCTTACTTGCAACTGTACTTGCTGATTGAGATTCTTTGATGTACTGATCACCTTCTGTGATGGATATATCTTTGCTACTCCTTATACTATTTTAGACCTTTGTAATTCGCTTATCTCTACCTTTCTTCTCTTTTTCACACTTCTTGCTTCTTCTTCATTTTGGATGTGATACAAAACAATGTTTATATATCAAACCAAAAAAATTAAAAAATAATTACAAAGTCAACTCTCAAACAAACTAACACAAATATTACTGAGTCAGCCCAAATATAGTTACTCGATTACTGCAAACTAACTTGGCAACTTTCTGATACTCAACATCCACTACATTACTTGGCATCATCATGCTCTCAGTAGAAGTGGAGGCTCGGTCCATACTAACCACTCAGTTGTAGTTTTGAACTCGATATATATTGGAGACTCGGTAGATATAGTGTCACTCAGTAGAAACTGAATTCCCTGTTTACCATGCTAGCACTTGGTAAACACTGCTCATCTCATCACTCGGTAATGATAACTCGGTAAGCACTACGAAGCTTGGTCTATTTGATAAACACTGTTCTATCAGCTCGGTAAACACTCAAAGTCTGAATAAGTGTTGTCACTAATGACAAACATACTTAATGCCAACAATCCAAACTTTAAGTCTATCTTGGTGAAGTAGCAAGCACCTCCTAGTTGATCCAATAGATCCTCAATCATTGGCATGGGGAATCTATATCTTATGGTGATCTTGTTGAGGGCCCTACTGTGAGTACACAACCTCCACTTGCCATCCTTTTTAGGGGCTAAGACTAATGGCACTGCACATGGACTAAGCCTCTTTTGAATGAGTCCTTTTTCTAATAATTCACCAACTTGTTTTGCAATCTCTGCATGCTGCAGTGGTGTCATTTTATATGGGGCCTTGTTAGGTAGAGAGGAACCAGGTATCAAGTCAATTTTGTAACTGATATCTCTTGAGGGAGGGAGGCTTGTGGGTAGGTCACTAGTAGTGACATCTTTGTATTTTTTTAGTAGTTCCTTAGCTTCTCTTGGTATAGGATCTTTTTGATCAGACTTCATGTTGTCTTTGGGTTTGGAGATTAGGACAAAGGCTCTAGTATTAGGTTCCTTCAATGTTTTTAACATTTCTTTCTCCCCCATGATGATGACAGTGGGTTCTTTTTCAAACTTGCTATTAGGCAGGGGATTCATGGTAAAATTTTTTCCATCCTTGGTGATGGAGTAGGTGTTCTTCCTACAATGGTGTATGGCATCTACATCAAATTTCCAAGGCTTGCCTAGAAGGATGTGTGAGGCATCCATTTCAACCACATCACAAAGAACTTTGTCCTTAAAGTCTGCAATTGAGAACTCTATCCATGCTTTTTCTATTACTAGAGTTTGTTGGCCTTTTGTTAACCATGAGACATGATAGGGGCAAGGGTGTGGCTTCTTAGGGAATTTTAATTTTTGAGCCATTTCACAAGATACTAAATTTTTAGTTGAACCAAAATCTATAAGTAGATTACATACCTTTCCATGACATTTGATCTTTGTCCTGAAGAGGTTCTTTCTTTGTGGAGGTTCTTATTTTTGTGGCACTTGAAGGAAAACCTACCTCATCATCAAACATACTCCTTCCTCTGGTTCCAAGTCTCTAGTATTACCATTGTCTTCTTGCTTGTCTTCTTGGATAAGTTGTGCTCTCCTCTCACCTTGATTGTTATTCCTCTTCTCAGGGCACCTTCCTGCATGATGTCCCATCTGATTGCAATAGTAACATTTTAATGGTCCATTACCTCTTCCAGAGTTTTTTCTTCCTCTATTGAAGGGCCTCCTTCCTCTATAGTTTCCTCTTGAATTTGAGTCACTATTTTCTTTGTCTCCTTGGTTAGGGGTCCTGCTGCTGCTGCCACTATTCTGTCCCTTGTTCCAAGAGTTTCCTTTCCCTCTAAAGTTCTTCCCATTGTCATTACTCTTCCCTTTTCCAAACTCCTATTTTCTTTTCCATTTCTCCTCTACCTTGAGTGCCATTTGATAGCACTTATTGACTATGGTAGGGTAGTGTAGGCTTAGTTTCTCTTGAATGGATACCTTCAAACCATTCATGTATCTTGCTAGTTTTTCTTCCTCATCTTCTACCACATCGGTCTTCATACATAATTTTAGGAACTCCTTAGTGTATGAGCCTACATCCATGTCTTTCTATTTCAAACTTTTCTTCCTCCTATGGAGTTGTACCCCATAGTCTTTAGGCACATATGTCTCCTTGATAAATGCTATCATCTTGTTCCATGAATTGATCATGCTCTTTCCATTCTTCACCCTTTCTATTTGGATGAAGTTATACCAAGTTAGGGCTGATCCCTTCAACTTGGATCTTGCTATCTTTACCCTTTTCTTTTCAGGGATGTCTTCACATTCAAAGAATGATGTCAAAGCCTCTACCCAATCCAAGGCTAAATCTACATTCATCTTGCCATTGAAGACTGACAAGTCTATCTTTTCCTCCATGGTTCTTCTCCCCATGGAATTTAAGGCATCAATGAAAGGCATTTGGTCTGCAGGGATGTTCTAATTAGGATCATCTTCCTCCTCTTCACTCGCTTCTTTGTTTCCAGACCCATCTTCCTTATCCTTGTCTAGCTTCTTTTCAAGTTCTTGAAGCCTCTTAGTTAAGGCTATGTTTGCAGCCCTTTGTTCTCTCACCACATTTTCTAACTCACTATTCGTGAACCTTGCAAGGATCTCTTCATCCTCAAGAGTAGACATAGCTCTGATGCCACTTGATGCAAAGTGGGCAATTAGAAGCCTTTAAACACTGAGGAATTGGCAAGAGTTGATACCAAGTACACCAAAGTATGAAGGTCAAGTGCCCTAAACTTATCTCAAGTGTAGAATGAATAAGTAATGAGGTTATCACAACCCCAAAATCCAAGGATGACCTAATCACTAGGTTCCACAAGGTTCTAGACACCAATGACCAAGAGTTATTAAGGAGTATCCTTAACCCTATGAGCAACCAAACCCCATGAAATGACTCACAAGACTAGGGGTGGCCTAAAATCATTGTTTTGGCCTATTTAGGTCCTATTTGTTTATTTCCAATGGTTCTTTCACTTACAAGCAACCCATACATACTAGTTGCTTCACAAACCAAAGACTAGCTGGCTTGTAGCCTTCCCTAGAAGGAATTTTGATCACAAGTCAAAATAATTCCACATGAGAGATGAATTAGGTTAGAGATTATGAAACCCTTTTGGGCTTTACAAAAGATATCCAAGCACCAAGATATGAAGTCTAATGGAGGATACTGAGACAACTAGATTAGACCAGGCTAATAGGCCTAATTAGGACTCCAATTGCACTATGGGTGCTCTTTCTCCCAAGCCAATGCATGAACCAATTATGGGATCATGTGAGGACATGTAGAAGAACTCAAAATCCAGATTTTGGAGTCTTGATCAACCCCCAACCAAGAGTTATGGTGATTGTTCTAAGTCACAGACAGGTGCACACATAGAGATGTACACCTAGGGCATAATGGAAAATCCACTCCCCTACAAATCCTCACTTCTAACCTATAGAATATGAAAATAAATTGTCCAAGGTTTAATTCCACCAAGGGGCATCAATTTCCCATGGTGGAATTGGTCCAAACAACCAAGCCCTATTGGGAACCTTGGTTTTAAGCCTTCAATCCAGGCGGTCTCACTAAAAACTAGATAATTCACAAACTAGGATGGATTAGAACATGAGACCATTTGAAAATGGAATTATATTTAGGGATCTAACTTTTGGTTTCACAATTTCATGCCCTCCTATCTGTACCCATCCGTACACTTCAGTTCACCTCAGAATTTGCAGAGAAATGTTGATATTTTATTGATTCAAATTTCCCAATTACACATTGTTACCTTCCACCCACCTAAAAGGTCTTATGAAGGTGTCACCCATTGGTTACAACCAAATTTAAAATCATGTGACCATTGGGGGCTTTGGTTACAACTTTTGGCAACAGTTGTCAAAATTGCTAAGCAACTTTTACAACATTTTTGTAATTTTTGCATTTTAGGAGACCAAACTTGGTCTAGACCTAATCTACTAATCCAACATGGATCTAAAGCATTAAAACATGAAAATAAAAAAAATCCTAATATTCTAGGCCTTTTGACCACTTTTGACTATAGTTGACCAAGGGCTTATAGTTATGCCAATCTTGGAACTAGGTCTTACAACTTGGTTTAGATGCCTAGATGGAAGATCTAATCTAACTAGATGTCTTTAGGACTTTGATGAGCATTATTTGTTGAGTTTATTGTGGGTGCTCCTACAACACTATGTTTGTCCATCTATTTTTGGATGAAATGTAGAACTAAACCTCAACTTAGTTTCCATCTTCTTCCACAAAGTCCTCCAAAAATAACCAACAAACTTGCTATCTCGGTTAGAGATAATACTTCTAGGTAATCCATGCAATCTAACAATCTCACTCAAGAAAATCTCAACAACATGCACAACATCTTAGAAAATCTATCCACAACAACAAATATAGAATCATACCCTCTTACTATCTTAGGTAACCCAAGCACAAAATCCATACTGATGTCACTCCAAGGTTTCTCAGGAACAGAAATAGGTGTATACAATCTAGTATTTTGACTTACTCCTTTTGTAACCTAAAAAATTACACAACTCCTTACAAACTTCTGAACATCCTTATACATATGTGGCCAATAATACTTTCCTTAAGAAAACTCAATGTCTTATCAATTACAAAATGTCTAGCGAATCCACTACAATGATTTTCCTTAATCAAATTAATTCTCATGGAACTTCTTGGTATACACAACTAAATTCCTTTAAAAAACATGCCTTCTTGAATGAAATACTCCTCAAACTTACTCAGTTGTTCTGATAGATTTGGTGCTCTACACTATCTCCATGCCTTGGAAAAATTAGGGTAAGTATCATACAACTCCTTTATCTCATCAAAACCAAGAACTACAAATTTCATCTCAGTCAACAGAGAACATCTTCTACTTAGTGCATCTGTAACTCGGTTAGTGACTCCACTCTTATGCTTGATCAAAAATGTGAAACTCTATAAATATTCAACCCACTTCATATGTCTCTGATTCAACTTATGTTGACTCCCCAAATATTGCAAAGCTTTATGATCAGTATACAACACAAACTCACTCGATATCAAGTAATGTCTCCACTTTTTCAAGGCTTGAACAATAGCATAGAGCTCTTGATCATACACATAATACTTCCATTTAGCATCATTCAACTTCTCACTAAAGAAAGCAACATGTTTATCCTCTTGACTCAACACAACTCCTATTGTGCTACCACTTGCATCAAACTCAACTTTAAATACCTTATTAAAATCAGGTAAAGCTAACACATGTAACTTGGCAACCTTTTGTTTCAAAGTCTCAAAACTCTTGTCAGCTCCATGTGTCCACTTAAAATCCTTTTTATCTCCTCTCATAGTCTCATTCATAGCATTACAAACATAACTGAAATTCTTAATGAACTTTTTATAAAAACTAGCCAAACCATGAAATGATCTTACCTCACCCATATTCTTAGGTGTAGGCAACTCAGAATTTATTTAACCTTCTCAGGATCCATTTTCAAACCATCAAGTAAAATTACAAATCCCAAATATAGAATCTCTTCTTTCATAAAGGAATACTTCTTCAAATTAATCAGTAGCTTCTCCTCTTTCAATCTTTTCAACACTTGTCTAATATGCTCAAGGTGTTCTTCCTTAGTTTTATTGAATATCAATATATCATCTAGATATACATTCAAAAACTTACACATAAATTTGTTGAGAACCTCATTCATCAACCTCATGAAAGTACTAGGTGCATTAGTCAAACCAAAAGGCATAACCAACCACTCATACAAACCATCTTTTGTCTTGAAAGAAGTCTTCCATTCATCACCTTCTCTGATTTTGATATGATGATACCCACTCTTCAAGTCAATCTTGGTAAAATACTTTTCTCCACTCAAACAATCCATTATGTCATCCATCCTCGGCATAGGGAACCTATAATTCACTATTATCTTGTTGATAGCTCTAGAATCATTACACATTCTCCATTCTCCATTCTTTTTAGGTTCTAACACAATAGGTACAACACATGAACTCAAGATTTCTTTGATCAAACCTTTCTATAACAACTCCTTCACTTGTCTGTTAAGTTATTCATTCTCTGTAGGTGTCAATCTATATGGTGCTTTATTAAAATAACTAGCTCTAGGAATCAGGTCCATACAATGACTTATACTTCTTACTGGTGGTAAAACATTAGGAATATCCTCTGCAACAATCTCTTTGTACTCACTTTGTAAGTTTACAATTTCTGATGGCACTCAATCATTACTATTTTCTGTTACTCAGTATTTACTAGTTTTTGTCGCTCAGTCATTACTACCACAACTCAGTCTCTTAGGAATTATAGTAAAACAAACCTGGTTCTTCTTCATATCTTTTTCAAATTGCTTTCCATTAACCATGCAAATTTTTACAGTAGTGTAGTTTATCTCATCTAGAACTTCAATCAAGGGTAACAATGTTTTCTTTCTTCCATTCACCCAAAGAGTATATTGATTCAATCTACCATCATGCACAACATATCTATCAAACTGCCAAGGTCTACCCAACAGAATATGACAATAATCCATAGGCATATATCACATAGAACTTCATCAAAGTAACTTCCAATTTTGAATTTCACAATGCATTGCTCACTTACCAACAATTTATGCTCATCTTTGATCCATGGAACATGATAGGGTTTAGGGTGTCTCAACCTCTGCAATTGCAACTTTGTAACCAGCTCCTCTGATGCCAAATTCACTGAACTTCCACTATTAATAATTGCTTTGCAACATTTTCCTACCATCTTACATTTGGTCTTCAAAAGACTTCTCCTTAGGATAGGTTCCTCATCAGTTCTTTTATTACACAGAGTTCTCCTTACCATCATATTTTCTCCCTCCTCAAACCTACTCGATGAATCCTCAGGATTCTCTTGAATCACAACATTTCTATGACTTTGTTCATTTGCATCAGAGTGTCTACACTCAAAATATCTATGCCCTTTTTACCACATCTGAAACAATTATCATTAAAACCACCTCTAGAATAAGAATTACCTCTTCCTCATTATGAAATAGTACCTCCTTGGTAAGAACTACCAAATTTCTGCTCGGTCTTGATTTTATCTTCAATTTTCCACTCAGATTTTCCCTTACCTTGTTCAGAATTATCAAATATGCCACCTTCACCAAAGGATCTAC
Organism: Chamaecyparis obtusa; assembly: GCA_027943335.1. NCBI lineage: Eukaryota > Viridiplantae > Streptophyta > Pinopsida > Cupressales > Cupressaceae > Chamaecyparis > Chamaecyparis obtusa. Next base: position 209,599 of record BSBK01009765.1, read on the forward strand.
CTCTACCTCTCTAGAATCTACCACCTCTACTTCTCTATTTTTTCTCATGCTTCTTTGTCAAGATCTCCTCAGTCTTCAAGGCATATTGATATGCTTCTTCCACACTATCCAATTTCATAAAACTTATTTCATCTTGAATTCCAGATCTCAATCCATTTAGGTATCTTGAAAATTTCTCAACCTCATCATCCACATGTCTAGATCTGATGTCCTATCTATAGAATTCCTCAGTGTATTCCTTCACAATAATATCCCTTTGTCTAAGGTTTCACATCTTCCTCAAAAAGTTAACTTGGTAATCAATAGGGAGGAACTTCTTCTTCACCTTGTTCACCATTTTCAACCAAGTTCTGATCTTCTCCTTTCCTCTTCTTTGTCTATCAGTTTGCAAATGCTCCCACCACAGTGAGGCATGATCTTTCAACCTAGTGATTGCAATTTTCACCTTCCTAGTCTCAAGAGTTCTTTCAAACTCAAGGAATTTTTCCATATCAAAGATCCAATCCAACATAACATTTGCATCCAATTTTCCATCATAAGGAACAAGTTCAACAATAGGCTTCGAATGTGCCCTAGACAATACTCTCAACAATATTTCCTCATCTTGATCTTCCTCAGGTTCTAGATTAGGGTTTGGTACTTCTACTTCATCATCATCAAGATGCTCTCCTCTCCTCTGGGCTATCTCCACAACATCTAGTTGTTGATCCCTAGGTTTTTTTGTCTATTAGTTTCTTACACTTAGTCATTTTCTAGGCAATGTTGGTCGGTCATCACTGTGACCGAGTCATCATGTATAGGCCAAGTCATGTATATTGTACATATACCAAGTAGTAGTTACTACCGAGCAAGTCAGAGGTCACTGAGTACTTCAGTATTAGCTGAGTTAGTTTATGCCAAGTTATGTAGATATGTTAGTGCCAAGCACCAGTAAAGGAGAATAGTAAGTGCCGAGTGCCAGAGATATCAAATGCCGAGTAAACCAGATTTGACATATGTGTTTGTTATGGCACAAACACTTTGGTAAACCATTTTGGATGACATCTACATGATATTTATTATTTATTGAGGAAATCACATAGTTGATTTTTCTTTACATTGTTCCCTATGTAATCCATGTAACCAATTAGAATTAGGAAATGGTTAAGTGAAAAAAGTAGACAATCTAGATCATAGATCTCAAATCATGGAGGTAATCAATTATTTATATAAGATGAGATCTAAAACCTAAAATTTATCAAGGAGAGTATGAGTATGAAGGGTATCTCATACATGCAGAATAAAGAAGTGTATTGATTATCAGAGACAAATTTCAGTGACTGAGTAAAGCAGTGAAGGACAAAACAAAGATATATTTGATAAAAGAGATCAAATCTATATTGGAAAAAGAAGATCTTTTATCAGCATCACAGTGTAAACTAAATGATTAGGTACTGAGACATTCTAATAGGTGAATCAGGTTAAATCTCTTAACAGAGTGGTTTTAGCAGACCTAAGTAAATCTCTTAACTGAGTGCTTACTTTATTGTAAGTTTAAATCCTTTTGCAAGGTAGATTGTATAAGTCTAAAAACTCTTAATAGGGCAGACCCCTCATAGGGTAGATTATAATTTTATGGTCAAACTTTGTAGCCCTTAAAGGAAAACTTTAATACTACAGTAGTGATGATTTTTGGGTGTCATCCCCACCCCAATTTTACCTTTCAAGGGTTTTTGGGTAACCAAAATCATTGTGTTATGTTTCATTTTCATGGATGATGATTAGATTATCAGATCTATTACAGTATTGAACTTGATGTTTATGTTATGCGAGCAATTTTATGTTAAAATAGAGTATTTGGTTGATATCTAATTTACCCCCCCTCTTAGTATATCACTTTCCCATAATAGATTTCCAACAATTGGTATCAGAGCTAAGTCTCTTAAAGAAGTCTAACCACTTGGGAGACAAAGATCTTGAGATGGAGGTTTATAAGTTGGGAAATATTATAGAGAATTAGAAGATTGACATTCAACTTGCATTACAATAACTTGAAGAAGCCAACGGTGAATTGTAGAAATCCTTAAGCAGAAGAAGAGAAATAACAATATAACAAAATGAAACTCAATACCAAGAAGAGGATACTAAAGGACTATTTGATAGTGGTAACTCTACTGAAAGTGACAAAGCTATAAAAGAACTGCTAGAGAAAAATAACATACTGAATGAGGATAACAAAAAACTGAAGAAGGAACAATAAATACAATCAGTAAGATATTGTGAAGTTGTTGAACAAAAAAATAAAGAAAAAGAAGACAAGACAATGTCTGAAGAAGATAAAAGACAAATATCTATGAGACTAGATGAAAGGACATGTGACATGCATAGGCTGACAAATAATCAACTAGACATAGTAAATCAATTGCTACTTGCTAATCAAGAGTTGAGTAGGAAAGATGTGGAGATCACAAGTCTGAGATTAGAAAAAAGCCAATTGAATAATGAACTAAGATCTAAAAAAGTACTTAATGAAAGGATGAACAAGCCTAATGAAGCTGTGAGATATTTTGAAGAATTGTTAAGGTCACCTAGAAGATCCAATGATACATCTAGACTTGGACATGATGAGCACCTATCATCCACTGAGAAAGGAGAATCATCAAAGAGTGGAGAACAAAGGAATGCTAAGTGAAAGAACAACAAGCCACCATGCCATCATTGGGGAAAGCTAGAACACACAACTAACATCTATAGAAGAAAATTTGGTAAGTCTAATCCTAAACCAAAATTCAATGAATATTGTTTTAACTATAAAAAGCATGGACATCAGGCACATGAATGCAGGAAAAAGGTTAGTAATCCACCTACATCACCTAGATTTTAAGGACATTGTTTTAATTGTTAGAATTATGGACATAGAGCATATGAATATAAATCCAAAGCTAAGTTGACATCCAATCAATAGACTAAGGCACCTAAGAAAGGTAATTCATATAATTGGGAATACAATACATGGTATAGTTGTCATTATTGTGGAAAGTATGGTCATATTGGAGAAAATTGTTTAAAGACACATTTTAGAGGAAAATCTAAGAGTTGGATGAATGGAAGTATGGTATGTTACAAATGCAAAAAGATTGGTCACTTAAAGAAAGACTGTAGAGCACATATACTGAGCAATGAACAAGTCAATAATGAAGAACCTATTGAGAAGATGAGAAAGTAGATGAACAAGACATGGAAAAAGAAGGAAGAGGCTAGTAATAGTGGAGCCAGTGAACCTAAGGTCACCCAATCCGATGGATCAGGTGATCACACTACTTCAAACTAAGAAAAGAAGGTATGTGTGGAACTAAATCTTATAATGCTTTATTTTACATTAGTTCCTAACATTTGATAAGATAAGGTCCATATCTACATATATTAAGATGCATTAGGATAGATTTGAGTAAGAAGCTACATTGTATATTTGATGCCAAGCATCAGTATTTTAGCCCATAGTGACTGAGTCACTAGTGTTTTCTGATCTCCTATGATAGCTGAGATATGATGTACACTGAGTTGGAATCGAATGGTTGAATTGACCAAACTTATGTTAACCGAGTTGACATGAGAGTGCCAAGATAGCTGTATCTTACCTAGAAAGTGTATGGATCATTAAATGAAGCCCTAATCTGACCGTTTGAAGTCTATAAAGTGGGAATTTGCCATTTATTTTCATTTCACCAGTGATTTGAGAAAAATTTCAGAGTGATTCTTGAGCGATTTGTGCTAAGTGTGATTTGTAGAAATCTTCACAGTGTGCCATCGAAAAACATTTGAGAACCATTTGTGCAAGGTATTTTATGAGTTATCTGTTGGTTCTTGGATAGGATTTTACACTCTATGAGATACCAATATGCTTATGACTGATGTTAAGGAGTGGTTAATTCCAAATATGGGAAATCTATAAGCAACTGGACCAACTATAGGGACAAGACTGCCCTCTTCACTTCTGGCTTTGCAAAACCAAGGTGGGTACACCTGATCCAATAGATTCAACTCTATCCCTTACTCAATACTAGATCTTACAATAGATAACAGTGAGAAAGTACTAAATAACAACCTATTATTCATTGACTCTCCATCACTGGGTAGAACAACTGATACCGACAAACATAAAACTGAAAAGATAGAAATGATTTAATTTGATTTCTTGCAGAATGTAAACAACCATGCCAAACTAGCATCAGTACAGGAGATACTAATTTCTGATCAGTGCCTTGTCCATTGGGCAATATATCTGAGATAGATATAGAATACAAGAACACAGATTCCAAGCCATAAACACAACAAACCAGATTCATACACTGCTTACAAACATCCTTCCTGATTGAACCAAATGAATCTATGCTTCACTCAAAGACTTTTAACCTGATCCTAGATCAAGACTGAGAGCTAAAACATATACACAAGTAAACCTTTTGCAAAGAGTCAAAAAAATCAAAACCTAAGATACACAATAGAAGGAGAGATATGAAAATTGAAAAACTGCATTAAGTATGAGGACTCAAGTTCCTATATTACAAACTAATTCAGAATACAACACCTAGACAATATGCAAAAGATTTTGAAGGTTTTTCTCCTATACTAATACAACCAGAAAAATATATTACAATCTCGATTGAGGATACACACTTAGCTTTTCAACTTCCTGTGTCAAGAGTTTCCAGCCAGCCCTTTCAAATGATCACAAAAATCCTTTTATAAGAATAAGGATCAAGAAGAAAATATCATTTAGGGCATTTTTAGGGCAACTCAGTCAACCCTAAGACTCTAAAAAATATCCTAGACAAATCTGATTTCATTTCATTCCATAAACATCTTTACAAAATATCTGATGCTTACTCAAAATTGACCTTGGATTTACATAGTCCATCACTGCTCTCACCAACTTTGTCAAAACTGAAAATAAACACCACCATTGTTTTCCTCGTTCCGAGCCGATTTCAAAAACATATAATATGTGTATATTTGGATAACAATTGAGTCCTAGAGACATTTTTTTGTGAATAGTCTGTATCAATTAAATTTTTGATTTTTCTCATATAACTGACTTTATCAATTCGGATTTAAATATTTGTGTAGACTTTTAAATTTTGAAATGGGCCCACATGCCACATGGCACCACTCGATTGGCTCACCAATCCACCTCATTTTCCATGTCACACTTGTCAGCACACCCCTCCGCCACTTGTTGCTTTGTGATTGGCTAGCCCGCTGACTGGGTGTCTTTTTGTAGCCTTACCCGCCAACTCACCATGTCACCACGTGGCACCCTATCGCTAATTCGCTATGCTAATTTTTGTGCATCTTCCTCTTGGCACTATGGTGATGACTGTTGGATCATGTGGCACATATGTCGAAGAAATCGGTCAACTCATGTAAAAATTTCATTATCAATTCGGATTTAAATATTTGTGCAGACTTTTAAATTTTGAAATGGGCCCACATGCCACATGGCACCACTCGATTGGCTCACCAATCCACCTCATTTTCCATGTCACACCTGTCAGCACACCCCTCCGCCACTTGTTGCTTTGTGATTGGCTGGCCCGCTGACTGGGTGTCTTTCTATAGCCTTACCCGCCAACTCACCATGTCGCCACATGGCACCCTGTCACTAATTCGCTATGCTCATTTTCATGCATCTTCCTCTTAGCACTATGGTGATGACTATTGGATCATGTGGCACATATCTCAAAGAAATTGGTCAACTCATGTCAAAATTTTATTTATTATACCTTATTTGGTGTGCGTCAACTGGCATGTGACCCAAGGTGGGCCCACAAGGGTAAGGTGGCCACATAGCCTCACCACACCTGCTTTACACATCATTTGAGTGTCACTGCTTATAAACATTAAGCAAACACACATCCGAAAGAATGTGGGATAAATCCCATAACACAATTCTTCATTTATGTGGGATAAATCCCATCATACCTGTGCGCATGGACACTGGATCCTTCGTGGACTGCTATGCTCGGACACCACAAGGCAAGACCTCTGGCATTTTCCCATTACCCAGCACGTGTAACCCCTCCCATTTTATCATTACCAAAGGAGTGCGCATACATCAAAATATGCTGTGTGAGAGGTTTAAAGGGTAAACACTCCCTTCTATGGCCTGTGTGACTCTCTCTGCAACCTGCAGATCACACGTTAAGTGGGGGCACATGAGGTGTTAAAAACCTTACGCAAACTACCTCACTTTCCATTTGTCTACGCTGCAAATTTGTTTGTGTGAATGGAGGGAGGAGCAGCATGAGGAGAGCGTATGCAATCCCACCAAAACCCACACAAGGCTTCCCTGCAACAATGCATCAAAAAGAAGATACATATGGTAGCCTCTCGAACTAAAAACATTTCTCCCGGACTGCTCATGTGTGCACTGTATTTTGAACAAAATAAATGCCCCAGCACCATACTCACGTGAATGGGCAATCTAAAACAACAAAAAAAAGGGAACTCATCTTACCAATGGAAGAAACATGCACATTCCAAAAGGGAAGTGTGCAGCTCTTCACACAATGCGTGAGCTTCTGTTACTGGCTGGTGCCTGCAACATAAGCACACCATAATTTTATTTGCAGGCAAACAACATCCACACAATGCATTCACTCATTACATTTGTTTGGGGCATTCTGCAACTAATTTGGTACGTCTGCAACCTCTTCATGACTTCTACTTTGGGATCTCATCAAATTAACTTAATCACGCGTACACATGATGGAATAATACTGTGCATTGAATTCAATCTCAACTCATCAAGCCTTCTACCCTCATAAACTTCATAGCTATTAATTTCAACAATATTGACATTCAATCATCTCACACTATTTTCCCAAAACTTGACATATCCATTCCAGGAGCAATTAATAGTGCAACGTATAGATGGTTTGCCTGTACAATTGAGAAAATTATCTTTAAATATAATGAGGCAGGCTGGACCCCAAGCGGGTCTGGCTTAAAAATGTTTCAAACTCAAACAACTAGCGCTGAAAATGACCTAGGATGACTGGCATGTACAACCGGATCCGATCTGGATAACCAAAAACCTCTAAAAACTTCAAAATTTGAAACTTCGCCAGTCGACAAACTTTAATAAATTGCCCCCAGTCGCCTTTTAAAAACACTGCTCGAAACTAATCACTGGAAGTTGAAAGCTGGCGAGTAGGAACCTTGTACCACAGAAAATCACCCTGCTAGATGGCTTCATCTAATAATGAACGAGGCGTGAGATATTAAAACTTGAAAATGCCGTTCAGAATTGCCGGCAAGCACAAACTGAAAAACACTGCCGACTGCCTCGGAAAGAGATGATCTAAAAATATCAAATGGCGAACTAGAGAGGAGCCACTGAAAGTGGAAGAAATTTCATATGCAAGGATCAAAACAAACCAACCACCAATTGGAAATGATCATCCGTTCAAAAGCTATGAATTTAAGAAAATGGCTACTTTAGAGAATTATGCTATCCGCACTTTCATCATTATTGAACACCCTTTTACTCGGTCTGGCAATTCGATCAAATGAAACTTTCATGGTCTGAAACCCTGGATATATGATCTCTCTGACATGTAGAAAACAAGTCTATAATCAGATTCATCAAATGATCAACTAGCTATCAATTATTAATCCCTTAAAACGGCCACTTAGAATATTCTGAATTGAAACTTAGTGAAGTTGTAAAAGTTGCATCCGGAACTGAATAAGCAAATAGGTCAAACGGATTCGTCATAGTTTGAAACTTATCAAGGTGAATCACCTTCATGTCTATATTATGGATCAACCTTCAATTATGCTTGACCTCGAACTAGGTGCAAATGGCAAGACCCCAAAGTGAGCAACTCAGAAGACTGAACTTTGCACTGCTGAAGAAACTTAGCAATCTGCAAACTGAATGGCTCTGGCAATCATGTCAAACAGACACATGGGGGGCTAAAAATTGGCAAGATGACTCATTCCCATGTCTACAACATGATGCAACAACTAGTACATCCTAATCAATCACATGGTACTTAATGCACTCATCCAAACAGGACCTCTGACTAAACTGTGCAACTGATCCTTATTAAAATGTTAGAAACCACAAACAGAATCAGATTGGCAAACTAGGCAGACAGATTCATCATGGCTTGAAAACTGAAACACAAGGAGTATTTGACCACTAGAATACATTGCAAAAGGAAAATTCTCAATTGGGTTACAGGGTCAAAAGTTATAACCAGTCAAACAGGGCTACTCAAAAAAATGGGCAGATTAGAGAAATAGGACAAATCTGGAAAGCCAACTTTAGGGGATCCAAAAACCTATCAAACGGACTCAAAAAGGCTTGAGCCTTGAAACATAAGCTCTCTGATATACATTTTAAACATTCCCAAAGTGGCAAGCCATAAAACCTAACAAGACATAAGATATTCAAATACAAACAGGGCCTGCTACAGTGATTTGACATCTAGGCAAAAATGCAGATTTAGGTGAACACCTCAAAATGGCTACTCCCTAAACACTTCAGATTTAAAATTTAGGAGCTGGAACCCATTGCATATGTCAAACGAAAGGTGTTGAACCGGTTCCCCAAGCCGTATCTCATGAAATTCATCAGGCCTATTTTTACATGTTCTTGAATCCAGGTCCTTTTAAACTATTCTTTGAAGGGCACAAACTCTGCCTTAGGAAAATCTTCTGATACTTGACTCTGAAATCAATCCAAATTTTAGAGTACCAATATTATCTACTTTCGTAATTGAACCCTAAATTTGAAGTCATGGCATCTTCATCATCAGCTACAGTTAAGAAACAAGTAAATGAAGTTTTCAATGTTCAACTTGTGAGGAACAATGCATGTAAGCCGCAAAAATTCTAGGCCATTCCTGAGAGTTCGATCATGGGGGATCTCACTGGTGCCCTATTGTCTATTCCTCCAAAGGTTTTGATGATCAATGACATTCACACATGCTATATGTGTAAGATCAGTGAGATTGGAGATTATGAGCTTAGAGAAGCATATGATAAACTGTGTAGCAACGAGGTGTTAAAGCCAGAACATCAAAAGGTTGCCGAGAAAGGGTTGGTGTATGCTCTTAATTTCCCATAAAATTTTAAAGTTGAGTGGATCAAGATTGTACTAAGATGAGTACATGACATGAGAATTTGGCTGGAAGATGGACCAGTCAAGGTTACCAAAGAAATGATACACCAGGTAACTGGATACCCTAGCCTCGTAGGAAAGAAAACCATGAGATGTCAAAGTAAGGATAAAATTCAAGAAAATACCCAAACAGTATGGAACAAATGGGGAATGACAATTTCAACTATCATAGACCCTAAAACTGATTTTGTAGTAAGCGTGATAGCTCATAAGTTTTATCAATCTAGTCGGTTGGACAGTGTCCCATGCATGATAGTTGACCAAGCTTGGAAGATAGTAAAGAAGGATCATACATATGACCTTGCCAAGATTCAACTGACACAACTTGACAAGAATCTCACATCCATCAAAAAAGAAAAGAATTCTATGTGTAAGTTCAGTGTTCTACTTGTCTGTCTATTTTTCTACATACAAAATAGTTTTCCTACTATTGGGGATGTTGTATGGGATAAGAAGTGACCTGTTACCATTCAGATAAGTGAGTTTAGTGATCAGATAGGTGAAAATTTTGAGAGTATAATGGAACTCTACTTTGTAGAATTTAAGAAGAAAATGAGGAAAATAAGTAGAATCCCAGTATCACTAGTGGGGAAATACTACAATGACATTTGTTTCCTAGTTGATACTGATTTCACATATGCACAAGCCGTTGAACCAAGGGTATCATGGCTAAGGCCATTACCCTATGAAGTCAACATAGATGAAACAACAACAACTATAACAACCTTATTGGAAGATGAAGTAGATAGAAATGCTAAGTCATTTGGAACATATGAGGAAGCTAAATCCAAGATAACCATGGGATTAAAATTTGCAACTATGGAGAGGAAAATAAAGAAGATAGTGAAACACCTAGAAAAAATTCTAGGAGAGGGAGAAGAGGTAGATGAACCTCTTGCATTGACTCAAGGATTAGGAGAGGACAAGACTAGTGAGTCAGAAGAAAGTGAAGAGGATGAGCTTTTGGTAGTTAAGAAAGGTAAGAAGGTATCAGTTGCTGAGCCTATTAAGAAGAAAATTCATAAACCTAAGCCCACTCCCTCCCTGGTACTTAGGCCTAGAACTAGGGTAGCTTCAACTATTTCAGCTGTCGAGCCACAAAAGAAGACCCCTACTTCAGGGAAAAGAAAACTAGTTCAGGCTAAGGTTGTACCAAAAAATGTAAGGAAGAAGCCCAGGAGAAAGCTGATTTTGGAGAAAGATGATGAGGAAACTGATAGTGATGAGGATATTATGAAGAAGGCATTACCTCAGAGGAAAAAACTAACTATGGATGAGATATGCCACAACATCACAAGCATTGCCGGTTTAGTAGGTTTCAAGCACATAAAGTTTGAGAAACTGAGCATTGAAGATAAAGAGAGAGTAGAATAAGCTATGCTTGAGGTGCTCTGTATATTCAAGATGACACCATTACAGTTAGGTAATCACATTCTTGATGAAGTGTATAAGAGGATAGCTCATAAATGGGAGTATGCTTTGATGAGAAAAAATCAAATAAGGGAGAGCATACTTGCTCAAGTCATGCCTGACTTATCCCCTGAAAACATCAAACAATATATGGAGAAGTAAAAAAGTAGATTTGTACCTAAGCTCCGAGCATATTCCGTCTTACAACACAAAGTTGAAGAAATTATGCAACAAAGCACAAGATTATGGAAAATAGTTTTTGGTCTTTTAATTGACAAGAGTCCACAACCAAGCACATCAAAAGGAGTAGAATTGGACAACAAGGAGGATGTCAGTAACCAAAAGGTTGAGAAGGAAGCAGATCAGAAGACTGAAGAAAGAAAGAAAAATATAACTATTGTTGATATCACTGAGGATACTCCAGTGAAAAAAAATATATTGACCGAGGAAGAAATTCAGTAGCATATACAAGCCGAGGTAGCCAAGGATAAATTTCTACCAAGTATCAATCTGACATTACTACAAGTACAAGACTATCCATAGATTGAGAGAACTTAAACTGTTGAGACTCAACAAGAAAAGCTCCACATAGTCACAATTGATACTCTAGTAACACAAAGTGCTAATGCCAAGGAACAAGACAAGTCGACAATCACATCAGATACTAAACTTGCTGAGGAGAAATAGAAAGAACAAGTCGAGGAGAATCATAAGGAGCAAGCATATAAATCTACATTAGTAGTGGTAAGCCCTTAAGTAGAAGGCACATAAAAAGAAAAGACTGAGGAAGAGAAAGAAAAAGATAAACCAGAGCCTAAATAGAAATAATCAATAAAAGCTTTAATACAGATGCTAAGTGGAAACACACCTAGGAAGAAGTGACAAAAGAAGAAGGAGAAATTTCCTACCACACAGGTGACACTTGAAGAAGTTATAGTGATTCTGCAGTGGGATACTGCTAACTTGACCTATGAACATATGCAGATTTTGTATGATCTCTTGAAGAAGAAGAGTAAACAAGAAGAGATGAGAAGGGAACAACAACAAAAGAAAGTTCTTCATGAAATTAAAGGTATATTCATCAATGCTTTTGAGACAGATGATGTAAATGATAATGAACCTATCCTGGAACAACTTGTACACATAGTCAAGAAGGTGAATAATGATGGAAAAAATGATAAGTTGTTAAAGTGGTCAGGAAGGAAGTTTGAGTACTCATTAAGGTCTCTAATGACATTACAGTCAAATAGGTAGAACTCTCTACCTTAATAGAAAACTTAGAAGAGGTTGTACAAAATGCCCATTCTTTGTACAAAAAGTTATGCAATGTTGAAGAAATTACATAGGACAATCAAGATCTGATAGACAAAATACAGTTAGATCTAAAGTCTACATGTCACTCATTGAGAATGGATGCAAGTTCTAGCTCTATTGATTTTACCAGGATACTACATGCCCAGGGTAGATTAGCTAAGTTTGTGGCTAATGATGGTAAAATAAGGGCTCAACTAATCTCTATAAAAATAGTGTTAACACCTCATCTCAAGGTTATGCAGAGGGAGTTAGTCACGACAAAGGAGCTAATACAGAAAGACCCTCATCTTTCTACTATCAAGAGCCTAGTTGAGCTAGCTACCAAGCTAGAAATAAAGTCCAAGGTTTTGAAGTTTGTAAGGCCAGTTGGGACAATGCATTAGGGATGGTAATGCAACTTCACAATCCTTTTATGGACAGGTACTTTAAAACCCCTAGACCCCAGGAACTTCAAGTGACAAAAACAAGGGGGAAATGAAACAACATGACATGATAGAAAGGGGAAATGAAAATGATATGGAAAGATAGAATATCAGATTATAGAAAGCAGAAAGAGCAGAAAGCAGAAATGGCACAATAGAATCAACAAATGATATGACATACTAAGTTTTGCAAAAGTATATATTTGGTTGTATTTCAAAACAAAAAAGGAGTCTTATGTATATATGTGTAACAAATTTTTGTAGACCAAGTCAAATCTTAGGGGGAGTATTCTATAGAAGTTTTTTTGGATTTTAAAAGTACTCAATGTAATGTAAATGTCATGACAAATTGTTTTTTCCACTAATGTCAAAGGGGGAGATTGTTGATCCCTAAGTTTTGTTGTCTATTAGTGTCTTACACTTAGTCATTTTATAGGCAATGTTGGTCAGTCGTTAATATGACCGAGTCATCATGTATATGCCGAGTCATGTATATTGTACATATATCAAGTAGTAGTTATTATCAAGAAAGTCAGAGGTCACCGAGTACTTCAGTATCAACCAAGTTAGTTTATGCTGAGTTATGTAGATATGTTAGTGTCGAGCAACAGTAAAGGAGAACAGTAAGTGCCAAGTGCCAGAGATATCAAATACCGAGTAAGCTAGATTTGACATATGTGTTTGTTATGGCACAAACACTTGTAAACCATTTTGGCTGACATCTACATGATATTTATTGTTTATTGAGGAAATCACAGAGTTGATTTTGCTTTACATTGATCCCTATGTAATCCATGTAACCAATCAGAATTAGGAAATGGTTAAGCAACAAAAGTAGACAATCTAGATCGTAGATCTCAAATCATGGAGGTAATCAATTGTTTATATAAGATGAGATCTGAACCCTAAAATGTATCAAGGAGAGTATGAGTATGAAGGGTATCTCATACATGCAGAACAAATAAGTGTATTGATTATTAGAGATAGAGTTCAGTGATCAAGTAAAGCAATGAAGGACATAACATAGATATATTTGATAGAAGAGATTAAATCTATATTGGAAGGAGAATATCTATTATCAACATCATAGTGAAAACTAAAGGATCAGGTACAGAGACATTCTAATAGGTGAATCAGGGTAAATCTCTTAACAAAGTGGTTTTAGAAGACCTAAGTAAATCTCTTAACTAAGTACTTACTTTGTTGTAAGTTTAAATCCTTTTGCAAGGTAGATTGTGTTAGAAAGTAAAGTCCACCAAGATAACTAAGAGGGGGGGTGAATCAGTTATTAGACAAATATAAATTTTATCAACTTCAATAGATTTTAACCATGTAAGAAATGTAACCAACAACCATAGAAAGATATACATACACAATAACACAATGACAAAAGATATGTTGACTAGGGAGCCTATTGATCAAAGAGTAAACCCTAGTGGGAATGATGCCCACAAAAGATGCACTAATATGAAAGTTCCTTGTGAGAGGATGGACTCTGTTAGGAGTCTTATGAAATAAATTCAGTACATATGAGTCCCTATTAGGAGACTTTGAATCCTTGCTAAAAGATTCTAACTCTGTTAGGAGTTATGGAAGACAGAAGGACCCACTGTCCAAATAGCTTCAGGGTAAGATCACTAAACACACTATCCAACTGATCTTTGTATTACTCAATAGAATAATAACAAAATATTACTGATCTCAACAACTTGTTACCTCTCCTTTGACTATGCCAAACCGCACCAACTACTTCTTCAAATCTTAATACCAGATCTCTATACTTCACATATCCTCTTTCAATGTACAAATTCACTTTCACAATCTTTACAATTCAATTTCACATTCTTACATTAAAAAAAGGAATACATTCCTTCCTTTATACCACACTCAAGTAATTACAAATGAGTTGGCATACAAATTACAAAATAAAAGTTTCCACATGTTACATAAAAATTATACAAAACTATTGGCTTCCAATTAAGATAATTCTTCACTCGCGTGACCTCGGATCTTGCGCTCACATCCACATCACTATCAACATGTCTTCTACTACCTCATAACTATGCATGATCAGATTCAATCCCGATTAGGAGATATCATCTGATTTCCACAAACCGCTACTCAGGAACACTACCTGAATACTGCTTCCACTGATTTCTTCATAACTATCATGAATAAATGAATTTCCATCTACACTCTTAACCATGATCTTATAGAACATCATAGAGTAAGTCCTCAACTTCACATAGCTTCATCTTCAATATCCCAAGTGCGCTAACTCAAACACTGTCTGCTTCTCTGTTAATCTTCAGTAGATTACTGTGTTGACATCAATGCCAATTATAGTCATGAATGCAACAAAAACTACTATGGAATGGCTATGAATACTCCCACATAGGATATATTCAGCATTCATTCCTAACAATCTCCCCCATTAGCATTGATGGCAACACTAGATGAAAAAACATCCAAGTTCCATGAATACCAACCGCTGCAACATTGCTGTTCTAAAAATACTTCAAATTCTCTTCATCAATCAAATCTTGGTTCATTTTCCCATTTTCTTCTCTCCAATAGATGATTTTTCATGTATACTTCTCCCCCATTGACATCAATGACATATGTTTCATCATTATGTCAACAACAACTTCAATGTCAAAAGACACTGTTTAGAAAATACATTCACTAGAGTCCTCATGACTCAGCTCAGATATACATACTCCCCCATAGAGGAAGTACCACCATCTAGTCTAGAAGAAAGATAGGGCTCATATACCACTGGATGGATGCAACAATCTGCATCACTTCTCAAAAGTAGGCTTGGCATAACCCCAAGCATACCTCTCAGATACTCAAATGTATCTTTAGGAAAAGGTTTTGTAAATATGTCTGCAATTTGCTCTTTTGTGCTTATGTACTCAAGTCTACCTTCTTTTTCCACAAATTTCTCTCACTACATGATACTTTATCTCTATATGCTTTGTCTTAGAATTTAACATAGGATTCTTAGACATACTAATTGTGCTGGTGTTATCACAATGTATAACAACAAGCTCAACAAATTTTATCCCAATTTCCTTCAGCATTTGCTTCATCTAAATTATCCGATTACAATTGTTTGCTGCTGCCACATACTCTGCTTCTACTGTGCTTGGTAAAATATAGTTTTCCTTCTTGCTTAGCCAAGAAACTAATCTTCCTCCAAGGAAAAATGCTCCACCACTGGTGCTCTTTTTGTCATCAACACTACCTCCCTAATCAACATTTGTATATGCACATAGGGTAAAATCATCAGATTTTTCATACCATAATCCATACTTAATTGTGCCTCTTAAGTACCTCAGTATCCTCTTTACTACTGCATAATGTGATTCTCTAGGTTCAACTTGAAATCTTACTACAATTCCAACTGCATGTGCTATATCAGGTCTTGTATGAGTCAAATATTGCAATCCTCCAATCATATATCTATAATTTTTCTATTCTACTATAGGAGTCTCATCTGTGCTAGATAATTTATGTCTAGTTACCATAGGTGTTCCAACTGGCTTACAATTCTCTATTCCAAATCTCTTCAATAAGTCATTCAAGTACTTTGTCTGACTTACAAAGATACCATCACTATTCTGTGTTATTTGCAATCCTAAAAAGTATTTCATTTCACCAATCATACTCATTTCAAATTCAGTCTCCATTTCATCTGCAAATTTATAACTGGCTACATCTTCTCCTCCAAAGATAATATCATGAACAAAAATAACTACAACCAACAAACCATTTTCAATTTCCTTTATGTATAGGTTGCTATCAGCTGTGCCTTTTGTAAATTCTAACTTTAACAAATACTTATCTAATCTTGCATACCATGTTCTAGGTGCTTGTTTCAGTCCATGTAAAGCTTTCTTCAGTTTGCATACCATATCTCCTTCTTTATTTAAAGGAAAACCTTCAGGTTGCTTAATGTAGGCTTCTTCCAATTCACCATTCAAAAATGCTGACTTCTCATCCATCTGATACACTTTGAATTTCTCGTAAGCTGCATAAACCAAAAACATTCTTACTGCTTCAATTCTTACTACTGGTGCCTTTTACATACCAATCTTGCTTTGTTCCTTACTATTTCTCCTTGTTCATTCATCTTGTTTCTGAATACCCATTTTGTTCCTATAGCATTCTTATCTTTAGGTCTAGGGACCAATTCCCATGTCTTGTTCTTTTCAATCTGATCTAGTTCTTCTTTCATAGCTTTAATCCAATGTTCATCTTCACAAGCTTCACTAGTAGATTTAGGTTCAATTTGAGAAATCAAACACAACTGTTCTTGTACCTTATTTCATGTCAAAACTCCTCTATCTATGCTTTCAATAATCTATTCAGTAGGATGATTCCTTGATAGATTCCTGTTAGGTGTCACTGTCTCAGTACTTGTTTCTATTGTAGGTTCTTCAATGGTTCCTTCACCATGGCTTTCATTCAACAAATCACTGTCAGTTTCATAGAACAATTTAGTAGTCTCTAGATTTCTCTTAGGATGAGTTCTTTCATCTGATTCATAATCAAGCATTCTTTCCTAAATTTTGAACTTTTCATCAACTTTAACATTTGTGCTCTCAACAATAGTCTTAGTTCTTTTATTGTAACATCTATAAACTTTGATCTTCAATGAATATCTAAGAACTATACCTTCATCACTTGTAGGATCAAACTTTCCAATGTCATCATCTCTCTTAATATAACATTTGCTTCCAAAAATTCTAAAATACTTAACTGATGGTGCATGTCCAAACCATAGTTCATAGGGTGTCTTGTCTATGTCTGCTCTAATTTGTACTTGGTTCATTGTATATACTACCATGTTCACTGCTTCTCTCCAAAATATCTTTGCTAAGTCATTCTCAAATAACATAGCTCTTGCTGCTTCAGTCACTGACCCATTCCTTCTTTCTGCAATACCATTTTATCCAGGTGTCCTAGGGGCTAAAAAATATCTCTTAATACCATTCACTTCACAAAAATTGTTAAATTCTTTTGAAGTTAATTCTCCACCTCTATCTAATCTCAAACATTTAATCTTCATTCTAGATTCATTCTTTACTTTGTTCTTAATGATCTTAAACTTATCAAATGCTTCAGATTTTTCCTTAAGAAATGCAATCCACATCATTCTTGTAAAATCATAAAAAAATTCATAAAATACCTTTCTCCATAGAATCCTCTAGTCCTTATAGGACTGCTCAAATCTATATGAACAATCTCCAACTTCTCTACTGTTGTGAACTTCTTGCTAGGAAATGAGCTTCTCTTCTTTTTAGCCATCACACATTCCTTGCAAATCATGTTAGTAGGCTTCATAATTTTAGGAAAATCTCTTACCGCAAGTGTAGTACTTACTTTCACAATGTTATCAAAGTTTATATGACAAAATCTTCTATGCCATAACCAACTATCATCAATCTTAGTAATCAAACATGTCATCCAGTAGGATTCAACTAAAATACATTACCTCTAGTTCTAGATCCAGTACCAATCAAATTACCATCCTTGTCTTTTATCACACAAGTTTTCTTAGTAAACCAAACTTGATATCCCTTATTAACTAACTGTCCAACACTCAAAATATTATGTTTCAAACCATCCACAAATTAAACATCATTAGTATTAGTCTTTCCATAAAGAGTAATAGATCCTATACCTTTAATCAAACAAGGTGCATTGTTTCCAACACTAACTACTCCTCCATCATAATTGTTAAACTTTATGAACTTTTTCATGTCTCCAATCATATGATGTGAACAACCACTATCTATAATCCAATCAGATTTCTTTTCTACTTGAGAAACTAAAAATTTGTCTTCCTTAACTTCTATTTTAGGATTTTCTTCTTTAATTGCTACAAATCCTCTATCATCATGCTCAATATCACTTTCACTCAAAGTTTTCTCCACATTTGCTTCAAGTTCTTCATCATTTGCATAATAAAATTCTTTAGATCTTCTAGGTTTAAATTTGTTTCTATACGTCTTAACTCTCTTAGGACATTTAGATGCAAAATGACCAAATTCTTGACAAGTCCAACATTTAAAAATTTTCTTACCGTCTGGTTCTCTTTTCACAAGCAAGGCAATACCTTCTTCAATCTTCTTGTTTTCTTCATTTCTAGATCTGCTGCTGCTAGCATAATCTCCGCTCACACTGGTGCTTCTTGAAAAAGTAGGGCGAAGACTAAGTGCATTGAATGTTGTCTCCATTCTAGGTAAGTCTCCTGATTGTCTCAAGTTCATCTCTGCTACTTCTAATCTTCCAAGAAGAGTTTCTTTGGTAAAGTTTGTAGTACAAGGTATAACTTGTTCAATCATTCATTTGTGTTGTCTGCTTAAATGCATGAGTCAATGTCCTCAGAATTTTCCATATCACTTCATTCTCTATCTTGGTTCCTCCACAAGATTTTATACCTGCAATAATCTCTGACATTCTACCAATATAGCTTCTAACAGATTCATCTTCCATCATTCTTATATCTTCAAATGCACATATCCAATTATGTAATCTGACTTTCTTTGCATGTTCATCACCTTAAAAAGTAGATTGTAAAGCTAACCAAATTTCATGAGATGTCTTTAGATATTTTACCTGACTATACTCATTTTCTGGAAGGGCTGACAAGAGTTCTTCTTTGGAAAGTATGTTATACATGAATAGATCTCTTTCTTCATTAGTGCAATCTTCAATTTTATCCTCATCAATGATAGTCTTCTGATTCTTTGTAATTAACCAATAACCTGTTCCTAAACAAAGTAGGTGTGTCTTCATCTTTTCTTTCCAGCTGTCAAAATTTACTCCATCAAACTTAGGGCTTTCTTTCCTGAAATGATTCACCATGGATCTCCTTAAGCTGTTAAACTTTTCCTTCAAGGACCTGCTACTCTGATACCAATTGTTAGAAAGTAAAGTCCACCAAGATAACTGAGAGGAGGGGGGTGAATCAGTTATTAGAAAAATATAACTTTTATCAACTTCAATAGATTTTAACCATGTAAGCAATGTAACCAACAACCATAGAAAGTTATACATGCACAATAATACAATGACAAAAGATATGTTGACTAGGGAACCTCTTCATCAAAGAGTAAACCCCAACGGGAATGATGCCCACAAAAGATGCACTAATATGAAAGTTCCTTGTGAGAGGATGGAATTTGTTAGGAGTCTTATTAAATACATTCAGTACATATGAGTCCCTGTTAGGAGACTTTGAATCCCTACTAAAAGATTCTAACTTTGTTAGGAGTTATGGAAGATAGAAGGACCCACTGTCCAAACAGCTTCAGGGTAAGATCATTGAACACACTGTCCAAATGATCTTTGTATTACTCAATAGAATAATACCAAAAGATTACTAATCTCAACAACTTGTTACCTCTCCTCTGACTATTCCAAACCACACCAACTGCTTCTTCAGATCTTAATACTAGATCTCTGTACTTCACATATCCTCTTTCAACAAATTCGGTTTCAAAATCTTTACAAATCAATTTCAAATTCTTACATTATAACAAGGAATAAATTACTTCCTTTATACCACACTCAAGTAATTACAAATGAGTTGGGATACAAATTACAAAATAAAAGTTTCCACACGTTACATAAAAATTACACAAAACTATCGGCTTCCAATTAAGATAATTCTTTACTCGTGTGACTTAAAATCTTGCACTCATGTCCATGTCACTATCAACATGTCTTCTACTATCTCATAACTATGCATGATCAGATTCAATCCTGATTAGGAGATATCATCTGATTTCCACAAACTACTACTTAGGAACATTGCTTGAATACTGCTTCTACTGATTTCTTCATAACTATCACAAATAAATGAATTTCCATTTATGCTCTTAACCAAAATCTTATAGAACATCATAGAGTAAGTCCTCAACTTCGCATAGCTTCATCTTCAATATCCAAATTGTGCTAACTCAAACAGTGTCTGCTTCTCTGCTAATCTTCAGTAGATTACTGTGTTGACATCAATGACAATCATAGTCATGAATGCAACAACAACTGCTACAGAATGGCTATGAATACTCCCCCATAGGATATATTCAACATTCATTCCTAATAGATTATATAAGTCTAAAAGCTCTTAATAGGGCATATCCCTCACAGGATAGATCATTATTTTATGGTCAAAGTTTGTAGGCCTAACATGCAAACTTTAATACTGCAGTAGTGAAGATTTGTGGGTGTCATCCCCACCCCAGATTTATCTTTCAAAGTTTTTTGGGTAACCAAAATCATTGTGTTATGTTTCTATAGACACCTAAAAAATCCTTTAGAAAATGAAGTATTTTTATTTTTTGAAAAACCCCTGATGACATCATCATTAATTAATTAATTAATTAATATTTATGTCATTAAATCCCTTTATCTTAATTAAAAATATTTAATTAAGAAATCCCTCCCAAAAATATTTAAATCTTATTTAAACACCCTTTCCCTATTTATTAATTATTTAATTAATAAATTGACCAAAAAACCAAAAAATAAATATTTTATTTATTTTTTCCCAAAACCTTAGAAATATCCTAAAGATCCTAAACCTCTTCTAGAATCTTCTAATCCCTCTTTAATTTTGATTAAAGGCTAATTCCATCATTTCCTAACCCTAATCCCAACTCAAAAATATTTAATTAAGATTAAATATTAAATCCTCATGTTTATTAAATATATTTTAATAAATATCCTCAAAACCTAAAACCTTTTGAAGTAAATAAACCTTTATCTATTTCCTAAGTTCCTAGAAAGTCCTAGACTCTTCTAGAAAGTCTTCATCCTCATCCAAAAAGCGTAGACTCTTCTAGAAGAAGTCAATCCTTATCTTTGACCTAAACTCAACCCCTAACCTTACCCCAAACCTTGACTCAACCTCCTAACCCAACCCTTTCCAAAATCCTATAAATACTCCTCATTTCTAAGAGCAAAGAACCAATTCACTTTCAATTAATAGTATTGTTATAATGTTAGCATAGCTCTAAATCATTTAGCTTTCATACTAATTGTTAGTTTTAATCATTTTCAAGCTTTCTTAAATCACATCTTAGCATAGAACTAATGGATTAACTTAGTTTAATTCTTGTTTATGCATCATTCTCACATCTATTTTGGGCTTAAAAATCAACTTAATCATACTAGTTGCATCAATCTGAGTTTTTGAAGCCTTAGGGGCAATTTTGGGTGTTCTACCCAATATTGTGCCACTTATGGGGTTCTCATGAATCTCAATCCCTCCAAATCTGCATTAGGAACATGCTCCAGGTGCTTTGAGAGCATACCCACATTCATTTATTTGAGCAAATCAAACAGTGCATGGGTGCACTTGTTTATGGCTCAATTTGAATGACCTTGCAAATTACTGTTTGTTTTAGTTAGGTATATATTGTTAAAACTAACGTTTGACTGATCTACACCTTTCAAAATAGATTAGGTTCACATCGCTCACATTTTGGCACGCCCGGTGGGACACTCACCATGCAAAATCCACTCAAAATGAAGGAAAACAACCAAAAAAAATCTCTCATATTTCCAAACCCAAAAAATTCCACAGTTTGCGAGAATGCGGGTATGATCTGCGGGAACGTTGGTATGGCTTTTTTGTGGGAACGCATTCCCACAAAGTATTCCTTCTATCTTCTATCTTCTTCTATTTTCTGTCAATGATTTTGCCAAAATCCTCTATATTCTTCTTGCGAGATTGCATTCTCGCAACACGGGAACGCTTGTTGACTAGGCGGGAATGCCTGTTGACAGTTGTAAGCCATAAGGCATTTAATAAATTTTGAAAATTATGCCATCATTCCCGCAATGTGGGATCACTATTTATCTTTGCGAGAACGCTACTTTTTGTGAGATTGCAGCCGCAGGTAACGTTTTCAAATCAGCCTTTATTTCTCTGTGTTTAATTTTTCTGATAGTCCTGCAGGAACACGGGAACATTCCGCGGGAACGTAGGAACTTTGTACGGGATTACAGGTGTTTGTAGGAATGTGAGAACTTTTTGATAGAACTAACTCATCTTTTGTTTTTCAGGGCACTTAAAATAAAAAGATCAACAATCTACACACTTTATTTTTAGTGTTTAAAATAAACTAGAATCCAATCTTGAATGCATAAATAAAAAAAATCTATTTTTTTAGATGTTGTAGTAAAACGCATTTTCAGAGGTCTTCGGAGCATTTTTAGGCATAAGTTGCTTCCAACAATCTTGTACAATTGAAATTTGGCTCTAGATAATTGGATTATCTTTCCAATGGTGTAAACGATGCGTCTTTTCGAGTTGTGAGCGGAAAGTTATGCCTTCTGCAAGGGGGGTAAAATTTTCAAAGTAGTTTTTTTTCATTAGCTGGTTTTCTGTACTAATCAAATTGAGCTCTAAAACACACCAAATCTTGAGTGAAAGGCTAAAACAAACATTTCCATTTAGTGTTTCAGAAAATCAATCCAAATTCAATCTTGAATGTTTTTCAAATTCATGCATCGAACTAAATCTAGGAACTTTGCCTTGGGGTCTAAAAATGGAGCAAACAAAATCTTGAAAGAAACTAAAGGAATGAAGCTAAAGTCCTAAGAGTCATTGTCATTTTGAAAATCAAACATGCTCTTGAATGCACTAAAAGAAACAAACATCTCTATTCCCTCCTTTTTCAATTCAAGCAACATGCACAATCAAATCTTGAATGACTTAAAGGATTAAAACAAAGCACTTCAAAGTTCTTAAAGCAACACCCCAATCTCAATCTTGAATGATCAAAGAAAGAACTTGCAATCACTCAAAACACTTACTTTTTGGAGAAAGAACAACTCAAAATCTAAACACGTGTGTCTTCAGAAGTTTTCAATCCATAGACACCTAAAAATCCTTTAGAAAATAAAGTATTTTTATTTTCTGAAAAACCCCTGATGACATCATCATTTGTTAATTAATTAATTTATTTTTATGTCATTAAATCCCTTTATCTTAATTAAAAATATTTAATTAAGAAATCCCTCCCAAAAATATTTAAATTTTATTTAAACACTCTTTCCCTATTTATTAATTATTTAATTAATAAATTGACCAAAAATCCAAAAAATAAATAAATAATTTATTTTTTTCTAAAACCTTAGAAATATCCTAAAGACCACTAACCTTTTCTAGAATCTTCTAATCCTTTAATTTCGATTAAAGGCTAATCCCATCATTTCCTAACCCTAATCCCAACTCAAAATATTTAATTAAGATTAAATATTTAATCCTCCTTTTTATTAAATTTATTTTAATAAATATCCTCAAACCTAAAACCCCTTTGAAATAAATAAAACTTTATTTATTTCCTAAAATCCATATTTATCCCTAGAAAGTCCTAGACCCTTCTAGAAAGTCTTCATCCTTATCCTTGACCTTAACCCTAACCCTAACCTTACCCCAAACCCTGACTCAACCACCTAACCCAACCCTCTCCAAAATCTTATAAATACTCCTTATTTCTAAGAGCAATTTAACCATTCACCTTTTATTTCAAGCATTGTTATCATGCTAATTTAGCTCTAGATTTAGCATAATCATTCTAACTTAGCTTATTTTCAAGCATTTTTAGCTCATCTTAGTATAAAACTAATGGATTAACTTAGTTTCATTTCTGTTTATGCATCATATCACATCTATTTTGGGCTTAAAAATCTACTTAATCATATTAGTTGCATAATCTTGAGTTCTTGAAGCCTTAGGGGCAATTTTGGGTGTTCTACCCAATATTGTGCCATTTATGGGGTTCTCATGAGTCTCAATCCTTCCAAATCAGCATTAGGAACATGCTCCAGGTGCTTTGAGAGCATACCCACATCCCCTAAGCAAGAGAAAATCAAACAGTGCATGGGTGCATCTATTTTAGCTCAATCTGAATGACTTTGTGAATAACTGTTTGTTTTTTGTTAGGTATATACTATTAGGCTAATGTTTGACATGTCTACACCTTTCAAAATAGATTAGGTTTGCATCGATCACATTTTGGCATGCTCGGTGGGACTCACTTCACAAGTCTTTCAATTTTTGAATTTTTTGGCAAAGTTTGAAGTTTAAAGATGGAGGAGGCAGTTTGATCATCTTTCTTGTCTAAAAGCCCGTTATTCATCTATTTTGTCTATTCATTCTTCTTCCCCTTGAAAAATCTTGGCCTATTCTTCTAAAAAATCCCTAAGAAAATCTCATTTTGACAAAAAATGTGTGTTTTTTGTGTAAAAATTCCATATAAAGTATTTAAAATTATTAAAGGATCGCATTTGGTAAATCCAGGATAGTATCCGGGATTCCTGGATCATATCTAGGGACTACACCATTCCTAGATCACATCTGGTAAATCCAGGATAGTATTTGGGATTCCTGGATCGCATTTGGGGACTACACCATTCCTGGATCACATATGGTAAATTCAGGATAGCATTTGGTAAATTCAGGGTAGCATCTGGTAAATTCAGGGTAGCATATTGTAATACCCCAAAAATGGGCTATATGTTCATTAACCTCCTACATCGACAAATCGAACAAAATCGACATCGAAGTCCTAACCTAAGGCACATCTGAACATCATCAAATCATAATTGATTATCTTAAATTCTGCATCGGGGAATATTCTTAGTAATATTCCTAATTATCTTAATTATCTTTAATTTAATGATTATTTGGCGATAAATCCAATTTATCCTAAAGTTTGATTAATTGAATATTTTCATATTTAATTAATTAGATTTAATATTTGCCACTTAATTGTTTAATTAAATTTAATTCTATCTATTATTAATTGTATTATTTAATTTTGACAATAAATCCAATATCCTATGAATAATTGATTAAATTCTTATTTAATTAATTAAAGCATGTTGTCATTATTTAATAATATAATTTTTAATAAAAGTTTGATAAAATAGTTAATTAACCCATAAATTAATTATTTTATTTCAAAAATCAGTTAAGTTGAGCATAAATCACTTTATTATTAAATTAATTCATAAATAAAACATGCACAATCATAAAAGCAGACAACTATCAATTATCAATTAAAGCTAAACTCTATTTTGAGTTAAAGCTTAGCTTTTGCATATTTTTGTGACTTAATTATCTGTTATTATCAGATAACTCAAAAATCAAGCTGAGTTAATCTGAGTGATTTATGGCTTTTATCCATGCACCTCCAAAGCCCTGGATTTCTATAAAATCAAGGCTTAGCTCTTCATAATTGATCTCTCAAATTTGCATCCAATCATCTCATTTTTTTTGCACAATCACGCTGGAGAATTGGAATTGAAGAATCAAAGCTCTTGCGAATCGACATCTTTGTGAGATCAATCTTATTTTTGCATTCATATTGCATATCATTGTTAGATTAGCCTTGCATATCAATTTTCAATAGCATTCGTAGCATATCAATTTCATATTAGCATAGATTCATATCAGTTTTTATCATTCTTGTTGCATAGAAAATATCAAAAATATAGATCAATTGCATTCAAATCCTTCATTTAGGTGTTGTCTAGGTCACTGATCTTGATAACAATCTGAGAACATTAATCTCGCACCTATTAGAAGGCAGTAAATCACTTGGTTGGATTAGATTTCAATTTTGCATGATTTTGATTATAGCTAACCTCTAATGTTTTACTGAGTGTTGTGTCTACAGATCAGGTACAATTTTTACACACATTTCTGGCACCCACCGTGGGGCCCTGAAATGGGTTTCCCTTCATTTCTATCAATTTTCTATCTTTTGAGGATAAGGGTTTCAAGGGTCTTGGTATACTTTGTAGGATGTTATTTTTTGTTTCTTTTTTGCTTGCAAAAAAGAAAAAATAAAATAAATTTTTTTTGGCACTTTTTCTATCAAAATTGTCCGTACACTGTGATTTTTATCATTCTATCAGTACTTTCATACATCTTTGTATGAATTATCGTGCAAGATTTCACACTGTGTCGTGCGAGATTTCTTTCTATGTCGCACAAAATTTCACTAGTATCATTATTTTTTTGTGCGCGAAAAATCACTTTCTCATGCGAGATTGTACTTCCTCACGCGGGACCGCATCCTGACTCGCGTGAGATTTCATCTTTTGTCACGTGAAATAGTGTTTCCTCGTGCGGGACCACATCTTGACTCATGCGAGATTTCATCTTTTGTCGCGCGAAATAGTGTTTCCTCGCGCAGGACCGCATCCTGACTCGCGCGAGATTTCATCCTTTGTCGCACGAAATAGTGTTTCCTCATGTGGGACTGCATCCTACCTCGCGCGAGATTTTTCTACAAAGACACATAATTTATAGATTTGTACTTTCAGATTATTGATTTCTAACGCTTACAGTTTGCTGTTGATTTGTCTTGGTTTTGTACTTTCGGACGTGTGCTAAATTCTGGATTGTAGAGCATTGGATCTAAGGTATTCTTCTCAAGCTAATAATATTTCAATTTGGATCCTAAAACAAATCTCTTATGTGTCTGGCTTGTGTGCATCTTTTCATGCTTTGATCTATTTCTACACACTTGCATAATTGATACTAGGTTGTGACCCCTTAAGGATTCATTAAGTAGTCTTAGAATACTTGTGATTGATCTTGATTGCTATCTTGGGTTATTGGACTCGCTAATCCACCGGCCCCTCATTTTCACCCCGTGGTTGCAATCTCAGCGCCATAAAGGGGAGGGGTCAACAGGACATAAGCGTTAAGTGTTCCACTTGGCAACCCTTTTGTGCTTTTAGGAACTCACTTGTTTTCTAAGTTGGGGACTCATTTTCAGCTTGTGTGAGGTGTTAAGTGTTCCACCTTGTGGACTCATCTCATATTCTCTTTAAGCTTTAAGTGTTCCTCTTTCTACTTTTTGGGTACTTTTGGTAGATTTGCTTTCGGGAATATATCTGTACTCACATAGTAATTAGGCCCTATGAACACTATTCGTGATTCTTGAGAGATTGGATTCCTAGAGAAATCTTTCTTGACCACAGAATCCTTGTAGGTAGGGAGGATACTTAGTGCATTTCACATTCAACTTGGTTAGTGTGTCTTCTCTTATTTATCGAAACATTCTCTCTCCGGAGAGGTTGATAGATCACGTGGGGTTGATATCATGAGCTTTGGTGAATCAAAATTGGTTAGTGCGTCTTCTCTTATTGATTGATACATTCTCTCCTCGGAGAGGTTGATAGATCATGTGGAGTTGATATCACAGACCTTGGTGAAACAAACTTTGTCTTAGCATGTCAGATTCATCTGCTTGCTTTGTTTGGGTTAAAAGTGAAGAGGTGTCAAAACCTTGAATCTGGAGCCAAGTCCCCTTGTGGTATAAATATGTGAGTCACCTTTAGAGAGGGTTAACCATAGCGGACAATCCCTTCATAGGGAAAACTGTGTTGATGGAACCTCAAGCGATAATAGCCATTTTCGCCATGGTAGTGACAACCACTATGTAAATGTCCTTGTGGAAGAAATCTCCATAGGTATGGTTCATTGTTGGGTTGTCAGATCTCCCTAGCAGCTCTTGAAGATTAAGTTCTCAGACTGTGTCAAAACCCTGGTGCGCTGGGATTGGAGTTCACCCCTTTGAATCATAAAAGTTGCAGAGTCAAACCATTACTAAAAACCTTAGAGAGGCCAATTTTTCATTCTCAGGTATATGTGTGTTATTGCAAAACTTTTCAGAACATACACAATTAGTACTCTCAAGGATTAGCACAATTTGGTCACTTGATTGTTCATGCACAAGGTTGCTTTTGCCCTTGTTCATTGTTTTCAGACGTGCTTGGAATCACTTGCTTGCTATTCTACGTGCTTGTTTATCTACTTGGCTATTAAAAATGATCAAATCTAGTATAACCTTCGAAATCTGGACAGTACAATTTGCAAACAATCCAAAACTGAAGACCTTAAATTTTGCAAAAATTGACGTAAAATCTTTTCTGGAGTCAAAAGTCGTTTCAAGAAGTCAAAAGTCGTACGAGTTTTGCCAAGTGTCATTTCAATACTGCCCATCTGTCATATGATTGACAACCCGGTGTCGTGCAATTTTTCATGCCAACAAATCCAAGAAAGCCAAAATCCTACTTGCAACTATCGTATGAGTTTTTCAACTGTCGTTTCATTTCCTACCAACTGTCGTATGAGTCTGCAAAAAGTCATTTGGAAAATTTTTGAAAAGTTGTCAGAAAATTATCAGAATTGCCAGATACTTAGCTTTTTTAGCCTATTTCCAGAATCTATCAAACAAATCACTGTGTCAAGAATAGAGCAATAGCTATTGAGAATTAGTACACATGTCTCAAAGAATCAGTACACATGAGGAAGAAATTCTGATCGCCGCTATGATGAAGCAGTTGCAAGCTATGCAAGTCTAGCTTGATAAACTTGAGGAAGAAAAGGAACCTAAAGAGTTCTCCATGGAATCTCTATACTCTTTTCCATTTGATAAGGACTTGTACATGTCACCATGCCCCCGAAAAAAATGTGAGCAACGTGACAACCCTTATGATACTTCTTCCACAGAGAGTGACACATCCAACTTTGGAGACTATGATGACTATGACAACAGACAATGTAATGATACCTATGACACCTTTGTTCCTAAGAATCCTCCTCGTCGTTCATTCCTGCTTACTACAAATTGTCCGTCACATTGGATAGATTGTGATGGTGATCCATATGATTCTGATTTTGAAAGAGATTTTGATGGCTTTTGTGGACAATACCTTGATGATGATCCATCTACTATTGCTGAGGACTATAAAATGCATCGTGCTAGCTTGAAACATCAATACTATAAGGATCTCTCCTCTAAGAACTCTCAGGCTGAAAATAAAGATTACACTCTCAAACAAGATCATGTTAATGTTGAACCTTTGTCTGGTGATGGTTCCATTCCATCCCCTACTTCCTCCAATACTCATACATTTTCTAAAGCTTCCAAGTCTTTCAAATCTTTCATAGAACCTTCATCTGACACAAGCCCTGATAATTTTCATGTGGTTCCCTATAGTTATCCTCCAGGGCTACCTCTTAAAGAAACTCAAGCTAACCTTCACTTGGCTGCAAATACTTTCAATAATGATAAACCTAAAGAGCCTAAGCCTTCATATGCTATAATCCCTACTTCAACTAGTCCTCCACCATCTCTTCCAAAGTCATCCATACAATCCTAGCATGCTTCCTTATCCTTAGAAGTGGCTCCATGTCAAGAGGACTCTAAAAATGATGAAGAAAAGAACATAAAGAAAGATCAAGATCAAGAACCCTCCATATCATCCAATCCTTTTCATGATGTCTCTTATCCATTCCATGGTTCTTTTGATCCTACACACCCTTTTTCATGCATTCCACCATGTCTTAAGTCTTCTCCTAAGCAAGATCATGATGCTACCCACACCATTGAGCTTATTGATAATGAAAATAACCTGAGCACACTTGCACTTTCCAAAGATGATACTTTCATTAAGGTTATTAAAAATGGTGTTGTTACTTTCGATGTTAAGCCTATTGAAAATCAAGAGAAAAATTATGCGCTTATGCTATCCAAAGATCCTTGTCAAGATCAAAGTCTTCCATCTTCTTGTTCTACCATTCCATGTTCACTTCTGCTTTCTACTCTTCCTAAGTCTTCGCAAGCTTTGAATGATCCTATCAAAGAAAATGCTCTTATTCAAGATGTCCAGGATCCTATTGAAAATTCTAATGCTCACTCTGAAGATGCTGATATCCTTGGTTGTCATATAGATGCTGATGAACTTATTGATTATCCTTTTGTATCTTCCACTTCCATCCTGGGACCTCTTCCACCACTACTAAGAGCTTCACACCTTCCTTCCATCTTGGGTCCTTATGTCCCTTCACTTTCCACTCCTAACTCTCCTAATTCGCCATCCATCTTGGGTCCTTACATCCCTCCATCTCCCATCTTTCCTCAAGATCAACATAGATTCATACCCTTGAATCCATTTCATCCACCCACCCATTTAAACTAGTCATATCCTCCTTCTTCTTCCACAAGTCCCAAGTTCTTTGGAAGTAACTTGAATGTTCAATACAAGAAAAAGAAGCAATACAAGAATCCATCAAAAAAAGAAGATCACCATGTCTCCTCTAATAGACATGGAAACATAAAGTCAAAAGAGATATCTAAGAAAAAAATTACAAGACAAGTATGGGTTCCAAAATCCATCATTAAAGATATTCTTTCCAAATTACCAAAAAGAAATGAAAAGCCTATGGCTATATGGATTCCAAAGTCTCTCTTGAAAGAGTCTGGTATTGAGCAAAAAGTTAAGTTGACATTCAAGCTTCCAAAGACTTCCACTTCATCTTCTTCCAAAAGCATTCCTCCATTCCATGTGCCTAAACCACAACCTTTGCTATCCATTCACCATATTCCTTCATGTATTCCTTCATTCACTATTCCTCCATCCTCTCACCACCCTTCAAGGTATGTGTTGATGTTGATCTTGCCTTCCTTTCCACCTACCTTTTTACAATCCTTCCATGCATTATCCTTTTACCTTCTATCATTTTTCCTCATTTTCCTATTCCTCCTATCTTCCAACCTCACTTGCTTTACATAAAACCTTATCCTCCATTTTCTCTTCCATCTCCCTCTCCCTATCAGCATCTTTGAGCATATCATTTTGAATCCTTGGCATATCATGGTTTATCCTTTCAAGGAGCATTATCTAAAAGCTTTCCTTCTTCTAAAAAAGAAATTAAAAAAAAAATAAAATTGAAAATGTGCCTTGGTGAAAACCTGGAAACAGGCACCTTGGTAGCAAAAGTAAAGAAAAATTAATTCATCCTATGGTGAAAACCACTCCGTTGTGGCACCTTGGATAAGTACCATGATGAAAACTTGGCAATCAGGCATCATGCGTAGTTCTTCTACATATTTCATCCATCTCGCCTTCTCTCTTTGATCTTGACAAAGTTGATCTATACATGAACATTTGGCTATCTTGTGAGCTATCTTACGATGATCTTGCTTTCATTCCTTTCATATTTAGCCTTCATATCCAACTTTCTCCATTCATTTTCACCTATCACTATCCTTTTCCCCTTTGGTCTTGATCTAAAATAAAAAAGAGTAAAACACAGTGCTACGAAGCTTCTTGACATGTCTACTGTTTGGACTACATCCTTTCATTCTTTGGCATTACACTTTTGTGACTTATCATATGCTAGCCTTTCATTACTTGTCTGAATGCACTTTACATGATAATTTTTCCCTAGCTTGAGTATTCTTGAGGAGTTTTCCCTTGAGAATTTCTTCCCTTCATTAGCTTTCATTCTCTTGTCTTCTATCTCTTCCACTAGCTTGCCAATCCCTCTTGTTCTCCACCTTGCTAGACATTGGGACTGCACGATATAATCTTGCTTGGGAGTTTGCAATGGAAAAAGATGCTATCAAGTATACCAAGTATCAGAACTAGTATCAGAACAATTATCAGAATCATTATCAGAATTAGTATTAGAATCAGTATCAGAACCAATATAAGAATAATTATCATAATCAGTATCAAAATTAGTATTAGAACCAGTATCAGAACTATTATCAGAATCAGTATCAGAATCAGTATTAGAACTAGTATCTAAACAAGTATCAGAATGAGTGTCAGAACAAGTATTAGAACACCTACTGGGGCTACACCTTTCACTTTAGTTTATGGGTCTGAAGCGGTACTGCCTATTGAGGTTGAAATCCCATCACTAAGAATCAGGATGCATGGTCTAGTAATTGATGATGACTACAGAGTGTCTAGGTTGCAAGAACTTGAACTACTAGATGAGTGCAGACAAGCAGCATATGATCATCTCAGAGTATATCAGAAGAGAATGTCTAGAGGCTACAACAAGAAAGTCAGACATAGAGAATTTCAGGTTGGCGATCTAATCTTGAGAGAAAATCCTAAAAATCAATCCCATCAAGAACGCAAAGGGAAGTTCGAACCCAATTGGTTGGGTCCCTTTGTAATCACTGCTACTTTTGGCTCTGGTGCCTATCAACTCTCAACGACTAAAGGAGAATAGCTCTGAGAACCAATCAACGTTCTCCATCTGAAGAAATTCTATGCCTAAGGCATTCAGTCTATGGTAAAATGTCCTAAAAAAATTAGAAAAATTAGAAAAAGTCCTAAAAAATAAACATCTTGGTGAAAACCTAGCAATAGGCACCTTGATGAATCACAAAAAAATAAAAAAATATCAAAAATACAAAAAAAAAGAAAAAGAAAAAGAAAAAGTGCCTTGGTGAAAACTTGGAAACAGGCGCCTTGGTAGCAAAAATAGAATCTCTGCCAAGATGGTGAAAACCTGGCAAACAGGTGGCACTTGTTCCAAATGCTCCATCTATCAATGCAATCTTGGTCTTTCCTAGCTTTCAATCTTGCTTTAGTTTGTACATATCTACCTGTTTGTTTCAACATTTCCAGTTTTCAATAAGTCGGTCTGTACACCAACCAACTCAAGCGTTTGTATCCTATCAATGTTTAACACTTGGGGGCAATCAATGTCATATCCTATGGTCTCCCATGTATCTTAGATGGATCATATCTAGTCAAAGTCCTTTGAAGCTTCATGTGAGTCAGTCAGTCAGTCTTGTCTCCAGAAAGGATTTTGCATCTACAACAACGCAATCAAACATCAAAAATCAACTGAAAACAATCTATGCTTTTTACATGCTTTTATCTCCTTGTATGCTTACTGATTCGCATTGAGATTTTTGCATATTGTGTCCCTTTGAGCTCTTCGATGATGTCCTTTATAGGATTTAGAGAGTGATGACTGGGGGCATAATCTTTTCTTTATCTTTTACTTGTATGTGAAAATCTAACAACTTTGGAAATTCTGGATTGAAATGGTGTTCGACTATAAGAGCCTCTATCTCAAATTGGATGGCCATGCGTACCTCAACCATTGATACCCAGACAATTCAAGGAAGTTCGATCTAACTATTGTCTTTTTGAGTGAGTTCTTTCTCCTATTGTGAAACGTGATCTTACCTAAGGATGTGAATGATAAAGGGTCACTATGGGTAATTCACATTGGATTTAGAATAATCTCTTAGCTGTTTGATGTGTTAAATGCAAGGTGTACTTAGGTCATCATGATGTTTATGTTTTGATGCTTGTACAAATTGCTATATCAAAATGGACATGATATTCAGGTCATCCTGGCGTTTGTGCCTTGTTGCTTATATCTAATCCTACATTTTGAAAATAAAATCAATATTCATATATCCATGGTTGTTGACCAGTGGGTGTTGTATTGATTATTGCGCATACAAATTGATATTCATATGTCTATGGTTTCATAGCTAGTGGGCATTGTATTGATTTATCCGGTTACCAAAAAGTTCAATGATGATAACACATCGACATATGATCAGTGACTAGGTCCTAGGTCTTAGGTTGCATTTCATTTTGCATGTCTCATTGCATTTTGCATGTTTGCATGATCTCACAATGATTAAATGAACTTCAATGCTTAAATGATTCTTCAATCACCTCTTCCAATCTAACAAGAGTTGAATCCCACACGAAGGTTCCTCCAATGAAATAGCAAGTAGAATCTTTTTTCGGGATCAAAATTCAAATCTGAGATCATTCATATTATTAACTGCTTGCATATTCGACCTTCTATCATCACAGAAATCCAGTATTCAACTTAACTGATTATCTTACATCAAACTATCAAAATTTCAACTTGGTCAACTATGGTCAACTTATGGCCAAACCTAGTCAAACTTGGTCTTTTGGGACCTCTAAACGATGCAGAATGCGCTCTTGAACATGTATAACCACTTTTCCCATCAATCAACATGCTTCTGAGCTCTCAACGCTGACTTTTCTTGTCAGATTTGAATTTTAATCCCGAAGGGGGCATGGTATTGAACATCAATTCAAAGTCTGTAAATCAGAATTCTATCGATCAAGTCTATCAATATCTTTCATCAGTGATCAAGACAAACAATCACGTCTAGTTACTGATTTATGAAAAGACCTCATCGCTCAGGGCAAATCTATCATCACTTGGGGCATATCAGATTCATCAAGATCCATATCAATCTGGTATTCTCCTAATCTTGTAAACTGTATCAATTTTTGCAACCATCAGATCATAGTGTTCTTTCCTTGGTTCTTCAGCAACTGAAGGGTTTGCATGTGATACCTGCTAGTTCTGCTAAGACAATCGAGTCTAGAACGGGTCACTCACTTCTTTGCAATCCTAAGGTTTGGAATCAAGCATTTTGACACTTTTTTTTGCAATCATAGGTTCATCGCTGCTATAGTGAACATTATCTTTGGTCATTCAGGACCTATTATCTCCATATCAAATCAATATCAATCAGCTTCTATCTCATATCAATTATCAATTTTGAATCAGTTTCATATCTTTATCAAACACAGACTATCTTTGAACCACTGCGCTTCGCACAGTAATTCAAAGAGGGGCAAAATGTAATACCCCAAAAATGGGCTATATGTTCATTAACCTCCTACATCGACAAATCGAACAAAATCGACATCGAAGTCCTAACCTAAGGCACATCTGAACATCATCAAATCATAATTGATTATCTTAAATTTTGCATCAGGGAATATTCCTAGTAATATTCCTAATTATCTTAATTATCTTTAATTTAATGATTATTTGGCGATAAATCCAATTTATCCTAAAGTTTGATTAATTGAATATTTTCATATTTAATTAATTAGATTTAATATTTCCCACTTAATTGTTTAATTAAATTTAATTCTATCTATTATTAATTGTATTATTTAATTTTGACAATAAATCCAATATCCTATGAATAATTGATTAAATTCTTATTTAATTAATTAAAGCATGTTGTCATTATTTAATAATATAATTTTTAATAAAAGTTTGATAAAATAGTTAATTAACCCATAAATTAATTATTTTATTTCAAAAATCAGTTAAGTTGAGCATAAATCACTTTATTATTAAATTAATTCATAAATAAAACATGCACAATCATAAAAGAAGACAACTATCAATTATCAATTAAAGCTAAACTCTATTTTAAGTTAAAGCTTAGCTTTTGCATGTTTTTGTGACTTAATTATCTGTTATTATCAGATAACTCAAAAATCAAGCTGAGTTAATCTAAGTGATTTATGGCTTTTATCCATGCACCTCCAAAGCCCTGGATTTCTATAAAATCAAGGCTCAGCTCTTCATAATTGATCTCTCAAATTTGCATCCAATCATCTCATTTTTTTTGCACAATCACGCTGGAGAATTGGAATTGAAGAATCAAAGCTCTTGCGAATCGACATCTTTGTGAGATCAATCTTATTTTTGCATTCATATTGCATATCATTGTTAGATTATCCTTGCATATCAATTTTCAATAGCATTCGTAGCATATCAATTTCATATTAGCATAGATTCATATCAGTTTTTATCATTCTTATTGCATAGAAAATATCAAAAATATAGATTAATTGCATTCAATTCATATCTAGATCAATTGCATTCAAATCCTTCATTTAGGTGTCGTCTAGGTCACTGATCTCGATAACAATCTGAGAACATTAATCTCGCACCTATTAGAAGGCAGTAAATCGCTTGGTTAGATTAGATTTCAATTTTGTACGATTTTGATTATAGCTAACCTCTAATGTTTTACTGAGTGTTGTGTCTATAGATCAGGTACAATTTTCACACACACACACATATGGGATTTAGGGTAGCATCTGGTAAATAGGATAGCATCTGGTAATACTTTAATTTGGGGTAAAAATGAATAAAATAAAGGCATAAACATCTTATTTTAGTGCTTATAATGAATCCCCAAATCTCTCTTGAATGCATTAAAGACTAAAACTTGCAAAATCTTCTTACAAACAAACAAAACCAATCCAATCATTTGCATCCTTGCAACATCAAGGTTTTAGATGCATTCATGCAAAGTTAGGAACACTTCATTTTTGGAAACTTAAAAAGAACTTCAAGTTTCCATTTCAAAAGGTTCAAAATCAACACTAAGTGCACACAAAATTCTAAATCAAACTCAAAGCATCAATCAGGGATAAAATGAACTTCACTTGCAAATATTTTAAAGTTCTTTTAAAATCTCATGCAAACTAAGAGTCCTAAATGGTTGCCAAAACTATCCTAAAAGCTTTGTTATTTGTTCCAAAGAGTCATTTTTACTTTGAGTCAAAAACAATCTTGAATGATCTAAATTGGAAAGAAAAGCATCCCTATTCCTTGCTCTTTGAATTTTAGTTCAAACAAACTCAATCTTGAATGATCTAAGGTTAAAACAAAGCACATTTTCAAAGTTCTAAATCAACACGATAATTCAATCTTGAATGCCCAAGTCAAAGCAATTGCAAACACTCTAAAGTATTTTGGAGAAAGAACAAATCAAAACCTAAACACTTGTGTCTTCAGTTATTCAAAATCAAATCACACTTAATTCAATTTGGGAAAGAACAACTTGCTTGATGTGCATCTAGGAGCTTTACATTTTTTGTAAATCCTTGTTAAAGTAAGCAACGGAAAACATTTGAACTTGGACAAGTTCACTTGTTTTACTTTTAGCGAGGCTTGTTCGGGGAGAAAAGTGCTTCCTCCTTGGAGAACGACCTCAAACTGGTATCCCCCCCAGTCGGTATACCAATAAAGTGAAGGCAAAAAGTACTCACTTATATCTCCTAATCCACAGGCGTTCGTGATAAATATAGTGACTAGGGATGGTAAATATTCCTCCTACAACATTGTTGGCTAGGTTCTTAAGTGAGTCACAGGTGGTCAGCGTAACTGTATGTGACTGAATGTGACCTCTAAATCAGGCACAACACAACATGGTCATTATTCACTTGATAGAATTTGGGAGAAAGTATGAAGAACTCAATCCAAATTCTATGGTGAGGTGACCTGTTGCCTCCTATGTGAATAGGGTGTTTGAATACTCTCAGAATGAGAGCCAATAGCCAAGAGACCAATTCAACAATGGAGGATTTCCAAGAAGCAATAAAGATGAGCAAGATGAAATTAATCTAAGATGAAGTGCAATTTAATCTAAGAATGAGGATGCAATTAATCTAAGAGCTTGAAAATAAAGATGAGATGCAACTTAATCTAAGAACTTGAAAGAAATATGATATTAAACTAAGAACAAATAAGCAAATTTGGTCTAAAATGTGATGCAAAGATTATACTAATAATGAGATATTAATCTAATAAATGCAATAAAAAGCTTTGAAAACAATGAATCAAATGAGACTAAAAAATGCCTATAGTGTAGATGCTCTCAAAAATTGCTCTCCCTTGAATGAGAAAAAGAGGCCAAATAAATAGAAGAGCCAAGAGGAGGAGGAAGAGTTTCTTGATTCGAAACTCCTGACCCTTCATATCCCTTTTGGGACAAATAAGCATGAATTACTTTATTAAAAGAATGGAAAATGCCACATGAGGACCTTTCGAATATCTCAAATTATTAATTCAAGAAAAGGTGTCCATTCAAATAACAAGCAATTAATTAATTCTTTTTTTATGTGTATTAGCCAAAGGGGGTGGTTTGATTTAATTTAATTTAAAGCACATAGGACTTTACAATTAAATTAATGTATCATAGAGATAATTTAGCTAATAAAGTCAAAGAGACTTAAGAATTAATTTTAGTGTTTGATTATTGCAATTTAGGGTCTTTGCAACTGACATCAAGTCAAATTAAGTTAGGTAGGAGAGAGAAAATTGCCTAGTGAACTAGGACTTTGATGATGTAGAATCGAGATAATGCACCAAAATTGATGAAGTTAAATAGGTGCCAATTTTGGGGTATTACATTTGCCCCTCTTTGAATTGATGTGAAAATAGCATGTTGATTCAAAGAATAGTCTAAAATGACAAATGAAAGTAGATCAAAGCATGAATTTTCCGCAGTCTAAGTTAGATTGCAAAGACAACGGTTCTTGAGAGATACGAGAATCAGGATTAGATTTCCCCAATGCCCCATAGTGAGATTTAGATGCAGATTAGGACTGTCTCCAGAATCAGGGTTAGATTGCCCCAATACGAAGCTTAGCCCTCTGAGACCTAGGTTAGATTGCCCAGATAACGGTCTAAAAGAGATTTTGAGAGTCATCTCCAAAATGAAGATTTACTCCCAGGAATCAGGGTTAGATTGCCCTAATACCCAATAGATTTCAAGAACCATCTCTAGAATGAAGAATGATCCTTGAGGATCTGAGTTAGATTGCTTAGATACCTAAGAGATAGATTTTCATATGACAAGATGCGAGGCGTGAAGATGCCCCTAGCAATGAGGACTGATGATTCAAATCAGACTGATTCAAGAATAGATTCGACAAGATTCAAATGATGTAATCATCCTGCCCCCTCAGGAGTGAAATTGAAAGATGACATGTCAGAAGGATGATAAACAACAAGAGATTGCAGAGAACAAGCAATTAGACTAGATTCACGAAGCTATAGAAGTGAATCAGAGCAAAGAAGAGGTCTTATTAACCAAGTTTGACCATGGTTGACCAAATTTTGACTAGGGTTGACTTGATGAAAAGAAGCAAAGATTTGATAACATGATGCAAAGATGAGGATCTGGCAGGAAGATGACACCAGAAGGCTGACTGCACAAGCATCTGATCCAGAAGGAGTCCAATATTTAAAACATGATTTTGAGCCACTTAGAGATGTCAGATTTTGATTTTGATCCCGAAAAAGGATGCAGCCAAGATGAGACTGGGAAAAAAGATGAGAACCTTTGATGAGCAGATCCAGAAGAAAGCAATCAAGAGAGCAACAAGAAAGCACTGCAAATGCAAGCCTAGAATGAAAGATGCAAGTCTAAATGCAGGCCTAGGATGAACAAATGCAATCCTCCCGACTTGGCTGTTGGACTTGTCGTATTTATCATCATTGAGTTTGTTTAAGCATGGGACAATTGCAAGATGCCATACAATTCTCCCCAACATGAGAATATGAATATGACATAAGTCTTAAATTTGTCAAAATGAGGTGTAAGCATTAAGGCACAAGAAGCTAGAATGACCTGAACACCTATTCCTTTTAATTTAGCAAGTTAACATAAGCATCAAAGCACATTTGCTAGAATGACCTGAATGTCTCTTGCAAAAAAACACACCAAACACGTGAGAGATCTTTCTTTTTCCAAATAGTGCTTGCAGTGACCCCTACGTTCACTTAGCAAGACAAGCATTAGCAATTCCAAATGTAGCAAAAGAAGTCACTCAAAACAAACAAGGAGAAGAACCAACCTCACCAAGGTGTCCATATAAAAGGAGTCAAGGTACACATGGCCATCCAATATGAGATGAAGGCTCTTATAGATGGACACCCCTCTTATGTAGATTCTTTGGATCATTGGAACTAAACCAACAAGCAGAAAGCAAAGAAAAGGAGCGAAGCAAACAAACAAGCACACAAAGAAAACAAGCTCAACACACCTCAGAGAATTACAAAGTTGATTTCAGTCAAGCTTGTGTTCAAGCAGATTGAAGTTGATTTGGAAAGATAACATTCGAAGTCTCAACGGGATAGTGATAGTAGGCAAACACAATGAGAATCACTGGTGACTGATACGAGAGAGAGATTCTCAAGGTGAGAAATCTCATTGATACTAGCGAAACATCAACAGGTAGACACAGTGGGAACCACTGGTGACTGATGTAAGGGAAAGATCCTGAAAGAGAGGTCGAAAGAGAGCTAGGTATCAGTAGGAAGGCATAGTGGGAATCACTAGCGACTGATACATGAGAAATCCTCAAGGAGAGAAATCTCAAAAGTAGCTAGGCATCAGTAGGTAGACGCAGTGAGAGTTGCTGGTGACTGATGCTCAAAAAGAGTTTCTGAAAGTGATAGGACAATGCCCCCTAGACCAGGTAGGTGCCCCCCAAGCATGAACCAGTTCCAATCTATGAAGAGTTGAGAAAAATCTTGAAGACATCTGAAGGAAAGCGCATGAGCTAGCAAACTAAAGCAGGAAAGCAAGGAAACTAAAGCAGGAAAGCAAAGAGACTAAAGTGGGAATCTAAGAGCCAAGCAATGCTGAGATGAGATGCAGCTTCATGAAACAAGAGGCACCTATTTACCAGGTTTTCACCATCTTGGCAGAGATTCTATTTTTTCTACCATGATGCCTGTTTACCAGGTTTTCATCAATGGCACATTTTTCTCTTTTTCAATTTTTTTGTACTTTTCTCTTTTTTTGATTTTTTTGTATTTTTCACATTTTCTATTTTTTTTTGTATTATCAAGGTGCCTATTTACCAGGTTTTCACCAGGATAATAGATACATCAAAGCACCTATTTGCCAAGTTTTCACTAAGATGATCATTTTTTTCAGGACATTTTGCAATTTTTAGGATTTTTTGCAATATATCAATTTTTTTGGATTTTTTTTAGGACCAATAAGTATGTACATGAGCACATAGAGAATGTTAGCTATAGAAATTATTTAGATGAAGAGCGTTGATGGGATCTTTGAGTTTCTCTCCTTTAGTGGTGATCTCTGGAAACACAGTCATTTGTAGTAGTAGCTAGTTGAGAAGTTGCAGAATCAGAACCAAATGTTGTAGCAGTAACAAGAGAGCCAACCAGTAGTGTCCAACAATCAAGAGATCCATAGTCAAGGAAAGATCACTTAAGTGAGACCCAGAAATATCCTCATGGACACACCTTAACTCTTTGTCAGATTTCCCATGCTCTAAACACTTAGGAAGAGTACATTCTAGATGTTTCTTAGTCATGCCATTAGCAATAAGGAGATACTGATACACACTTTCGGAAAAGGCAAGATGGAGTGAAGAGTGTAAAGTATGAGAGGCAAGGGTGATGGAATGGAGGGAAGCATGAGAATTTTGGAAGCTCACATAACAACTTTGATTTTTCCTTTCTTTGGAATCCACATAGCTTTTGACTTTTTTCTTCTTTACTTTGAGGTGCTTTTGATGACAATGCCTGTAGAATGGATTTCGAGATCCATTTTTTATTTTATTTTCTGGCTTTTGATTGTCTTCTTCTTTTTGAGGACCTTTGCCATCTTTTGAACACCTCTATTGCTTTCCTTTCTTCATAGTCACATGTCGATTGGATGGGACATGGTGACCTTGAGATATAAGTGGATTCTTATTATTTTTATTTTTATGTTGCACATCCAAGTTACTTCCAAAAGACTCAGGAATTGTGGATGAAAAAGGCTTATATGACTAGTTTAGGTGGAGAGATGGAGATGGAAGTGGACGGGCCACTTTTTTGGAAAGTGAAAGGGGAAGAGAAGTCAATGGAATGGGCTCAAGTGGAAATATATCAGTATCATCCTCATCATTCATGAATGCATCAGGTAGATCAAGAAAATAATCTTCCATAGAGAGTTGTCGATTGTGAGTCATCTTAGAAGAGTCAGATAAGTTTGGAGGAATATTATGTGAGCCTAACCAAGATGGTCTATTCCAAGAGTTAGGTCCCCTTTCAGGTGGTAAGAGTGCATGAATAGGAACCATTTCAATTCTAGATCTACCAATATTCCATGAAGCTATAACAGAATGGGGTCTTACATACCCATGATTTGCTAGAGGAGTAGGAGTATAGCTTGGAGTAGATGGCCTAGGAGCCATAGGAATGATCTCCATAGGAGGGTGGAAAGGATCATCATCAATAGCTTGATCTGGAGGATCATAACTTTCTCCTCTTTTTGAGTTGTTAAGACTAGCATATAGGTGCATAGCATCAACTGGTATTTTCATTGTAGTAGCATCTGATATAGAGTCCCATTCAGCTAGAGACATAGTTGGAGGTAGACTTTCTTCATTGTTGTCATCTAACATAGGAAGTGTTTCTTTAACAGTAGGATCTTGTTCAGTAGTAGAAGTAGCAGAGTAATTTGGAATAGGCATACCCAAGAGGAGGGAAGCATCCAACAGTTACTCCCAATCAGTATATGTGCCATTGGAGTTGGTAGCAGTAGGAGTCTGTTCAATAGCAGAAGTGGTGGAACAATCTAGAATAGGCATACCTTGAGGCATACCCAAGATAAGGGAAGCATCCAATAGTTGCTCCCAATCAGTATGTGTGCCATTAGAGGTAATGACATATTCAGTAGTAGCTGCAGTAGTAGAAATATGTTCAGTAGAGTGTATAAAATCCTCCCGGTGAGGACCAAAATCATGTTCTTGAAGCACTTGAGAAGGTAGATAAGACTCTTTTTAGTAGTCTGAATTAGAATTTTGATCATTCAAAGGTCTTTCATATGTCATAGGCTGAATTTGTGTTTCTTCATCATCTAAATCTGCATGTGAGTGCAAGCTATAGCTAGGTTGGTCAAGCTCATAGCTATGATAGCCAATACCAAATCCATCTTCAGAAGGTTCCTCACAAGAATGTGAAGATGGAGGGAGAGATGTCAAAGACAAGATGGACTCAATCTAATATTCCCCCATGCCAATATCTTTGATCTTCAGGGTTTTTTCTATTTCTTTTAGCTTGGCATCATAGAAATCAATAGATTCTCTATTGGTGGGAACAAAACTATCTATCGCTTGGGTAAGCATCTTAGTAGAGCAAGTATTTAGGCTAGCACTATTGTCAATGAGGATGCGGGGGATACTCTTGGGGCCTATCATAACTTTAGTGTGTAGGAGAGCATTATGCGGGTGGCTCAGCAAGTGATCATCTTCCTCAGAGAATGATAAAGAATGAGGCGAGGTCAAATGACCCACCATAGATTGAAACTGGTTGAGATTGAGATCTTTGGGGATGTTTGCCTTGGTGAGGGCTTTATCCATAGATAGTTTTGGTCTGAAAGTCAAAGGCTTGGGACCTTGCAGAATGATCTTTGCACGAGATCAAGGGATAGCATTCGCACAAGCTAGAGATTGTGTGTAGTTATAAAAGGGAGGCACAAGGCCTCGCAAGACAAAGGGAGTTTTTGGTTTAGGAGTATCCTCACTCCCTGGAGTAATGATCATGTCACAGTGAGAGATCCAAGGTTTGTTTCTAGCAAATCTAGAAGGCGGTTGAGCTTCTGTTGTAGCCTTCTCAGTGGCATTGACTGTTTGCATGCTAGAGCTAAGATTAAAGATAGACTTTAAGGGTTTTGGCATCACATTGTCAACAACCCTATCATTCATAACATCTATGTTTTTGTTGATAATCTTATCCTTATCCTTGTCTGAGGGAGAAGGTCCTTGCTTGTTGTCTTTGTTCAAAGTCAATTCTCCCTTCTTGACCATAAACTCTTCTATCCTCACAGCCCACCTAATCATATTGTCAAAAGTGAGGGGACCTTGTAATCGTACTTGGATTCCAAAGTTTGGGACAAGATTGTCCAAGAAGATATTAAGTTTTTCAGACTCGGGTAATTCATGCGGATACTTCATGCATAGTTGTCTCCATCTCTGGAGAAATCTTAGGAGAGGCTCCCCTTGTCATTGTTTCAAATTGCAAAGGTCC
Source organism: Chamaecyparis obtusa (assembly GCA_027943335.1). NCBI lineage: Eukaryota > Viridiplantae > Streptophyta > Pinopsida > Cupressales > Cupressaceae > Chamaecyparis > Chamaecyparis obtusa. The sequence continues at coordinate 253,430 of BSBK01009765.1, forward strand.
TGGATGTTGACCAAATATTGAATATTGTGGGATTGATCATAACTCTTGTCATTTTGAGACTGACCATGACCTTGGTCATTTGGAGATTGCTTATGACCAGTGCTAAATTTATCTACCCTTGGGAAGGGGAATGGATCTCCCATATTGTTGGTAGTATTCCGAGAGATCGTGAAAGAGTCGATAGGTTCAATTTTAGAAAGTGACCCTTCAGAGTCTTGCTGGTCTTGAAACAATGGGTTATAACATTCTTGAAATAATAAGTCAGACTATATCTGAAACAATGGATTGTAATACTCTTGGAACGAGGAGGAATGTGAGGATCTCTCACAAAGTTTAGATTTCATAACAAATTCAGGATGACCTATGTCTCAATTATGAGGTTTACTTTGATCTTGATCAGCGTTCTAAATGGGATAAGTCTTGCCACTTTGAGTCATGACAGTCATAGACAAAGATGTAATGAGAGAAGATTCAGGATAAAGCTAGACTCTGTCTCTAAGATAACGAAAAGGAGATAAATGGCTAGAACAGTGAAGATGCAAGATGAACTTGGTATGAATTGTCAAAAAGAGATGGCTAGAATAGCTGAGATAAGACAATCGCAATGTAAGGTACAAGAGCACAATGAGATAAGGTAGACTAATGAGAGACAATATGAGTCAAAGCAAAGATCGATCGATCCCTAACTCAAGACAACCAGTTTCTAACGGTGAATGATAGGAAAATAGAAAAATAGATCACAGATAGAAGGCAGATCAGATTTATGTCATTGATCAAGCATGTAAGATAGCAATCAAGGAGTTCAAGCAAAAAGTCTTCAAGCAATGGGCAAGGGACAAAGCAACCTTGCACATGAACAAGAACAGTGACTTAGTATTTCTACTCCCTAAGGACTCTACTTGTGTATGTTGTTGAGAATGTTTGAGCAGGCACTTAAAACACAACAACATATTAGCAAGTTGTCTACAAGGATATACATGGCTTTTCTAAAAAGAGTCCTTGATATACGCAAGGTACGTGAGGCCCAAATCCGTAGATGAGAAGAATCTAAAATCACACAGCCAGGGGGAGACGGTAACCCAAATCTCCTCCTTCACTTCTCAAAGGTATAAAGTTCTTTGAGGCTTAGCTAAGAGTGAAATCTAACTCATTCCCAAGAGAGGTGTCTTTGGAGTCACCTCCCAATATTTATACTCCGCCGGAACACGGGAGTTAAGGTCATCCCTTGAGGTGATGAAATCCCCAAGCAGGCCTTCTAAAAAAATGAAAAGTAAGTAATTCTCTATCAAAAAGTATTGAAAAGCACTAAAGGTGGAACACTTAACACTTAAAGAAAATATGAGGTGAGTCCACAAGGTGGAACACTTAACACCCCACATAAGCTACAAATGAGTCCACAACCTAGAAAACAAGTGAGTTCCAAAAAGCACAAAAGGGTTGCCTAATGGAACAATTAACGCTTCTTTCCTATAGACCCCTCCCCTTTAATGTGGCACTGAGATTGCAACCACAGGGCGGAAACGAGGGGTCGGCAGATTAGCAAGTCCAATAACCCAAGATAGCAATCTAGATCAATCACAAGTAATCTAAGACTGCTAATCAATACTACTCATAAGTGCAAGAGGGTTTGAATCGTGGAATATTTAACTTTCCAAGTAAACATGAAGTGAGTCCACAAAGTGGTGCATTTAACTCTTCATGTAAATAAGGAATGAATCCATGCCCTAGATTACTTAATGAGATTTTTTTTTGATATTGGAACCAAGAATTACTTAATATTTAAAAGACAAGCATGCACTTAAACACAAACTTCTATGAAAGCAAATCTATGTTCGTTTATTTCCCATTAAGAGCATAAAAAAATGTGTTCTATGAAAGCGTGTAACACTCAAGCCAAACACATGAGAGATTAATTTAATGCCCAAACCAAGTGTTATAGAGATTTTAAGAACTCACCTTAGGTCCAAAGATCTGCAATTGAGCATTTAGCACACATCTGAAAGTATAGAATCATGACAAATCAATGGCAAACCGTAAGATATGTAACATTGCTGTCTTCAAGATAGTCTTTAAAGATTGATTTATTTGACCCATAAAATAACAATATTAAATTTTTTGGAAAGAATGAAGTTTTTAGCTAACATCAAGAACTACCATTTCCCAAAATTACAAGGTCTTATGATTCCATTTGGTTCCTCAACCAATAACCTTTTCAGACTGTAATTTTTCTTTCATAAACCAAATTTAAAACACTAGGCCCTACCTAGGGAATCACATATCTTTCTCAGAAATAATCCAAATGAAACCAAACCAATTTTTACATTAACTATTAATGAATCTAGTTTCCAAATATGGAAGCCATTTATTTTTTCCATTCATAAATCATTTTCTAAGAGCAAATCATTGCCTGCAACTCCAATGCAGATTGTTAAAAACCAATTTTCACTCAAATGCCCATAACTTTCACAAATCTGCATAAACATGACTCAAACCAAAAGGAAATGAAATCTAATTCATTTATCTTTCTAATGAATATTATTAGAGATCCTGATTCTTCATAATTTGTCTGTACTAGACATTTCAATCTGACTATATTCAGAGAATCTAAATCTGCAAATACCCACTTTCACCAAAATGATCATAACTTATTCATTTATTTATAAAAATTAACCAAAAAAAAAGAATGAGAAATAGGATTCATCATTCTATCCATCCATTACTATATTATAGGGTTTACAGACTGTAAATGGCTGTACAAGTCCTGAAACCAACATTAAAATTGAAAAACCAATCAAGAATGAGGCCAGGAATTGATCTTTTCTGCCCCACGGTGGGTGTCAAAATGTATGTGATTGAATGTGACCTCTAAATCAGGCACAACACAACATGGTCATTATTCACTTGATAGAATTTAGGAGAAAGTATGAAGAACTCAATCCAAATTCCATGGTGAGGCGACCTATTGCCTCCTATGTGAATGGGGTGTTTGAATACTCTCAGAATGAGAGCCAACAGCCGAGAGACCAATTAAAAAATGGAGGATTTCCAAGAAGCAATAAAGATGAGCAAGATGAAATTAATCTAAGATGAAGTGCAATTTAATCTAAGAATGAGGATGCAATTAATCTAAGAGCTTGAAAATAAAGATGAGATGCAACTTAATCTAAGAACTTGAAAGAAATATGATATTAAATTAAGAAAAAATAAGCAAATTTGGTCTAAAATGTGATGCAAAGATTATACTAATAATGAGATATTAATCTAATAAATGCAATAAAAAGCTTTGAAAACAATGAATCAAATGAGACTAAAAAATGCCTATAGTGTAGATGCTCTCAAAAATTGCTCTCTCTTGAATGAGAAAAAGAATCTCATTAAATAGAGAAGCCTGGAGAGGAATGAAGAGTTTCTTGATTTGAAACTCCTGACTCTTCATTCCCCTTTGAGACAAAAAGGTATGAATTATTTAATTAAAAGAATGAAATTTGCCACATGTGGGGAGTGACCTTTCGAGTAATTTGAATTATTAAATTCAAATAAAGAGGTGTCCATTCAATTAACTAAATATTTATTAATTCCTTTTTAAGGGTAATTAGCCAAAGGGGTAGATTTTAATTTAATTCAAAGTGCTTAGGACTTAGAATTAAATTAAATTATCATAAGGGGTAATTTAGCTAATATAAGTCAAAGACTTTAGGAATTAATTTAGCATTTAATTATTGAAATTTTAGGGTCTTTGCAACTGACATCAAGTCAAATTAAGTCAGGTAGGAGAGAGAAAATTGCCTAGGGAACTAGGACTTTGGTGATGTAAAATCGAGATAATGCACCAAAATTGATGAAATTAAATAGGTGCCAATTTTTGGGTATTACAATAACTGGGTATGGAGACTCCACAGAACCATTACAAACTTGATAAAATAGAGGCTACCCTATCCACATCCAAAGGTATCAAAATCCTTGTGCAAGGACTGATCCAAGGGGTTTATCGGATCACCTTAAGATTACTCACCATTTGTATCCCCTTTCAGGGGGTACCAAGCCGTGGGCAAGGATTTTGATACTCACTTTCCTTGGATAGATTTGCTTGAATTGCTTGATAGTTAAAACTCTGTGAAAACACTTGTTGGAACCTACACTTTTCAAAGCTTTTTTTAGAATCAAAGTCAGTTATCTTGTTTGTATCCCACAAGGTTTCTTTGTCCCTTGTAGAGATTTCTTTTCTAAAAATCTTTGTTGAAATCTATCCTTTGCCATTGGAAAAACATCAAATTGATCTACAACTTGGTTCAAGATACTCAGAACAACCATGTCAGTCCAAATCCTCCCAAAATCTAGAAAATGTCCAAAGCTTTCAGAATCTCAAATCATGGTCTTCCAGTCATATTCAATCTAGTCTTGTCATCCTTTCCTCCTATCTTAAGTTAGCAAAGACATCTTGGTCATCCCCCATCCTCTTGTTTGTCTTCCTCTAGAGTCAGTCTTCTTCCAATCTTGAACCAAATCCAATCCTAGTCTGATCCTGTTAGTCATCCCATTCTAAGCCTTAGTCTTCCAATCCATCTTCATCCTTCATCCAACTTATCCACAAGTCAGTATGTCTCAAAGCTATTATGATGAGTTTGGTTATTATGTCTCTCCCCTCAATCCATCCTATCCCAAAGATGATGAAAGCCTTGTAGATCATGATGTGTATTTTGAAAATCTTAGCAAGTTTTCCCCAAACATCCCCCAACATCCAATCATTACTCCAAACTATCCTATCACACCTTCAGGCTTATCCACTAGCACTCCCTTTCATGTCCTTGGCAAGGGAAATCCACTATCCTATTCATCCACACCATCTTCATACCTTGAGCCTACATATCCTCCATATGCATCCTTCATACCTCCACCTCTGTCTATGGCTGTATCCCAACCACCATCTTCCCATAGAAACACTTCATGCTACTGCCCTTATCTAAAACCCCCATCCATCCATCCTCTAAATCACTCTTAGTTCCAAAATCCTAGTCCTTTCATCCTTTATCCAAATCTTCCATCCACTTATCCTCCAATCCTGATTCAAAACCAAAATCCTAGTCTTCCCATCCATTATCCTAATCATCCATTCTATCTAGATTCACCATCCACTATATCCTATTTAAATCTAACATCTTCCATTCTCACCTACATTGCTACAAATCCCCTCCCACAAAAAGAATGCACCCCTCAATCCACTTCATATCCTATAACCATCACCCCTACCTCACCTAAAAGTCCATCAAGTTCACAAGCTTCCTCTAAACCTACCTATGTGAACTATCTAATCCCACCATCCTCCAACTCCTCATCACCACCACCATCCCCTCAAACAGGTTCACCATCTTCAACCCCATCATCATGTGAGTACTATCCTAGCTCTCCGTCTCCTCCATCTTCTAATCCTTTTTCACCACGAAAGTCTCCAAGGAGTTTCACAAGGAAGCCAACAATAAATCCCACTCCTAAAGTTGAAGAGCTAAGCCATCTCAAAACTTCATGTGAAGCCATCATTGATGAGGCCCATCCATCGCTCCCATCTATCATCTATCTTCCGTACATTGATCCTCTTCCATCTCCTAGCATCATTGAGTCCCTTCCATCTAAAGTTTCTATCCAAATCCCATCAACATCTCCTTCTCCTAGCATTATCCAAAGCATATCTGATGAGCTTCATGAGTTCACCCTTCATCCTGCCATCACAGCTATAGAATCTCCCATCCTTCCATTCACCCCATCTAAAGATTCCATCCATACATCCCCCAACATTCTATCCACACAAATCCTACCATGTCAAGATCTTGTCCAAAAGCATGTTGAAATACTTACAGAATAAAATCAAAATCCAATCCCTTCACTTCCCCCATCACATGTTCTATTGCTTCCATCACCCCCCATCCAAAATCCTACAATCCCAATTCCTCCAATCCAAGATCCTATCATCCCAATTCCTCCATCTCAAGATCCATTACTATCTCCCAATCCTAGTCAAGATCCCATCATCCCATCCTCTCCTCTTGAGGATCCTCCAATCCAAACTATCTAGCTGCCAGCACTCTATCCTCTTGGTCCACTTATGTTTGTCAGGGGTAGCCCACTTGAAGCAGAAGCAATAAGTTCTATATCTTCCATTAGGGAACCAGAAACTGGATGTTTATCATATTCCCCAAGTCAGAAATATCCTTGTTTGGATAAAATGCTCAAGAAATGGAATTATCAAGGCAAAGGCCTAGGTGCTCATGAACAAGGAAATCTAGAGCCCATTCAAGATGCATCCATCCAAAAACACCATCACATCTCCCCATCATTCTTCCAAAGCATACAATGCTATTCCTTCTCCATCATTATAGCCTAGGACAACTTATCACATTCCTCCTTCATCCTCCAAATCCATTTTGGGTCCCTATGTCCCAAAATCTACCAACACATATCCTCCACATACCAAATCCATTTTGGGCCCTTACATCCCAAAATATCATCCCCCATCTTATCCTACTTAGTCCTTCATCCAAAATCCAAGCATCCCTAGTTAGGATCAACAAAGGAACATTCCCACATATCCTATCTACCACTCTCCTTCCATCTCTCCATCTGTATTTCCTCTATCCCGTACATCTCCTCATATTCACTCCGATGCTCCCCGCAATTTGGATGCCATATCCAATATGAATAAAGGGAAATATCCACAAAGATCTAAGGATTGTCATGTCTAGTCTAAACGACATGCTCAAGCAAAGAAAAATATAATCAAGCAATTTAAAGCATCCCTATGGCCACAAAGGCCCAATAAAGAAAAAACAAAATCTGATGCATACCAATGGCCACAAAGGCCCACCAACGCTAAAGCAAAAATGATGTGGATCCCAAAGCAAAAAGATGTAATGCATCTAAAAGAAACATCCACAATGGCATCCAAAGTTCCTAATCCCCCAGCTACTCAGTCTTCTCCTCCATCTCCTCAATCTATTTTGGGTCCCAAAGATCCTAAATCTCCTAGCATAAATCCTCCATCCTATCTACGTCTATCTTTCGAAACCCATCCACTTCATCCATCTTCCTTGCAACATGTGCCAATGTTGGTCCTGACAACATCCCCCTATCATGATCACTTTCCATCCTTCCATCCAAACACTTTTTACCACCATGTTTCCCACCTACCCCATCCTATCCATGCCTTTACATAATTCCTCCATCCTAGTAAAGTTGTACCAACATCCGAGCACATCAGAAAGATTAGTGAAGAACATCAGTGATAAATCAAAAAATGTCAGCAACATAACAACACCAAATCAAAAAGGTAGCAACAAATTAGAAAGTTAGCAATGTGAAAACACCAAATCAAAAAGTCAGCAACACATTAGAATATCAGAAGGTTAGCATCTAGTCAGCAGAAAATCAGAAAAATCCATAAAAATTGGAAAAATCAAGAGAAAAATATCAAAAAAGAAAAGAAAAAAAACATTCATCCTATGGTGAAAACTTGGCAATTCAAGTTCCTTGGACAAGTACCATGGTGAAAACCTAGAAAATAGGTGTCATGTGTAGGTCCCCCCCCCAATTCCTTTCTACAATTGGGGGCCATTCCCTTCTATCACCATCTTATCCAACATCTCCTCCATCCATTTGTCTCTCACCTCCTTCATCCTCCTTTGGATCTTGATGACAAAACAAAGACTACCAGGTATACATGCTTTTGGGAACCTTCTTGGCATCCATCACACCTTTCAACTACATATCCTCTATCCAATCTATGTATCCTAGCTTCCATCTACCTTCCTCATCCTCTTGTTGGCATATCTTCTGTCCAATCGTACTCCATCCTAATGCCTCTGAAATACATGAACTATCCTAAGTAGGGGGCATCTTATTCCTTGGTAACATATTCCTTGGAGACTATCTTTCATCCAAAATCTTCCATCTCCCAAATCCTCAAGAAAATCTTCCATCCAATCTCCCCAAGAATTCCTCTATCCAATCCTCAAACAAATCTGTCATCCAAGTCTCCTAAGTAGTTCCTCCACCTGAATTCAAATCTTCCTCCATCCAAATCTCCCAGCAATCCTCCATTCAAATCCCAAGCATTTTCTTCTAGCATTCATCTCTCCGTAGTTCCTCCATCTGAATCCCTAAGCATTCCTCTTTCCAGATCCCTTAGTGGTTCCTCCAGCATTCCATCTTCCAATCCTCAAGAAAATCCGCCATTCATCTCCCAATCCCAAGTAGTTCTTCCATCCAAATCTTCCTCCATCCAAATCCTCCCAGTAATTTCTCCATCCAAATTCCAAAGCATTTCCTCCATCTTGCCATCACTTGGTTTCTTCCCTTGTCATTGGTATCTAGCTATAGGCTACCTTTCATGCAATCCAATGCCATCCATCCGTATCCAACTATTGCTAGCAATCTTCCAACATCTTCCAATCCTATCCACATCTTCTAGCTATCCAACATCCAAGATCAAGCCAACCCATCCCATCACATCCTTAGTCTTATTCCTAGTCTTGTAGCAAGCCTTGATCTCAATCCAATCATCATCATTGGGATGCATCCTTCTAAAATCTGTGTCACTTTAGGACACATCATCCACTGTCAGTCCATCTTGGTTTTCCATCCCAACTAGGGCATCATTCTGCATATCTTTGGAGCATCAGCTTCATCACCAAGTTCTTTGTACATCCTATCCTGAGTCTTGTACCATAGTGTCAGTCATGTCTCCACCTAGGCTCATTTGTACATATGTGTCTTTTAGGTCCCATCCTTTATGTCAGTCAGCTCTTGTCGATGTCTTGTTGTACATATCTTTGTCAGTCCTGCAGCAACATTTGATCAAAAATCTTGTCCTATCCAGCCTTGCACTTTAGCAATATCAATTGTTGACTATTCTTGATCATAACAATTGTTCTTTGAACCACATCATTTGCCAATCAACAACACTCATTCTCTCATCAATCAATGGGTCCTTGAGGATGTATCCTTCCTCCTGTCAGACCTAATCTTCCACCCATCACACCAGGTTTGTGTCAATGTATGCTTCCACATGTTCAGACCAAATCTTCCCACCATCAATCAAATCAATCTCTCTCCTTGGAAAAGGTTGTCTTTTGGAGTTATCATTTTGGTCTTGGATTTTGTCCTTTGGATGTTGTTGATCTTTTCAAGTTTCTCATTGTTTCTCTACTGAAAGTCACCATGATCCTTTATATCATGGTGCGTTGTGAATGTGAACAATCTGAGGTGAGGTCTTTTGATCTTTTGATTCTTCCTATGAGTCAATCAGATGTGACCCTTGCATGTTTCACATTTGATCTTTTGGGTTCCATGGTGCACTTGGGAAATATCATTTTCTTGTGGTTTCTCCCACATCATTTCCACCATGATTCCTCTTGGGTTTCATGTGTGATTCTGGGGCAACCCTACATGTCTTTTTAGCATCAGTCCTATGCAACACTAGTGACAAGGCTTTGTGTTCTTTCATAACCTTGGCAGGTCTCTAGCATTGCTATATCAAACTAGGTTGTGCTCTCCACATTTGCACTTGGAGCTTCCCCAAATCTCCTGCATTCTGCATCATATAGATTACTCTTGCATCTTGCATCCTCATATAGTTGCATCCTGCATTTTGCATTCCATCCCATCTTGCATTCACCCATCTTTGCTCTTGGAAGCTTGGTTATTTATCCTCCCTTCTTCCTTTCTTCTTTCTCTCTATTTTATTTCAAGAAAATTCCACAATGTTTACTCCTTGCGTTATTTTCTCAAGGGGGCACAACCCCTTATTCCTCAAAATTCTAGCTTGGGGCATCTTATTTTCTTATCTTTGACACCATGCCACTTGTGGCATCGCATCAAAGAGGGGCAAAATGTAGACACCTAAAAATCTTTTAGAAAATAAAGTATTTTTATTTTTTGAAAAACCCCTGATGACATCATCATTTGTTAATTAATTTATTTTTATTTCATTAAATCCCTTTATCTTAATTAAAAATATTTAATTAAGAAATCCCTCCCAAAAATGTTTAAATTTTATTTAAACACTCTTTCCCTATTTATTAATTATTTAATTAATAAATTGACCGAAAATCCAAAAAATAAATAATTTATTTATTTTTTCCCAAAACCTTAGAAATATCCTAAAGACCACTAACCTCTTCTAGAATATTCTAATCCTTCTTTAATTTTGATTAAAGGCTAATCCCATCATTTCCTAACCCTAATCCCAACTCAAAATATTTAATTAAGATTAAATATTTAATCCTCCTTTTTATTAAATTTATTTTAATAAATATCCTCAAACCTAAAACCCCTTTGAAATAAATAAAACTTTATTTATTTCCTAAAATCCATATTTATCCCTAGAAAGTCCTAGACCCTTCTAGAAAGTCTTCATCCTTATCCTTGACCTTAACCCTAACCCTAACCTTACCCCAAACCCTGACTCAACCACCTAACCCAACCCTCTCCAAAATCCTATAAATACTCCTCATTTCTAAGAGCAATTTAACCATTCACCTTTTATTTCAAGCATTATTATCATGCTAATTTAGCTCTAGATTTAGCATAATCATTCTAACTTAGCTTATTTTCAAGCATTTTTAGCTCATCTTAGTATAGAACTAATGGATTAACTTAGTTTCATTTCTGTTTATGCATCATATCACATCTATTTTGGGCTTAAAAATCTACTTAATCATATTAGTTGCATAATCTTGAGTTCTTGAAGCCTTAGGGGTAATTTTGGGTGTTCTACCCAATATTGTGCCATTTATGGGGTTCTCATGAGTCTCAATCCTTCCAAATCAACATTACGAACATGCTCCAAGTGCTTTGAGAGCATACCCACATCCCCTAAGCAAGAGCAAATCAAACAGTGCATGGGCGCATCTATTTTAGCTCAATTTGAATGACTTTGTGAATAACTATTTTCTTTTTGTTAGGTATATACTGTTAGGCTAACGTTTGACATGTCTACGCCTTTCAAAATAGATTAGGTTTGCATCAATCACACAATCAAAACACACTTAATTCAATTTGGAAAAGAACTCTTCATGGTGTGCATCTAGGAGCTTTCATTTTCTACAAATCCTTGTTAAAGTAAGCAACGTAAAACACTTGAACTTAGACAAGTTCACTTGTTTTACTTTTAGTGAGGCCTGTTCAAGGAGAAAAGAGCTTCCTCTCTAGAGAATGACCTCAACTGGTATCTTCCCTGATCGGTATATAAATAAACCACTAAGCAAACTCTCACTTATATCTCCTCGAGCTCAGGTGAGGTGTGTTGATGGTAGCCTAGGGTAGGTGAATCATTCCTACTATTTTGGCATAGTCAACTAGGCTCTTAAGTGAGTCACGTGCATACAAACTAATTGGGGGGACTCCACAAAACCATTACAAACCTTATAAGATATAGGCTACCCTATCCACATCCGAAGGTATCAAAATCCTTGTGCAAGGACTGATCCAAGGGGTTTACTAGATCACCTCAATATTACTCACCATTTGTATCCCCTTCTAGGGGGTACCAAGCTGTGGGCAAGGATTTTGATACTCACCTTCCTTAGGTAGATTTGTTTGAATTGATTGATAGTTAAAACTCCATGAAAACACTTGTTGGAACATACACTTTTCAAAGCTTTTTTAGAATTAGAGTTAGTTATCTTGTTTGTATCCCACAAGGTTGCTTTGTCCCTTGTGGAGATTGCTTTTCTGAAAATATTTGTTGGAATCTATCCTTTTCCATTGGAGACAATCAAACCAAATCTATAAACTTGATACTCAGAACAACTTGCAGAGAAACCCTTGGGATCAGATACCCAAAGCATTTTTATCAGAATTTCCTCAAGTTATGCCCAATTTGATCAAACATCCAAAAGTTAAATTGCCCAAATCTCAAACCTATCAAGAGAAGAGAGTTGCAAAGGAAAACCTCAAAAGCCATCAATCCTTTGTCCAAGCAATCCAAGCAGAAGAAAAATATCAAGAGAGACTTGATAATATCAGCTATAACGCAAGAGTCAAATAGTTTGCCTATCGATTTTGAGTGAACCATCGCTACATCAATCTTGAAAGAGAAGATTAGCTGGATCCATCACATGTCCCATTCTACCTTTAGATCTCAAATTCTATCTCGAGAGTCCTTCATCCTATTTTCATCCTAAATTTCATGCTTGCATCATCACTAAACCCTTAGTTGCATTCTAGAGTCCTTCATAGTTACATTCATCATCACCTTCCTAGCAGCATTATAGGTCATCCATCCCAGTTGCATCTGCATCATCCTTTTAGAAAGAGCATTATTTCATCATCCTTCATCCTCATTCCATCAACAATCCACAATCAAAATCCCAAAATCCTTGATCTAAATCTAGCATCCATCATCCAAATCAGAACCCACCACCTTTTTTGTACCAAATCTAAAGATCCAAATCCACAAGCACTTAGTTTTCAAAACCTTTGAGTTGTTTCCATCTCCTATCCTAAATCAGAAATCATCCCCTTTTTGACAGAGCATTGTCTAAAGGAAATCCAACTTGTCATTGCATAGCCTCATCATCTTAAGCTAGAGTTTGGCTTGCATTGATAAGAATCTAGTTGACTGAAGATGATTAGTCTATCCTAGGTTGGCCAAATCCTATCACTGATCCTCCATCGGGAAAAACAACAGCTCATTGTTGACACTTAGTAATCTTCCACCAGCATCCCACCAATCTTCCACCCAATCTTAAACCAAATCATAGCATCCCACCAAGCCTCCATCATCACCAAGAATTTCACCAATTTGCCACCATCTTCCACCATCCCTGATTCAGATCCAAGCATCTCACCAATCCTTGCATTGCATTCAAGAAATTCATCATCCTTAGAAATTCCTTAAGCTTGCATCCATCATTATTTAGAATCTTTAGGAAACATCTTACATTCATCTAGCATCTACATCTCCATGCCTGTCGAGACAAGATCTGGATCTAGAAAATGAAGGAACATGGATCCATATCCAATCACCAGCTCGTCTGATCCCAACATTTCTACCAGTACAATGGTAGCCTATGATCCCCAAATATAGCAAATTGGCAATGCATGGGATGATCCCAATATCCCCTTGGCTCCTCTGGCAATAGAAACATTTGTGAATCATCCAGGGAATCCACTAGTAGTCAATACACTCATGGCCCAAAACCAGTAGTGTAATGTCCCCGCTAGGGAACCCATAAGGAATCAGGTCTTAAGACCAAAAATTGCAACTAACAATTTTTTTTTATAACATTAAACCATTACTACATCACATTAACATTCCTTAAGGTTCCCTTAATGAATTGCTTTGCTAACATATTCACATTGCTTATCCAAATTGAATTTCATTTCCTTTCTTTACTTTCACATGTAGAAGTTAAGAGATAGAGTAAGAAAATAATATTTCATTTACAATTATATTCCCTACTTAATATACTGATTTCATTTCACCTTCCTACACATTGAATGACTATTCATTAAAAATTACATTTCAACCTTATCATATTAAATATTTTCCTTTCATTGCAACAAAGAAGAGATAGAAAAGATCATTCAACATTACATTGTACATTTCCAACTTTGCTCTTTCAAAACAATAACCCTTGAAATCAAACCTAGTACTATCCCTCCCAGTTACATTGCTTTTCTTTTCAATTACATCATTTGATAATAAATCTCATTAAAATAAAAAATACATGAAAATCCCAAAGGCATTACAACATATCTGTACATCTTTATTTTCAGTAACAATGATACAATATAAAGATCTTCATAGAATTTGAACATATCCCAGTCACGAGCCACAAACAAGACCTCAAAAGATTTTTTTTTCCACCCAACCATGTGGAACTAGTGAGGTTCCACCCCCCGTGATAGGAGATAGAACCAAGATACTTACCAGACCCTAAGCAATCTAAGGCTCAAAAGATAAAGAAATCTAGGACTCAAAAAGAACATAAAATATCATCATACTATAACATAGAGGTCAAGGTTCTAGGAAACCACCTAAGTGAGTGTCATCACACAACCTATGTATTGGGATCCACCCTGGCAACCATGTAACCCCGGTCCCCCCTTTATGAATAGGGATCCACCCTAGTAGTTATGCCTAGTCCCGGTACTCCAATCAGGTCTATGTGGTCATTATTATATTCGCTTTCATTATCTTTTGAATCCCCCCTTCCCAAGTTAATTTTTTAAGGTTATCACTTTTTACAAACCCACCCATAAGATCATCTGGCAACCACTTTAGGGTTCCAACACCTATTGTGAGCCACTCACTTAAGGTTCCTATCCCTTACCCCACACACACACAAACCATGAAAAACTCAAGAAATCTCAGAATGATCCATCTCATAGGTCTAGGGAACCCTTCGATGCACTCAGGCCACCCGAACAAGTTCTGACCTTATATTATGGACTCTACCAAAAGCCAAGTAGGAGAAAAGTCTTAAACTCAAGACCATGTAAAGAAATTCATTAAACAAAACATAAAACTTCCCACAAACATTGACACAACATTCCATAGCTTATTTCAAAAATCTAGGAGAAAGTCTCAAGTGTCTGAAAAATGACCAAGTCTGAATTTTTAAGAAATCTCAAAATTATAATTTGCATCTTAACTCCTATGAATCTAAAACCTATCCCAATCATCTCAGAAGATACCTAACCCTTTATACAAGTATAAATTAAAGTATAAGAAAACTTATACTTAAATGTTATAATTTATACAAGTATAAATTAAAGTATAAGAAATTAAAGTACGTAAACTTATACTTAAATGTTATAATTGTATAAACCCTAAATCCTATTTTCCTCAGTTTATACTAGCTCTAACAGTTTATACTAGATTGGTTGGTCAACACTGTATTGGCTGGTCGATGCTGGGTTGGTCAGTTGACACAGTTTTGCTTGGTAAACACTGTTTTGGTCGGCAATGCTGGTTTGGTCAGTTATCACTATACCGATCTTGCTCAGTTGACACTCTACCAACCTAGCTTGGTTGACACACTACCGACCTAGCTCGGTTGACACACTATCGACCTGGCTTAGTTGACACACTACCAACAGAAACTGTAGAACACAACTATCAACTTTGGCTTGTGGGTAAAACTGGGCATTATGGGAACTATGGCTGCCTAATCTAAGAATGACCCATTTGAGATCTCCTAGTTTCCCTTCAGAAATGGCTCATCAATCCATCCTATCAATCTAATAAATATGTTCTAGATCTGGACAAAGAAAACTGGTGCTAAAATAGATATGAAACTGTAGGTTTGAAACAGAAGTTCTAAAGTCTCAAAGAACTCATGGACATTCTAGATAAGAAAGGAGATACAAGGGAAATGCTAAGGACCCTACAAACTCCTACAAATGAAAAAATAATCATATACATACAATCATGGAAAAATATTTAAACATAATCCTAAACTCCAAATCACTAATACAAGCACAACATATATAGATATGCAATACATAATCATTCTATAATTTATAAAGACAATACAACACACAAAGCACACATTCATGCACAAAGAGGAAGAATGGAGAATTCTTCCTAGTTTTAGACCCTACCTTGGGTCCTGTGGAGAAATCCTCTTCCCTTGACTAGAGAATCTCTGAAAAAACTTCAATCCATGACTAGATATCCCTCTTGAAATCTTCCTCTAGCAATCAACTCCATGCAATCCTCACACAGATGACATTCACCAACTAGAGACTTACAAACTCACAAATCTTTCACCAAAACTTTCCAGAGAAATATCATTCACATACAACTCAAAAGAAAACAAACCTTCCAAAAGTTGTCATCCTCCCACACACAAGAATCATTAATTATTTATCTTCCAACTATGTGGTTGGAGGATTTTCTTTATGGAAAGCAACTTCCCCAACTTCCATAGTTGGTTGGAGGAACAACCAAATAATCTCCCATAAAGACTTAATCAAGGTTTTAATAAATATAATTAAAATACCTTTTAAATGAAAGCATAACAAGAATATTAGACAAATTCCCTTCAAGAAAGACACATAGCACAAACGGAAAACAAGTAGCCTTACTTCTAGGAGGTCTTAAGTTTGACTCCCTCCTAAATAGCTAATTTTACTAAAAAGGGCATTTTCCTTTTATAATCATTATTTTTACTTTTTATTAATACATTCATTAAATATACTTTGTTTCTCCACTTTATATACTTATAATAAATAACACACCATTTACACAAATAATGAAAATGTACAATTATTATTATTTATATAAGCATGGATATATGCGTGTGCACCCACATATATACATACCTATATAAAATAAAAACAATTATAACATATTTATAACTATTATACATATATAATAGATTAATTCTAACTCATAACATACACACAGACCAAATCCATAACACAAACTACATTCTACTTCCCTAGCTAGGATAACTTCCTAAACATAATTCTAAGTCCATGGGTAACCTTGAGAGCATCTTGGTTAAATCTCCACACATCAATAGTTTGAGGATTTTGAAGGCATGCTTAGACCTATGTAGCTAGGTGGAACGATGCCTCATACCTACATCTTGCATCGCCAACTGATATGCATATACAAATATATATAAATATAAACAAACAGTGGTAAACAAGGAGGGAGAGTGCGACATCATGTGGACCTCCCGTAGGAGTAACTATGACTGCCCCTCCTCATCCTACACTCATATCAACTAGTGAACATAAAACCATAATAGGGTCAGTAGGGTTAGATCATAATATAAACATCATAACACCAATCAATGTAAAACATTTTACTGATACTTCATTTCTAGCCATTCATCATTAAATTAAAACTCATTTAATATGTCCAAATAACTACAGTAACCAAATATATATGCTCAAATGTCTCATAAAATGCTAACTAAATAATAATCATAGTCCATCATAAAATCCCAAAGTATCAAAGCAATAGTCCTGTCAGTCTAACATAAGAAGATGCTAGGGTGGGCATTACAAGTAGAGAATGTTCACTAACTTTGCACAAGCACATACTCCCATTCTTCCATATCTCCATCCTCATATTCCCATAAGCCCTATCCAAATCCCAACACAAGCATACTCTCCATTCATCCAACCATTCCCTGATCCAACCTTGCAAACATCTCAAGAAATCTCCACCATTCCCCTTCTTTTACAAGGAAGCTTCACTAGTCCCGTAACACAAGTTGTAACACCATCTACTCCATTCCCTATCATAGGTACTTCATCATCCTCCATGGCCTCCCAAGCTCTTGCACAAATCTAGTGCTTGTTGCACAATCAAATCCCACCTCTTACACAAACCTTTACACAAACAATTTTGCCACCTTCCATGGGCCAAGCAACACCTTTCATTCTAGGAGGGACGCAATCATCCTTCCCTTTTACTTCACAAACTTCCACATCCACACCTTTCATACCAGGAGGGATGAAATCATCCTTTCCTTTTTCTCCACAAGCTTTGACATCCATACCATCTTTTCCAGGGTCAACACAATCATTTCCATCTTTTTCCCAACAAGCCTCTACATCATCCATTCCGGGGGCAGCACAATCGTTCCCCTTTCATACTCAACAAGCTTCCACATCAACATCCCCCTTTTTGTGGGGAATGCAAGAGTTCACTTCATTTCCCCCCAGCAAGCATCTACCTAGGCACAAGCCCAGCAAAATGCCTTTACCACAAGAATGCCTTTCGTAGGTTTTTCAAATCCACCATTCATGTCCCAAACTCCCATCACATCTACTTTTCCAACATCCTCTGCAACACAATTCCCACCACACACTAGTTCTCATTGGGGCCTCACTCAAGAAGACATGAAAGCCTTTGGAATGCCAACTCATTCTCCTACATCCATGTTTGCAAACCAACAAGCCACCTTCTCACAAGCAACACAACAACAACCATCATAGCCTCTACTAGCTTCATCCTTTGCAAGCTATCCATTCACAACACCAAGTGCTTTTTAACAAGTTCCTCAACCTTAGTAGTCAAGTTCCTCTCATTCCACAAGTTATCTTTCCCAATCACCTTTTTCTTCTAGCTTCCCCACATTAGTTCCACCCTTAAGTAATGCGGGAATGCACCCAACTTGTATCAGCCAATCGCAAAGCCAAGTTCAACAAGGACCATCCTACCAGCAAGCTACATCATTCCACCTACCTCCCCCATAGAAACCATACTTTCAATCACAACAACAAGCTCCTCTCATTCCCTAGCAACAACAAGCTTCCTCCTACCAGTCACAGCAACAAATTCCTGTCATCCCACAACACCAATAAGCGGTCCCATATCCTCCACCACAATATACCCCAGCACTGCATCAACAGTATCCTCCCCAGCAGACATCACTCCAAAATCCACTCCAATCCACCTATCCCACTAGGCCATCTCCATATCCCACTCCATAATACCCACCTCAAATAGTAGTACCCACTCTGACACCAATTAATGCTGAGTGGGAAGCAATGAAGAATGCTCTTAAGGAGCTTCAAATTGGTACTAAGAACAAAAACTTCAAGTTTGAAGAGGTGTGTCCTTACCCATTCAACCAATCAATCACAGCTATTCCTTTTCCTAAAAAATTTGAGACACCCAAATTTGACAAATACCAAGGAAAAGGAGACCCAGTCAATCACATCAAAGAGTTCTACATGGCATGCCAAGAAGTGGCTTACAATGATGATTAGCTTTTGCGCCTATTCCCCAAAAGCTTGGGAGGAACTGCTGTTGAGTGGTTTTACAAGATACCATGTGGGACCATCACAACTTTCACCAAGCTCTTTGAGAAGTTCATTGCCCAATATGCCCACAATGTTGAGAATGAGTTGACCTTATTAGACCTTTGCAACTCAAAATAGAAGGAAGGAGAAAGCCTAGTAGAGTACCTATAACAATGGCAGAACCTTACCACTAGGTTATCATACCAACCACCTGAGAAGCATTTGACCAAAATCTTTATTGATAATCTACATCCTAAACTATCCCACTTCATGGGGATGAACTGTCTGCAAACCTATCAGGATATCAAGAGCAAGGGGATAGGTATTGGAAAGGCCCTCCTAGATGAAGGCACGATTCAAAATTTAAAAAATGATTCCCAAAATAAACCTAGCAATGATAAAACCCATTATTGGAATTGTAACAAAAATGTTGTTACCAATGGAGCCACTGATACCAAACATGTCCAAATTGTTGTGGCTGGTCCTACACCAACTCCTACATACGAACAACAACAAGTGCCCATCTATTAGCAATCTCCTTAGGTCCATCAGCAACCCACGCAACAATATCAGCCTCAAAACAATCAGTAGAATTATCAACACCAAGCACATCAAGCTTATCAAGGTAATCCAAACAATTAGGTCAATGCCATTAATAGTGCTCCCAATCAGAATAAGCCCAGAGCTTAGAACTATCCAAAGAAGACCTTCACACCACTGGGTGAACCTATGGATGTTATCTTTCACTAAATGGCCAAGGCCAACTTGTGTTGTGAAAACTGGATCATCTTATAGAGATAATATATACTCGTTTGATATTGTAGAATACAATTGCCTTCGTTATTGATTGATTCTACAATAACAATAGGGTATATGTATATATTGAATATTCATGTAATGAATAGACATGACTGTATATACTTATGGTCATGTCACTTCATTACATAACTATTAGTTAACATATCTTAACCCATAAAGTCTACCATGACTTCCAACACTTTGGGACACACAATTTAATGTAGTCTCGTCATGAAAATAGACTTGAATATCATGATCTCCGCACAGTCGGGACACACAATTAAGTAGTCTATCATGATATGGTTTCATTATTACACATCTAGTAATAACAAGAGTCAAGATCTCCGCACAGTCGGGACACACAATTAAGTAGTCTATCTTGACACTTTGGTTCACTATTATCAAGTGAGGAAGGCTTCCACCTTAAACTTGTCTATCAAAGACAAGAATCATTTAAGATACAAAGTGATAGATCACTAAGGCTGAAAATCAACATCAGGAATACTTCCTCTAAATTAATATGACCACGATCCTGGGTTTCCATCTTAATTTGATCTTCTAGCTTCTCCCACTGACATGAAAGCATAGCCTTCTCACATGGTAATTCATCATAATTCTCTCCTACAGTTTCTTGATCACTATGTAACCAACAAAACATGGTCTATTCCCTTTGAATCAAGATCTTCAAATGTCCATTGATGCAGATCCTTTCACTTCCTCTTCTATCATGGAGGCATACCCTATTTATATGCTCATCTCAGTGTTACTACAGGATGTGACTCCATACCTTTCTTCCTGAGAGAATCGATGTCTCATACATGAATAATCTGAATAGACATAAGGTTGCCGACTCACATTGACTAGCATACAATGCATTTTGATCTTTTTCAAGGCCACAACATTAATACTCCCTCTTGGACTTGAGGGAAGATAATAAAAACCTCTAGTGTGATGTTCATCTCAATAACTTGAAGTCTCAAGTTGCATGGAATGACTCAATCAGAGATTCTATCCATGTGCATCTCATCGGTGATTCTATCCACGAGTTTCCACTTCTATAGCCTCATAATTGTTTCACCTTTAGCAATGATCACCCTCTCAATCAATATGATTGATTTTGTCACAAGTTGACAGAACCATCTACTCCCTCTGAAGCTCAAGTTCATCAATTCTTAAACTTTCTGAAGATTTCAGGACTCCCTCTTAATCTAAATTTCACATGCTTTCATCCTTTTATATTCCCTTTCATAAGGTGAGCCCAAAAAATATTTTGAAGAATCCATCTTGCTATAGTCCAAAGGTTGTACACAAATCCATGAGTACTTATTATGAAATTTCACTGTCATAGTGTAATCAAAATCTAGAGTAGTGTAGTTGTAGGAGCTTGTTAGTGCCACATGTGCAATGGACCCTGCACTCAGTAGTCCATAGGTACTTGTGATCAAAGAATCACCCTGCACTTATTATAGTACAGAACAACCTTGCATAATGCCTTGATTGCATCATTCTTCTTTTTCTACAAGAACATTCTTGGAGACAAATGAAAAGATCAAGGCAAATAGCTCTTATAGTACAAACATGAATACATATAAGAAAATGACTACAAAATTATAAAAATTTAACTCAAGGATGAATACTTATCTTAAGTTTCACATATTTCTTTCTTTAAAGTGAGCCCATAATCACTTGATATCCTTGATTTTCTAATAAGGTGATCATGCATCTGTAACTAGGTGTCACTGAAATCTGCTATAAGATTCCTTATACAAGTCTTCAGTTTTCTTAATATTTCAGCTTTGAGAGTTTCATACTAATCCTTGTCTTCTCATAACATGCCATCATGACGTAGTCTTCATTCTAGATGATTTTTAACTCTTCATATTTTTAAGTAGTGTTGATACATTCCTTTTAAGCCAATACCCTCTGTATTGTCACCCCTTAGTTTTACAAGTCTAAGTATCAATTAAGAATTAGGATAATGTGATATGTCAATTTAATTATGCGAATGTATAGGTATCGCTAACAACAATATGTTGCTATTTCAGATTGACAATTGAGTGCCCGCAACTTGAAAATATAGTTTTATTTATGATATACAACTTCAATATCTACAAATGCTTGATGCCATCACTAATCCGCACTATTGTTGCTTGCCACTAATAGTGCCACAAGACACTTTCTCTTACAGAACAGATCCAAGTGGAATTAAAAAGAAAGAGGTAAAATCCCATCATCAATGGAAGTTGATATACTCATTCTATATTTATTATCATACATTCCAATAATATCCCATTATTGGTTACAATACTTCTCAACCTAAAATTATCGGATGCTATCATGTATGAATCTATCGCTGTCTTTGATCATTGTTTGTCTTATCGATGCAGTGGATTCCTTGAAATCTTATCATGGGGCTAGCTTTCATCATGATTAGATCCTCAATATTGTTGTCGTCTACCTCAGCATATCCGTAATGTTCCCTTGCAACGTTACTTGGTGGTCACATATAATTCTTTATTGACAATCCCATCATCACTGATATGTCATTCCATTACTTAATTCTATGAATGGTGGAAATAATAAAAATTTCCTGTAAGGTGTGATGTAATAAGAGAAATAGAAGATGTTCCATGATTCGACACAGTAGTCTTCTCCCCATGGTCGACTAATATGCCTTAGTCAATTATAAGTATTAACATTTCCCTCCTAATATATGGACAATTCTCTCTCACCGTTATGGAATTGAGTGATCTCCTCATCGATTATATCCCTTGTGATCCTTCCTATCGTGTTCTTTGATGCCTCTCTGAATACTCCTCCAGTTTTCCATATGTCTGCATATATCCCTCAAGGGATTGCTGGTAAGATCTCCCTTGTTTTATCCGTGACTGAACTTACTGGTTCACTGAGTTAACTTTCTTGCTTTCTTATGATATGTGTATCTTCTCCCATTACCGTAGATGAATATGTTTTCTGCTTATGATTTTGATCAATGGATTTTCTTATTGTTCCATTGATGATCATTGTTCTTCTCCTGAAGATGATAGTTTGAAAGTCTTGATGTATCTTGCAATTAAAATGATTGGTTGTGTTCTAAAAACATGTCTAATGTCTCTTTATCATTTCCACCTCTTAATACTAATCATATCACTTTCATGACTATTGTTTATTATCGATTAGGCTTCACAATTACTTTTATTTTAATCACACCATTCCATGACTATTGATTAGTCTTTAGCTTATAATAATGGATTGTTTCTTTTGTACCTCTTGGATATCAATTTCTTAATTGCCATTAACTAATCTCAATGACCTGGGTGATGTTATCTCTTATATACAATGGATCGTATGAAAATATTTAGGCTATCTAGCATCGACTATATCAGGTATGTCAATATCAACTGGCTTTGAACATTGAAAATGTCTCCAATATGACTTTATATAAGTATGTCCCGATTATGATGTCATCTCTATTATGGACGATAGGCACTTGCACCAATGGTTGCTAGAGACAACACAATGATCTAAATAGGAAGACACATGACTGCATATATAAATCAATATAATAGCAATGGTATCTCGAAGTGTAGAGATATTGAGTGCAACAGTAAATGGATATCATATATGTTGTGTAGGAACAGTCTTCCTTATTCTACTTACTGATCTATATATATATATATATTCTCTATAGGTTAGGCTCTGATACCATGTTGTGAAAACTGGATCATCCTATAGAGATAATATATACTCATTTGATATTGTAGAATACAATTGCCTTCGTTATTGATTGATTCTACAATAACAATAGGGTATATGTATATATTGAATAGTCATGTAATGAATAGACATGACCGTGTATACTTATGGTCATGTCACTTCATTACATAACTATTAGTTAACATATCTTAACCAATAGTTTATGTTAACTAATAGTTACTTTTCAATTATATTATATAGTATATATATATAAATATATCTATATTTATATGCATATCATGATTTCTCATCATTTATTAAACATGAACAAACAATACTTTAACAACTTGATCATGTACCCACCAATCCAATAGGTTGATGATAACACTCCTAAGCCCAATTGGTACAAAGATCATGAGTATTGTGATTATCATCGTGTCAAAGGACAGACTACCCTGAAGTGTATGAAACTCAAAAACTACATCTAAGATCTCATTGACCAAAAGGAGATCCAAGTAGACACACCTGCTCAAGCCTCGCCAAATGCCAATTTTCAAATTTATCAGAATGTGTTCCCACAACACAATGTTGGGAAGAACCAAGCTAATACCAATCATCCCCAAAACCAAGGCAAAGGCAAACAAGAAGATCACATTGACCATGAAGACTACACTACTGCCTATATCAATTATGACAAATTTGTTGGATGTATAACCCAGGTTGAGCCCATAATCAATGTCATCCATGTTAGAGGAGTAGATAGTCAATGTGCTGTTACCACCCGCAGAGGTCTGATAACTGTCAGTAATGCCCATCCAAGACCAACACATAATGCACACAATGGATAGTACCACCTCATAGAACATCTTGGGAACACACCAGCCCAAATCTCCCTCTTGGACCTTCTTTGTACTTCACCCCTCCATCAGGAGATCCTTGACCGAGCCCTTAAAGAAGGACATGTCCCCACAGACATTAACACCACCCAGTTCAAGAACCTTGTGGGACATCTATCCACATCCTATGCTTTGTCTTTCAAATCATCTGACATGCCAGATATTGCACCTGATCACACTCTCCCTCTCTGCATCACCATTATGGTCAGAGACTTTGTCATCAAACGGGTCTTAATAGATAATGGCTTAGCCCTAAACTTGTGTACTCTAAAATTCATTCAGTAGATTGGGTTTACAGAGGCTGATATATCACATGAAGTAATCACTATCAAAGCCTATGACAACTTGGAGCGTACCTCTGAAGGTACTATTACTTTTCCTATTTAGTTGGGCCTAGCAAAACAAGATACCATTTTCCATGTTGTTGATCTTGACCTACCATTCAATATCCTCCTCAGGCGACCATGGATTCATTCCATTAAGGCTGTACCATCTACTTACCATCAATACATCAAATTTCCACATCAAGGTACTGAGGTTACCATCCATGCTGACCCCCAACCCTTTTCATACTATCGTGTGATGGAAGCATCATTCCCTCATTCCACTCATTGTCCTAGAACCAAAATTGGCACTTCTATTGCCACTTCATCCCGATCCCATTGTGATCTAGAGACTATCCTTTCCTCCACCCTCTCTTCCATCAAGATCAATAACCAGGGCTGTGGTGAATATAGCCTCCATGATGCATTTGCCATAGGGGCCCTCCCACTTGATCTACATACCCAAGGGCGCCTGAGTCACCAAAGCAAGCCTACTGAAGAGCATCATGAAATCAAGAGAATGGGACCTATAACTTTTGAATCCCATGGAAACATAAATAGTCAAGAGATGGATCCTGACATCAATAGGTGGTTATACAAAGATCCCCCACCACTTGACACTCAACTTCTTGGCTACTTCAAAGATAAATACCCACAATCGCACAAATACACTTTTGAGCAATGGAACTACCAAGGTGGTGGTCTAGGACCATAGGAAGGTGGAAGCAAAGACCCTCTCATAGCATCAAAGAACCCACAACATCAGGGTCTTGGCTTTAATACCCCTTTCTTGCATATACAAGGGCCCAATACTGCAACTGGGGGCACCAACATGACTAATGTTCCCTTCTTGAATAGCCAGGATGACCTTGTAGAAATCAAAGACATCCCTGAAGATGAAGAAAAGAAATCATACGATGACATCTTCGATGATGATACCCTCTTGGGCACTTCTATCCTCCAAAAACTTTCCATTAATCTCATAGAACTTCCCCTCACCCACCTTGAACTC
This sequence comes from Chamaecyparis obtusa, assembly GCA_027943335.1. Classification (NCBI taxonomy): domain Eukaryota; kingdom Viridiplantae; phylum Streptophyta; class Pinopsida; order Cupressales; family Cupressaceae; genus Chamaecyparis; species Chamaecyparis obtusa. The sequence goes on from BSBK01009765.1 coordinate 278,920, forward strand.
ATAGACTGGGACCAACCAAGCGTTACACACATCGATGAGTTGTAGAGCACAGAAGCACTCCTAGCATTCATGAGGGCATCAAGCCCACAATCAGTTCAGGATCTAATGTCAACTCACATCTATAAGCTTAACCCAGAAGGATACTTTGGGGAAGAGGTAAGCTTTAGCTGCAAAAGAGGAATAGAAAGAGTAAAACATGAATCTTTTTGTGAAAACCCTTCTGGGGCACATTCTGATTCCAAAATAGTAAAAATAAAGAGTGTATCTTCTAGTGAAAACTTGGCAATTCAAGCACTAGAAGATGAAGACTTGCCTCTTCCTCCTATACGGGATTACAAACTTGAGTAGTCACCTATCATCACAGAAGAAACCAAGCCAGTCAACTTGGGTACAGAAGAATGTCTCAAAATCACCTACATTGCGGCCAGTCTGACAGAGGGTGAAGAAATGGCTTTCATTGTGCTCCTTAGAGAATCAATTATAAATTTTGCATGGTCATATGCACACATGCTTGGGCTTGATCCTAAATTTGTTGTCCATCATCTAGCAGTGGATCCTAATGTCAAGCTAGTAAAGCAGAAGCTAAGGAAAATGCACCCAAAAGTAGCCTTATTAGTCAAAGCAAAGCTTGAAAAACTCCTCCAAGCCAAGATTATCAGAGCACTAGATTACTCAGATTGGATCTCCAACATGGTGCCTGTCATGAAGCCTTCAGGTGACATTAGAATTTGTATAGATTTCAGGGACCTCAACAAGGCATGTCCTAAGGATGATTTCCCACTACCCAACATTGACATGATTGTAGATCTCACAGCAGGCCATGAAATGTTGTCACTTATGGATGGCTTCACTGGATACAATCAGATTCATATAGCAAAAGTGGATCAACATAAAACATCATTCACAACTCCATGGGGTACCTTCTACTACAACATGATGCCATTTGGGCTAAAGAATGCAGGAGCCACATATCAGAGAGCAATGACAACAATCTTCCATGACATGATCCACAAGATCCTAGAAGACTATGTGGATGACTTTCTTGCAAAATCTAAAACATGAGGTGAACACCTAAGCATTCTTGAGAGTGTGTTTGATCACTTACATCATTATGGCTTAAAACTCAATCCAAAGAAATGTGTCTTTGGTGTAACATCTGGAAAGCTTCTAGGTTTCATAGTATCACGATGAGGTATAGAGATTGACCCTAAAAAGGTCAATGCAATAACATAAATGCCTCCACCAAGAACACTCAGATAGCTCAGGAGCCTATAAGGAAAGCTTCAATCAGTGCATCGGTTCATCTCTCAACTAGTAGACAAGTGCCAACCTTTCATGCATCTCTTATGCAAAGACACAAGCTTCAAATGGGATCCCATATGTCAGAGAAGATTTGACAAGCTTAAGGAGTATCTAGCCAACTCTCCAATCCTAGTCCCACTATTTCCAAGATGCCCTCTCATACTCTACATCTTGGCAACCACTATAGTAATGGGGGCACTCTTAGCTCAGCATGATGATGAAAACAAAGAGAGAGCCATCTACTACATTAGTCAAACTCTTGTTGGCTATGAGCTTAATTATTCACCCAAGGAAAAAGCATGCCTTGCAGTAGTCTTTGCTACTCAAAAGCTTAGACATTATATGCTCAGCCACACAATCAGGCTCATTTCAAAGGTGGACCCACTCAAATACCTATTATCAAGGACAACTCTCACAGGCCGTATGGCAAAATGGGTCATGTTACTTAGCGAGTTTTCCATCCAATACATAGATCAGAAAGCAATCAAAGGGAAAGTCATTTCCAATCAAATAGTAGAGGCACCACTGGTGGATGCTTATCCACTAATTATGGAATTCCCTGATGAACATTTATGTATGATTGAAGAACAACCCATGTGGAAGCTATACTTTGATGGCTCCTACACATCACATGGATTAGGGGCAGGAATTGTATTCGTCACACCTCAAGGTGACTACATTCCAAAATCATTCAAGTTGGGATTCCCATGTACTAACAACATTACAGAATATGAGGCACTCATCTCTGGTCTCAAAATAGCCATTCAGTGGAATATCATAGAACTACAAGTGTTTGGAGATTCACAGCTAATTATCAAGCAAGTCCTAGATGAATATCAGACAAAGGATGACAAGCTGCTACCCTACAAAGAGCTAGTGGATAGTTTGAAAGAGTATTTACTAAATCTACAGTTCACATAGATACCAAGACTTCAAAACAAAGCAGCTAATGCAATGACAACCATCGGATCCTTGTTAGAAATCCCACATGATGCATCACAGTATGAATTCCTAGTCGAGTAGCTACACATGCCAGCTTATGAGAACACCGATGCAAAAATGGTGTGTGTCTTAGTTGGTCCTCAGTCACCATGGTACCATGACATCCATGCATATCTAAAGAATGGTATCATATCTCCCCATCTCACCAATAACCAACACCAAAACCTAATTCGCAGAGCTTCCCTCTACACTCTTGTAGCCAACACCCTTTATCATCGAGGATATCACAATATCCTTTCTAGGTGTTTAGATTCAAACAAGGCCGTCCTGGCTTTACAAGAGGTCCACACTAGAATTTGCAGTGCCCACATGAGTGGCATGGTTCTAGCTAAGTAGTTGCTTTGAGTTGGGTATTATTGGCCAACCATGGAACAAGATGCTTGTGAGTTTGTCAGAAAATGTTTACCATGTCAGCAGCATGCCAATTTGATTCATGCACTAGCACAAGATTTGCACACCTTTTGAAAACTAGCATGTGGATGATCTGTGTGCTAGACTCCACATCCACCACCATTTCTCTAGTCCATATTTCCTAGAAGGAAATGGCCAAGCTGAGGCAACCAACAAAACAATCCTCAAAATCCTCAAGAAGGTTGTCAATGATTCTGGTCATGACTGGCACCTCCAAATCAATCCCGCCCTCTGGGCCTACCACACTTCTTATCACACTCCCATAGGCACCACACCATATTCCCTTATATATGGTGCCAAAGCCATTCTACCGATTGAGGTTGAGCTCCCATCATTATGAGTCTCAATGAAGAACTATACCACTAATGAGGACTATCGCGTGGCACATCTCACATAGCTAGACTTGTTAGATGAAAAGAGACAACAAGCATATGATCACCTGGTTGCATATCAGAATCAACTCAAAAGGAGCTATAATAAGAAGGTCCATCCTAGATAGTTCTAGGTCAGTGACATGGTCCTCAAATAAAATTAGAAGGTCCAAGCAAATCGAGAAAAGAAAGGCAAGTTTGAGCCTACTTGGCTGGACCCCTATGTTGTCATAGCATGCTTCGGCTCTAGAGCTTATCAACTATCTACACCAGAAGGTGAGCCTTTGAATGATCCAATCAACATCATAAATCTGAAGAAGTTCTATGCCTGAACCAGATCCTACATATTCAAAAAATCCATAAAAATTGGAAAAAGCAGAAAAATACAAAAAAAAGTAAAAAAGCAAAAAAAGAAAAACAAAAGAAAAATAATCATCCTATGGTGAAAACTTGGCAATTCAAGCACCTTGGACAAGTATGTTGGTGACAACCTAGCAAACAAGCACCATACATAGTGGACCAAGTCATTATCTATCAAAATCCCATCCCCCCATCCCAACATCTCAGTCCTCTTTCTACCATCCCCATCCCCATCCACCATCCCCCAGCATTCCTATTTTTCATAATCCTCAAGCAAATCCGCCATCCTACCTGTACCATATCTTGTACCATAGTCTATATAGCACAATCCTATACTATATCGTGAGATCGTCCTATTCCAAATCCTAAGCTTCTATACATCTCAGTTGTATATCTTTTCCCATCCATTGTACATATCATCCCTTTTTGTTGTACATAGTCCTTGTTAGTCCTGCAGCAACATTTGATCAGAACTCTTGTCCTACCCAACCTCATACTTCCACAACATCAATTGTCAACTATTCTTGATCACATCAATTATTCTTGAAGCTCATCATTTTCCAGCAAACAAGAACACTCATTCTCTCATCAATCAGTGGGTCCTTGAGGATGTCTCCTTCCTCCTATCAGACCTAATCTTCCACCCATCACACCGGGTCCATGTCAATGCATCCTTCCACATGTTCAGACCAATCTTCCCCCCATCAATCAAATCAATCACATCAAATCTCTCTCCTTGGCAAAGGATGTCTTTTTGGAATTCTCATTTTGGTCTTGGATTTTGTCCTTTCAATCTTGTTAATCTTTTACGGCTTCTCGTTGTTTCTCTACTCAAAGTTGCCATGATCCTTTATATCATGGTGCACTGCGAATGAGGGCAATCTGGGGCAAGGTCTTTTTGATCTTTTGATTCTACCTATGAGTCAGTTGGATGTGACCCTTGCATAGTTCACATGTAATCTTCTGGGTTACATGGTGCACTTGGGAAATGTCATTTGCTTGTGGTTTCTCTAGCATCATTTTTACCATGCCTCCTTCTCAGGATCATGTGTGATGCTGGGGCAACCCTGCATGTCTTATTAGCATCAATCCTCTGCAACACTAGTGACAAGGCCTCATGATCCCAGTATCCTTGGATGGTCTCTAGCATTTCTATATTAAACTAGGTTATGCTCTCCACATTTGCACCTAGAGCTTCCCCAAATCCCTTGCATCCTGCATCATATAGATTAATCTTGCATCCTGCATCTTTTCATATAGCTACATCCTACATTTTGCATTCCATCTCATCTTGCATTCACCTATCTTTGCTCTTAGAAGCTTGGTTATTTATCCTCCCTTCTTCCTTTCTTCTTTCTTTATGATTTCTTTCGAGAAAATTCCACAAAGTTTCTTCTTTGTGTTATTTTCTCGAGGGGGCACAACCCCTTATTCCTCTAAATTCTAGCCCGGGGCATCTTATTTTCTTGCCTTTGATGCCACGCCACTTGCGGCATTGCATAAAAGAGGGGCAAAATGTAGACACCTAAAAAATCTTTTAGAAAATGAATATTTTTATTTTTTGAAAAACCCTTGATGACATCATCATTTATTAATTAATTAATTAATTTATTTTTATGTCATTAAATCCCGTTATCTTAATTAAAAATATTTAATTAAGAAATCCCTCCCAAAAGTGTTTAAATCTTATTTAAACACCCTTTCTCTATTTATTAGTTATTTAGTTAATAAATTGATCAAAAAACCAATAAATAAATATTTTATTTATTTTTTCCCAAAACCTTAGAAATATCCTAAAGATCCTAAACCTCTTCTAGAATCTTCTAATCCCTTTTTAATTTTGATTAAAGGCTAATTCCATCATTTCCTAACCCTAATCCCAACTCAAAAATATTTAATTAAGATTAAATATTAAATCCTCATGTTTATTAAATATATTTTAACAAATATCCTCAAAACCTAAAACCTTTTGAAGTAAATAAACCTTTATCTATTTCTTAAATTCCTAGAAAGTCCTAGACTCTTCTAGAAAGTCTTCATCCTCATCCAAAAAGCGTAGACTCTTCTAGAAGAAGTCAATCCTTATCTTTGACCTAAACTCAACCCCTAACCTTACCCCAAACCCTGACTCAACCTCCTAACCCATCCCTTTCCAAAATCCTATAAATACTCCTCATTTTTAAGAGGAAATCACCAATTCACTTTCAATTAATAGCATTGTTATAATGTTAGCATAGCTCTAAATCATTTAGCTTTCTTACTAATTGTTAGTTTTAATCATTTTCAAGCTTTCTTAAATCACATCTTAGCATAGAACTAATGGATTAACTTAGTTTAATTCTTGTTTATGCATCATTCTCACATCTATTTTGGGCTTAAAAATCAACTTAATCATACTAGTTGCATCAATCTAAGTTCTTGAAGCCTTAGGGGCAATTTTGGGTGTTCTACCCAATATTGTGCCACTTATGGGGTTCTCATGAATCTCAATCCCTCCAAATCTACATTAGGAACATGCTCTAGGTGCTTTGAGAGCATACCCACATTCATTTATTTGAGCAAATCAAACAGTGCATGGATGCAACTGTTTATGGCTCAATCTGAATGACCTTGCAAATTACTATTTGTTTTAGTTAGGTATATATTGTTAAAACTAACGTTTGACTAATCTACGCCTTTTAAAATAGATTAGGTTCACATCGCTCATAGTTTCATTTTCATGGATGATGATTAGATTGTTAGATCTGTTACAATATTGAATTTGATGTTTATGTTATGCAAGCAAGTTTATGTTAAAATGGAGTATTTGGTTGATATCTGATTCACCCCCTATCAGTATATCACTTTCCCATAACTAGTCTGGTTGCAATTTGTCTTAATATGTCCATTATGGCATTATCATCATTTCCTCTGCCTCAAACCATCTTGACAAAATAGGTTCCTGCAAGATTGTAACCCCCTGGAAGTTATAGATCAAATCTGCAGATCTGCCACTCTATAACCAAATCCAACTTAGGGTTCTACACAATCCAATCTCCTCAAGGATGAACCTCAAGCTCTGATACCACCTGACAAAAGGAGGGAAAGGAAAGCTAGGGCCAAAGGCACACCTAACTATCCATCCACATTGCAAAGTACTACGCAACAGAAATACACAAAATAGAGAAAAACACCAGGGAGAGAAGGAACATAGAAACTTTATTGATTCATCCAAATATCTGCATACATGTCCGGTTGTGAGGACTTTTGAGTTACGACCAACAAGATTTATCAATTCCTTATTTTCTATCTCACTACCTCTTCTTCCTAACTCCTCACCTCTCTCCCTACATCTAAAACATCTTTATTATACTTGCCAAAATGACTTATAGAAGATTCTAGATTATTAAAAATAGAAGGCTGACCAAAACATAGTCTGCACACATCCCAAGACAAGATCCCATTCATTGAATTTGTGACCCAAATTAAATACATAAGTCAGCTTCAACTAAGAACCAACCACAAACAAACTTAGTCAAAGAAGAACTAAGTATCAACAAATAACAAGTTCAATCAGCATAGGAAGAAATGCTTGGCCAACACTGAACCACTCTGCACATACAAGATCACTTTGCCAAAACTAAACAAGTTGGCACACATGCACACTTGACAATTACTATAGCTCGACACTTACTGGAAGAATGAATAAAATGAGCAAGATAACAAGGCAATCCGGGATGCTCCTGCATCAAAATTTTGTGGTGAATGAGGCTTAAGATTTGATGAATGAGCCTAAATAGGGAGGAGAGAATTTTCTCGCTTAGCGAGTACTATTTGGTAAGCATGTATTGGAACCTTGTCAAAGGAGTAATTTGTTTAGGACTCATTTTTAAGTCTATTAGTAAAATTTGCAATGTGATTGTGGATTGTAGTAGTACTGATAACCTTGTAGCTGAGGAGATGGTTCAGAAACTTGGTTTGAAAAGAGTGAGACATCCTTATCCTTAAAGGGTTGGTTGGTTGCAAGATGTACATGCTTTGGAAGTGAGGGAGTAATGTCTTGTTAACTTTCAGATTGGTCAGTATAAGGATAAAGTGTTGTTTGATATTATGGACATGAGTAGTTGTCACATATTGCTCGGTAGACCTTGGTAGTATGATTATAGGGCTATGCATGATTGTGTCAAGAATATGTTTACTATTTAGAAGGGTGGAAAAAAGTTTTCACTGACCCCTTTGTAGAATGAAGAACTCGGTAGGAGGAACTTGAGCTTTGGAAGCTGAGTTGAGTTGAAGGATCCTGGAAGGGTTAGAAATCAATGTGGAAAATAAACTTTTGGTTTATTGAGGAAGGATGTGAAGAAGAAGAGCCAACAATTGTCTATTGCTAGAAAGGATTTGTAGAGGTGGAACAAAGGAAAGAGTGTGCAAGTTGAAGACTTAGAGGACATGTATGTGAAGAACTAGCTTGGGGTTTGTGTTGAATCCTGTAAGATGTTCTTCCAACCTTTGAGAACATCTTTTCACACCTGGGGTGTCTAATGCAGAAGCATCCTAGGGAAGTTACCAATCCTACATGTTGGAGTGTTTATTCTTTGTGTTGCTTGGTTGCAGTGTTGACCGAGGAGCTTGGTCACTGAAGGACTCAGTAGCTAAAGGATCTTGAAAAAACTTCTAGTGCTCAGTCGACATGTTTTCTTAATGATGCCTGGCTTGCTTAGTAATTTTGATGACGCTTGACAGTTTGAGCTTACCCACTTGAGTTCTTGTGGATTTGATGGGTTGTCTTGATGCATTTAATGTGCATATAATGTGTTGCATTCTCCTATGCAGATCTGGAGGCTGACATGAAGAATTAATTAATTTTAATGCTATATGAGAGCTGATTGATGTTTTATTTAATATTTTTTTATCTTTAGGAGCCAACTAGGTTTTAGGATTTATTTCTTTCTTCCAGTCAACTTGTGGTTGTTTAGTATAAAATCATGGGTTTGGATAGTTGTGTATCATCTTAAAATGGAAGTACTTCCATGATAAGAGCATTTAGCCCTTCAAGTGAGTGGTTTGGGTTCATGTTAAGCACCTTGATTAGGTCTTTGCATGTATCTGGCTTTTCTGCCTATTCTCCTTCCCTTTGCACCCATTTTCCACTTCATATCTACATTTCTTTCCATTCTAGGTTAGGGTCTTGAGGTTTTTGACCTCAAGGTCAAAGTTGACCTTGAGGGTCAAAGTCAACCTTGACTCTAACCTAGGTCAGGATCGACCTTGACCCTAACCTAGGGTAGAGTCGACCTCATCCCTGACCCCCAGTTCAAATTTCAAGTTTTTCTAATTTTCGGGCATCGGGTTTCAGAAAGATTCTTTTTCCCACCTCCGGGTCAGCTATTTCAGGTTTTAGAATGGTAAATCCTTAAATTACATTTAATATGGGTCCATTTCTAAGGGTTAAGGTTAATTAGGATTTAATTCCCCAATGTCCACCTTCTCTAGAGGTTTGTGCCCTAGTTCACTATAAAAGGAGGCCTTCCTCTCTCATTTTCACATCTTATCTCAAGAAATTGACATCCATTCTCACCAAGCAATCTCTCAAGCTCTCAAGTGAAAGAAAGTGAATTCAAGCATTCAAGCAAGCCTTCAACCATTCAAGTGTTCAAGCATTCATCCATCAAGGAGATCCATTGTTAGCCATTGAAGGATTCAATCTCTTTGGAGCCCCGTTGAAGATCCATCCTTCTACATTCATCCTAGCCTCCTCACATGCAAAGATCAATTCAAGATTGGTGTTGAAGACCAAATTCCATTGGTTTGAGACATCCTACATTCATTCTACATCCATTGGAGCATCCCTACTTGTGGATTTGAGGATTCAAATCCTCTACAAGGACTTCAACATAAGCAAGGTGAATTGTTTCATTTGCTTTGTTTATGCACATTAAATTTCAATTCAATTTCAAGGTTAATTCCTAAATTAGGGTTTGACCAAGGCAAACCCCGCATACAAACAACAAAACCCCCTTTTTCTTGCAGGTGCAGGTGCAAAACTTTGAATCTGAGATTAGATTTGGGTACCCTTTTTAGAAAAATTTTGATATCTATGAACAAGGTCAAAATCAACCTTCAGAATAGGAATGTAGCCTTTGACCTTTTATGAGGGTCAAAGACTACCTGCTGTTGGAAAGACAAAAGATTTCTAGATTTTCTTCATCTCAATATTCCCAGTCCAAAATGGGTTGCAGAATTGCTTGAAAGTACACATAGACATCAAAAATTGGCATTTCCTAGATTTTCCCTATTTTGAGGTTAGTATTTTCCTTTCAATTATTTCAGATTTCAAGCCCAATTCCTGTATAGGGAAATATAAGGTTTTCCTCCTCTTTCATATTCTCCATAGATTGATTCGATTATGCATTAACCTTTTGGTTGATCAATTTGGATATCTCGCTTGGGAATTTAGATTTAGAAGTGGATCTCATATTTCCCCTAGACATTACATTGAATAGAGGTGATTCCATTTTACCCCTAGTCATTTTGGTGAACCCGACGTACTTACTCTCCTTTCTTTTGTGGAATTGGATGCTCTATAGTGTTTTGTGGTGTTAGATTTCCTTTTATTGTTGGTATTAGATTTTTCTTTTGTGTTAGATCTTGAATGCTAATTAGATTTCAAAAATACAAAAATATTCATGCTTTATGTGTTCTTCATTTAGTTCATTTGCATTACATTGGTTTATGAGCTTTACTACTACTAGTCCTACTTATAACATTCTGGTTAGAAGAAGTCATAGACTCATGGGTGCCTTTGATCTTGAATCTTCCTCTCCTTTCCTTAGGGTCCTAGATGATAATTTGATTCTTCATGATTCCAATCCTACAATGGAGCAAAACTCTTCTCACTCATCTCATGATGAGGATGATGATTTAAGAGTTCCTCTTGAACAAGTCCAAAAACTTTCAACTGAAGTTGATAAAATGGGTAATTGGCTCATTCAAGAGAACCATAATCAAGATTCTATTCAAGCTATAGAGGCTCTTAAGAAAGTTCTTCATGATAGTGATGAAGGTATTAACCTCTTGCATGGTATTACTCACCTCATGCATTCAAATATTAAACCTCTAGCTCAAGAAGCTCAAGATTTAGGGTTGATTCCTCCTATCACTAGTGTTGAACCTCCTTCTAATCCTTTACCTAGTATTCCTACTTATACTCCTTCTTTGGTGAATGTGAAGGTTCCCTCTATTCCTAGAGTGTTCCTCCTGTGTCCCTTCCTACATCACAACCTTCATATCATAATGTTCCTTTTACCTATTCCAATCCGCTTCCAACTATAGTTCCTAGTGTTCCTCTAGTTGTGTCTTCTATTCCTGTAGCTTCTTACACTTTACCTAGTGTGTCTAATGTTGCTATTCCTCCTATTTCCTTTAATGATTCAACAATCATTAGTTTGGCTCAAACTGTGTCATCCTTACAACAACAACTTGCTTCCTTAACTCAAAGCAAGTTTAGTATTCCTACATGTGACATGGGAAGTCCTTTGTCCTTGGATATTATTTGTACTTCTCTTCCTCAACAAGTTGATATGCCTCATCTTGAGAATTATAATGGAAAAAGAGATCCCTTTCATCATGTTAAAACATTCCAAATCCTTTGTAGTGATTACATTCATGACCATAGGATTTTAGCCAAACTATTTTCTCAAACCTTCTATGACAAGAGCTTACAATGGTATTGTTCCTTGCCTCATTATTCTATTGATTCCTTTCCAAAACTTGCTAATGCCTTTATTCAACAATTTCAAAACAACATTGGCCCACAAGTGTCTTTGACTGATTTGATGCATTGTAAACAAAGTGCTAAGGAAAAATTAACTGAATTTATTGGTAGATTTAAGCATTTATATGCTCAGATTTCCTATCCTATTCTTGATATTGATATTCAACGTATGTTTATTTCAAATTTGCAAAAGGATATTAGAGATAAGATTCTACTTATTGAATTTACCTCTTTTCAACAACTTTGTGTAGTGCTTCATCATTATCAATTACAAGTGAGTCAATTTGAGAGAAACACTCCAATGGCTCCTGTTCCAGTTGATAAAAGTGATGCTACTCCTAATCCAAACAAATTTAAAAAATTTAACAACTATGTCAAGATAAAAAAACAAGTGAATGCAGTTGCTGATCAAGTTGCTATTGCATCTCACAATGCCACTTCTACATCCACTGCTTTTCTATTAAATTGTACATTTAATCCTCTTTCTAAATCTTTACATGCTATTATGAATAAGTTGTTAATTGCTAATATGATTAGTTTACCTCCAATTTGACCTCTTTTACGTGCTACGATTGCATCTAAATATTTTGATCAAAATGCTTTTTGTCAATATCATCATCAGAATGGTCATGATACTGAGAAGTGTTATTCTTTAAAAAATAAGGTTCAAGACTTAATTGACTCTAATGCCTTATCTGTTGATAATCTTGATGGTAGTGGGAACAAATCTATTTCTCCTCCTAATCAAAACCTTCAAATCTATACGAATCCTTTACCTACGCATGATACAAATACCATTGCTTAGCCATCTGCTATGGAAATTGTGTATGATTCAAACATGGATGATCTCAATCATGTTGTTAATCAAGTGGAGCATGTTGGTCAATCTGTATCTCCACCTCAACCTCAACCTTAGATTCAACCTCAAGTTCAATCTCAACCTCAACCAAAACCTAAGCCTAAATTGAAAACTCAACCTAAACCTCGACAACAACCTAACAATAAAAGACCTCAGGAACTTTTGATTACCTTTGATGAGTCTAAGACTATTAAATCTCCTAATGGTCCCCTTTACATTTATGCTAGGATTTCTCAAAAACCTACTCATGGTTGTCTTGTTGATCCTACATCCTTAGTTAATGTTATAACTGAAGAAAATATTTTTATGAAAAGCTTACAATGTGATTCTTATGATACATCAGATGTGTGGACTCAAAATTGCAATGGTTTTCTTTATCCATCATTTGGTTCTATTACTTTACCCGTTGAACTCTGTGGAAAATTTCTGAACACTCCCTTTTTTATTGTTCCTACTTCTGATCAATTTAAAGTTAAGCTAGGTTTGCCTTGGTTAAATGCCATGTGTTGGTGTTCAAAATGGATGCTTATGCTCTTAGGCTACCAATATACCCTCAGGTTGATTTTAGGATTGGTTAGTTCTAAAATGTATAAGGATCCTAGGGTAACTGGACCAACTATAGGGACAAGACTGCCCTCTTCACATCTGGCTCTACAAAACCAAGGTGGGTGCACCTAACCCAGTGAAAACTATACTTCACACACCAAAAACTAGGTCTAAACAATAGATTGATAGTAAGAAGGTACTAAATGCTAACCTCACATTCATTGACTCTCCATTACTATATGATGACAAAACCACACAACCAAAGACTTAAAGCTTGAAAAGGTTATTGATTTCAATATTTGGAATGTAATAACCTCTATCAATGTATGTTAACAAGAGAGATACTCATTTAGGCTAGTGCCTCATCCATTGGGCAAGAGTCCTTAGACACAAAGACACACAAATTTGAGAATACCTAAGAATTCATAGCCATAAATACATTTATCCTAATCTTTATTGCTTACAAGACATCCTTACATAGACAAGGGAAAACCCATATCCCATCCAGAGCATAGTTTAATATAATCCTAGATTAGAACTCAAGAATGAAGATACATACATAAAAGATTATGTAATGAGCTAGAAAACTCAAAGCGTACTTGACTTGACACAAAGGAGAGATAAGAGTGAAATATCTGTATTAAGTATGATGAATTCTTTCTATGTATACAGTGAATCACAAGACACCCTACTTGCAAATTATAGCTTAGACCTGCAAATTTCTTCTTTCATTAAAAAACACTAAGTCAAAAATTATTACAAAACCCTGGGACCAGAAACTAGGGACTGATTTTGAACTTAAAAATTGGAACCCCTACAAAATCAAAATTTCAACACTATATACCCCTGGTTACCTTGGAATCCCAAGTAAGTTAGGATGCAATAAGCTATGGATAACTAGGGTAAGGGTTAGGGTTTCCACCCACCAAAACAATTCAAACAGATCAGAAATTAATACATTGGAGGGAAAACCAAGCAACCCTGAGCAATTAGATCCAAAATTCAATCTTCACTTATGGTAATTCATCTGGAAATGTATTGAAGATCATGAAATTCCTACAAATTCATCTGATTTGACCCCTGCAACATGCCTCAAGCACCATTTATTCATTCTCCCCATGACATAAAACTCCTTGTAGTCAATCATCATACTCACTGGACCACATTGCAACAATTGGCACCACCAAACAAATAAAATTTGACTGCTAAGACATTAAAAACTAGTCCTTTCTATCACTGAGAAACCCTAAAAAATTTGAATTTGAACTGTAACGGTTACTTTATGGTGCCTGCAATATATCGATGGTCACAATTTGAATTTGGATCAACTTTATAACTTGATTGTTCGATCCTCATGTTTCACGGGCCTTATGACTTTAACTCACCCAAACACCTCGGGTTAACTCTCAATGAACTAGCGACAAAGGAAATCCTTATTCACAAAGTGAAAACACTAACCCACCTTTAACTCTATGAACTGGTGAATAAAGGGAACTTTTTAACCTCGGTCCTCAATTGGTGAACTGGTGATTGAAGACCTTTTTGCCAATTCATAGAATAACTTAATTCCATGCTAAAAAATTTAGCGGCTTCGTGACCCTCCTTTTCTGAATCACCAAGTGATTTAGAGCACCACTATTTTTCTTTGTGAATGAGCAAAACCCTTTAAAATTTTGTCAGACCACCAAACCATTTATCAGGACCACTAAAACCTTAGACCAAAACCTAGGCCCAGTTACAAGAAGATCAATGATCGTCTCATCTTCGCATGTGTCAGAAAAGACCCTTTAGATTATATGCCAACCGTTGATGCTCTGTCATTGTTAGAACTATTGAAACTCAAAAAACTTGGCCCCATTGACATGATCCAATTCATCACCATGTAGATGAATGAAAAGTAGACAACTCAGCACACCATGGCACATAAAAACCATTTGGCAATCAGACCCACCTTAATACTACCGCCTGAGAATAAAGTAACATTAACGGCTAGCGTAAGATCTCAAAGCTCTGACACATCTCATGAGAACTTACACCAACCATTGATCCACTATGGATGTTAGAACCCTCTGAGTCTTAAGAAAATCAGGTCCCACTGACAGCACATCCAGTCATTCACCCATGGACCAATCATAGCTTGCCATATCAGCACACCTGGCAGTGGACCCACTTGAAATAAAAGATTACATCATCCAAGAGAATGAATGGTAGTCTTAAGATTGCATGCCTCTGACATGGTCTATAAGATCATATGCCTATCATTGATTTTCAGACAATGTCAGGACCCTCTGACAAACTTGAAAACCAGGTCCCACTGACAACTACCACTGTATTAATACATGGACCAATCATAGACTGCCATTTGTACCTACATGTCACTATGGACCCACAGTTTGAAGTGCCATGTCAAAAAGGAAAGACTAAGCCAAAACATAGGAAATATTAAGGTGCTGACTTAGGAAAAAATTAAAACACCACTAGGCTCGTAAACTTAGGAAAAAAATAACCTGGGAGACTTAGGAAAATTGGCAATTATTAAAAGGGACCCGAAAACCTTTAGTCGCAAGATCGCATAACATGAAAAAGGTTCATGCGATCATGTGACAAAGGGTTAACAATTTTAGCACATGCGTTTAGGAAATCTTAAGTGACCCAAAAAGTAACATGAAATTAGAACAAGGCCAAGGCATTTTAGGGATTTTTCACTACAATGGCTAGATTTTCAAAATTTTACCTAGGGTTTGAGCTAGAAAAGGAAGATAAACAGTTGCAGAGGTCTGAGAAAAGGGTATGGCCATGAAAATTTTTATATAGTGCTAACAGTGGCTCATACTTAGGGACCTGTATCTCCTGCAGATACAACGAGCAAGCTAGAATCTCTTGGAAGAGCAGACCAACTCAAAACTTCAACCCAAAAAACAAAAATAGATGACTTTACAGGGGAAAACCTAAACTACTGCTCATGGAAAAGATACTTCAAGAGAAGTAAAACTTTAAGAATTGTCCATGAATAGGAAATTCCAAAGTACCACCAGTTAAATCCTTCAGGACATATGAATTTGTGCCCCATTTTCTTTCAATAAGATAAGGGCCCAACCAAATTGGATCAAACTTTCCATGCTTCCCCTTATCTTCCAATCTTGCATTCCACATCAGGACAAGGTCATCAACCTCAAAAATTCTCTGGGTAGCCCTCCTATCAAACAAATTCTTACACTGCCTCTACAATGCCTCATTTCTTTCATGTGCATCTCTCCTTATCTCCTCCAATTGGGTTAGTTCATCCATTCTTACTCTCATCTCATCATTCAAATCTTCATCATATGCCTGGATGAACTTATACATATGCAATAGATTATTTTGAGGCAATCTAGCACTTATTCCATATACCAAATCAAATGGAGCACAACCTATGGCCTTCTTAATAGTTACCTTGTCAGCCCGTAATGCCCACCATAACTTTGAGTCCCAGGCTTTCTTATTCTTATCCAACACTCTCTTGAGAATCTTGATTAGACTTTTATTACTGGACTTAGCTTGACCATTTCCTTGTGGATGACATGGGGAAGAAAATGAAATATGTATCTCATATTGCTAACAAAAATCACTAAATTCCTATGATCTAAAACACATTGCATTATCAACCATAATTACCTCTGGGCAACCAAACTTGGTAAGGATGTTCTGCATCATAAAATCTACTACCACTTTTCTAGTAACCTTTCTAGTAGGGATAGCTTCAACCCATTTAGTAAAATAGTCTGTTGCCACCAGTATGTAAGAATGTCCACCACTAGATTTGTTTGGAATCTCCCCAATAAAATCTATACCCCACTTCTGGAAAGGAGCCTAAACTGTAATAGGTCTGAGTGGCAAATTTCCATTAAATTTCAACTTTCTAGCAAATCTTTGACATGCATCACATTTTCTTACAAACTGATGTGTATCCTTAAAAACTATGGGCCACCAAAATCTAGACCTAAGGATCTTGTGAGCTATGGTCTTTGCCATATAGTGTCCTCCACAAACACCTTGGTGCATTTCCTTTAACAGAGCCTCAGACCTCTCATGGTCTATGCACTTTAGCAATACCCCTTCATTACTTCTCCACCACAGCTTACCATGTATAATAGCATACCTTGCTGATTGCAACTTGATAGTTCTCCTTCTATTTTCATCCATCTCAAGGGGAAGGACCAATTTCTGCAAGTAACCAATAACATCTTTGTACTAGTCACAATAATCCAAATCACAAATATATGGCCTTTGTTCTTCTTCTAACACATTTATATGATTTGCAACCAAATTTCTTTGTCCCATTAATTTTGCAAGACCTAAGCCTCTCACAAGCTTTGTAATCTAGATATCAATATTAAATTCTTGGATCCTATTGATCCATCTACATCTTTTCCCTGAAACTTCTTGTTGCACCAATATATCCTTAACTGCAGCACTAGGAACATAAGAAACCACCCTAGCTCCCACAAGGTAACATCTAAAAGCCTTGACTTCTTTGACTAAGGCATAAGCCTATTTCTCAGTAATATCATATTTCAATTCTGCTACTTGTAGGGATTTACTAAAAAATGATATGGGTTGTTCATATCCATCTGAATTCTTCTGTAATAAAACTGCTACAACTATATGACAAGAAGCAAAAGAAAATATCTACATGGGCTTACCATAATTAGGTGTCCTCAAAATAGGAGCATCCTTGATGGCCTTTTTGATATTTCTGAAAGATTCATATGCTTCTTCATTCCATTCAATCTTTGCCTCTTTTTTCAACATTCTAGAGATAGGGATACTGATTTCTACAACATTTGTAACAAATCTCCTTAGAAAGTTTACCTGCCCAAAGAAGGATTGTATTCCTTTAACATTTCTAGGTGGTGAAAGCCTATCTATAGCCATAACCCTTTCTGGGTCAATTCTCACTCCATCCTTGGAAACAATATGTCCTAAGAGCTTGCCTTCCTCAACACCAAAAGAACACTTCTTTGGATTCAAAGAAATCCCATACTCCAAAGCCCTGATAAAAATCTTCTCAAGATGTTCACAATGTTGAGCTTCCTTATTTGAATATGCTATGAGATCATCTTGATATACCACTAGAAACTTGTTTATGAAGTCTGCAAAGGCCACATCCATAGCTCTCTGAAAAGTAGCTCTTGCATTTGTCAGACCAAAAGGCATTCTAACATAAACATATGTTCCCCAAGGGGTAGTGAATGCAGTCTTAAACTGTTCTGACTCCTTGACCATGACCTGATTATATCTAGAGAAACCATCCATCATGGACATTAACTCTGACCTAGTAACCTTCTGTAGCATATTCTCCATATTAAGCAAACCATAATTTTCCTTCAAAGAATTGACATTCAAATTCCTAAAATCAACACATAACCTAATGTCACCATTCTTTTTTCTGACTGGAACCAAGTTTGACACCAAAGTAGAATGTCTGACAGGCTTGATGATGCCAGGATCCATCATCTTTTTGAGTTCATCTTGCATTTTTGGTGCCAAGGTAGGATTCACAGGCCTTAACTTTTTCCTAAAAGGTTTGGTTCCTTCTTTCAATGGTATCTCATGTTGGAATAGATCTTCTCTATAGGCTTTCAAATCATCATAAGACCATGCAAAGACATGTCTAAATTTTTTGAGAAGATCAATCAGATTATTCCTAGTTCTTTGGGACAAACATTTACCTATGTAAACATTTTTAGGTATTTGACTTGTTCCTAAATTTATTTCCTCCAAATCATTGACCTTATCAACAAATTTAGAAAGACAAGTCCTTTCTTTGTCATCAAATGCCCTCTCAAGAGAAACCAATCCCCTTGGGATCCTATTTGACTTTAATTGCAAAACTTCTCTCCCAAGAACATTTTCTTTTCCATCTTTGATGTCAACATAAGTGTTGAAATCCATTTCTTGACCATCAAAATGAGAATCACACTACAAAAACCTTAGTATATCCTAATCATCAGAAAATACCTACCAATTCTCAACATTGTATGGGATAGAAGGCCTAGACTTACACTCAATCTTGGATATCCTGGAAAAAGTAATATCCTCTAACCTTAGTGCTATATTTGCCAGTAAGTCAGCCATCCTATTTTGGCTTCTATCCACCCAATCAATACCAAAGGCATTGAAACCTTCCATTTCATCCCAAACAACATTTCTATAATGTTTCAGCCTTTGATTCTTAGATGCATACTTTGATCTAATCTGAGAAATTATTAAATCAGAGTCACCAATCACCCTAAGATGTTTGAATCCATGTTTTGATGCTTGTCTCAATCCAATAGTAAGGCCTCATATTCAACAACATTATTTGTGCAAAGGAAAAAGAGAGTGAAAGAAAACTTAAAAGTCTTACCACTTGGGGATATCAATAGCACTCCTACTCCAACACCTTCCTTTGAACTTGCTCCATCAAAATATAGGCTCCACAAGACACTACCTTTTGCCATGTTATTTTCATCATCAGCCAAAAGGACCGGCTTGACCTTTTTTTGCACTTCTCTCTCCTAAACTTGGAAAGAGCCAATATCAATGTCAACAAAAGAATTCATATTGTCACCATCATCCTCCTCAATCATATGTGGAGTTCTAGCTTCCATTGAAACTTTCACACTTTCTCCTTCAATGCTAAAAGTAGCAAAAGACAAGTCACATTGAATACTTCCTCCCATAGAAGCACTCCATTTTCTAGACAATATCATTCCATACTAAGGAGGAATATCAACTATGAGAACACTCATAGTTAGTTGTTTGTTAGGAAATGCTGCTAATTTATAAGGCAAAGCCTTAATGGTACCAATAACTGGCACTTCTCTTGAGTCCATAGCTTGGCATCTACCATGAGGTGTATCAACCTTTAGCCCTAATGACTTCATGATCTCTACAGGCATAACAGTGTTTGATGCTCCAGAATCAATTATGCAATTCTTCAATAATTTTCCATTTATCATAAGGGACAAGAAAAAAGGATCAATTGTCCTTGATGCAGCATTTACAATATTTGCATTCAAAAATATCTAAGGAATCTGAGAGACAATTTCCTCACTTTTTCTATCAGATGTGTCATCTAAGGAAGCTACATGCTTATCACTCCTATTCATTTCTTGGACCTTTATAGAAGAGGCACCATTTACCCAATCCAAGGCCTTCACCTTATGCTATTCTATTCTCATCATTTCCAACAATGGAACCTTGACAGTTATTTGTGAAAGCAATTTAGTCATATCTATGGGAACATATGTATGGTTACCCATGTCTTCCTTAATCTCAGTGACATCTTTATCCTCTACTTTGACAGTCAAGTCAGATTTACCTTTGTGTAGAAACTCATCATGCTTCTGAGGTATAGAAGCAACTATCTCTGGTGTCTTTTCTTTACCTTGAGGTATTGCAGTAGGTCCCATATTCTTTTTTACTTTAACCTTACTGACAGCTCTAGCATCTTTCTCCTTTTCCTCATGTTGTTGTGTACTCTTTTATGATTTCTTGATAAACATGCTACCTAGTTTACCATTTATGCTTCCAATTGTCCTATTTCTCAAATTGTAATTACTCCTGGCTTGAGTGACCATGTCTGTAGTGATTTGAGCAATTTCTTCATCAGAAGGTCACCTTAAGGAAACATGTTCCTCACACTTCAAAGCACCACATCCAACATCATCAAACTCTTCTTCCTCTTCATCAAAGTCAGTGTCATCCCATGCATGTGAAGAAGTCATTCCACAACCACTCTTATCATATTGCTTATCCTATTCTTGATTCTCAGACAAATCCAGAGCAATAACACAATGCTCTGGACTATGAGGAGACTGAAAAGTAGTACACCATGGGATATCATCATTCATGTTAACTAAATTTCTTTGCAAAGGATCAGGAATCCTATCATCAGACCTATCCCTTTTAACTAGAAAAATGGGCTTGCCATCCTTCCACTGATTATTGTATGGGTAATTCTGCATTCTTGGCTACCTACTAAAATTACTTGAAATAGGCCAGTCATTTGTTACAACCCTATGGTTTCTTTTTTCATCAGGCTTTAGATCCTCTAAAGCACTTAGAATCTACTTTAGATTATCCTCCTCCTTTGGCTTAGAATTAGTAGACCTTCCCATCTCTTTCTTATTTTGCACTTGAGGCCTATAATAATCTCTTCTACCTAATTTTCCTAATATCCTTCTATTACTTTCTATGTTGATTGCCAACTTGTAAGCCTCCCCAAGATTTCTAGGGTTCTTATCCCTTAAGAGATACCTCATCTTTGCATCAAAAGCATTTAATTATGTCACAAGACATACTCTGTCATCTAACCTGATAACTTGCAAGAGCCTATGCATAGCCTTTTGGAATCTTATATTAAATTCAAGGATCTCTTCATTCTAATTTTTCTTTATGTTATTGAATTCATTCAAGATAAAACCCTCATTTGTTTTATCTCCATAATTCTCCTTAAAACAATTCTTAAATTCATTCCAAGGTCCTATACTAGCATGGGGCAATCCTCTAAACCAATCCCTAGCATCCTCGGTCAGAGATTGTACAAATAACTTCATTACAACATCATCAGGCTCAACATTATAATCATCTATTACATCCATAAATTTTTTTAGATGTTCCTCACATGTGATGACATTATTTCTAGTAAACTTAGGGAGCTTCTTTCTAATTTCATCAGGAATTACATTAGGATAACCAGGAATACGAAAAAAGATAAGTTGTTTGTACCTTTCATGAATAGAAACTCCTTGAGGTGGGTCCATTCCTTGAGATGTAGATGTCCTTGTGTTTGAACTAGCAGGAACTTTAGCAGCACTTGGAATGCCATTTGTCTGAGTTGCAAGGTTACCCTGATTTCCACCTTGCCCCAAAAAGGAAGCAACAACATTTGAAGGTCCTGAGGTATGCTTGAGAAAATCAATCTTCTTCCTTATTTCTATAGTAGTGGCCTCTTATTCTGCCTTCTCTAATTCTTTATCTAATATTTCTTTTTCCTTTCTAGCCTTCTCAAGGTTTGCATCTAATCTCAACCATTGCTCTAATGGGTTTTCGACATGAACTTGTTCATTGATTTGAACTTCAACAACTTCCTATTTGCCCTTATCTCTAGGCCTAGTTATCTCATGTGTTCTCTACACAATAGGCTATTCCTCTACTCTTTTAGGCTCTGGGACAAAATTAATTGCCTCCAAATCTAACAACTACCTCTTTAGCTGATCAGCCCTTATCATTGCTTGTCTTACTCTGTCTTCTTTATCCTTTTCTCTTTGCTGTCTGATAGCAACTTTCTCTTGGACTCTTCTTTCCAATTCATAGACTTCTTCAAAGATCTCCTTTGATTCTAGGAGGGTAGTGTCAGACTCATCATCTCCCACTTGAAATTCATCCTCATACTGGTTCAATCCCAAATCAACAGCGTCCTCGTATTCTAAAATATTTTCTTCTTGACTAGGCTTGTTTTGAGTTTCTTGTCTTGTATCCTTTTTACTTCTCCAAGTATGAGAATGATTTCTTTTCTTCTTTCCTCCCCTTGTCTGACTAGGCCTAGAAGAGCTCAGAATACCTTCTTCCATTATGTTTTCAGGATGCTCCTTTCTCTGGGACCTAGTACCTTTGTAACTCATTTTACAAAAATCTATTGACTAGCACTATTGAAGAGATGTTTGAGTCACCACCCAAGAATATTGGGAATCTTACAATACAACTTCCTCACTTAAAAAATATCCAAATGAGTTAGACAAGACAAGGGACAAGAATAACCCTATTTCTTCCAATGATGACCTACTGGTTACAATAGACTTGTGTAACATTTCCCCAGCAGAGTCTCCATCTTGTTGGTGTTCAAAATGGACGCTTATGCTCTTAGGCTACCAATATACCCTCAGGTTGATTTTAGGATTGGTTAGTTCCAAAATGTATAAGGATCCTAGGGTACCTAGACCAACTATAGGGACAAGACTACCCTCTTCACTTCTGGCTCTGCAAAACCAAGGTGGGTGCACCTAACCCAGTGAAAACTATACTTCAAACACCAAAAAATAGGTCTAAATAATAGATTGATAGTAAGAAAGTACTAAATGCTAACCTCACATTCATTGACTCTCCATTACTATACGATGACAAAACCACACAACCAAAGACTTAAAGCTTGAAAAGGTTATTGATTTCAATATTTAGAATGTAATAACCTCTATCAATGTATGTTAACAAGAGAGATACTCATTTAGGCCAGTGCCTCATCCATTGGGCAAGAGTCCTTAGACAAAAAGACACACAAATTTGAGAATACCTAAGAATTCATAGCCATAAATACATTTATTCTAATCTTTACTGCTTATAAGACATCCTTACATGGACAAGGGAAAACCCATATCCCATCCAGAGCATAGTTTAATCTAATCCTAGATTAGAACTCAAGAATGAAGATACATAGATAAAAGAGTATGTAATGAGCCAGAAAACTCAAAGCTTACTTGACTTGACACAAAGGAGAGATAAGAGTGAAATATCTGTATTAAGTATGATGAATTCCTTCTGTGTATATAGTGAATCAAAAGACACCCTGCTTGCAAATTATAGCTTAGACCTACAACTTTATTCTTTCATTAACAAACACTGAGTCAAAAATTATTACAAAACCCTGGGACCAGAAACTAGGGACTGATTCTGAACTTTGAAACTGGAACCCCTACAAAATCAAAATTTCAACACTATATACCCTTGGTTACCTTGGAATCCCAAGCAGGTTAGGATGCAACAAGCTATGGATAACCAGGGTAAGGGTTAGGGTTTCCACCCACCAAAATAATTCAAACAGATCAGAAATTAATACATTGGAGGGAAAACCAAGAAACCCTGAGAAATCAGATCCAAAATTCAATCTTCACTTATGGTAATTCATCTAGAAATGTACTGAAGATCATGAAATTCCTATAAATTCATCTGATTTGACCCCTACAACATGCCTCGCACCATTTATTCATTCTCCCCATGACATAAAACTCCCTGTAATCAATCATCATACTCACTAGACCACACTACAACAATTGGCACCACTAAACAAATCAAATCCGGCTGCTAAGACATTAAAAATTAGTCCTTTCTATTGCTAGGAAACCCTCAAAAATTTGAATTTGAATTGCAATGGTTACTTTATGGCACCTGCAATATATCGACGATCACAATTTGAATTTGGATCAACTTTATAACCTGATCATCTGATCCTCATGTTTCGTAGGCCTTATGACTTTAACTCACCCAGACACCTTGGGTTAACTCTCAACGAACTAGCGACAAAGGAAATCCTTATTCACAAAGTGAAAACACTAACCCACCTTTAACTCTGCAAACTGGTGAATAAAGGGAACTTTTTAACCTCAGTCCTCAATTAGCAAACTGGTGACTAAAGACCTTTTCACCAATTCATAGAATAACTTAAGTCCCCATTAAAAAATTTAGCGACTACGTGACCCTCCTTCACTAAATCACCAAGTTATTTAGAGGACCACTATTTTTCTTTGCGAATGAGTGAAACCCTTTAAAATTTTGTCGGACTGCCAAACCATTTATCAGGACCACTAAAACCTTACACCAAAACCTGGGCCCACTTACAAGAAGATCAACGGTCATCTCATCTTTGCATGTGTCAGAAAAGACCCTTCAGATTATACACTGACCGTCGATGCTCTGTCATTGTCAGAACTACTGAAAATCAAAAAGCCTGGCCCCACTGACATAATCCAATTCATCACCATGTGGACGAATGAAAAGTAGACAACTCAGCACACCATGGCACATAAAAACCATCTAGCAATCAGACCCACCTTAATACTATCACCTGAGAATAAAGTAACATCAATGGCTGGCATAAGATCTCAAAGCTCTGACACATCTCATGAGAACTTACACCAACTGTTGATCGACTATGGATGTCAAAACCCTTTTAGTCTTCAGAAAATTAGGTCCCACTGATAGCACATCTAGTCATTCACCTGTGGACAAATCACAACTTTCCATATCAGCACACCTGGTAGTGGAACCGCTTGAAACAAAAGATTATGTCATCCAAGAGAATGAATGATAGTGTTAAGATCACATGCCTCTGACACGGTCTATAAGATCATTCACCTATCATTGATTTTATGACAATGTCAGGACCCTTTGACGAACTTAGAAACCAGGTCCCATTGACAACTACCACTATATTAATACATGGACCAATCACATACCACCATTTGTACCTACATGTCACTATGGACCCATAGTTTGAAGTGCCATGTCAAAAAGGAAAATCAATGACCATCGTAGCTTCACATGGCTCTGACAAATCCCTTGTGCTTTAACGACAACTATTGAATTGAAAAGCTGTCAGAGAGACTGGGCCCGGGAAAGACTAAGGTGGAACATAGGAAATATTAAGGTGCTAACTTAGGAAAAAATTAAAACACCACTAGGCTCGTAAGCTTAGGAAAAAAAATAACATGGGAGACTTAGGCAAATTGGCAATTATTAAAAGGGACCCGAAAACCTTTAGTCGCAAGATCACATAACATGAAAAAGGTTCATGCGATCATGCGACAAAGGGTTAATAATTTTAGCACACGTGTTTAGGAAATCTTAAGTGACCCAAAAAGTAACATGAAATTAGAACAAGGCCAAGGCATTTTAGGGCTTTTTCACTACAATGGCCAGATTTTCAAAATTTTACCTAGGGTTTGAGCCAGAAAAGGAAGATAAATAGTTGCAGAGGTCCAGGAAAAGGGTATGGCCATGAAATTGTTTATATAGTGCTAACACCATGCATGCTATTGCTTCACCTATCCATAAGTGTCTTAAATTCATTCATGATGAAGAAGTGAAGATGGTTAATCATAGTTTATATCAACCTTCTAGGCCAAGAGATTGTGCTGCTCTTGATTTCTTTTGGCCTTCATTACCTAATTCATGTCCTCCTCGACCTGATAATCTTTTTCATTGATATCAAGCTTATAAACATCATAAGATTATTTAATTAAGCATACCTCCTATGGATCTTAATCATGATCTTTTTCCTACACCTTCTATACCTCCTTTAACTATGGCTTCTAGTTTTGTTAACCAAGTTCCTTGTATCGAACCTATGAAAGATCTTGTGCTTGTTCCTCCTATTGCTGATAATCCTATTGATCTTCCTAAAGAACTTGTGAAGGATCCTATGATTGTTCCTCCTAGTTCTCAACCTATTTCAAATAAATCAAAATGTAATCGATCTGCTAATGAATGTCATAAGAAGCATTGTGCTCATGCTAAAGCTCATAATTCTATTCTTCAAAGATCTCTACCTTCTTCGGATAAATCCATGCATGATGTGTTAGAAGAAATTGTTATAAATAATGATGTTAAGATGCATGATTATAATGATTCTATTCATATCATAGATCCTATTTTGATTAATATGGATGAAGAAGATACTCTTGATGATACTGATGATGTTAATGATGAATATGAGACTATTGACATTGACATTGATTTACCTAATATGCTTTCCTCATATTTAACTCTTACACATAGTGTCAAACATTGTGATTCTCAAGAGGATCCTTGTTTGGAACTGGCTATCATTCCTACTATGTTAGATATAGTCCCTCTTGCGAGTTACCCACCTTCCCTAAATGATATACAATGAGATGGGGAGAGTAGGTGGCATGCTTGATCGGCTTGTCCTTTGTGGTAGATTTGTTGTGTGTTTTCCTGCTGTACTGTGTTTCTCCAATAATGTGTTTGCTAAATGTTGTTAGATTCTTTTATACGATCCTTGTTACTTAGTTGGTGCAAGGTGATAAAGGAATCAAAACTATTGTTCAAATTCCTCTATATGTATCTCTATTCTTCTATGCATTGTTTAATGTTATGTTGTAATTGTGCTATTGTTCATAAATGTTTCCTTGTGTAATCTGCTTGGATTCAAGACATGGTAGCATTGATTCTTTTTGGTCTCCATGTCATGGTCTAAAAAGATTCTCCTTCATATATCTTATGTGATCTTTCCTCCTTTGTGATTGTAGTTCTACTTTCTTTGGGGAATGATGTCAATTCATTCACAATAATATCATATATATATTATCTTATGATCATACTGACCCCATGGTAGGTAGATCCCTTTTCTATTCTTTGTATGTTTCAGTGATATTTCCCTTGATTTGTCTTTGTCTCGGGGCATCTCGATGTGGAAATGTAATCAGTGGAGTTTTTTATGTTTCTGTTAAAGCCATTGCTCCTGTTAACATGTCAGCAATGACTTTAACATGGGGGCATATTCTCTGATCACCTATTGCACACACACACTTTTTGATACTCACATATTTTTCAAGATACTTTTCTCCCTTTTTGGATTAGTAACTAATCCTTAAAGCATGGATTTATATTTTAGGATCTCTTGATCCCTCGAGTTTCACATATACATACATTTTGGATCCCTTAAGGTCGGAGGTGTCCTTAAGACTGGATCTCTTCTATTTTTTGGTTTTATTCTTATGGAATAGAATATTCCTAAGGGTAAATCCTTGATGGGTTGACTAGTGAGTAGCCACATTCACTAGGTGGTTCAATTCCATCTTTCCAGTTGCACCATTTCCTTGTGTGGTTCACAATGGGACATAAGTTCTCATTGGGCGAGGTAATCACACCTTCTTTCTCTCTCTAGAGCTGTCTCTCTTATTGTGATCTGAGAGTCGATGAAGACTTGAGTCCCTAGGGGCTTGAGGTTTCTCTTTGTCCCTTGGATTATGATAAGATTATCTTTTCATTCTGATCTCCTTTACCAAGAGTTTGCATCGAGTCCATACTCTTGCTAAAGTGGGGGCTTAATGTATCATCTTAAAATGGAAGCACTTCCATGATAAGATAATTTATCCCTCTAAGTGAGTGGTATGGGGTCATGTTAAGCACCTTGATCAGGTCTTTGCATGTATCTAGCTTTTCCCCCTATTCTCCTTCCCTTTGCACCCATTTTCCACTTCATATCCGCATTTCTTGGCATTCTAGGATGGGGTCTTGAGGTTTTTGACCTCAAGGTTAAAGTCAACCTTGAGGGTCAAATTCAACCTCAACTCTGACCTAGGTTAGGGTCAACCTCAACCCTGACCTAGGGTAGAGTTGACCTCATCCCTGACCCCCAGTTCAAATTTCAAGTTTTTCTAATTTTTGGGCATCGGGTTTTAGAAAGATTCTTTTTCCCACCTTTGGGTCGGCCATTTTAGGTTTTAGAATGGTAAATCCTTAAATTACATTTAATATGGGTCCATTTATAAGCATTAAGGTTAATTGGGATTTAATTCCCCAATGTCCGCCTTCTCTAGAGGTTTGTGCCCTAGTTCACTATAAAAGGAGGCCTTCCTCTCTCATTTTCACATCTCATCTCAAGAAATTAACATCCATTCTCACCAAGAAATATCTCAAGCTCTCAAGTGAAAGATAGTGAATTCAAGCATTCAAGCAAGCCTTCAACCATTCAAGTTTTCAAGCATTCATCCATCAAGGAGATCCATTGTTAGCCATTGAAGGATTCAATCTCTTTGGAGCCCCCTTGAAGATCCATTCTTCTACATTCATCCTAGCCTCCTCATATGAAAAGATCAATTCAAGATTGGTGTTGAAGATCAAATTCCATTGGTTTGAGACATCCTACATTCATTCTACATCCATTGGAGCATCCCTACTTGTGCGTTTGAGGATTCAAATCCTCTACAAGGACTTCAACATGAGAAGGGTGAATTGTTTCATTTGCTTTGTTTATGCACATTACATTTCAATTCAATTTCAAGGTTAATTTCTAAATTGGGGTTTGACCAAGGCAAACCCCCCATAGAAACAACAAAACCACATTTTTCTTGCAGGTTCAGGTGTGGAACTTTGAATTTGAGATTAGATTTGGATACCCTTTTTGACAAACTTCTGAGATCTACGAACAAGGTCAAAATCAACCTTCAGAATAGGAATGTAGGCTTTGACCTTTTATTAGGGTCAAAGACTACCTACTGTCAAAAAGACAAAAGATTTTTGGGTTTTCTTCATCTCAGCATTCCCAGTTGAAAATAGGTTGCAAAATTGCTTGAAAGTACACACAAACATCAGAAATTGGCATTTTCTAGATTTTCCCTATTTTGAGGTTAGTATTTGCCTTTCAATTATTTCAGATTTCAAGCCCAATTCCTTTATAGGGAAATATAAGGTTTTCCTCCTCTTTCATATTCTCCATAGATTGATTTGATTGTGCATTAACCTTTTGGTTGATCAATTTGGATCTCTCCCTTGGGAATTTGGATTTAGAAGTGGATCTCATATTTCCCCCATACATTACATTAAATAGAGGTGATTCCATTTTACCCCTATTCAAGTTTATGAGAGCAACAAAGAGTAATGAGAGATTCCAGTTAGGAATATGAGATAGGAATTTGGTGAGCAGAGCTAGTGGCTGAGGCTTAGAAACAAGGAGATCACTTGGTGACTTGTAAGCACAATATTGGGTCTTGCTAGATGTTTCTACCAGTTGTTGATGTGTTACAAAATTGGCTAGCTATGGTTAGAGTTTGAATTGAATCTTGAGGGATCTTGCAGAACTATTATTTTCTTAATAATTGGCTATAATCAAGAAGACCTTACAGCCTGACACATTGCATGTAATCAGTTATTTTATGAATAAAGAGTTCAGATTGTTATCAGATCTTTCTTTGTTGTTGGTTTTCATTGTGTGGTTGTTTAGTTGGGGGCGCAGACATCTCCTTTAGGGATTCTCTTGGCCTTGCACTACGTCAATCCAACTAACATAGATGGAAGTGGCTCATACATATCTACCTTGTCCTACCATGGAACATCATGATCATAGATTATATCATGATCAAATATCCTCCTCAAGGAATCAATACCTCTCTACTCCTCAACATCATACATCACAAGCTCTCACATTGCATGGATCCTAAGAATATGGTAGACATCCTCTGGTGTGACCATCATCTCACTAGTGGGCAAGTGAAAGGTATTGTGGTCACTATGCCACCTCTCAAATTATACAATCAATAGGTCCCTATTAACCCTATACAGGGGCATATCTAAAGGAAAATCTAAACCACATGCATAAAAAATATCATGATTTGTCATGTGAATCTAGGATCTGTTAGGAATGGGAACACTAAGAGGGGGGGGGTGAATCAGTGTTCTATATATTATTACTTTTTATGAACTCTTGAATCTTTAACCTTATTGCTTAATTACTGAAATGAATATTAAAGAAAGATAAATAACCTTAACACATGACACCAAATATAATTATGGGGAAACCCAAATAGGTAAAAACCCCAGTGGGAATTGACACCCACTAAGAACTACACTAGCGTATTATGATCTCTGTTAGAAGATCTTACAACCCTATTAGGAGTTGTTCTTTACAATGCTTTTAGTATATTGACCTGGTCAAAGGTCAGACCCTATTAGGATTCTTTTAAAATAACCCTATTAGGGGTGTGGAATCACTATCCTAGAGCTCACTGCTCAAGTGGTGAAGGCTACAACCTTCTGGATCTCAGATACACACTATATCTACAAGGTGAACTATTGTTGTGACACTGCTTGTCAAATTAGTTCCTTTGATGCACTAATGACTTATCTTCTTGTAAAGCTCTGCAAATTCTAATTTATCTTTGCATACTTCTCCTCTGCTACTATCAACTCTATATCACATCGCTTACTTAATTACAAAGGCGCATGTCATATTTATATGCGCTAACAAATTTATTTACTAGGTCGACCCTTTAACCTATTACATACAATGCTTCCAAATGAATTGGCTCAAGCGTGTTTAAATATAATCAAATTAACATGTATATGACCTAAATACAATAGGTACATAGCCTTTAAAAAATAATATTATGATCGTTGACCAAAATACCAATAGTCGACTCCATACTCTATTATGTTCTGCTGCTCACTGTCTGTGTCACATCATCTGAATATAACTTCCTCATACTGACTCATATCATCATGTGATCTTAGAATTAGCATGAATACTCACTTAGAATCTTGTCTTCAAGGGAACATGTCAGAACTCTATCATACGCATGTGGGATGATGCTCTATTCCTTTGGTGCTCTGCTAACTGTCCAGTCTTCCATACTTAGCCATATTTCTGATCTTCTAAGATATGCGCTAACTCAAAAACATCATATGAATTTTTTTCCATAATGACAATAATAAATAAGTCATATAAATCAATATAGTTAACTTGCCAACAATCTCCCCCTTTGTCATTAATGGCAACAAAGGAATATGGAAAAGTTACTAACTATATCCTTATCCAAAATCTTACTGATATATAGTCTAACTTATATATCCCTTTTTACTACATACTATACTCCTTTACATCATATACACACTCCATATTCTTCTACATACTATACTCCCCCTTTTACATTAATGACAAAGGTGCTAAAAAATGGTGTATCAACAAGTACTTACAATGTGAGTACATCCAGATATGCTATCTTTAAGTTGTGGATCTCTTGCTGCCAAAATGCTGTCAGTGCATTTACAGTTTGTAGATGGGTGCACAACACATATGTTAACTTCTCCATCTTCTCCAAATCTATACTTGGTCCTTGATCATATGTCACCATAGTGGCATCGATCTCCTTGATGTTTTGATTTAGCACATCTAGTGAGGGCGCAAGAGCATTTCTTAGTTGTGTTTTCCTTGCCCTTATTTTGGACATTTCCTTCTCTTCTTTCTCTATTTTGTCCACTTGTCCCTAGTATACATTATTTCACATGTTTATATCTATAGAGGGATCTTCCACTAATTTCCTTACTTTGTATATCATCGCTTCTGCTTCTTGAATCTTCTTGTAGAGGTCTGTAGTCAGCTTGTCTTGATTCATGCAATCAGCTATGATTTTTCTTCCTTTAGCTACAAACTCCTTCAGTGAAGCTTGACCAACCTTAAGAGAGTTGAGGTCAAGTGTGAAGTCATCCAGCCTCTTCTTTAGATACTTTCCTTCTGTTGCTTTGGTTTTTGATTCTTCTAGGCTAGAAAATTTTTCTTTGAAGCTTGTCAGAATGGTACTGACATCATCCATAGAATGTACCTTTTTCACCTTCTTCTCTTTTGGTAGTAGACTATTCAGGATATTGACTGATTCAACAAATAGAGGGTTTCTCATCACTTGTTTCTCCTTATCCTTCTCCATTGCTAGGACACTGATGTTGATTAGGTCTTCTTCTCCCCATGAATCCAAGATTGTAGTATCAAGAGTCAAACTTGACAACAATGATGCTGATGGCATAGGAGTGATAGGTGTGCTACCCATCACTTCTATCTTTGTCCTTATTGACATTTCAATAGAGGGTTTATCTGTAGGTTCTTTTTCTTTCTCCTCTTCTTCTTCTTTCTCCTCTTCTTTACCTGTTAGATCCTTAATCAACACTTCTTCTTGCTTCTTAGGTGAATTATCACCACATAGTATTTTAACCTCTTGTGTACTCATAAAGGCTTCCTCAAATTTGTCCAAGTCTTTGTCAGTGGCCTCCATTGATATCTCCACATTATCAATCATTATTGTGTCATCTTCTTGTGTTTCAAGCATGGGCATAGACTTTACTTCATATGTAGATATTGTCATTGAGGGTATTGATTCCCACAGACCTATTAGTGGTGCATTTGTGACCACAACTTCTTTATCTTGTTCAACAAGTGCTTGAGTGATGGGTGTAGATGGAGGTTGCATGCACTATTCAAGGAACACTTTCTCAAAATATTTTTCTATCTCCTTGGTTATTATCTCATAATCCTTGTTCATTATGTGCAATGTTATCATCTTAGTTCTAAGGTGTGGCTTCACCAATCCTAGTAGTAGTGTTTTCTCATCAATTGAACATACTAGAAGATTGTCATCTAGTGTCTTCTCTTTGATTCTAAAGTCTTCCTCTGTTGCTTGTCTTTTCAAGGTATCCAAAATTTCCCAAACTTTATCTGGAATCACTGTCTTTAGTTCTAGCATAGTCTTCTTGAAATTTATCATATGTTTGATCAACATATCATGGATCTTAGACTTATTAATCTCATGATATCTATCATAATAATTTGATATCTAATCAAGTCTTCCTTCATCTACCACTCAGGATCTCAACACTTGTAAACTTGGTAGAAATCCTACCTCAGAAGGTGGTTGAACATTCTTGACTCTTCTTCTTGTGGCTCTTGCTGAAGGGTGGCTTGTGGTAGTTTTCTTATTCCACAGGAGATGCTTCAGTGGACTCCACATCAATTGTATCTATGGGCACAAGACTGATATTATCTATCTTACTCTCTTTTTCCTTTGGATCATTACTTTTCTTAATTTTTACCTTCTTCATCTTGGGATCATCTGTCTTCTCTATCTTGGCTTCCATAGAGGATGCACTCTCAATTTGCATAGCTATCTTTGCTTCTCTAGCTTTATCCAGGTCTTCTTGAGTTACACCATGGATCTTCAAAATATCAGAGGTGATTTTGGTGGCTTTCCTCTTGGTTACAACACTGTTTAGGACTGCATCTACCTATCTGGTCTTTTGTTCATATGTTCCCCATCTAGGCTCATTTGGATCCTTGGGCACTGTAAGGAGGACTTGAGCATATGCTTCTAAAAATTGCTCCTCCACTTCATACCCAAGTGGATGAATCCATTTGGTCCTTGGTTCCACTGCTTCCATACAAGTGGTGTTTATCTCCACCATGAAACATATACTATCTTTATACTTCTCAACTATACTTTTAGGAATCCTGTACCTCATCTGCACTTTTATCCTGAATTTTTTGAGTTCTAACTATATGTAATCCTTCAAGGTACTTTCAGTAGATGCCTTGAATGAGATTTGTGTCATAGTAGGAAGACTCTTGTCAAGATACAAGTTTGATACTTTACTGACTATGTGGAAGTACATATATATGATAAGTGATCCAAATCTAAAAATTTTACTCTTATCATGCTTAATTGTCCTTATGTTATCTATCAATTGTGAGTGCAAGATCTCACACAAATTGAATTCTCCATTCTCTCTTACCAATCTGATAGCTACTAGAATAGTGGCTATGGACACACTATTAACCCTATTTGTATGTTGAAATCTGTACCCAAGTATCATAGACATCAATTTGATATCTTTCTCCTCAATTGGCTCAATGGTCATTCTGCACCTATTATTGCAGGATTTACATACCTGTTCTACTAGTTTCTTGACATCTTTGCGAACTGGAAGAATGGCACCTAAATTTGAGAGTCCTATCATCTCATGAATGATATTAGTGGTTATTCTTATAGGGACTTCTCCTATCTAGAATAGGTCATCATGAATCCTACTTAACAGAATCTTAATCCACTATGATTCATAAAAATCATATGTAGTAGCATATTCAATGATTGGATGATTCTCAAGGTGCACAAACTCAATAGTGAATGTTTTGTCTAGATTCATCATTATTTCTAGGTGCAACCTAATCCTATCCACACCAACTGGCTCTTTCTTACAATAGATGTAAGCACGTATGTCCTCTACATGCATGACATCCATAGGGGTTCTTGCAAATGCTCCTTCTAGGTCATCTAGGATGGAATTAAATGGATGCTTCTTAAAAAAATATCTCTTTATTTTAGCAACATCAAATACAATTGGTGTAGCCATGAATTACTTGATTAAATGTTCTTGAATGATTTCTAGGGGTTTCTGAGACTTTGCATCGATCTAGGGCTTCACAACAAACTATTTTCCTTCTTTACTAATTGATTCAACTGCAACACTTCTTCAATCAACTGCTTGATCTTCAGTGCTCTTCAAACACTAAATTTAGAATGCAATGTGTGAATAATGAAACTTTGATGGCTATAAAGTAACTTTTTTTCCATTAATGTTTGCCACATAAACACATAATGTGACATGAAATTTCATTCTTCATTTTTGCTAACAATTAGGTAGTGCACTCTTGCATACTGCATCACATAGTCTCCAAATGATTGTAGTCCAAGGTACATACTCTGAGGGTGAGTATACCATCCGCGTAGGGGTTTAGAGCTAATCTAGCTCCCCCTATGACCATGAAGGTCATTTAACCATAAATAGGAGGTGTGTCCATTATGGATGCATCCTCAACTATTTCATCAACATTTTCCTTCTTTTCTTCCTTCCAAATCAAGCTCGCATCTTCTGTAGCTTGCAAAAATTTGACTTCTCCTTCTTCTTCAAAAATTTATCCTTCTATCTTTTTAGGGCTTTCTTGTCTTTGTGCTTTTGTCCTACAGAACTTTGAGATGTGTCCAGCCTTGTTACATGAGTGAAAAATGAATGGAGGCCTTATATTATTTGGTGCATTTATGTGAGTCACCATTCTGCATTGTCTGGCTAAGTGACCATTATAATTACATATCTGACATGTAATTCTCTGAGGACTTCTAACATTCTATTGTGGATGACTTCTCTAATTTTGTTGATTCTGATTTCTTTTGTTTGATCTACAATTCATAGCTCTATGTCCAAACTTATTGCATGAATAACAGTAACCATTGAAAGGTCTTACCTCTTTACAATCTCTTGCTATGTGTCCATGCTTGTTACATGCATAACAAGTTTTGTTTATTGGCTTGCACTCATCTTTAGATGGTTCTTCTTGAGCTTTAGTATGATCATTAGTCTTCTTGGCTTCTATAGATTCTTCTGATGCTTTCTTTCTTTCTTGCATGTCATTGATCTGATTTTGTGCTTCATTATATCCAATACCACTGGTATCTCCTTTAAGATTTTGTGCATACAACTAGGATTCAATCAGATCCTTACTTGTGTACAACTTGTCAATGTGTTTCTTTTCTTCAGTCAATTTAGATTCTACTTTCTTCTTGATGTTTTCTAGTTCCAAAATCTTCATGTTTGCCTATATTAGTTCTTCATCCAACTGCTTGTTTTCTTTAACCTATTCTTCATAGGCTTCTTGATTGTTACATAATTTTTCATCTAACTCTTCAATCCGATCCTTCAGAGATGTGTTTTCTTCATTCAGATTTTTGATCGTTATCCCTAAGTCACTTGTAGAACAATCTTTCAAGTCCTTTTTTAATTTTTTGATGATTGTTTGTGAATCACTAACCTTTTCTTTCAGTTTTTCAATTTATTTTTTTGATCTCTCTAGATCTTCAAGAACTACTTCAAGATTCTTCTTCAAATGTTTCATTTCTTCTAAACCCATGATCTCCTTAAGTGGTTAAACTTTTCTTCATAGGACCAAAGCTCTGATACCAATTTTTAGAAATGGGAACACTGAGAGGGGGGGTGAATCAATGTTCTATATATTATTACTTTTTCTGAACTCTTGAATCTTTAACCTTATTGCTTAATTATTGAACTAAATATTAAAGTAATTAAGATAAACAATCATAACACATGGCAAAAAATATGATTACAGGGAAACCCAAATAGGTAAAAACCTCAGTGGGAATTGACACCCACTAAGAACTGCACTAGTGTATTATGATCCCTGTTAGAAGATCTTGCAACCCTGTTAGGAGTTGTTCTTTACAATGCTTTTAGTACAGTGACCTAGTCAAGGGTCAAAACCTATTAGGAGTCTTTTACAATAACCATATTAGGGGTGTGGACTCACTATCCTAGAGCTCACTTCTCAAGTGGTGAAGGTTACAACCTTCTAGATCTTAGATACACACTATATCTGCAAGGTGAACTATTGCTGTGACATTGCTTGTCAGATCAGTTCCTTTGATGTGCTGATGCTTTATCCTCTTGTAAAGATCTACAACATTCTAACTACTCTTTGCATACTTCTACTCTACTGCTATCAACTCTATATCACATCGCTCGCTTAATTATAAAGGCGCATGTCATATTTATATGCGCTAACAAAATTATTTACTAGGTCGGCCCTTTAACCTATTACATACAATGCTTCCAAATGAATTGAATCAAGTGTGTTTACATATAATAAAATTAACATGTCTATGACCTAAATACAATAGGCACATAGCCTTTACAAAATAATATTATGATCGCTGACCAAAATACCAATAGTTGGCTCCATGCTCTGTTATGTTCTGCCCCTCACTGTCTATGTCACTTCATCTGACTGTAACTTCCTCATACTAACTCATATCATCATGCATTCTTAGACTTAGCATGAATAATCACTTATAAGCTTATCTTCAAGGGTGCATGTCATAACTCTATCATACACGTGCGCTAATGCTCTGTTCCTCTAGTGCTCTACTAACTATCCAGTCTTCCATACTTAGCCATATTTATGATCTTCTAAGATATGCATTGACTCCAAAACTTCATATGACTTTGTTTCCATAATGAAAACACTAAATGAGTCATATACATTAGTATAGTCAACTTGCCAACAAGATCCATATAGAATGTCTTGGGGTACTGAACCCAAGTCATCTAGACATCAAAACTCTCGTATAATAAAAAAGTATCAAAAAGTCAACAATCAATCAATCGATCAATCAAACATCTAATCGAATAGTCTATCTCATCAACTCATTTGAGATTTTGATTAATCTTGTTCAACACCTATCATTGAATCTTATCTATCATGAGGTCAAACATCAAATAATCTATCAAACTAATTAAATTGATCATCAAAACTTGTTGATTGATTATAAAAAAGGAGAAAAATTAAAGTCCCTGAAACGTATGCACAACTTTGTTCTATAGATGCGCTACTAAATCTAACATTTGCAAAAAATTAACAAATGTTCTACTCTATTCCATATATACATTAAAAATCTACTCAATTGCGCTAAGGTTTCAAATGCAATAATCAGTTTCCTAAATTCACTAAAAAATCAAATATATGCACTAATTAAAAATATGCACTAGTCTAAACAACACATGCATTGAAATAGATGGCAGATGCACTAAAACAAAGAAATTTAAATGCGCTTAAAAATGTAACATTTATGCTAAAAAATTGAACAAATGTGCTAAATCATTTATTGTATATGCTAAAACATGAAATCAAATTCTAATCTACCTAAAAATGTGTGAAAAAAATCAAATTTTAAAATCAACAAGATGGTTACTAGGTACATATCAGAGGATTATAATTGGTAGGCCACTCATCTCATCGAACCCACTTGAATCTGTGCCTAGCATGGGGAATCACCATCATGCTCTGAAGGGGTACTCTCTTCACAAAGGAAAGTTTCTAAATGAGGTAAGTGCAAATGAGGGTAAATTGACCTTTTTACCCCTTAAATGCCCTTTTTACCCAATAGTAATTAAGTGGCATTGAATTATTTTTCACCTTGGAGATCAAATTTATCATGGCCTCTATTTTTCCATCAAATTTATCAAGAGATGAATAAAAAATCAAGCAAAAATAAAAAAATGGAAAACTTGAAAAAATTCTCAAAATCACAAAAATGTTTAAAAATCATAATTTTTTCTTGACTCATCTCCTCAAGGGGCATGCATACATCATCAAATTTTCTGGGGCATTGTACCATCCTAAAACTTTAGCACCCATAATTGGAGGCTCTAGGACCTTTAGGCCCCACTTTGGTGATTTTAAGGTCTGAATGTCTTTATGCTCGATTTCTCACATCTTTTAGTTTCTTTCTTTGACACTTATCACACTCCCCTAGACCTAGGCTAGCTTAAAAAAATTCCTAGACTAGGTCAACTAAGTTGGCATTATCTTAGGGCATTGTGTTTAAGTGGGCTTCAGGCCCAATGCTGGGTTTTTTCTTCTAGATCTTTCTTTGTAGTCAACCCAACAATATTGAGTCCCAAAATGAGTATAAAAGGACATCAAGGCCTCTCATTTTGACATCCATTATTATGATCCATATAATTACATTCTGTCCATTATTATCTATGATCATGCAAGCAATCCATTATTGTGCAAGTATTGGTAATTTCAAGAGCATGTACACTCAAGCTTATTGAAGTGGTGTACTCAAGATTTGAAGGAAAACATCCAATTCAAGGTATCCAAGTCTCCATTTCTTCTATATCCATTAAAGAAAAGGAAAATTTCTCTAATTTATGCAAGTTTCTCTCCCATGGTGGCCAAGTAGAGGAATGATCAAGCTAGCAAGAAGATCCACACATCCACTCTTCTTTCCTCTTCTCCTCCATTGAGGCTATGAAGTATACTAGCACTCTTGACCAAGGATTTGTGATCATAGATATGTGAATTGGTGAATACATCCTTGATTATACATACTACATACAAGCATCCTTGTGGATTTATTAGCCTAACATCTATCCATGAGGGTTTCTCCTGCAAGGTGAATATTTACATTTTTCTTGTTTACAACACTTTCCTTATGCAATTTCTATTTCATTTCAAGGTTGATTTCTATACAGGGGCTTTACCAAGGCAAGACCCTTTCAACAACCTTTCCCCTTTTTCTCTATGTAGGAACATGTTGTGGAGTTTCAAGCCAAAATTTAGAAATATCGGAACCAATTACAGGTCCCCTATAAATTTCATCAAATTTGGAGTTGAAAGGACTAGGTCAAAATTATGGAATAGTGTCCAAGACTAGGTTGAATAAGTCAACATTTTCCTTTGGATCTAATATTCTCATAGTTAGAAGTGTTAGGAATGAATGTTAAATGCTTGGCAGTCATTCTGTAGCAATTGTTGTTGCATTCATGACTATGGTTGTCATTGATGTCAACACAGTGATCTTATGGAGACTAGCAGAGTTGCAAATGGTGTTTTGTTTTGTACACATGAGATATTTTAGTTGGAGCTATGTGATGTTGAGGTTATGTTATTTTATATGTTATATGTATATGGTTAACAGCGTAGACAATAATTCATTTATTCATATTAGGTATGAACATTTTGGTGGAAGCAGTATTCAAGAAATGTTCCTGAGTAGCGGTTTTTGGAAATTGGATGATATCTCCTAATCGGGATGGAATCTAGTTTTTCATAGTTAAAGGGAAGTTAGAGACACACTGATAGTGATGTGGATGACAGTGTAAACTTTGAGGTGACACAAGTGAAGATTTATTGTATTTGGAAGCCGACAATTTTATGTAATTTTGATGTAGCGTGTGGAATCTTTTATAAAATAATTGTATGCCAACTCATTTGTAATTATTTGACTGTGGTATAAAGAAAGGAATGTATTTCCTTGTTGTGATATAGATGTAGTGATGATATGTGATGTAGTATGCATGAAGTGAAGAAAAGATCTAAGTATGATAGCGAAGTTGTGAAAGAAGACATGCGAAGTACAAAGATCTAAAATTGAGATCTGATGTAGCAGTGTGTGCAGTTTGGCACAGTGAGGAGGTAACATATTTCATATTATTTTGTTGAATAATCTTAAGGTCAATTGGATAGTGTGTTCAGTGATCTTTCCATTGAAGCTATTTGGGCAGTGGGTCCTTCTATCTTCCATAACTCCTAATAGGGTTAGAATCTTTTAACAGGGATTCAAAATCTCCTAATTGGGATTTATATGTACTGAATGTATTTCATAAGACTCCTAACAAAGTCCATCCTTTCACAAGGAATATTCATATTAGTACATCTTTTGTGGGCATCATTCCCACCGAGGTTTACTCTTTGATCAAGAGGTTCCCTAGTCAACATATCTTGTGTTATTGTGTTATTGTGTATGAATATCTTTCTATGGTTGGTGATTACATTGCTATTATGGTTTAATGCTGTTGAAGATGATAAAAGTTATAATTATCTAATAACTGATTCACCCCCCCCTCTTAGTTATCTTGGTGGACTTTACTTTCTAACAAGTAGTTACAGGCATCTAAGTTCCAGATCTAGAACCTTTCTTGATTTTGACAACTCTGCAATAGCCAAAATCAGATCTAAAGGTCAATCTTCCTGTTCTTGTTTTAAAGGTGAGTTCATCCTTCTTATTTCCCCCTTGCATTTAATTTTATACATTAGATTATGATATCATACTTTGTTAATTGTTATTTCTTTATCATAGCTTCAATTCCTTTCATGTATTTACATTATTCATATCACACATTTCATTTCATTCCTCCATCACATTCAAGGGAAAGTCAACCCCAATTCCCCACTCTCACTAA
The DNA here is from genome assembly GCA_027943335.1 of Chamaecyparis obtusa. Lineage (NCBI taxonomy): Eukaryota > Viridiplantae > Streptophyta > Pinopsida > Cupressales > Cupressaceae > Chamaecyparis > Chamaecyparis obtusa. Next base: position 319,643 of record BSBK01009765.1, read on the forward strand.
GATCTTGCATTATCACCCCTACATAATTTTTGGGTTGTGCTAATCTGATTTGTTTTAGGGTGAGCCTTTGGGAGAGTATTTCCCTAATGTACAACACAATTTGGTGAGTGATCTATTATTCCTTATATAGCATTACTCTCCATTTTCCATTGTACATTTTGGTGAGCATGTCTCTTTCATGTATTATACTTTCTAATTTGGTAGTTAGATCTTCTTTACATGCATTATCAAATCTTACAATTAAATATATAGATCTACTTTGTATGCATTGTAATAGTTACTATTGCATTAAATCTTTAATACATTTTATGCATTCATATCTAGTTTCAATTTGATAGTTAATGTGATTATCCTAAAAAACATTATTTTTACATACTTCCTTAAAATATCATAATTGAATTACATTTCTTTCATTCCCTTGTGCTTGAGTGTTATAACTTTAAGTCCAAATTATAATATTTCCATTAGAAGAAACCATAGACTCATGGTTTCCTTTGAACCTAAACCCTCCTTTTTCCCTAGGAATATTGATGAGACCAACATGAATATTAATGATATCAATCCTATCACAGAGAATAACTCTTATCATTCTTCTCATGATGAAGATGAATCCTTAAGGTTTCCTTTTGTCAAAGACCAAAAAATTTCCCATGATTTTGAAAAGTTTGAAGAATGGCTAGCTCAAGAAAACCATAATCTTGAGGCCCTTTCCATTGTAGAAGGAAGGAAACTTATTCCATACGTGGTGTTAAAATCTTGTGTATAATTTATCATCTTGTTCATACCAATGTCAAACCTCTTAGGGATTGTGCTCAATATTTAGGCCTTGTTCCACCTAATACAAGTGTTGAGACCTCTTTTCCTATCTCTATTTACATTCCTAGTGTGTCCACTTATGCTCCACCTATCATAACAACTTCAATCCAAGATTCCAATCCTACACATGTGAGTCTTCCTAATTCTATTCTTCCTTATGTTCCTTCAAGTATGCCATGTGTTTCATTGCCTTCTTACATACCTACTTACTGAACAACCCCATAATAGGTAATAATAATCATGCCATGGCTTCTCCTAGGAATAGTATATTTGAACTATCATTTTCCCTATCATGAAGTACATTTAAATTATCAACCCAGGGATGTATACATGAAATGGGACAACATGGTTTGTGCACTAAGTCTCTCATGGAGTCATTTTGCTTAAGTTGCAAGAAGGAAAATACATGAAAGAAACTTACACTATTGCTATAGGAAAGTAAACACACACATCTACTAATGAAAATGGTACCGACAACTATAACTTCAATTCTAGTCTATTTTGTCAACCCAAAGCATTCCCAATGATCATTTTTGCAAGTAGAAGAACATACACAGTATATAGTGCTTATAGGAAATAACAATGAACTCTACTTGAATTGTTGTAAATGCTCAAACAACTTAATCTACTCTATTATAATCCACCTTCCAAGTGGGCCCCCTTGGTTAGCTTCTGCTATCTACCAACACAAATTGAACTCAAAATCACTTCTTCATTATATTTCCATAAAAATGATTACACTATCATGAGACAACACACCAAACTAGAAAAGTAATTTTTCTTTAGCTTATATCAATAATACAACCATCTGACTAAATTTCTATCTAACCTTCATCTCCCTTTTTATAGAGGATCGATGCTTATTTGAACACAAAAGATAACTTCTAACTAACTCATGCCATAAAGAAAGGAAATTACAATAGTCCATGATAGAATAACATAAAGGCTGCATAATCGCTTAACATAACATTTATCACAGAGAAGATATAGTGTAAGCATGTTCCTATATTTCCTGGAATGGTTCTTCCTTGAAATTGTCAGGCATGTCTCATGGTACCATAATGACTTTCCATCATCATGACTAAGTCTTCCTCACTTTTCATCAATTGTCACTGATCCATTCTTCAGTCATTCCTCTTTCCCTTGAAATTTAGTAGCATATACATATCTTCAAGCATTTAACCATTCAACTAATCCAAATATTAGAACACACATTCAAACAACTATATGAAATACTGCAATAGACATGTATAATATTTGGCAAATAGGTATTTAGAGTATATCAACTATTATCTACCCATGGGTTTTGATGGTTTGACTGTGTTTATAGCATATTCACAAGTTCAAATACTAAAAAGGTATAACAAGTGTCTTAGAAATGTTTGAAATAGAGCATAAAAATATCATAAACAAGTACAAATTATAGACCCATCATTTTCACCCTACGATCATAATGCTTGTCCTCAATCATTGAAATTTTGAGCTATTCCTCTGAATTCTCCTATTTTAGTCTTTCCTCTTCTCTTTCTCTTGAAGGTATAATAAAATCCCTTGGTCTTCTCCCAGTAATCCACCCTATAATCCTCTTGAAGTTGATCTATCTTCACATCATTGACATCATACAGGGGCCACATGAGCATTGGTGGCCGAAATATTAGAGGACACCAAAGTTTGCATTGAATCTACCTTCCTAATTGCATATACTTGGGTGCCCTATTTATGGATGCTTCAAGGTTAAGGGGGCTATGTGGATCTAATTTCTTGAAGGCTTCTTGTAATCTTCTCCACCTATTTCTAGCACCTGCTAAAGCTCACTAGGAGGTAAAATAGGGCATTCCTTGATATTCTTTGTAAACTTTCTCTCTAATAACATTATTCTCTCACTGGTTTCTACTTTTATTTTTCCATAAATAAGATTTAACTAGTCCCTTAATAAAACATCGGTCTTACTTCTTTCAGCCCTTAAGGGTATCTTTTCTGACCTCTCTTGATCTTTGTAAGCATCTAATGACCTGTCATAGTTAGTTTCATTATGTATCCATGACATTAGAGATTTCAGGTGTATATCTCCAATATAGAGTAGAGGATTCTAATTAGTTTCATCAAGGATAATAAAATTATGGAGGTAAATTTACAAAGTAGATTTTGTTTCTAGGAAGGAAGGGATTGGTACAGACCATAGAATTCTTTAGCTGTTTTAAATTTTGACTCCTTATGCAACACAAATTGGTTATACAAACTGAAAAGAATAGACTAAATAGTAGGTGGGCCAAATTCTATGAGTTGAGGCTTCTTCTTCTCACTATAGGTCTTCTCTAGATAATCAGTGAACCAATTTCTTTTGAAGGGCACAATAGCATTCCTAGGAAAAGAGTGAGTTGAAGCTTGATCCATTTGAGGTTCTTCTTACTTGTCTTCCTAGACTTTTTGATGTATTTTCTTAGGGTCACTTTGTTGCTAAAGTGACTCCTGATGAGTAATTTCTGATTGATTACTGAGTGAATCATTCTAATTTTGGAAATTATCTAGAACAATTGTTTGTGATGGAGAACTATCAAAAATATGATCCATATGAGGTTCAGGGGAAACTTGATCTAATGAGACAGATAGGCCATTTGAAGGAATATTTGGCACTTTCCCTCTCATTTTGGAGCTTCTCAGCAATGGAGTCTTTGTAACCTCTACTATTTTCTTCCTAACATTTTTTTTTGGTCTCTCTGCTACAGGAGTGGTTGCTGCAAGAACTAGCTTCTTTTTCTTATTTCTGGAAATTGTAGGGATTTGGGTTTGGTCTTCAACCTCAGGAACTAAAGTCCTTTCATCAATTTTTCTTTTCCCCTTTCTTTGGGTAGAGGTAGATGCATTTTCCATTGGAGTAGGGTGAGGTTTAGTTACCCTAATATTTTCAGGCTTCACTCCTTGGGTAGTTGTCTCGGCTGTTGGTTCAGAAGGAATATCACTCACATGGACAAGTTGCTCAACAAGGTCATTCTAAGGATTCAAAGTCTTAATTTGGACAAATTCATTCTAGGTTAAGGGAGATACATCCCTAAGTGACCTCTCAACAAGAAATTTAATCAAAGCATGGTGAGTGACAAAATTGGTTTTTCCTTTTTGGGTTTCTTCTACACCAATACTCAATCTATTGTAGAGAAAATTTGGGACATTGACTGGAGAATTATGCCTAACATAAAAAAGTAACTTGAAATGATGTGCATGTAAATGAGAAAACCTTCCATCACAAGTGAGGTACCTTATAATGTGTGTTGCTAATTCATCAAATGGGGAAGGAAGGGACACATGCTTGTAGCCTTGCTTGTTCACCTCCAATGGAGGGTCTGTAGGTAGGGTAAACTAGGCCCAAGATGACCTAGCATCATGCTCATTTGGATAATGCTCACCAACCATAGGAAACCCAGTTACTTTTACTATTTGTTCCTCTATTGCCAAAAATGTCAGGCCCCACACATTTTCTTCTCCTCCAAAGGTATTCATGAACTGGGTAGCTACCTCCTCATCAAATTCTATCAATTTTAGAAAATATCTGAGCCACCCACAAGTCATAAATCACCTGACAACTTCCACATTTGTAAGCATGATGGTATGAACCACTGGTTCATGGTGCATTAACTACCCACCCATTTCTCTAAATTCTTTCTCAATTCACTTTGTAATTTTTTAATTATAATTTTCTCCATTCCTTCTAAAATTCCCCAATTCCTCTAATCACCTCTGTAATACCCTAAAATTTATCTTCATAAAAATCCTAACTGCACCTTTAACTATGAATTCCCTTGTAATCACTATGTTACATTTTGAAAATGATAATAATGGTGCTTAAGGAAAGGGAATCATATTTTAGAATGCAATTAATTTTTGCACAACTTGATTATGTCATTTTAGGGTTACATCAAGTTAGAGATTAAAGATAATTCAGAAATTGGAGTACGACACTTGTGTGAAACATAAAGGACTTAATAAAATAGAATATAAGTACATATTTGAAAAGATAGGGAAATCTCTTAAGGAATTATGAGTACAATAATAGTGACCTAGAAAATTAATACACTTCCCTGCTCCCTACATAATTAAGACAAGTGTCCACACTCGTCATACTAAGCATGAGGTAGGAAATTGGCGTAATGCCACAATATAAATAAATGTAGTATTAAATATAATAGTCAAAATATATAAACTAAAAGTGGAAGAGATCAAATTTTTGTACTTGATATTATGATTAGACATGTGTGAGGGGGTGATGAAAATTGAAAAATTCATCAAAAGAATTGGTGTTGAAGATGACCGCATCAGTTGATGTGGTGATTATTAAAAGCAAATAAAATATAAATGTTATGACATGGATAATGGGTGGATGGAAGGTAGAGAAATGGAGTGGAATGGAAAGAAGAATGTAGAAAATAAATGGAGAAAGAAACTTCATAAAAAATGAAGTGTTTATTATGATCATACTCAATGGAATTTAGGGTGAAGCTATAGGAAGAAGGTTGGCACCTTCTGCTGCAAGAAGTACTACCTTTTGTAAGTCTGAAGTATTATCATGGAATTGCTGTAGGAAATGATCTTTTGTTTGTGACTGATAGTATAGATGAAGTCTATGACCATTTACCAATAACTTGAAAATAATAGGATCAATAGTGGATAATTGGACTGCTCCATTATCAAAGACATTATCAATTTCATAGGGTCCTAACCACCGTGTTTGTAACTTGCCAGGTATTTCTTGGAAACATGAATCAAATAGAAATGCCCAATCACCTACTGAGAAGCATTTGTTTTTTATGTGTGAGTCATGCAACTTCTTTCTTTGTTTCTGGACTATCTCTGTTCTCTCAAAGGTGGATTTACTCATTTCATCCAAAGAGTTGAGGTGAAGAAGGCAGTTTTGCTGTGTTGTAGGAAGATCAATGTTGAACTTCAGGGTAGCTCATAATGTTTTATGTTCAAAATCAATGGGCACTATTGTGGTTTTTCCATAGAGCATTTTAAAAGGAGTGAATCCTTTTGTTGTCTTCCATGTTGTTCTGTAAGCCCAAACTGCTTCTAGAAGGAGGATGCTCCAATCTTGGCAATGTAGTTGAATTGTTTTGGTAAGAATAGGTTCAATTTCTCTATTTGTAACTTCTGCTTCACCATTTTCTTGAGGATGGTAGGGACAGGACATTTTGTGTCTGATATTATACTCATTCATAAGTGTTGTGATCAGGGTTGATGTGAATTGTGCCCCTTGATCTATAACTAGATCTCTGGGCACACCATAACTGGTAAATATTTATTCATATAGGAATTCAACCACTTTTTTGTCATGTGCATGCTTCATTTCTTTGACTTTGACCCATTTGGTGACATAGTCATTACAAACTAGAATGTAATATTTTCCATTAGATGGTGGGTTGATAAGACCAATAAAATCCATGCCCCATTTATCAAATGGTGTGACCACCATATGTGGAAATAGAGGCATTTCATCTAAATTTGTAGGGTGACCCATCCATTGACATTTATCACATTTCCTAGTATAGTTGGCTGCATCCTTATGAAGTGTAGGCTAGTAATAACCAGTTGTCAATATTTTCATAGTTGTCCTTTTAGCTTCAAAGTGTCTACCACAGGGCTCATCATGACAAGCATGAAGGATTTCATAAGTCTCATCATCACGTACACATATTTGCATGACTTGGTCTAGACCAGTATAAAACAATATATTATTAATCCAGAAAAATGAAATTTTTTCTCAACGAGTAGTTTTCTTTCTTTGGGAATAAAATGTGTAGACATCTTGTCAGCTGCAAGGTAGTTAGCTATATCAGCATACCACATGCTTTTGACAACAATATGAAACAAATGCTCATTAGGGAATGCATCATTAATCACATAAGTGTCAATGTTATCATTCTAGAGTCTTGATAAATAATCAGCCACGACATTATCTCTACTTGGCTTATCAATGATAGTTATATCAAATTACTGTAGCAACAAAAGCCATCTAGCTAACCTGTCTGAGATGGTAGGTTTGTTCATAAGATATTTTATGGCTGCATGGTCAGTATGAACAAAGATTGGGTATCCTATAACATAATGATGAAACTTATTCAAAGCATAAATGATAGCCAAAAAATCTTTTTTAGTGATTGTATAACTGAGCTCTAGTCCATGTAAACTCTTGTTGATATAGTAAATGACATGTTCAAGGTTATTGGCTTTTTGACCTAAGACTGATCCTATTGCATAATCAAAAGCATCATTATTAATATGGAAAGGTAAAGACCAATTAGGTGCTCTAAGCACTGGTGCCATAGTAAGAAGGGATTGTAGCCGTAGGAAAGATTCCTCATAGGCTAGTGTCCATGTGAACTCAGATTCTTTTGTAAGCAATGTGTATAATGGACTACCTATTTGACTAAATTTTTTAATGAAACACCTATAATAACCAGCATGTCCTAAAAATGATCTAACATATTTTTTCTTTATAGGTATAGGCAATGTAAGAATTATCTCAATTTTTGTAGGGTCCACTTGTACTCCAGGATTTGAGATGAATTGTCCTAGCACAACTCCTTCTTGCATCATCATAATTTTTTTTTTCTATTTAGGGATATACTATGCTCTTTACATTTGATCAACACTTTTTGTTCACCAAGGCTTCATCAAAAGTAACACCAAATGTGGTAAAATCATCCATGTAGATTTCCATGCAATCATGTGAGATATTAGCAAAGATGCTAATAACAACCCTTTGAAATGTAGCTGGAGCCTTACATAAACCAAAAGGTAACACATAATAGGCATATGTTCCCCAAGGACATGTAAATGTGTTCTTTTATTGATCCTCTCGAGCAATGCTAATCTAGTTATATCCACTGTACCCATCAAGGAAAGAAAAGTACTTTTTATCAGCTAAGGTATCCAGAACTTGATCAATGAATGGCAAGGGAAAATGATATTTCTTTGTAGCATTATTTAGTTCTTTATAGTCCAAACATATTATCCATTTTCCTCCCTTTTTAGGGACAATTGCCAAATGATAAACCCATTGGCTGTCTGAGATTGGATAAATAAAACTAGCATTCAATAGTTTCTGCAACTCAATCTTTACAATTTCTCTCAAGGTTGGGTTAATTATTATTTGAGGTTGGAAGAGTGGTAAAATTACTTTGTTGATATAGATTCTATGTGTATAGAGATTTGGACTCAATCCTTTCATATCTCTATAATCCCAAGAAAAAACTTTCTCATGTTTACAAAGGAGTTGAGTTAATAGGGATAATTGTGACGATGATAGTATATTGTTAACATGTAGGTTATGACCAGGTGAGAGCTCCAACTGAGTTTTTAGTTCAAGAATAGATACTTTAGGTATAAGAGCTATGGATATCTCACATAATAGTAATTGATGGATAATATTAGGTTCAATAGGAAGAACATAGTCATCATAGGTAGATAACTACAAAATAAAAATTTCAGAGATATCTTTTACTGTAACATAGTCTTTGGTAAGAATGCTTTGAATCACATCATCATCTTCTTGAAGTTATAAGAAATATTTTCTATGTAACATAATAAGTTCAGCAATAGAGTTAAGCTCTTCCACCTCATCTCCTAAATCAGGCTAAATAGGAGTACTTAAGTCTGGTTGAGGTTGGGCTGGAGGATATAAAGCTAACTTCTTAATTGTTTGTCCATCTAAAATAGTCATGTTACCTAAACAACAACTTATATTGGCATCAACTATGGCTAACCAAGGTCATCCAAGGATGACTGGATAACCAACAAGAGTTACCTTAGGTGATAATATCATGAAGTTAGAAGGATATTCCCAGGAATCCAATGTAACTACAATGTCTTCTATTATGCCATCTGGGGTGACAGTGGACTGTCTACAAGATGCAAGACTATTGGAGTGGTTCTCAATCCTTCTATACCCAATCTATGCATGATATCTTTAGTCATAACATTGATAGAAACACCAAAATCTATTAAATCATTTTTCACTACTAACCATTAATTATAATATCAACTGGATTTCCAGGGTCAGAGTACTTTGGAATGACTATCTTTCCCAACATAATATCTACAAGTTGGCCAATAACATGTAATGTTTGAGGATCCTTTTTCCTACATCCTATATTTTTGAGGCAAGCTTCTTTAATAGCTTTCCCATAGACAGGGACATCTTTGATATCTTGAAAAAGTGGAATTTGAATATGCATGTTTTTCAACTGATCAAGAATATCAAATGGTGTCTCATCCTAGGGTATAGATATATTAGCTCTAAGCCTATGAGGAAAAGGAGGATTGACTTTGGTATGAATGTCAGCTTGGCTTGATGTATTATTTGGTGGAACATTATTCAACAAAGTAGTTTTTGGAAGAGGTGTTTATGCCACAGGAAGGTCTAGAACTTCTGTAATAATAGGAGGTTCTAGTGTGGGTAAAGTAGTGCTAGATCTTAAGTGAATATCAATTATTTCTAATGCATAGGTAGGGTTCTGTGGGGCATCTATAGCATACATAGGTTGTTGTTGTTTCTTGTTGTTAGGATAAGGCTATGGATGAGCAAGTAATTGTGTTGGCCTTGGAGGAGGACTTGCGAATGCAGGAGGTGGGATGAGTGCAAGTTGAGACACTGGAGGTGGTAAAGATTGATAACTAGGATTTTGATTAGGCCATTGTTGGGATCCTTTCCACTGGTTATTTAGTTTCCAATTCCCTTGTGGTGGCTACCATTGGTTTTGAGGTTGTGTCCATTGGGTATGTTGTGAATTAAACCACTGGTTCTGCTAAGTATTAGGCCAAACATTATTCCAAGTAGGTTGGGAATACTGAGGAGGGTATTGAAAATTATGGTTTTGCCATTGGTTATTATAAAGATTAAAAGATTGCAAAGGATCTTGGGGCATACCTTGTCTAAGGGCCCTTGGCTAACATGGACAACAAAGAATACTTGCTCATCCTCTCCTTTTATTTTCCTGAACTTGGTAGGAAGGTGTTGGGTTTCCAAATTCACCACTATCTTGCACTGAAAATCCTTCTTTTACTGCTGGCAATGAGGACAATATTCAGCTAATCAAATCTATGAGATTTCCACAATCCATATGTTTGCATAAATTAGTTTTTGGATTTGATTGTGTAGAGTTTTTTACCATCAACATTTCAGATCATACTACATGATCCAATATTCAGCTAGCTTTGCCTTGAAATCTTCATGCTTCTTCTTGGCCTGCATTGTGTCCAAATGTGTAGCAACATCATTGATAATATCTTGTTTGAAATCTGACAACAGATTAAAAATTTCCATTTTAGAGATATCAGAGCCATTCCCTTTAGCAAGTGTGGGTCAAAATCCTCTACCTTTCTTCACGGCTGATCTGGAATAGTTAAGATAGATTTTCTTAAGATTATCCTAGGAAGATTGAGAAATTTCTCCTCTAACCATAAGATCCAGTGCTTCAAGACAATTGTCATTTACTCCCCTCAAAAAAATGAGTTTTTGTGAATCCTCCTGTAGTGCATGTTGAGGATTCTTCTGTAATTTATATAGGAAGAGTGAAATATAATCTTCTAGAGTTTCATATTCCTTTTGTGATATAGGAAAAAATATCATCCTCCCTTAAATCACCCCCTTTACAATACTCTTTATACTTCTACAGAAATAAAGTCTGCATCTCATCCCAAGTGGTTGCTGCATTAGCCCCTAATCCCATGAACCATCTTAAGGCCGAATCCTTTAATGTTGCTGGAAACAAATTGAGTTTTTGACTATCACTGTTATAATCAAAGCTTTAAAAAATAATGTCAAACTCAAATAGAAAGGTGTCAGAGTCTTCAGTGATTAGACCATAGAACTTTGGAAGTACAATAGTAGTTATGTTCTTGAGAGTAGCATTGTTTATAAGAGTAGGAAGAGGGAAAATAAAGTTAGGTTGTGCCATCACTGCAAGTACTTGGGAGTGAAGTTGTGGTTGGGAAGTGACAATAGCCAAAGGGTTATTAGCAACAGGTAAACTTACAGTGGAATTATTAAGAAAATTGGCCAAAATTTTAGCAAAAGGTCAAAGATGAGATAGATCAAAGGGGTCTTCTATGGATGAGGATGCTAAAGGAAATTTAGGACATGTGTTAAAAAAAAGCAATTCAACTTCTTCAGATTCTATGTTTAGATTACTAGGTTCTCTTGGAAGGAATCTTCCATAAACATCTCATCTTCTTCCCCTTTGATTCATGCAAGTAGTATGAAAAACTTGTGAAGAAAGTTTAGAGCTACAAACTACTATCTAGAAAACAAAAAACTATCTAAAATGACTCAATAAAGTTCTTAGCTTGACACCATCCCTGACAATGACGCCAAAAATGAACAACCCCATAATAGGTAATAATAATCATGCCATGGCTTCTCCTAGGAATAGTATATTTGAACTAAGTATCATTTTCCCTATCATGAAGTGCATTTAAATTGTCAACCCAAGGACATATACTTGAAATGGGACAACACAGTTTGTGCACTAAGTCTCTCATGGAGTCATTTTTCTTAAGTTGTAGGAAGGAAATACATGAAAGAAACTTACACTATTGTTGTAGGAAAGTAAAAAAACACATCTACTAATGAAAATAGTGTTGATAACTATAAATTCAATCCTAGTCTATTCTGTCAACCCAAAGCATTCATAATGATCATTTCTACAAGTGCTGCAGGAACATACATAGTGTATAGCACTTATAGGAAAGAACAATGAACTCTGCTTGAATTGATGTAAATACTCAAACAATTTAATCTACTCTATTCTAATCCACCTTCCAAGTGGGCCCCTTTGGTCATCTTCTACTAGCTACCAACAAAAATTGAACTCAAAATCACTTCATTATATTTCCATAAAACTGATTACATTATCATGAGACAACACACAAAACTAGAAAAGCAATTTTTGATGCAGTCAAGGATGGTGGATCCAATGAAGGATAGTCCAAACCTAGCAGCCAATAGAATTACATAGTGGATTACTCAACAATGCAACACAACGTAATTATTTAACACTACTTTTCATTAACATGCCCAACTGTAAGGCCTTCCGGGTTAGGGCCAATTACAATCAAAAAACAATTCTTCAAGATCCCCAAATAGATCTAATACAATATCAGCTAGTTCATCTCTGAAGACAATCAGAAGATGATGGAAACCCTAAGGCAGATCTAAAATTGAGCTCGCAAGCCTCCAAGCAATCTCCTTGTCTCCAAGTATGAAAACCCCTAGCTTTGCTACAAACAAACTATCAGATTACCATCTAACCTGCAAGCTCATCAATAAATTTTCCATAACTTTGCCAACTTTAGCTCTCAAGCTTCACATCTGACATCCAGATCTGCTAAGTTCCTCCTAGTTCTATCTCTAAACATCTAGCCAAGCACTCCTTAAATACTAATCATCAGCCACAAGTCGGCAAGATGAAACCCTTAAATCCCCCAAAAAAATAATTAAATGCCATACAAGTCAGCTTACAAATGTATACAAACATTTAATTCAGCATGTCAGCCAATAAAAATGGCTACCAATAATAAATTCATGAAGTGGAGTCAACAAATCACATATAACTCTAGTTGGTAAACCAGAACTACCAAGTGACAATAAATGAACCAAGCATGCCAGGCATCACCAAGCACCAATGTCGAGTGAGCACCATAGGCATGATCAAGAATAATTTCATCAAGATCTAGAGACTATCAAGTTCCTTTAGTGACTAAGCTTCCTTCAATGATCGAGACCGTCGGTCAAGGCTGAAACTGAGTAACACTAGCCAAAATACTAACACTTCATGCAGTTTCACCAAGGACACAGAATGCCCCTGCCTTAACCTTGGATGCCCTTGCATTAGACACCCCAAGTTCCAAAAGATGTTCATATGTGAGAAGAACATCTTCTAGGATTCAGCACATAAATCCCGAACTGGTTCTTCACATACAAGTCCTCCACCTTTTCTACTTGCAAATTATTCCACTTTAGTTTCCTCTGTCTCTTCAAGTATTTTATTGACAATGTACAGGTCAGTTCTCCATACTGATCATTCATTTTCTCTAGATCCATAATCTCAACTCGGCTACCAATACACAGGCTTCTCCTATCGAGCATTCTATCCATCAAAGGCATCAGTGAAAACTTCCTATCATCCTTCTCAACAGTAAACACATTTCAGACATAGTCATAAATAGCTTTGCAATCATATTGCCAAGGTCTACTGAGTAATATGTCACAACTATTCATCTTCACAATGTCACAAAGCACAAGATCCTTTTACTGGCCAATCTAAACATCAATGAAGCATTGTTCTCTTACTTCTAAAGCATGAACATCTTGTAACTAGCCAAGCCTATAAGGACAAGGATGCTTCATTCTACTCAAACCAAGTTTCTGAACTAGGTCCTCAACAACAAGGTTATTAGTACTACCACTATCAACAATAACATCAAAGAGTTTACCTTTAGTCTTGCATCAGGTCCTAAACAAGTTACTCCTCTGACAAGGTTCATCCTTTGTACCGAGCAATGTTTGCCGAAGTAGCAAGTTCTTTGATTCAGGTTCATTCTGAATGTTCTCATTCATCACAACAGTTCATCAGTCAACCTTCTTTTGTGTACACTCAAAAGAATGATGTCCTTCCTCTCCATAGTTATAGAAAGTACCCTTAAAGATAACTCTACTTATCTTCTTCTTTGGTTCCATAGGTTTCTATTCATCTTCTGCATCCGTGAGTTTATCCTTCACCAAGTGATCAACCTTTTCTTTCCCTTAGGAGTTACTAGGCTATTTCCTCTTCAACTTATCTTCTATCTTTAGAGCATACTGATAAACATCTTCAATAGAATCAATCTTAAACATACCAAGCTCATCCTGAATATTGAATCTCAGACCATTCATATACCGAGCCACCTTTTTCTTACCAAGCTCTCGGTGTCGAGACTGAATAGTAAGTTTTTAGAATTCCTCAGTATAATCTTCAATAGAAAAATCCTTCTATTTCAGATTCTACAACTTCTTAAACAAGTCAAGCTCATAGTTAGCTGGTATGAACTTAGCTTTCAACTTAGTCACCACCAATCTCCATCGATTGATCTTTGTTTCACCTTCATCTTCTAAGTTTCTTTGTAGTTCCTTCCACCAAAGAGCAGCATGTCCTTTCAACTTTGTCTATGCTAATCTCACTCGAACATGATCTTCATTTTCTTCCAGCTCAAAGAAATCTTCAAGTTCATCAATCCAATCAATTAGATTATCGGGCTTCAAAGTACCATAGAAAGTAGAAACTTCCATTTGGTAATTACTAAACTGAGCATTAGATCTAGGTAACCAAGTAGTTCTATCTTCACCAGATTTGTTCCTCTGGTCATTACCACTAGATCTAGAAGTTTCAAATTCTTTAGTAGCTTCTTCATATCCATCCTTAGTACCAACATTCTGAGGTATACCAACAATAATTCTCATGATCTCGGTGACCATGTCATTCTTCATTAATTCCATCACAGATCTAAAATCTAATTTCACTTTCTCTATGATCTAGGATTCAATAGTATCAAAAAGATTTGAAATAACTCTAGGGTCCAATATTGTCAGAGGCATCCTTAAAGATAAGAGAAACCCTCTACAACGAACCCTCACCAACCACCTTGTGACAATTTCCAAGTTGTAAATAAGTCAGATCTCAACCTGTAATCTTACAAACAAGTAGGGTACAATTTCACAAGTTTAGTGCTTCAGATCTGCAATCTAGATTGCGCACAATCTCTACTCCAATAGGATCAACTTCACAAGATCAGCCTTGCTAGGTTAACCTTCAAGATCAAGTATCAGCTCCAACAAGAACAAAATTCAGCTCTGATACCACCTGATGCAGTTAAGGATGGTGGATCTAATGAAGGATAGTCCAAACCTTGCAGCCAATAGAATTACATAGCAGATTACTCAATAATGCAACACAAAGTAATTTTTTAACACTAATTTTCATTAACATGCCTGACTATAAGGCCTTCCAGGTTAGGGCCAATTACAATTAGAAAACAATTATGCAAGATCCTTAAATAGATCTAATACAATCTCAGCTAGTTCAGCTCTAAAGACAATTAGAAGCTGATGGAAACCCTAAGGAAGATCTAAACTTGAGCTCACAATCCTCCAAGTAATCTCTTTGTCTCTAAGTATGCAAACCCATAGCTCTGCTACAAACAAACTATCAGATTACCACCTGACCTGCAAGCTCATCAAGAACTTTTCCACAACTTTTCCAACTTTAGATCTCAAGCTTCACATTTGACATCCAAATTTTCTAAGTTCCTCCCAGTTCTATCTCTAAACATCTACCCAAGCACTCCTTAAATACTAATCATCAGCCACAAGTCAGCAAGATGAAACCCTTAACTCCCTAAAACAAATAATTAAATGCCATACAAGTTGGCTTACAAATGTATACAAACATTTAATTTAGCATATCATCCCATAACAATGGCTACCAACAATAAATTCACCAAGTTGGCTCAACAAATCACACTGAACTCTAGTCGATAAACCAGAACTACTGAGCAATAGTAAATTAATCAAGCACACCAAGTATCATTGAGCACTAGTGTTGATCGAGTACTACAGGCATGACCAAGAACAATTTCATCGAGTGCTAGAGACTACCAAGTTCCTTCATGATGTAGGTGCATCCAAGGTTAAGGCAGGGGCATTCTTTGTCCTCAGTGAAATTGCATGGGGTGTTGGTATTTTGGCCAGTGTTACTTAGTTGTAGCCTTGACCGATGACCTTGGTCATTGAAGGAAGCTCGGTCACTAAAGGAACTTGGTAGTCTTTAGCACTTGGTGAAGTGTTACTCAGTCATGTCTGTGGTGCTCGGTCGACACTGGTGCTCAGCAATGCCTGGCATGCTCAGTTAATTCACTATTGCTCAATAGTTCTAGCTTACTGACTGGAGTTCTATGTCCTTTGTTGAGCTGACTTGGTGAATTTATTGTTGGTAGCCATTGTTATAGGTTGACATGCTGAATTAAATGTTTGTATACATTTGTAAGCCAAATTGTATGGCATTTAATTATTTATTTTAGGGAGTTAAGGGTTTCATCTTGCCAACTTGTGGCTGATGATTAGTATTTAAGGATTGCTTGGGTAGATGTTTAGAGGGAGAACTAGGAGGACATTAGTAGATCTAGATATCAGATGTGAAGCTTGAGAGATGAAGTTGGAAAAGTTGTGGAAAATTTCTTGATGAGCTTGTAGATCAAATTGTAATATGATAGTTGTTTGTAGCAGAGCTAGTGGTTTGCACACTTGGAGACAAGGAGATTGCTTAGAGGCTTGCGAGCTCAAGTTTATATCTTCCTTAGGGTTTCCATTAGCTTCTAATTATCTTCAGAGCTGAACTAGCTAAGATTGTATTGGATCTATTTATGGATCTTGCAGAATTATTTCTATTTGTAATTGGCCCTAACCTAGAAGGCCTTACAACTGGGCATGTTAATGAAAATTAATTGAAACATTTGTGGTGTTATTTGTTGTATTGAGTATTCCACTATGTAATTCTATTGGCTGCAAGGTTTGGACTATCCTTCTTTGGATCATCCATCCTTGACTACATCAGGTGGTATCAGAGTGGGAGTTGATCTTGTTGAAGCACAGGGTTGACCTAACAAGGCTGATCTTGTGAAGTTGATCTTGTTGGAAAAGAGATTGTGTGCAACCTGGATTACAGATCTGAAGAATTGAACTTGTGAAATCTTTCCCTAGTTGTTTGCAAGATTACAGGTTGAGATCTAACTTGTTACAACTTGGAAATTGTCACAAGGTGGTCAGTGACGGTTTGTTGTAGAGGGTTTATCTTATCTTTAAGGATGCCTCTAAGAAGATTGGACCCTAGAGTTGTTTCATATCTTTGTGATACTGTTGAATCCCAGATCACAGAGAAGGTGAAATCAGTTTTTAGATCTGAGATGGAATTGATGAAGAATGATATGATCACTGAGATCATGAGAACTATTGCTAGTATACCTCAGAATATGGGTACTAAGGATGGATATGAAGAATCTGCTAAAGAATTTGAAACTGCTGGATCTAGTGGTGATGACTAGAGGAACAAATCTAGTGAAGATATAACTGCTTAATTACCTAGATCTGTTGCTTGGTTTAGTAATTACTGAATGGAAGTTTCTACTTTCTCTAGTACTTTGAAGCCTGACAATCTGATTGATTGGATTGGTGAACTTGAAGATTTCTTTGAGTTGGAAGAAATTGAAGATCCTCTTTAGGTGAGATTAGCATAGATAAAGTTGAAAGGACATGCTTCTCTTTGGTGGAAGGAACTACAAAGAGACCGAGAAGATGAAGGTGAAACAAAGATCAATCGATGGAGATTGATGGTGACTAAGTTGAAGGCTAAGTTCATACCGGCTGACTATGAGCTTGACTTGTTTAAGAAGTTGTAGAATCTAAAATAGAAGGATTTGTTTGTTGAAGATTATACCAAGGAGTTCTACAAACTTACTATTTGGTCTAGACAGTGAGAGCTTGGTAAGGAAAAGGTAGCTTTGTATGTGAATGGTCTGAGATTCAATATTTAGGATGAGCTTGGTATGCTAAAGATTGATTCTATTGAAGATGCTTATCATTATGCTCTAAAGGTAGAAGATAAGTTGAAGAGGAAATAGCCTAGTAACTCCCAAGGAAAGGAAAATATTGATCACTCGGTGAAGGATAAACTGACTAATGTAGAGGATGAATAGAAACCTATGGAACCAAAGAAGAAGATAGGTAGAGTTATATTTAAGGGTACTTGCTATAACTATGGGGAGGAAGGACACCATTCTTTTGAGTGTACATAGAAGAAGGTTGACCGAAAAACTACTGTGATGAATGAGAAAATTCAAAATGCACCTGAATTAGAGAACTTGCTACTTTGGTGAACATTGCTCGGTACAAAGGATGAACCTTGTCAGAGGAGTAACTTGTTTAGGACCCAATGCAAGATTGAAGGTAAACTTTGTGATGTTATTGTTGATAGTGGTAGTACTGATAACCTTGTTATTGAGGACCTAGTTCAGAAACTTGGTTTGAGTAGAATGAAGCATCCTTGTCCTTATAGGCTTGGCTCGTTACAAGATGTTCAAGCTTTGGAAGTTAGAGAAAAATACTTCATTGATGTTCAAATTGGCTAGTACAAGGATCTTGTGCTTTGTGACATTATGAAGATGAATACTTGTGATATATTGCTCAGTAGACCTTAGCAATATGATTATAGAGCTATTTATGACTATGTCCAAAATGTGTTTATTGTTGAGAAGAATGACATGAAGTTTTCACTGATGCCTTTGATAGATACAACACTCGATAGGAGAAGCCTAAGTATTGGTAGCCAAGTTGAGATTGTGGATCTAGAGAAAATGAATGATCAATATGGAGAACCAACCTATGCATTGTCAAGAAAAGACTTGAAGAGACAAAGGAAACTGAAGTGGAAGACTTTGCAAGAAAAAAAGGTGGAGGACTTGAATGTGAAGAACTAGTTTGGGATTTATGTGATGAATCTTGAAAGATGTTCTTCTCACATATGAACATTGTTTGGAACCTGGGGTGTCTAATGCAGGGGCATCCAAGGTTAAGGTAGGGGCATTCTTTGTCCTCGGTGAAACTGCATGGGGTGTTGATATTTTGGCCAGTGTTACTCGGTTGTAGCCTTGACTGATGGCCTTGGTCATAGAAGGAAGCTCAGTCACTGAAGGAACTCGGTAGTCTCTAGCGCTCAATGAACTATTACTCATTCATGCCTATGGTTCTCAGTTAACACTAGTGCTTGGTGATGCCTAGCATGCTCGGTTAATTCACTATTGCTTGGTAGTTCTAGCTTACTAACTAGAGTTTTATGTGATTTGTTGAGATGACTTGGTGAATTTATTGTTGGTAGCCATTTTTATAGGCCAACATGCTGAATTAAATATTTGTACATTTGTAAACTGACTTGTGGCTGATGATTAGTATTTGAGGAGTGCTTGGGTAGATGTTTAGATGGAGAACTAGGAGGAACTTAGTAGATTTTGATATCAGATGTGAAGCTTGAGAGATGAAGTTGGAAAAGTTGTGGAAAAGTTCTTGATGAGCTTGAAGATTAGATTGTAATCTAATAGTTGTTTGCAGCAGAGCTAGTGGTTTGCACACTTGGAGACAATGAGAATTCTTGGAGGCTATTAGAAATAGGGAATACTGAGAGGAGGTGAATCAGTATTCTACAAACTTTTACTTTTTCCCAATTATGGATATAACATATTAAATTGATACATGCATAACATAGAAAACTAAAGAGTATGCATAATAGTAAAGCAAATGAACTCATAACACATTATTTGTTCTCGAGGAAACCCTGGCCAAGGGAAAACCCTAGTGGGGATGGTACCCACAAAGATCCACGAATCAAAAGTATCCTATTAAGGATGTTAACCTTGTTAGGATCCTATTACATGCATATAGTGTCTTAGTCCTGATTAAGGGACTTTAGGCCTTGTTAGAAGTCTCAACCCTGCTAAGAGTTGGTGGTACAAAATATGATTACTAGATGAGCCCATTGCCCAAACAAGTAATGTACAATGATTACTGAATAAAAAATATGGCAAGGTACATAACCTTATACTGCTTGCTTGCTTTCACAACTTTGTATCAATATCTCTTTTCTTATATGTTCGCTATATCATCTATATCATTACAATTGCTTCTTCTTCTTTGCATTTACATATGCCTTATATTTATACAAGTTATTAAGACTAATAACTCTTACAGTCATCTTGACAAAAGCATTATAAAAAATACATATTTACCCAAGGGTTAACATGTAGGATGTCATTCCTTTATATTGTTAAGACATTATTTTGATAAACAAAATAATCCCTTAACTCTTTACCAATTCTATCTTCATAAACTGTCCCGTTGGCTTGACACTGTCTCTGGTAAAACTATCATAACTTGTTTTGTACATGCCGTACTGACTTGTACTCTTAGCTGAGTCTTCTATAGTCATCATAGTATCTATGTTCAAGTGAAAAAGCATTGAACTTACTCCAATCATCATCTCTAATCAAAACTATCTTCAGGTACACTGGAAAAAACACTGTCTCATACTTAGACAATTTTGCTTTGCGCTCTGTCATACTTTCTCTTTGTCACATGTGATCTTCATGTAGATCATATGTTTCCATAATGAAAACATCTAAGTATCTAACTCAGCCAAATTTCCAACAATCTCCCCCTTTGTCATTGGTGGCAACATATGAGAAAATTGGCTAAGTCAAAACACTTCAAAAACTCAAAATTGTGGCCATAAAAAAAGTATATATATTCAATGTCCTTATAACTCCATATATATTTTGTATATCCTATACTCCCCCTAAGAATATACATTCTTATCATATATAAAAATTTTCTACTAAATATCTCTCCCCCATTGACAACAATGACAAAAAGAAAGGGTTTCAAAACTGTGTTCAAACAAAAAAATGTGTACACGTTGATTCAATTTTCCATTTAGAACCATCTATATTCCTAAGTAACCTTTATGAACAATATAACTTTTAAAGTAGATATAATCAGCTAAATCATTTGATAGATTGCAAATATACTACATTTGTTTCACTATCTTTTCCATTAATCATCAATAATGAAAATCATACTACTTAACTTGGAATGTTACAAAATCCTTTTCTTTTCCAACATACATCTTAGACATAAATTTCACATCTCCCTTTTCCCTTTTCCTAAATCTTATCATTCCAAATACATCATTTTGAATTACATCAATGATTACATTACATTCATCTCCTCTTGGGAGGTAACAATAATTTTACATCATGAAAGATAATTACAAAGCCTTCATTCTTCAAAAAAATTGGTACATAAGCAAGCATGAATCTTCAAACACTGCATCCACAAAAGATACCTTGATAAAAAGATTTACCACCCAACCACATGGATACCCAAAAGGCCCACTCCCCCATGCTAGTAGATAAACACCAAGGTCCACAAAGAAGGAATAGCTAGGCCATACCTAGGGTCGGGTAACCTTTCCCAAATAGCAAACAAAAAGAAGATCAAAGTATAAATATTTTCCCAAAAAGGTTCTAAGGCTTGGTAGAAACTCTAAGCAACAGGCTAAGTGAGTTTCATCACATAGCCCTCACCCCTTGGGTTGTCCTGGTACTAGCCACTTCAGGCCCTAGCCCCCAAGTAGGCACATGTGGGATCGAATGCCTTTCATATAGACAAGTGCTATTCGATCGTACCTATGCATAGGTACCTTTTCCCACTCCCATCCATAGCCTTTACTAGCACTAATGGCATGGGTGAGGCATACATTAATATTTTTAGTGTTTGAACCCATTCCCATAAGTTTAATTAATTTTTCACTTATTAAATAACTCTTCAATCGGTTATCCTGGTTCTAGCCACTTAGGGCCTCGACCCTGCACTAAGAGCCACTCACTTAGTGTTCTTAGGTTTTCTACCCTTAACCCACACATCACAAATACATCATACATGTAGTAAAAACACATTATAAACACATTTGAGAATTGAAACAAAGAATAGAAAATAATAAGATAGTTTATGGATGTTAAGAAAATTAAAAATGTTTAGGGAAGCCTAGAAATGTCCTGACCCTCCTAAACAATCCTAAACCCTAAACTGCTTCCTACACACATCCTGACCCTATTAAGGCATCTAAATGCACTAGATAAAACCTCCACTAAACAAGTAATGAACATATTTAAGGTTTACAAAAATTTCCATATGTCAAATGATAATGCTCCATAAATTTCAATCTAAGTCTAAAATTTGACTAAGTCTAATTTTGTTAAAAATCTAAAATCTAGAAGTTGCAGCTTAACTCCTAGGAAGCTGAAACCTATCCCAATCAATCTGAAAGGTACCTAATCTCTTTATACTAGTATAACTTAAAGTATAAGGAATTAAAGTATCATATGAATTCCTATTAATCAATAACTAAATTTAATAACAATTTAAATATTCTAAATTTAACATTAATTAAAAACTAATAACAAACAAAACAAACTACCACATAAAAATAAATTAAAAGTTACTTATTGGGGGGACCCTGCGGGCTTCACACCCCATTAACCTCACACCCTACGTGCTTCTCTGACCTATGGGCCGTAGCAGGGTACTGCTACTGTAGTACCTACTACCATAAAAGTTAGGTACTACCGTAGCAGTGCCTACTGCTACGGTTGTGTACCACAAGGGGACTGGGGAAGGTGGTGGCCCCACTTCCCAAAACCTTTCATTTTTTTTTTGTTTTATATTAAAAAAAAAAATTTTAAAAGAAAAAAAGTTCAAATAACTTTTTGAGACATATATTATTTTGACAGTGAATAGATAAACACGGGGATTTCAACAATGACACAATCAGTTTAATGACAACAAATTAAATATAAAATACTACCCATATTTTTCTTACTGATAAATAAACTAAATACAAATAATCTAATCCCGGATTCATCCTATACTTAATAAGCGGTTGTTATTGTTCATTATTATAGCAATTTCTATATTTGTATAAATAGCTACTATGATATAGCAATAAATGATAGAATACAATAACATATAAACAGCTCACATAATATAATAACATACAAATGGCTTACAAAATACAAAACATTCTGCAACATACGAAAGCAAACAAACATATAGAGAAGTACTCAAACAGATTTAAAGAACACATATTCATCAAGAGCATTATTTCTTAGGATGGATTCCAACTTGGAGTCCTGCAAAGAGAAATCGTTGGAGAGTAGAAGATCCAAGGTTTCCAAACTACTCCAAGCACTCCTTCAGATTCCTTCTACAGGCGAGCCCCAACCTCTTCCAGAAGCAATCTCATCCATGTCCTCTTCAAATAAAAATCAATTCTCTCTCTTCTCTAAACTATAGCAATATTCTAATAGAGATAAAGCCTCTCCTTAAATAAAATTTCCTATCCAACTCCCCACACACAGGAAAGTCTTCTTATAAATAGAATGGAGGAGGTGGTTGCATGGATAATCAAACTGATGCAACCATCTCAACTATCCATCTGTTATTACTTAATGAGATGGTTTGCAAAACCATTCCAGTGAAGGGATAAATAAATTTTTAATAAAACTATAATCTATGTCTCCTAAATTTGAGGATGACACAAAAGAGAATTTTAACCTTAAGAATAATTTACTAATTTATTTAGCTATGGTAATAGAATTTACTAATCCTTTTTACCATTTTTGAGAATAGCATAGATTTATATTTATCTAAAATAATTTTCCTTCACACAAGTAATTTATTATATAATATTAATATATATATGTATTCATAGGCATATGTGTGCACCCATATGCTTATGGTACATATATCATAAGTAAGACACATTATTACAAATATTAAATATTTAAGAATAATATTATTATAAAACATATTATTTATTTATACACTAATCCACATTCTAAAACATATATTAGGTATCTACTAACATAAGTTAGATTTTACCACTATTACTTAAAACATTTATTATTAATATATCTATAGACACTTTGTTATTATGAGTATTATAAAATAATACCATAAAATTATTCATTATTATTGATATTAAAATCACACGATTTAATCACATACCAAATTGTTCCTAACGAGATATGCTAGTATAATAGTAGCTACTACTAAAGATAAATTACTAAATCATACCTTCTATGAGAAATAACTCACATCAATAATCTACTAACAAAATTGAGCATACCATGACAACAGTTAAAACTACCATACTCAAAACCTCATTCTCAATGAATACAAAAGACAAGAAACTAGCTACAAGATCCACAAAACCAATAAACCAAGAGATCAGATAATACATCCACACAAGGAACTGACTCAACACTTCTCACCTAAGGATAAAAGGATCAAAGGTGAAGTTCCTTCCTATGGAACCTAGTGATATCTCTGTAACAACAACAATGATCAAGGATTTAGAGGGATCGCTTAGACCTGTGAAGCTAGGTGGAGATGATACCTGGTACCTGCAATCCTGCATCACCAAGAAGAGATACATATATATACATATGGATATACAAATCAGATATATGGAAGCAGATGACCAGGATCGATACATCGTGTGGACCTCAACTAAGTGAGTAACTATGACTTCATCTTGAGTCATGAAAACACATCAGACACATATCCATAAAACATCATGATAACGGTTAGATTCAAATCCTTGGGTTAGATCCATAAAACATATAAAAATAGATGGTTTTCTAATCTCATAAACATATAAATGATAACCATAAATGAGCATATCAATCATATCATCACCCACAAAACATAAATGTAAATGTATAGTTCTAACCATCATAATAAAATGTCCAAATTAGAAAAGTCTAAGTATCACCATAGGAGAGGGTATTATAGTTTGCAACACTGAGTAGTGCACACAATCCATAAGATGCTATCTCACAGGCTTGAAGATTTGCAAAACTAAACTTCTAAAAAGATGTCTTTGATGAAAGACATTCTTTCAATTTTCCTTCAACAATGCTTAACTTAATGGAAATATGCTCTCTTAGAAGAGCGAATCTTTTCAGTTTCTTGTCATTGTCATCATCTAGAATCCTTATTTCATCGTTAATCTTACTAATTCTCTTCTCAATGTCCAATATCTTCACATTGGGGCTGGCTAGAAGATTTACCTTTGTTTGAATCTCTGCTTCTTTAACCTTAATCTTCTAAATTTCTTCTGATACAAGATTCTTAGATTTTGTACACTGAATGTACAAAGTTTTACCTCTATCTAGGTTCCTTCTCAAGTCTTTTATATAGATATCCAGGCTGTTAATGTCATTCATGATATTCTAACTTATGTCTAGAAGTAATTTGGCCTCATAGGCTACTTGAGCCTTCACTTTCTCTATTTCAGATAAGTTAGTAAACTCATCATCAAATACATTCATAACTTTCTTAGCTCTTTCAAGTGGGTCTGCCTCTGCTATCTGTGTAGTCACAATGCTTTGCATCTTCTCTGTTAATTCCTTCAGTGATCCTTCAAGGATTTTTACCTTCTTATTCTTCCCAATTATCTTGTTCAGAGATGTGATCAATTCCATTTGATCATCATCATCAACTTCTTTTCCCAAGCTTTCAAATATAGATCCTATCTGTGATTTCTTTGCAGTCTCAGGTGTAAGATTGATTTCTTCTTGACTAGGGGCTGCTACTTGTTTCTCTATTTCCTTTCCTTCTTCAATCCTTTAATCTCTCTTCTCTTCTTCTCTAGCACTGTCCTACTCTTCAAAATCCGAATTGTCAACAATGTTTTCAAGATTCTTGAAAGGGGTTATTATCACTGTCTAAAGTGATCTTAGTTCCTTCCAAATGCATTGATTCATCTTCAATGTTTATAGATGGTGGAGAGGGAATTCTCTAATGTTTTGCTTCCTTATCTTGCTCTATTGGTCCTGCTGCACTAGAGTGTCTTTCAACACTAGCTATCATTACTTTGACTATTGCTTGCTCTATTTCTTTGTTGATCTCTTCATAATTACCTCCCATAATCTGAATGGTTCTTTTCTTTATTCTCAGATGGGTGTTCAATTCTTTCATGATCTCCTTGAAATGATCTTCATCTTTAACATCACATAATTTTCTTACAATATTTTCTCTAATTTTATTGTCTTCTTTTGTTGCTCTTTTCTTCCTGTTTACTAATTTCTCATACAAATCATCAGGTATCTTGCCTTGAATTGTGTCAAACTTCTTATCTGATTGTATCATGTGTCTCACAACTACATTTTCAAGATTCAGTCTCTCTAAATAGTTGTAAAGGTCATAATACTTATTCATCTTAGAAAAATCTCCATCTTGAATGATTTTCTCATTCACTTTTTCAATTTAAGGTTTCCATGTTTTCTTTTTCACTGGGGCTTCTTCATCATCTTTTATTTCTGCTATCTTCCTCTATATTGGTGGTACTAAAGTTTTCTGCCTTTTGTCTAGTCCAGTAGCAATTTCTTTTACTCTTTTACTAGGTGTAGAAGAGGATGATCTTGTGGATTTTCTAACTTCTTGATCTTTCTCAACTTCTTCCACTTTTACCTTAATCTGAATGTCTGCTGGCTATTCTGCAACTGATGATAGGGGTGGAATAGACAAAACTTTCTTTTGTCCTATGTCTCTGATGGTTGTTGCTATCTGCTTAGCAATTAAAAATTCTTGTTCTGTCATCCCTGTGTCCTTCAAAATATTCTTAATTGTAATTTCCACTCTCTTAGACTATTTTTCTTCTAAGATAGACTTTGCGGAGTTGAAGTTCTCCTCAAAAGTCCCAAATCTGTTACTGTAAATATCCAACTTGCTCTTAAGTAATCTATTCACACACTCTTCTACTTCAGTTTCAAAAATTTCATATCCAAGAGGGTCTATGAATTCTACTCTAGGTTCTACTACTTCAATGAATGTAAAGTCAGTATCAACCATGAAACATATCTCATTCTTATATTTCTCAACTAAAGACAGTGGAATCCTTGATCTTCTTTTCATTAAATTCTGAAATGTTTTAATTGCCAATACTACACTCTCATTGACCTTGTCAATAAGATGTCTCATGTATACTTTGTATTGAGGTTTTACCATCATTCCAATCATCACTAATAGTGTAAGGGAATCTTCTTAACAAATGGAAAAACATATAAGTAATCAATGATGAGAATCTAAACTGAGAGTTCTTAGTCTTCTTTATCTTTTCCAAGTTCTCAACCAACTAAATTCTCAAAATTTCACACATGTCAACTTGAACTTTGTCAACACACATTAAGCTACATGTATCATTCCTGCTACCATGTCATCTTCTCTTGAGTTTTCACAAAAGTTAGTTGTAAGGATCTTGCACAAATACCTAACATCATCCTATTGTATCTTGCTAATCACTATGCCTCTACCATTGTAAGATGATTTTGTGTTGTCTATTACTATTTTCTCATGTTATTCTCATTTAATGGTATGACTCCAATTTTAGACAAACTAGTTACTTCATGAATTAGGTCAACTGTGATATCTATCTCTCTGTCATCTAACCAAAACTTTTCATTGTGAATTCTGCTTAGGATTATCTTAGTACATTCTTCATCATCAAACTCATACTATAAAGAGTACTTTATCATTTCATTATCTTTCAAGTGTTCAAACCCTACTTTCAATGACATATCTTGATTGTAAAGCTTTTCATATTCTTTTGTAAATTTACTATCATTGAGAGTTTCAAACTTGCATCCCAAATAACTTCTAACATTCTCTACGTGCAGAACTCCATCTGGTACAGATTATAAAGCTAATTTAGTGTCTTCCTCCAAGGGTTCTACTGGTTCCCTTTTGATATTAGGTCTATTCTTATCTCTTACATTATGAATCAATGAAACATCCATGACTTCTACAAATTCTTTAACCGATTTATAGATCTGCTAAGTAAAATACCTCGATTCTGTGATTTAGGGCTTGTGTAGATTCAACACAAAAATCCTTCACCAAATCCTTGTAAACTACTTCCAATCACTACTCTTTGATCTCCTTAGCACTTGTATTAACCTTAATGATCAAATAATATCGATCATAACCTTTTAACCTTTCAATCTCACAAAGATCTGACATGGCATTCAATTCCTTTGCCGCTTCTTTACAAAACTTAAAACTTCTTGCGATCTCGCATAACACAATATTATCCTATGCACTCTTAACCATAACATCAATACATCATATAATACCTTGCATTAACTGCGCAAGACTCAATTCATCCTATACTAACTTCTATACTATCATAAGTTCCTATTCTACTGTATTTTTCATGAATTAAGTACTTTGAGATGGGTTAGGTAGAGATTCACTCTTACCATTAGATACTTCACCTTTCTGGTTACCTTCTGTGCTAAATATGTCTCCTTGATTCATGGCTTTAACAAACTTCACTTCTTCTGAATTGCTACAGCATCCTTTTTGACTATTAATTGTAGTTTCATTTCTCCTTGCATGACTTCTAGGGTTAGGATGAGGATGAGAAACCCTATTATTCATTCTGAAAAACCTTGCTGTATGTCCAATCATGTTACATATTTGACAAACTATTCCATTGTTTCCATATCTCAGTCCTGATTGGTTGATTTGTGATCTGCAATTTCTGGCAATGTGTCCAACTTTGTTGCATCTATAACATACTACTCCATTTCTCCTATTCATATCTTTAGTAGGTCTCTTATCTACATGGTTAGTATTCCTAAACATTCTACTACTATTATTATTCTCAATAAATTTAGGTTTTCTACATTCAATAGCTCTATGTCCAAAACCATGACAATTATAACAATAACCATTAAGAGGTTTAAATTTCTTACCTGTATAATCTTTCTTCATATGACCAAAAGTATTAGAAACAAAGCATCTACCTTTAAATTATCTTTGCGTACCTTTAGGTGACTCCTCTTGCTTAGGTGGTTCTTCTTCTTTAGGTGTATCTTTAGATTTGTCAATTTCATCAGATTTCTTTTCATCTATGCTTTTAGACATTTTCAAATCTGGTTCCTTGCTTTCTTCATTTACTTTAGATGAGTTAAATCCAAGACCAGTTTATCATAGAATGGTTTTTGATAAGACATTTGTTCATCAATCTTCTCACTGGTTGAATATAGTCTCTCAATTTGTTTCTTAGATTGAGTCAGTTCACCTTTCACAATTGTATTGTACTTCTCAAGTTTAGCATACTGCAATTTGGTTTTCTCAAGTTTAGATGTCACTTTACCAAGTTTAGATTTTAGATCTTCATTATCAAACTTTAGGTTTTCATTCTTAGATTTTAGACTTGCTTCATTCTTTCTATTTCCATCTTTCAGACTTAACTTCAGATTTTCTATCTTTAATTCATGTGTAAGGATCTCCTTTTCTTTTTCCAGGTTGTCATCACAATCTTCAATTTGAATTGTAGATTCCTTTTCTGATTTTAGATCTTCCAGCTTGTTTTTCAGTATCTCAATGAGGTTATTTGCATCATCATATTTTCCTTTTAGAGTGTCTCTTTCTTCAGTAATCATATCGATCTATTCAAGAGCTTCTTCAAGATTTTTCTGTAGCTGATCCATATCCATAGAGATCTTACTCAAGCTACTGGGGTTTCCTTGAATGATTCTTTTATGAGTCACTAAGCTCTAATACCAATTGTTAGAAATAGGGAATACTGAGAGGGGGGGGGGTGATTCAATATTCGAAAAACTTTTACTTTTTCCCAATTATGGATATAATAGATTAACTTGATACATGCATAACATAGTAAACTAAAGAGTATGCATAACCATAAAGCAAATGAACTCATAACACATTATTTGTTCTCGAGGATACCCTGGCCAAGGGAAAACCCCGGTGGGGATGGTACCCACAAAGATCCACTAATAAAAAGTATCTTGTTAAGGATGTTGACCCTGTTAGGAGCCTATCACATGCATATAGTGTCTTAGTCTTGATTAAGGGACTTTAGGCCTTGTTAGAAGCCTCAAGCCTGATAAGAGTTGGTGGTACAAAATATGATTACTAGATGAGCCCAGTACCCAAACAAGTAATGTACAATGATTACTGAATAAAAAAATATGGCAAGGTAGATAACCTTATACTACTTTCTTTCTTTCACAACTTTGCATCAATATATCTTTGCTATATCATCTATATCATTACAATTGCTTCTTCTTCTTCACATTTACATATGCCTTATATTTATACAAGTTATTAAGACTAATAACTCTTACAGTTGGCTTGAAAAAAGCATTATACAAAATAAATATTTACCCAAGGGTTAACATCTAGGATGTCATCCCTTTATATTGTTAAGACTTTATTTTGATAAACAAAATAATCCCTTAACTCTTTATCAATTTTGTCTTCATAAACTATCCTGTTGACTTGACACTATCTCTGGTAAAAGTGTCATAACTTCTTCTGTACATGCCGTACTAACTTGCGCTCTTAGGAGAGTCTTCTATAGTCATCATAGTATCTATGTTCAAGTGCAAAAGCATTGAACTTACTCCAATCATCATCGCTAATCAAAACTATCTCTGGGTACACTAGAAAAAACACTATCTCATACTTAGATAATTTTGCTTTGCACTCTGTCATACTTGCTCTCTGTCACATGCGATCTTAATGTAGATAATATGTTGCCATAATGACAACATCTAAGTATCTAACTCAGCCAAATTGCTAACAGAGGCTTGCGAGCTCAAGTTTAGATCTTCCTTATTGTTTCCATCAACTTCTGATTGTCTTCAGAGCTGAACTAGCTAAGATTGTATTGGATCTATTTGTGGATCTTGCAGAATTGTTTTTATTTGTAATTGGCCCTAACCCAAAAGGCCTTACAGCTAGGCATGTTAATGAAAATTACTTGAAACATTTGTGGTGTTATCTATTGTGTTGAGTATTCCACTGTGTAATTCTGTTGGCTACAATGTTTGGACTATCCTTCTTTGGATCCTCCATCATTGACTACATCACTTCAGTGACTGAGCTTCCTTCAATGACTGAGACCATCGGTCAAGGCTGCAACTAAGTAACACCAGCCAAAATACTAACACTTCATGCAGTTTCACCGAGGACACATAATGCCCCTGCCTTAACCTTTGATGCCCCTGCATTAATTTTTCTTTAACTTATATCAATAATACAACCATCTAACTAAATTTCTATCTAACCATCATCTCCCTTTATATAGAGGATCGATGCTTATTTGAACACAAAAGATAACTTCCAACTAACTCACTCCATAAAGAAAGGAAAGTACAATAGTCTATGACATAATAACATAAAGGTTTCATAACTGCTTAACAAAACATTTATCACATAGAAGATATAGTGTAAGCATGTTCCTATATTTCCTAGAACAGTTCTTCCTTTAAATTTTTAGGCATGTCTTGTGATACCATAATTGTTGGAAACAATTGTCTGAAGGAAATTGCTACTCAAATTATGTATTGTCTTTGATGTCACACAATGTCATAGTCCGCAGCAATCAGTTCCTACCGAGCTTAGTCGGTCCGCTAGATAGGAAGATCAGTGACTACCTAGTCCAGTCGGTTATCAAAGAAAATCAGTGTCTACCGAGTTCACTCAGTTATCAAAGGAAATTTAGCATTTACCGAGTTCAGTCGGTCGTCAAAGGAAATTTAGTGTTTACCGAGTTCAGTCGGTCCTCAAAGAAAATTTAGTGTTTACTGAGTTCAGTCAGTTATCAAAGGTAAAGGATTGTTAGTGTTTACCGAGTTCCCTCAGTCTCCGAAAGATTGTAGAAAGTTATGGTCACCGAGCACTGTTGGCCCTTGAAGGATTTTTGCAAATAGAATTTTCTTAATTCAGCCGACTGTTTTTCTAAATAATGTCGATTTGACAAATCTAAAATTATATAAATAAAAGGTCAAATATAAAAAATAAATAAGAAATACAATAGAAGATTTACAGAAGAAAGACAGGAATGGTGTGTGTGAATTTGTGAAGGATGTTCAGATATCCTTAAGGTGCAGCAGAGATTTATTTGATCAGGAAGGATCACACTTATGCAGAACAGAGATCTGTAATCAGCAAGGCAGTTGCATTATTATACAGGTCATTTTTCATTGTTACCTTCTTATCATTGTAACAGTGAATTCTAAATCTCTTAACCGAGTTGGTTTAACAACCATATTGTAAATCCTCTAACAAGGTGACAATTCCATTGAATTGTTTTCAAGACCTCTTACCAGGCCACTCCTAGCAGGGTGATTAAATCCTCTAACAAGGTCACACCTAAAAGTGTGTTTTGTAACCTTTTACCAGGTTGGCTTCTAACCGGGCATCACTTTAGAAAAGTGAAAAATCAGTATCTAGATACATTGGTGGTTTTTCCCATATTGGGTTTCCACGTTAAATATTGTGTCTCTTGTGTTCTTAATTGCTATCTTAATCATACATTAGTGTTGATGAATATCTAAAAGATAATTTTGCTAATACTTTCTGCATCTTCAAAGTTACTGCAATCTATTTACCGAGTGCTGAAACAGATAACATTTTTAAGATATCCTAAGGGATCTGGAAAGAAATAATTGTGAAGTGTTTTATGGTTGACTGATTCACCCCCCCCTCTCAGTCACTTCATCCATATTCCATCAATTGGTATCAGAGCTTTTGGTGCTTGCAGGAAGGGTTTCAAGGACCTAAGCTAAAGATTAGGATGTCTTACAAGAGGGAAATTCCAAAGCTCAATAGAGATAACTTTTCAGCATGGAAAGGTCTCATGCGACTTCATCTAGCTTCCATTGGTGATTCAGGATGCAAATACATTGATGAAGAATACACAATTCCTAATGGCGTATTAACTGTTGAAGACATTGCAGATAAAAAGACTCATAACACCATGATGATAGACATTGCATCTTCTCTCAGCTATGAAAAATTTGATGATATTAAAGAATGCACTACTGCATATGAAATGTGGATGGCACTAAAGAAAATATATGATGGTGATGCAAATGTGAAAAGAGCCAAAGCAGAAAGCCTAAGAGGACAGTTTGACAAGATGAATATTGATGCAGGAGCATCCTGGGTGTAAGAGCAATCTTGCATCACCCAAAAATATTTATGTTTTTATATTCAATAAGGGTTATTTTGTGCAGAGCTGCTATTTATGGAAAGTTACTATTTTTGGTAATTTTCGTATGTGCTCAGAATGATCTGATTTCTTTCTTGGAGGTTCATTTTGGTCATATAAGTCTGCCAGTAAAGTTTCATTGCCAGATCAAGTGTATATTGGAAGATATTGAAGATTTTCGGTATTGGCAGCAGGGTACAGAAACTTTGAACTCAGTTTTGAAGGCTTTAGAGGCCCCGGATGAGGTCAAAAATTTGGGTGACAGGCGCTTGCGTGGGTCAAGCCTGTAGAGCGCTTCGTGACATTTCCGAAATGGGGTTATAATAGTCGATCGGGTCAACTGGTGATGACTTATGGTCTTCGGAAGTTGGGCCACCTGAAATGGCAAAAAATAATTTTCTTCAAAATTTCTGTTCGGGTTTCAAAGGTTATCTTGAGCCGAATATGATGTAATGAAATGTAAAATAAATTAATTCTAAGTTTGGTTGGCCTTATTGGCTAAAATTCTGGAACCTTCCCAGGCGGTGAAAAATTGCCTATATAAGGAAGGCTGTATTATTGTCTTAGGCAGTTCAGAATAGTTCTGGGTAGTAGATCTGGGTATTGATTCGAGGCTTTGTCCTAAAGAATATTGTAAGGGAATGCCCGTGTGGCTTTGCATATTGTAATTCTAAAAGTTTGTAATTCCACATTTGTGGAGATAATAAGAAGCCAATTTTCTGTTCTTGCATATTGTTGTGGTTTCTCTGTTTCTGTTATGTGTTTGTGGTATTAAGGGGAGCACCCTTCATCAAGTGGTATCAGAGCAAGTTTTCTTGAGTGTGTAAATAGATCACCAAATGTGAGGCAGTTTGCACTAGGACCGTGGTTAGGGTTTCAGTGCGCATCGCGAAAATGCCTCCACGAAGAGAACGTGGCAGAAGACTTGGTGCTGTGACACCTGAGGTTAGAGAGCTGCAGAGACAAGTGCGAGCATTGCAAGAAGAGATTCACAGAGGAATGAATCTTAATGTCAGAGATGAAAGCGAGGATGAAGCCAAAGAAGAATATCAAGAAGGAGAAATTGAAATTGTGAACCAGGAGGAAGAAAGACTTTTTCAGGCGATTTCCAAGATTGGGAAAAGACCTAAGATTGAGGTTCCTACATTTTCTGAAAATCTTAACCCAGAGGAATTGATTGACTAGATCAATGAATGTGAAGAATATTTTGAGTATGAAGATGTTGAGGATCCTGATAGGGTCAAATTTGCGAAGGCCAAACTGAAAGGTCATGCGAAGATATGGTGGCAAGAGATTCAGTTGGAGCGAAATAGAAGGGGAAAGGAGAAAATCACGAGATGGGATCGGATGGTGGATAAATTGAAGTGACAGTTCATTCCTGTTGATTATGAGCTTGACCTACTGAAGAAAATGCAAAGTTTGAAGCAAGCAGGAAGATCTATTCAGGAGTATACAAAGGAGTTCTATCGACTTCTCATCAGAACAGGCCATGCAGAAGCTGATAAGGAGAAAGTTGCCCGATATCTTAATGGGTTAAGGCCAAGCATTCAGGAGGAGCTGAATCTGGTTTGAATGAATAGTATTGAAGAGGCATACCAGTTTTCCCTAAAAGTAGAGGAAAAGCTGAACAAGAAGTTTGAGAGCAGACAAAATGGAAGAGGTCGCGGTGGACGATCTGGTGGACGGTCATATGGTGGCCGAAATGAAGATCCAAAAAAGAAGGATGAGGCCAGTAGCAGTCAGAATCAGTGAGGAAATAATTTTAATCACTTCCAGGATCAGAATAATAGAGATTAAAGAGGGAGAGGAAGAGGACAAGGATCTGGAAGAGGTGGCTTCCGTGGAACATGTTTTCACTGTGGAGAAGAAGGTCACAGGGCATTTGAATGTCCTCAGCGCCAAGGCAGAATAGATAGGAGAAATGAAGGCCAGGCTAGGGTTGCACATGTCGACGAAGATGCTAGATCATCAAATTCTGAAGATGCTGAAAGAGGAGAAATGCTAATTAATAGAAGAGTCTTGCTGAGTGGTGAGAATGAACCTGAACAAAGGAGGAGCCTGTTTCGCACTAGATGCAAGTGTGAGGGTAAATGCTGTGATGTGATTATCGATAGTGGAAGCACTGACAATTTGGTGTCAGAAGAGATGGTGACAAAGTTGAAGCTCAAGAGATAGAAACACCCACATCCATATCGGATTGCCTGGGTGTAGGATGACCACAAGGTCATGGTCAGTGAATAGTGCCCGGTAAAGTTCAAGATCGGCAGATACCAAGATGAGGTATTGTGTGATATCATATCTATGGATGCATGTCATATGTTGTTGGGTAGCCCATGGCAGTTTGACAGATGTGCTGTACATGATGGTCGTGCGAATACCTATTCCCTGACAAAGGATGGAGTGTGACATAAGCTAAAACCATTGAAGGAGACTGAAGAAAAGGTATGTGGTAATGCAAGGATAACTCTTGTTGATGGAAGAAATTTCCTAGATGGTATGAGGCATGAGCATGTATGTTTTGCTTTAATTCCAAAAGCTGGTAAAGAGGAAGTAGAAGATGTTCCTGTAGAAGTTGTAGATTTGTTGAATGAGTTTCAGGATATTGTATCTGATAACGTGCCTGATGGATTACCACCAGTCAGGAAGATCAGTCATCAGATGAACTTGATCCCAGGAGTGAGTTTTCCGAACAAGGCAGCACACAGAATGACACCTGCAGAAAGTGAGGAGTTGAACAGACAAGTACACGAGTTGTTACAGAAAGGATTGATCCGTGAGAGTCTGAGTCCCTGTGCTGTACCAGCGGTATTAGCACCAAAGAAGAATGGAGAATGGAGGATGTGTACAGATTCTAGGGCAATAAACAAGATCACGATCAAGTACAGGTTTCCATTGCCACGAATGGATGATATTATGGACTGTTTGAGTGGAGCTGTGTATTTTTCAAAGATAGATCTAAAAAGTGGATATCATCAGATTCGGATCAGAGAAGGAGATGAATGGAAGACTGCCTTCAAGACAAAGGAAGGATTGTATGAGTGGTTAGTCATGCCTTTTGGGCTAACCAACGCACCGAGCACTTTCATGCGGCTCATGAACGAGGTTCTGAAAGAATTTCTAGGTAAGTTTGTCATTATTTATCTAGATGATATTTTGATCTTTAGTAAGACATTGGAGGAGCATATGATGCATATTCGTATGGTATTTGAGAAGCTGAGAGAAGAGAAATTGTTGATTAATTTGAAGAAGTGCAGTTTTGTGAAGAAAGAGTTAGTGTATTTGGGATTTGTAGTTTTAGCAGAAGGTCTAAAAATGGACCCAGAGAAGGTACAGGCTATCCTTGAATGGCCTACTCCAAGGAGTGCTACTGAGGTAAGATCTTTTCATGGTTTGGCTAGCTTTTACAGAAAGTTTATCCAAAATTTTAGCAGTATTTGTGGACCCTTGACTGAAACAATGAGAGGGGATAGAAAAGAGTTTAAGTGGACTAATGGGGCAGAAAAGAGTTTTCAATTATTGAAACAAAAAGTTACAGAACAACCTGTTTTAGCACTTCCAGATTTTAATAAGGTGTTTCAAGTAGATTGTGATGCTAGTGGTACTGCAATAGGAGCTGTTATGAGCCAAGAAGGTAAACCTGTTGCTTATTTCAGTGAGAAGTTAAATGATGCCAAGAGGAAATATTCTATTTATGATCAAGAATTTTATGCTATAGTTCAGGCATTAAAGAAGTGGAGACATTATCTGCTTCCTAAGGAGTTTGTTTTGTATACTGATCATCAAGCTTTGAAATATTTGAATAGTCAAGGAAAGTTGAATCAGAGGCATTTGAAATGGGTTGAGTTTTTGCAGAGTTATACATTTGTTTTGAAACACAGGAGTGGAAAGTCTAATAGGGTTGCAGATGCTCTTAGCAGAAGGCAACTATTGCTGACAGAAATGCAGATTGAAGTGGTTGGGTTCAAGGAACTCAATAATTTGTATCCAGAGGATCCTGATTTTGGTGAAGCTTGGAAAGCTTGTACAGAACCTGTTACTCTAGACAGGATGAAATGGTTGGATTTCATCATCCAGGATGATATGCTATTCAAAGGGAGTCATTTGTGCATTCCACGAAGTTCTATGAGGGAGAATCTCATCAAGGAGAAGCATAGTGGAGGATTGGCTGGACATTTTGGTCGTGATAAAACCGTTGCTTTGGTTGGTGAGAATTATTATTGGCCACAATTGCAGCAAGATGTGAAGAAGTTTGTACAGAGTTGCAGAGTATGTCAGATGGTGAAAGGAGTGAAGCAGAATACAGGATTGTATCAGCCATTACCTGTACCAGAGAAGCCTTGGGAGGATATCAGCATGGACTTTGTTCTTGGTTTACCGAGGACACAGTGGGGACATGATTCAATTTTTGTAGTAGTTGATAGATTTTCAAAGATGGCACATTTCATTCCCTGCAAGAAGACTAATGATGCTGTTCATGTAGCAGAATTGTTTTTCAGAGAAGTAGTGAGACTTCATGGTTTTCCAAAGACCATAGTTTCAGATTGGGACACTAAGTTTGTTGGATATTTCTGGCGTACATTGTGGAAGAAGTTGAAGACAGATTTGAAGTTCAGTTCATCACATCATCCATAGACTGATGGCTAGACAGAGGTGGTGAATAGGAGTTTGGCAAATTTGCTGAGATGTTTGGTTGGAGATAAGCCAACGGGATGGGATTTGATTTTACCACAGGCAGAATTTGCATACAATAATTCTGTCAACAGGAGCACTGGTAAATCACCATTCCAGATTGTATATGGAAGTAGTCCAAGAAATGCATCTGAATTGAGGAAGATAGATAAAGGAGAAATAAGTAGTGCTAAAGCTAAGGATTTTGCAGAACACTTGAAGAACGTCCATGAGGAGGTGAGGAAGCATATTACCAAGATGAACGCACAGTATAAGGCTAAGGCAGATGAGAAAAGGAGGCATAAGGAATTTCAGGTTGGTGATGAAGTCATGGTTCATTTGCGGAAGGAGCGGTTTCCAATTGGTACATAACACAAGCTGAAAATGAAGAAGTTTGGACCATGCAGGATATTGAAGAAACATGATTCAGGAAACGCATATGAGGTAGAATTGCCTACTGAGCTAAATATTTCACCAGTGTTTAATATTTCAGATCTGACAGAGTATCATGAAGGAGGTGTTGAAGATGAGATCACAGCAGCACAGTGGAGTATTCCAGCAACTAGTTCAGACACTAAGGAGATTGAAGATATACTGGATAGTCGTGTTGGCAGAAGCACAAGGAACAGGACATATGAAGAATATCTGGTCAAGTGGAAAGGATGACCTATTGAAGATTCATCATGGCTAACAAAGGAGGAGGTTAACCATCTTGGTTTTCCTCTACACACCTAAGTCGTGACAGGGTCACTTCTCAAATTACCCCGGGTGTCTGATGCAGGAGCATCCTGGGTGTAAGAGCAATCTTGCATCACCCAAAAATATTTATGTTTTTATATTCAATAAGGGTTATTTTGTGCAGAGCTGCTATTTATGGAAAGTTACTATTTTTGGTGATTTTTGTATGTGCTCAGAATGATCTGATTTCTTTCTTGGAGGTTCATTTTGGTCATATAAGTCTACCAGTAAAGTTTCATTGCCAGATCAAGTGTATATTGGAAGATATTGAAGATTTTCGGTATTGGCAGCAGGGTACAGAAACTTTGAACTCAGTTTTGAAGGCTTTAGAGGCCCCAGATGAGGTCAAAAATTTGGGTGACGGGTACTTGTGCTGGTCAAGCCTGTAGAGCGCTTCGTGACATTTTCGAAATGGGGTTATAATAGCCGATCGGGTCAACTGGTGATGACTTATGGTCTTCGGAAGTTGGGCCACCTGAAATGGCGAAAAATAATTTTCTTCAAAATTTATGTTCGGGTTTCAAAGGTTATCTTGAGCCGACTATGATGTAATGAAATGTAAAATAAATTAATTCTAAGTTTGGTCGGCCTTATTGGCTAAAATTCTGGAACCTTCCCAGGCGGTGAAAAATTGCCTATATAAGGAAGGCTATATTATTGTCTTAGGCAGTTCAGAATAGTTCTGGGTAGTAGATCTGGGTATTGATTCGAGGCTTTGTCCTAAAGAATATTGTAAGGGAATGCCCGTGTGGCTTTGCATATTGTAATTCTAAAAGTTTGTAATTCCACATTTGTGGAGATAATAAGAAGCTAATTTTCTGTTCTTGCATATTGTTGTGGTTTCTCCATTTCTGTTATGTGTTTGTGGTATTAAGGGGAGCACCCTTCATCAAATATGAAGGAAGATGAAAACATTGCAAACTATGTTGAAAGAATCAAAGCAAGTGTAAGTGCAATTAGAGCTTCTGGAGGAACAATCTCAGATGAAACTGTTATAAGTAAGGTACTCAAAATATTACTCCCTATCTATGCAATAAGAGTATCAGCTATTCAAGAAAGAAGATGTGAAACAAACCACAATATAACTTTGGATGCTTTAGTTGGAAGATTGACAGCCTTTGAATTAGACAACTATGACAACTATGTTCCTAGTTCCAAAAATATTGAATCAGCATTTGAGGCCAAGGTTTCACTAAAGAAGAACAAGAAAATTAAAGAAGTTCAGTCAGAAAGTGAAGATGTATCAGAAGAAAGTTCTGATAGTGATCTTGAAATTGTAGAAGCATTACTTGCAAAGAAGTACTCTAGAGGGAAAGGTAAATATAAAGGTAAAACTCCTTTAATCTATTTTTCATGTGAAGAAATTGGACATATTGTAGCTAGGTGCCCAAACAAGCAAGTCAAGGAAGAGAAGAGAGGTCACAAGTACTATGGCAAAAAGAATTTCAAATCATTCAAGGATAAAGGTAAGAAAACATGTTTTATGGCTAAAAATTCTGATGATAGTGAAGAAGAAATTGTCTTTATTGCTATAAAAGATGAATCTGATGATGATGAAGATAAGATGGCACTTATTTCTCATATAAGCAAAGATGATATATGGATAATAGACAATGGATGTTCACACCACATGACTGGTGACAAGACAAAATTTGAATATCTAGAAGATTGTGATAGTGGTAATGTAAGATTTGGAAACAATGAACCTTGTTGTATAAAAGGAAAAGGAAGAATCTCATTAACCAAAGAACTCATATGTGATAATGCTTATTGGGTTGAAGGACTAAAACATAATCTTCTAAGTGTAGCACAGCTAATCAACACTGGTTTCAAGGTTGAATTCATGAATGGTCAAGCAAGACTACTAGATGAAAAAGGAAAACTCATTGGATCAGGCAAACAAACAAAAGGTAACTTATTTTATCTTGATCTCAGTGAATATTCATGCTTTATTGCTCAAATTGAAGAAATTTGGTTATGGCACAAAAGGTTATGTCATGTGAATTTTGATAACATGATAAAAATAAGCAAATTCAAGAAGGTTAGAGGCATTCCTACTTTGAAGAAACCTGATATTGGTCTATGTAAGAATTGTCAGATTGGCAAAATGAGTAAAACTAGTTTCAAGAGTAAGAACTATCAGTCTAAAGAAATTTTGGAAATTGTGCATACTGATTTATGTGGACCTATTGGAATACAAAGCTATACTGGAGATAAATTCTTTATTCTTTTCATTGATGATTATTCTAGAATGATGACTATTATGTATTTAAGAGAAAAATCAGAAGCATTTGAAAAGTTCAAATGGTATTTAGCAAGAGTGGAAAAGGAAACAGGGAAAAGATTGAAATGCTTAAGATCAGACAGAGGTGGTGAATTAATCTCCCATGATTTTAACAACTTTTGCATTGAAAGAGGAATCAAAAGATAGGTATCAGCTCCTAGAGCTCCTGAGCAGAATGGAATAGCAAAAAGAAGAAACAGATCTATTATGGATTGTGCAAGGACTCTAATGATAGAAAAGAACATCGCTATAAAGTACTGGAAGGAAGCTATCAGCACTGCAGTTCATACCTTGAACCGAGTACAATTGAAGAAAGACACATTCAAAACTCCTTATGAATTATGGTATGGCTATAAACCCAATGTAAGTTACATGAAAATATTTGGTAGCAAGTGTTATATCTTAAAAGAATCCAGAAGAAATAAATTTGATGTGAAAAGTGATGAAGGAATATTCCTAGGATATTCTAGCAAAAGCAAGGCATACAAATGTCTGAACTTATCTACTCACAAAGTCATAGAAAGTATACATGTAAAATTTGATGAGTTTGCAGAAAAGACTGCAGAAGAAAGCAAAAGGGAACCTGAGAACTACAGAAGATTCATTTACATTGAACTTGAAACATTGGCAGACACAACTATTAATAAGGAAACTATATCTACCGAGTTGAGCATAGTTACCGAGTCACAAACCGAGTCACAGGAAGAAGTTCAAACCGAGTCACAGGAAGAAATTCAGACCGAGTCTCAGCCTGAAGTTACCGAGCAAATATCTACCGAGCCTGAGCAACCTGAAGAAGAGATCCTAGAAGACAACAACATGAATCATTCAAAAAGTAAGGAACCTATATTAGCCAAATATGTCAGAAGACATCATACACCAGATCAAATTATTGGAAACAAATTAGATGGTACTATGACAAGAAGCAAGCTAAAAGGTACATGTCTTCTTACTGACTTTGAACCTAGAAATATCAAAGATGCATTGGAAAATGAAAGTTGGATTGAAGCAATGAATGAAGAATTAGAACAAATACAAAAGAACAAAACATGGACTCTTGTACCTAGACCTAAAGATAAGAATGTAATTGGAACAAAATGGGTATTCAGGAATAAGCTGAATGAAGATGGTCAAGTATCTAGAAACAAAGCTAGACTGGTATGTAAAGGTTATTCTCAAGAAGAAGGTATAGATTATGGAGAAATTTTTGCTCCTGTTGCAAGATTATAAGGTGTAAGAACTCTGCTTGCTTATGCAGCACACAAAGGATTTAAGGTATATCAGATGGATATAAAATCTGCATTTCTCAATGGAATTCTTGATGAAGTCTACATTGAACAACCTGAAGGTTTTGTTGATCCAGATAAAAAGGACATGGTCTGCAGGTTACACAAAGCATTGTATGGTTTGAAACAAGCTCCTAGAGCATGGTATGAAAGACTCCATAACTATTTGATTCAGATTAATTTCAAAAGAGCCAATGATAATAGCAATCTGTATATTAAAGAAGGACCGGATGACAAAATTGTATTGGCAGAAATATTTGTAGATGATACTATATTTACAGGAAATGAGGATCAGTGCAAAGAATTTTTAGAGAAAATGAACAAAGAATTTGAAATGTCTATGTTTGGCTTAATAAAATTCTTTGTTGGTCTTCAAATTCAGCAAAGCAAGAATGGTATATACATTACTCAATCTAAATACATTAAGGAAATACTTAAGAAGTTTGGTATGGAAGATTCAAAACCAGTTGGTACACCCATGTGTACTGGACTGAAACTTACCAAAAATGATGATTCAAAAGAAGTTGATCAGACCCTATACCGATCTATGATTGGAAAATTGCAGTATGTAGTACATACAAGACCTGATATTGCCTTAGCAGTCGGTATAGTAGCTAGATTCTCAGCAAAACCTAAGGAAAATCATATGATGGCAATCAAAAGAATCTTAAGATACTTAAGAGGAACTGAAGAATATGGTTTGTGGTATAAATTTGGAGGCAATCTAGACTTAAAAGTGTTTACTGATGCTGATTGGGCAGGGAACATTGATGACAGAAAAAGCACAAGTGGTGGAGCATTTTTTTTTGGAAAAAGACTGGTATCCTAGACTAGTAAAAAGCAAAATTGCACATCTCAATCCACAACTGAAGCAGAATATGTTGCTGCTGCAGTAAACTGTTCAAATATTGTTTGGTTTAAACAGTTATTAGAAGGTATGAAGGTTGAAATCAAAGAACCAGTTGTTATATTTTGTGACAATACCAGTGCAATAAACATTTCGAAGAATCCAGTGATGCATTCCAAAACCAAGCACATTGCTATTAAATATCACTTTGTCAGAGAATTGGTGCAGGACAAGGAAATCAAATTAGAATATATTCATACAAAAGAACAGATTGCAGACATTTTTACCAAACCATTACCTAAGGATGCATTTGTGTATCTAAGAGGTAAGTTAGGGGTCATTCCCCTATCTGAGGCTCACTAAATATAGTTTTAGTGATGCATCAACCAGAACATGATTGAAAATTAACTAGTTGATGTAGCATATTCAAGGAATCATTGCATATGAATCAGTACTTGAGGTACATTAATTTACACTAGTAATATGTGAATTGTCTTTGGCATGTGTTGTCAAAGAGGGAGTGTTTGCTATGAGCTATGTCTTTGCTATTACTTCAAGAAATTTTCAATAGTCAGAAGGAAGATTTTTTAGGATAAAGGAAGTTTGCTGATAGAGGGAGATTTGAATCTGAACCGAGCTAACTCTTTCAAATTTCTTATGCTATGACATATTGTGTTGCCATCAATGCCAAAGAGGGAGATTGTTGGAAATAATTGTCTGAAGGAAATTGCTACTCAAATTATGTATTGTCTTTGATGTCACACAATGTCATAGTCTGCAGCAATTAGTTCCTACCGAGCTCGGTCAGTCTGCTAGACAGGAAGATCAGTGACTACCGAGTCCAGTCGGTTATCAAAGAAAATCAGTGTCTACTGAGTTCACTCGGTTATCAAAGGAAATTTAGCATTTACCGAGTTTAGTCGGTCGTCAAAGGAAATTTAGTGTTTACCAAGTTCAGTCGGTTGTCAAAGAAAATTTAGTGTTTACCAAGTTCAGTCGGTTATCGAAGGTAAAGGATTGTCAGTGTTTACCGAGTTCCCTCGGTCTCTGAAAGATTGTAGAAAGTTATGGTCACCGAGCACTGTCAGCCTTTGAAGGATTTTTGCAAATAGAG
This sequence comes from Chamaecyparis obtusa, assembly GCA_027943335.1. Classification (NCBI taxonomy): domain Eukaryota; kingdom Viridiplantae; phylum Streptophyta; class Pinopsida; order Cupressales; family Cupressaceae; genus Chamaecyparis; species Chamaecyparis obtusa. The sequence continues at coordinate 363,117 of BSBK01009765.1, forward strand.
TTTGCTTAATTCAGCCGACTGTTATACTAAATAATGTCAATTTGACAAATCTAAAATCATATAAATAAAATGTCAAATGTGAAAAATAAATAAGAAATACAGCAGAAGATTTACAGAAGAAAGACAGGAAAGGTGTGTGCGAATTTGTGAAGGATGTTCAGATATCCTTAAGGTGCAGCAGAGATTTATTCGATCGGGAAGGATCACACTTATGCAAAATAGAGATCTGTAATCAGCAAGGCAGTTGCATTATTATACAGGTCATTTTTCATTGTTACCTTCTTATCATTGTAACAGTGAATTCTAAATATCTTAACCGAGTTGGTTTAACAACCACATTGTAAATCCTCTAACAAGGTGACAATTCCATTGAATTGTTTTCAAGACCTCTTACCAGGCCACTCCTAGTAGGGTGATTAAATCCTCTAACAAGGTCACACCTAACAGTGTGTTTTGTAACCTTTTACCAGGTTGGCTTCTAACCGGGCATCACTTCAAAAAAGTGAAAAATTAGTATCTAGATACATTGGTGGTTTTTCCCATATTGGGTTTTCACGTTAAATCTTGTGTCTCTTGTGTTCTTAATTGCTATCTTAATCATACACTAGTGCTGATGAATATCTAAAAGATAATTTTGCTAATACTTTCTGCATCTTCAAAGTTACTACAATCTATTTACTGAGTGCTAAAACAGATAACATTTTTAAGATATCCTAAGGGATCTGGAAAGAATAATTGTGAAGTGTTTATGGTTGACTGATTCACCCCCCCCTCTTAGTCACTTCATCCATATTCCATCAAATGACTTTCCATCATCGTGACTGAGTCTTCCTCAATTTTCATCAACGCTCACTGATCCATTATTCAGTCATTTCTCTTTCCCTAGCAAGTTAGTAGCATATACATATCTTAAATCATTTAACCATTCAACTAATCGAGATATTAGAACACACATTCAAACAACTATATATAATACTGCAATATATGTATAATATTTGGAAAAAAGGTATTTAGAGTATATCAACTATTATCTACCCATGGGTTTTGATGGTTTGACTGTACTTATAGCATATTCACAAGTTCAAATAATGAACAGCTATAACAAGTGTCTTAGAAATTTTTGAAATAGAGCATCAAAATATCATAAATCAAGGACAAATTATAGACCCATCACTTACCATAGTGTCCCTTTTTCATATTCAATCATTCCTTCAATTACCAACAATGCTCCCAACATTTCTCATATTTATCTTCCTTCCATTTCTTCTACTAATTATACCATTAATATCTTGGCTCAAACTGTGTCTTCTTTGCAACAAAAAATTGTCTACATGACTCAATACATGTTCAACATTCCTACTTGTGATATTGCTAGTCCTTTGTCTTTGAATATCATCCATGTTGTTATCCCTCAAAACATTGAGATTCTCACCTTGGGACCTATAATGGTAGGGGTGACCCTTTGACTCATGCTAAGACTTTTCAAACCATGTGTAGTGATTTCTCTCATGACCATAGGTTGATGGAAAATTTATTTACTAGAACCTTTTGGGATAAAGCCTTGCAATGGTATTGTTCTTTACCTCCTTATTCAATTGATTCCATTCAGAAGCTTGATAATGCTTTCATTCAACAATTTTAAAACAACATTGGTCCTCAAATTTATTTGATGGATTTAATTCATTTCAAACAAAGGTGTTAATAAAAAAGTTTGTGATTTCATTGGTATATTTAAACATTTGTATGCTCAAATTTCTTATACAGTGTCCGATGTTGATGTGCAATGTATTTTTATTGCTAATTTACAAAAATACATTAGGGATAAGATACTTCTTTATGAATTCTTTTCCTTTTCTCAATTGTATGAAGTACTTCACCATTATCAACTACAAGTGAGTCAATTTTACAACACCACTTCAATGTTTCCCATTTCCATTAATAAGAGTGATGCCACATCCAAAATTTTTAACAAGTTTCATAAACTAAAAACCTTAATCAAAATCAGCAACTCATCCAACACTATTAATGAACAAGTGGAAACAACATCCAAAGGTGTGGCTCCTTTGTCATCTATTTTTAAACCTACTCATAATTTTACTTAGCTTTCAGAATCTTTACATAATGTGATATTGAAGTTACATAATGCTAATGTGTTAACACTTCTTCCTGTCAAACCCATTGATACCTCCAAACCTAAATCCAAATACTTTGACCCCAAATCTTTTTTTCAATACCATCGTTAAGCTATCCATGATACTAAGAAGTTTTATTAGTTGAAAATTTTTATCCAAGACCTTATTGATTCCAATTCTATATCTATGGAAGGTGATAATAATAATGGAAATAAATTAGTTTCACTTCTTAACCAAAACTTATAAATCTATACCAACCTTTTTTCATCTAATTCAACCAATACTATTGATCAACCTTCTTGTTCTTCTCCTTGCATCAACTACAAGGAAAAAATTGATGAAGCTATCCATGCGGTCAATCAAGTTGAGTAAGTTAAACATAAACCTAAACCTCCATTTGAGCTTTAAATTACCTTTGACCCTACTAAGAAAACTAAAGCACCTGATGGTCCCCTATATATTGTTGTAAAGGTTTCTAGCCTTGCTTCCTATGGTATCTTTATTGATCCCACTTTCATAGTAAATGTGATAATTGAAAAATATCTTTATAGTAGACAATTGCAATGTGAATTCTATGATAATTATGATGTTATGATCAAAACTTGCAATGGTTTCCTTTATCCTTCCCATGGTTCCATTTCATTTCTTGTTTAAGTTAGTGGTAAAACTATTCATGTTACTTTCACTATCACCCCAACTTCTAATTAATATCAAGTCAAACTTGGTCTTCCATAGCTTACCTCCATGAAATTCATTGCTTCTCCTATTCATAAATGTGTTAAATTTCCTCATAAGGGAGAAATCATGAATTTTAACCATAATCTTGATCAGCCTTTAGTACCTCATGACTCAATTGACCTTTATTTCTTTTGGCCTTCTATGCCTCAACCAAATAAAACCTATCCCAACCATCTCTTTCAATCATACCAAGCCTACAAGGTTGAAAAGCTTTGTGAAATTAGAAAACCTAAGGATGTTTCATCTCTTTTCCCTGGACATGGACTTCTTTCTACACCACCTATTTATTATACACATACTTCTCAATTCATCTCTCAACCTAGTGTGGTTTATTCCATTCTTCCTCCTAAAGAAGAAAAGGACCTAGTGTTAATTGATCATATCCCAAACAATATTTCTAGTAAAACCAAACACAACCATCATGCTTTTGATCATTATCACAAGCATCATGATAGGGGTCATCAACATGCTTCTCAAAATGTTGCTTCACCTCATACACCTACTCATGCTTCTCTTCCCTTTGACCAACCCACGCTTGAGCCAATGGAGGAAGTGAATTTAAACAAAATCAAAATGAACAAACATGACAATGTTATTCCTATCTTAGATTCTATTATAATTAATCTAGATGAAGAATATACTCTTGATGACGATGTTCTTGATCCTAACAATGATATTCATGGTAGTGATTATGATGACTACTATTGATATTGGTCATGATTTACCAACTATGCTTTCACAATAATTATCTATCATTCCTAGTGATAGACACAGTGACCTATCTTTACAATATGGTCCTTGTTTGGAGCTAGCTATTTGTTCCATCTTTTGTGCTTGATGTTTCTCCTCTTGTGAGTTTCCCACCTTCCCTAAACACTATAGATAGAGATGGGTTGGGGGGGGGATGTGATGCACTTGACTAGCTCCCATTGTGCACTCAATTTCATGTGTTTTCCTAATGTAATGTGCTTCCCCTACGATGTGATGATTGTTATATGTTTTGCTTAGATTTCTTTAAATGACCTATGTTGCTCCCTTGGCCCAAGGTGATAAATGAATCACAATGTCATAAATATTCTTCTATTTATATCTCTCTTCTTTTATATGACATTAAATATTATGTCATACATGTGCCACTATTCATAAATGTGCCTTTGTGTTGTCTGATTGGGATGATGCAAAATGGTAGCTACCTATTCCTTTTGGTCTTCATGCTACCAACCCAAAAAGACTCTTCTTTGCAACTCTTACATGATTTTATTCCATTGTGCTTGTAGTTCTACTACCTTAAGGGGATGATGAAATTTCATTTTGATATAATATTTCACATATTATTATATGATCATATTGACCCCAGAGTTGGTAGATCCCTTCATGCTCTCTTTTGTCATGTGCTCATTTCCCTCGATTTGCCCTTTCTTGGGGGAATTTCATAGTGGAAACATTTTTTGTGGATGCATGTATGCTTTGTTAAAGTAATTGCTCTTGTTTAGGCATTTGTAATATTTTTAACACAGGGGCACACACTTTGCTCTATGTTTTACATTTTGCACACACACACATTTGGTCCTTTAACTAACCACCTTCTAGATCCCTTAATGGATACACTTTCCTTAAGCACAAATCCTCCTTCCCTTTTCAATCCCTAAGAAAGCCTACCTTCCCTAAGGACAAATCATTCCCTTTGGATCCCTTATTGGATACACTTTCCTTAAGGACAAATCCTTATTTTCTTTTTGATCTCTAAGGAAGCTTACCTTCCCTTAGGACATATCACTCTTTTGGATCCCTTGTTGGATATAATTTCCTTAAGAATAGATCCTACTTATCTTTTTGATCCCTAAGGAAGCTTACCTTCCCTTAGGATAGATTGTTCCTTTTCTAGATCCCTTATTAGATATACTTTCCATAAGGATAGGTCCTTGATGGATTGAACTAGCATAACATAGCATGTTATAACTATCAATGCCATCTTTTGCAACACCTTCTTTGTGTGGTTCACAGTAAGATGTACAATCTTACTAGGCTAGATAATCACACCCATCTCTCTCTCCTTCTCTCTATTGAGTGATGTCTCTCTTATCTTGGTTTTGGATTTGATGAGGACTTAAGTCACTTGGGGGCTTGATGTTTCTTTATCTCCTTGACCTTGCTAAGATCATCCTATGCATTTGATCTAATTTAGTGTGAGCATGAGTTTGTCTCATACTCCCACTATAGTGGGGTCTAAATGTATCATCCTAAAATGTTAGCACCCATAATTGGAGGCTCTAGGATCTATTAGACCCACTTTGGCGATTTAAAGGTCCAAATGTCTTTATGCTCTTCCATTTTCTTTCTCTAACACTTATCACACTCCCCTAGACCTAGGCTAGCTTCAAACAATGTTGAGAATAGGTTGACTAAGTCAACCTTGTCCTAGGACATTGTGTTTAAGTGGGCTTTGGGCCCCATGTCAGGTTTTGTCTTCCAAATCTTTCTTTGTGGTCTCAAAAATTAAACATTAACCATACAAAGTTCACATATAGAGTCATTAAAATTTAAACATTTGATAAATTAAATATTAAAAACATTGTCTATAAACATTAAAAAAAATGTACTAAAAAAAATTCATTTCCCTAAGATATTCAAATCATTGTATTACATGCTCTTAAGACATTCAAATCATCAAGTGTACTTAAATTTTGCATGTACATACATTTCAACATTTTCTTAAAAACAATATGAATTTGATGTTATAATAAATATTAAAAACATTGTATTAAAAATAAATTATTTTCCATAATAACACATTGGACATTTATGTATGCATTACAAGTTTTGGGAGACACAAAATATACACAAGATTTGTAAGGTTAGAGACACTTGAATTAATCCTAACATTTAATATTCAATGAAGGAAAAACATTATCTAACAAAGATAGGGAATTTATATTGGAACACCACTCCATGTTAAAAGTAAAACTGATGAATAATATGATCCTCATATATAGGATTCTTCTATTGGAAAGTCATGTTTTGGGAGCACTAGGGATCAATTAAGGGTTCTAATTTATGGAAACACTTATGTTGGAGTGATTGCATGCATAGAGTTTTGGTATTGGAGATAGTCTTGAAAATGACTAAGTACAGAATCAGAATGACAATATATTGTGGTACTGTTTTGGTCAGCGAAGATAATATATGATGTATTATCACTTGATAAGTTATATGAATATAGTTTGGGATATGTATGATCTTTAGTTAAGGTCACACGTGTTTTGGTGATGAGATTAGTAAGATAAAGTGATATTAAGGTATGCGAAGACAAAGAATCAGTGAAACAGGGCATATGAATAGTCATGATGATTGAGGCAAGGTTAGCTAGAATGGTAATGTGCTAAGTTAGATGGAAGTTGTATATTGTTGACACTTTGGTAGTATAAGATCACCGACTCTATGTTTATCATTTGCATATGTAATTATTATGTTTTGTAATGTATTTTGAGAGCCGACTAGATGGTAGAATTGATATAAGTATAGAGTCTTTTGTGGAAGTGATAAGTGTGATTGTGATGATGATATGATGGATGCAAATTCGGGATATAAGTAAGAGCAGATAGAAGATGAGAGATTAGTGATTGGCAAAGATATAACTGGAACCATCAAAGCATCGAAGATGCTTATTTTGTTCACTATTTGAAGAACACTTTTATGACTATATTTTGATTGTAAGAGATGTAAGCTCACCACACCTTTAACAAGTTTTTTGTATACCCCTAATAGGATTTTTTATTCCTCTAACAAGGAAATGTACTATATAATACTCAACTCCTAATAGGGCTAGATCTCCTAACATGGATTCAATATTTTAGTGCATAGTTGTGGGTACCATCCCCATTGGGGTTTTCCCTTGGCCAGGGTTTCCTTGAAAAAAAATAATGGTGTTATGAGTTATGTGTTGTGTGTTTATGTTCTTTTCATTTCTGCATTCATATGGTTTATTTTCAATTGGTTGAAGTTTAATTTGAATTTTTGTAATAATGATTCACCCCCCCTCTCAGTATTACTTAATCCTAAGAATTGGTATCAGAGCTATAGGCCCTTGGAGAGAAAACCTAATAGCTTAAGGGAGATTAGAATGGAGTCAAAAAGTTTGCAAGAGAACTTTGAAGTAACACTTGATGACCTGGACAAAGAAAAGGCTGAGAATGGAAAATTGAAATTAAAATTGAGGAGAGTAGAAGGTTTCATCAAGAAAATAAAGGAACAACTCAAGATTTTAGAAAGTTAGAGACAAGACCTTATGGATAAGATCAAAGAGGATTCAAACAATGATTAACATTAGAAAAAGTAAAGAAGATAGAGCAGGAAAAAGAACAAATAAATATTCTAATTCAACATGAAAAAGATGCAAGAGACAATGTTGAAGAGACTCCAAAAGAAGAAAATGTGTAGATAGGACAAATGAAGACTGAACTTGATCACTACAAGGAGTTGGAGAAGTACAATCAGATCATTAAAGGTGAACTCACTCAAGACAAATTACACATTAAGAAGTTACACATGAGCAGTGATAAAATTGATGAGCAAAGAGAGAGATAGAAACCTAAAGGAGACATGACTAGAATTAGATACAATGAAGGTCAGTGTTCTAAGACTCATGAAGAAACACATGAAGTGAAGACTAAAGAAAGACCTACTCTTGAAGAACCTAAATTCTAGACCAGACCTTTCAGAGGTAGATGCTTTGGATGCAAAAAAGTTGGACACATGAAAAGAGATTGCAGAGGTAAAGGCCCTTTCAAACCCTTTAATGGTTATTGTTATAACTGTTATGATTATGGACATAAGAAAGAAGAATGTAGGAAACCAGATCAGTCAAGGAACAAGCAAGATGTATCATCTTAAAATGGAAGCACTTCCATGGTAAGAGCATTTAGCCCTCCGAGTAAGTGGTTTGGGGTCATGTCGAATGCCTTGAATGGATATTTGACTTGGATCTAGCTTTTCCCCCTATTCTACCCCATTTTCCACTTCTTTCTAGCATTTTCTTCCATCCTAAACTGTAAACTTGAGATTCTTGACCATAAGGTCAAGGTCAACCTTTTTAGGTCAAGGTCACCCTTGACCCTAACCTAGTCAGGGTCAACCTTAACCTTGACCCTAGGGTTTGGGATCTTCGGTGTTAGTTTCTAGTTTTGGGATCTCATCAAAATCTTGCATTTTCCCTCTTTGGGGCCACTATTTCTCAGATTAGCATCAAATTCTCAAATTAATATTTGAGGTGGACCTTTCTTGATATTTGTATAAGATTCCTAATTTATTATTAGAGATTAACCTTTCTCAATTTTTGTGCCTAATGCCCAAATTAACTTTGGGGTTGGCCTTACCTCAAATTTTGTAACAAGGCTCTTAAATAATTATTTATTTCTATATTAAGGGTGGTCCCCTCCTAGAGTTTTGTGTCAAGACTTTAATTTAATTTCCTCTCCATGTGCACCTCTCTAGAGTTTTGTGCCATGGGCCCTTAATTATTATTTTCTATGAGGCCTCTCTTGTGCCCTAGATCACTATAAAAGGGAGCCTTCCTCTCTCATTTTGATCATCAAGTATCTCATCATCAAGTTTCTCAATCTCTCAAGCTCTCTAGTGCAAGCAAGAAAGAAGATCAAGCCTTCAACCATCCAATTCATCAAGGAGATCCATTGGTAGCCATTGAAGGATTCAAAGCTCTATGGAGCTCTCTTGTTGAAGACTCCTCCATTTCCATTCAAGCCTCTTCCTATTCCAAGATCCATTCAAGATTGGTGTTGAAGATCTAAAGACAATTGATTAGAGACATCTTACATTTGATTCTACATTCATCCATTCTTGTGGATTCAAGGATTCAAATCCTCCACAAGGGTTTCAACTCAATCAAGGTGAATTGTTTCATTTACTTTGTTTATTCTAGCAATTTCAATTCAATTTCAAGGTTAATTTCTAAATTGGGGTTTAAATAAGGCAAACCCCCCCCCAAAAAAACCAAAAAATCTCTTTTTCTTGTAGGTACAAGTGGGGAACTTCAGATCTGAGAGTAGATTTGGATACCATTTTCATCAAACTTTTGAGATCTGCAAACAAAGTCAAAGTTGACCTTCATTTTCCTAAGGTCATCCTTGACCTTTTTTAAGGTCAAAGTTGACTTGATCTCATCTTAGAAAAAGATTTCTAGGTTTTGTAGATCTTGTAGTTTCAGTTTAAGAATGCAAGAATCAACAATTTTTGAGATCGTTTCATAGGGTTTTTAGCCGATTCTTTTTCAGAGGTAAGTACCTTTATCTCTTAATTTCAATGCTATTCATCTATATTTACTTTCTATATCAATACAATTTCATGTAAGTGTAAAATATTGGCTTTGGGGTCTATTTTATGTGCAAGCCATTGTTCTAGGACCCCATACACTATTTTATCTATTACATTTTGGTGAACTTGACACACTTTCCCTCCTTTCTTTTGTGGATTTAGATGCTCTATTATGTTCAATCTTCCTTTGTATTCCATTGTGTGTTCACTGTCACTTTACATTTTGGTGAACCCAACACACTTTCCCTCCTTTCTTTTGTGGAATTAGATTCCCTATTGTGTTTGATTTCCTTTTCATGCTTATAAGTTTCATTTGAATGCATTTGGATATATCTAGATATATTTGTTATCATGTTGCACAACTTGTTTCAAATATTTTCCAAAAATTCTTCTATAACTTTTGGGATTATACAACATTCTCCTCTTACCTTACCAATGCATAACATTACACCTAGAATGACTTTATCTAGTGTGTGTGATGTTGCTTCATCCTCTTTTGAATTTCCTTGTAAGGATATATTAGAGAAAGAAGATGACCTTAATCTATCTCTCCATCATATTTCTCTTTATGGAGATGAGTTAAAGATTGATGGTGATTCTTCTCCTAATATATGTCCTTTCTATGAGCCTACTTTAGAATATAATTTACCTTCTTTCCCCTCTAGGGATCCTAAATTGTGCTTTATTGGTAGGGATGATAATCCTCCTATTTGGGATGAACCTTTGGATTTGGATGTTGATTACTCTCTTCCTCATGACACCATTGTAGATGATCCCTTGGATAAAGACATTGATTTATCCCCTCCTCATGAAGAATCTTTGATACAAGAGGGTGATTTATTAATGGATGACATATTCATACATGATGATAACTCTTTTTCTACAACACACTCCCCTTATGCAGACAATTTAGTGAAAGAAGATGATATTATAGATGCTTTACCTCCATTTGAGATTCCTTCTAGTGATGAGGCATTAGTGGAGAATGATATGAATTCCCTTAATGCTCTCCCTTTTAGTGATGATCCTATGGAGAATCAAGATCTTACCTCATCTCCTCCTAGGATGTCCTCTTGGATTCCTTTATATGAATCTATTTTTAGTGTTGAGATGACTAATATGGTTTATCCTAAACCCTTGTTGACTGTCAAAGGTTGTCCTTGCATTACTATCAAAGGTAAACCTATGGAGTCTTTCAATGATCAAGATTCTATAGCTCACACATATCATACTAGGAATAACCCTCAACCTAATCTGGTGGTTTCTACTTCTTTGCCACCTTCTCAACCTATTCTTCCTCCTCCACCTTGTCTTCCTAGCAAGGAGTATGATTTGATAAACCAATTGCAAAATACTCCTACCAAGATTTCTTTATGGGAGCTTCTTCAAACTTCACCTACCTACTATGAAGCCTTGCAAAAATCTCTAGCAACTCTTCCCACTCCACTTCCTAATCAAGAGAACATCAATAACTTCTTACAATGCATGCTTGCTACCCCGAGTTCTCCTGATATTGTATTTACTAAAAAGGATTTACCCTCTAAAGAAGTTCAAAATCAATATGATGCTCTTATGGTTGCTGTTACTATCAATAAAAGTATCATTTGTAGGACCTTGATTGATAATGAATTTGGGCTTAATATTTATAGCATGGATATGCTCAAAGTGATTAACACTGATCTTTCAACTATTCAACCTAACAATGTTCCTATATGTGGCTTTGATAACATTGCTAAGAACACTTTAGGCATCATTACCTTACCTATCAAAGTAGGACTGGTCATCCTAAATACACCTATTCATGTTATGCTTGGACCTCTCAATTATAACCTTCTTTTGGGTAGACCTTGGTTGCATGAGATGCATGTCATTCCTTCCACCCTTCACCGTAAAGTCAAGTTTATACATAATCATGGGATGTATATACTTCATGCGGATGATGCACCTAATCCTTGTCTTAATATTCAAACTCACACTATTCCTATTCCTAATAGTAATCCTTCTTCCTCTAATGGTCTTCTTGGCGATGATTGGGGAACCTTGGATTTTACTCCTACCTTTATGGGAGAATATAAGTTTAATGATCTTGATTTTATGAAGCAAAAAAGAGAATTTGAACAACAAGTTTTTACTTCTAAAGCCCTTAGTAATAACTTTGTCACTGCTTCTACCCACAATACATCTATCAAATCTACTAAGGATGATATTGTGACTACTCAAGTTCCATTGACTCCTTTTGATATGGCTTCTTGTTATGGTCCTGGTTATCATTTTCTTGTTAAACAAGGATTTAATAGTCAAGGATGTAGTAAGCATAAATAGGGAATTCAAATGCCCTTACACACTGGGGGGCATGAGCATTCTTATGGATTGGGATTTAATCCTCGACAATAAATCAATGTTAACAACATCTCAAATAACACTTCAAAACATGATGAAACTGTGAAGGAATTAGACCAAGAAGTTCTTTTGCCTAAACTCCTTCATGCTAAGATGATTACTAGACCTAAACGCAAAAAGAAATGTAGTCCACATTTGAAAACTCTTCCTTTTTGTTTATATCATAGATTTCATGATCACTCTACTAATGAATTTCAAGCTTTACATTATAAGATTAGGCAGCTCATTGATAGTAAGGTTATTTATATAGCATGTGGTAATGAGTTGTATTTCAATACTGTTTTCCCTAAATAACATCTATGTTCCTATTATGGAACTCCACATTATGTAAACAATGTTAGCCTAATACTTGGGGGCTAATTGTCTTGCATAGTGATGTGAGTGATATAATAGGTCCCTTTCCATCCTTGTTCCTACACTTGGGGGGCAAGGATGTCATCTCCTTCATTTCTATCTTTTTGGGATTCACCTTTTTCCTTGGTTAAGCAGTATCTATCTATTATGTGATACACAATCATACATGAACATTTTGGTTTGCATTGAGGATCTTTGTCCTTGATCACAACCTATTTCATTGTTTGACATTGGGTTTCCATGGTGGATAAATCTCTCACCTTGGAAGCTGAACAATGTGCTATCCCTCACAAGGGTTACTTTTTCACTTCTTGCATGATATCTCTTTGCATTCATCCCTTCCATGGCCTTATAGGAGCTGTGACCTTCTTGGCTTGGACTGGGTGTTGTCTATGGATATTGTCTTGATGCTGAAGAAGGCTTTATCCTTGTTCTTTTCTTTCCTTAACATGTCAAAATAGTATGTTTTTGCCATATTAAGGAGGGGGGCATATATACGGCCTCGCTCATTTTATATTATGTATTTTTGTTCTAACCTTTTGTTTTGTAGCATGCTAAATCTCAGAAGGTAACGCACATAAGTTGCTAAATCCTAAAGGGACATGCATTTACAATTTCAAATATGGTAAATCTTTTGAAGGTAATGCACATAAGTTTCTAAATCCTGAGGAGACATGCATTTTTCAAATTTTTCAATATGCTAAATCTTCCGAGGGTAATGCACATAAGTTGCTAAATCCCGAGGAGACACACATTTCATATTCATGGTGATACAAGAAGGTGGATCCATGGGTACTTTATAAAAGCCATCAAAAGATGCACTACATACATGTACAAAGTTGCCAGAAGGCGCACAACATTATGGGGTGACTATCAAGTATTTTCTTGGTGGGCCATCCTATCCTTTTGTGGTTCATAGTGAGATACACACATCTTACTAGGCAAGCTAGCCACTCCTCTCTTCCCTTTTCTCTCTTTTTCACTAATGTCTCTCTTATTGAAATCTTGGAGTTGATGAAGACTCAAGTCCCTAGGAGCTTGAGGATTCCTTTGTCCCTTTAACTTCAATAAGATTAGCTTTTTCTTTATGATCTCCTTTACCAAGAGTTTGCATCGAGTCCATACTCTTGCTAAAGTGGGGGCTTAATGTATCATCTTAAAATGGAAGCACTTCCATGGTAAGAGCATTTAGCCCTCTAAGTAAGTGGTTTGGGGTCATGTTGAATGCCTTGAATGGATATTCGACTTAGATCTGGCTTTTCCCCCTGTTCTACCCCATTTTCCACTTCTTTCTAGCATTTTCTTCCATCCTGAACTGTGAACCTGAGATTCTTGACCATAAGGTCAAGGTCAACCTTTTTAGGTAAGGGTCAACCTTGACCCTGACCTAGTTAGGGTTGACCTTGAACTTGACAATAGGGTTTGGGATCTTCGGTGTTAGTTTCTAGTTTTGGGATCTCATCAAAATCTTGCATTTTCCCTCTTCGGGGCCACTATTTCTCGGATTAAGCATCGAATTCTCAAATTAATATTTGAGGTGGACCTTTCTCAATATTTGTATAAGATTCCTAATTTATTATTGGAGATTAGCCTTTCTCAAGTTTTGTGCCTAATGCTCAAATTAACTTTGGGGTTTGCCTTACCTCGAATTTTGTAACAAGGCTCTTAAATAATTATTTATTTCTATATTAAGGGTGGTCCCCTCCTAGAGTTTTATGTCAAGACTTTAATTTAATTTCCTCTTTGTGTGCACCTCTCTTGAGTTTTGTGCCATGGGCCCTTAATTATTATTTTCTATGAGGCCTCTCTTGTGCCCTAGATCATTATAAAAGGGAGCCTTCCTCTCTCATTTTGATCATCAAGTATCTCATCATCAAGTTTCTCAATCTCTCAAGCTCTCAAGTGCAAACAAGCAAGAAGATCAAGCCTCCAAGCATCCAATTCATCAAGGAGATCCATTAGTAGCCATTGAAGGATTCAAAGCTCTATGGAGCTCTCTTGTTGAAGACTCCTCCATTTCCATTCAAGATTGGTGTTGAAGATCTAAAGACAATTGATTGGAGACATCTTACATTTGATTCTACATTCATCCATTCTTGTGGATTCAAGGATTTGAATCCTCCACAAGGGTTTCAACTCAAGCAAGGTGAATTGTTCCATTTACTTTGTTTATTCCAGTAATTTCAATTCAATTTCAAGGTTAATTCCTAAATTGGGGTTTGACTGAGGTAAACCCCCCAAAAAACCAACCAAAAAATCTCTTTTTCTTGCAGGTATAGGTGTGGCACTTCAAATCTGAGAGTAGATTTGGATACCCTTTTCGCTGAACTTCTGAGATCCATGAACAAAGTCAAAGTTGACCTTCATTTTCTTGAGGTCATCCTTGACCTTTTAAAAGGTCAAAATCAACCTGATCTCATCTTAGAAAAAGATTTCTGGGTTTTGTAGATCTCACAGTTTTGGTTTAAAAATGTGAGAATCAATATTTTTTGAGATCATTTGACAAGGTTTTCAGCTGATTCTTTTTCAGAGGTAAGTACCTTTATCTCTTAATTTCAATGTTAGTCATCTATATTTACTTTCTATATCAATACAATTTCATGTAAGTGTAAAATATTGGCTTTGGGGTCTATTTTATGTGCAAGCCATTGTTCTAGGACCCCATACACTATTTTATCTATTACACAAGATTACATCAGAGAAGAATCAACAACCAAGATCACATGTTTCAAATGCAATAACTTTGGACATACTGCAAGGTATTGTAAACTATAGATAAATCAAGATAGAAGGAGACCACCTACATGTTACAAATGCAACAACTTAGGACACATAGAGAAGTTTTGCAGATATAATGGAGAGGACAATAGAAGAGGACCAAGAGGACCACCTCCTATGGTTATAAAGAAGAATATTGGTGACAGTGGTAAAAGTCTTACTGAGTACATGGATGAATTCAAGGATTATTTTAAGAGACCAACAGATGGAGATGATGGTAAGATATTGAAGGTAAAAGAATTCAATAGGGCATTGGTTCAAGGAGAGACAGTAGATACTACTATGTCTTCGCATGATGAGTACATTGAGACATCAACCTAGAAGGCCACACAACCTTAAGGGGAGTATTGGATGTAGATAATAGAATATATCCTGCCCCTAATTATGTGGAATGACCTCATGCAAGCTTAGATATGGTGTGTACAAACACTATGGAGTTTATGTTTGAGATCATAGCACTTGGAGTCTCATATTCTGTGACGACAAGATTTTGTCTGATTGGACAACATGCGAAGTTGAGCTACCTGTGATTAATGCACTTACTCAACCTGTGATGGATAAAAGAGCTTGAAGCATATCATTCTATACCATTTGATAATCAACAACCAAGGAGAGAAATGTGAAGAAGCATTTCAGCCACCTAGCAGCCACATTGTGTGATCATTTTGAGAAGAAGTTCTAGAATTTAGCGTGTTAAAGGTATTTAGAATTTATACTCTTTCAAAAGCTATGGATGCAATGATTATATATGATGTTGTTGATAGACCAAGGTATAAGTTCAAGAGGCACCCATTTAAGTCTTGTGAGGATGATCCAGAAGGAACATTTTCACAAACCCCTTACGACGTGTTGCATGTTGAAGATATTAGAGCTTACATCCATTGTAAATAGAGACTATAGGAGATGTTGATATCTATAGTGAATTATATGGCATAATAGAAGTAGATGGAAATATGGTAGAAGATTTTAAGCATTTGGAAGACCAGTCCATTATCAAGTTGACCCTTCTAACTAAGTTTAGAGAAACTGAATGGTTCAAGATAATCCTAAGAAGAATCCATGACCAGTTTATATGGATTGGAGAACAACTATTTAAGATATGTAGCCAAATGATCCATGAGATAACTGGATTGGATAATACTGGAGCCCTTACAGGAGTTGAGAAGAATATTAGAAAACAAGCTGAAACCCTAACCCATTCTAAGTGGGATAAGAGAGCGATGACTCTGAATAACATCTTTTAGCAAGATGTGAGATTGGTAGCAATGATATTAGGTTACAAGATGTTCCACAACAATAGACCTAACTCTATATCAGCTGGAGTAGTTATGATGGCATATCGAATGGTTAAGGAAAACAAGAAATATAACCTATGAGAAGTTATAACACAACAATTTTTACAAAATATGAAAGTTATCAAGAAAGAAAAGTCAAAGGCATTCAGGTTTGGTTCACTTTTGGTTCATATGTACATCTACATTGAGTGAAAATTCCCTAGAATGAACCCTAGAGAATGGAAGACTGATGTATCTACTGGTATTCAAATCTCTGAGAGCTACCAAAGACAAGATAAGAATAGGGTAGATGGAGAATTGTTTGCAATGACCAAAATCATTCAAAGGAAAATGAAGGAAAGATATAGGATACCTGAAGAGATTGTTGAGAAATATAAAGACACAATCTGTTTCATGGTTGAATCTGACTATGTGTTCTTTGAGGAAGTAGAGCCTAGGAAGAAATCATGTTACCCTATGGGGTATGAGGTTAGTTCTAAAGTTCTCACAATGCAAGTTGATCATGTACTTGTAGCAGAGATAGACACATCAAAAGTGAGATGGGGAACTTACTGGGAAAAGTCTGAAAAGGTTAGAGAAGAATAAGAAAAAGGGACAAGGAAGAGAAAGATTGACAAAATAGTTGAGGATATTACTCTGAAGGTAGAAATCACCAGGGAGAAACTGAAGAAAATAAGGACAAGGTTGACAAAAGGATCTTCCAGCATGGAAATTGATGCACCTCTCCCTTCTGAATGTGAAAAGACAATAAGTCCTACTCCTGATATAATTGATTTATCATCTACACATGAGAAGACTGCACAAGAAGTTGTACTCATGAGCACACCTAGGAGATCTACAAGATCTAGCAAACCAAGAAGCTCTAAAAAACAAGAGGTAGAAGTAGAAATAAAGAAGAAAGAGGACAAAGTGATTGAGAAGGAACAAGAAAAAGAAGTACAAAAGAGACCACAAGATCAGTGGAAGCCAAATATCCCTATGTTGCAAAAGAGAGTGATAAGAGATGAAATATGAAGATAGTAAACAAATTTTATGAAGTAATTGAGCACTTGTTAGTTTTCAAGAAGAATTTATTAGAGATAGAAGGAATTATCCCCAAGGACTTATATAGAAAGTTGGAAATAAGAAAATAGTTAGCACAGTCTGAGGATGAGAATATAAGAAACAAGGCTATTGAAGACATGTTGCCAGTAGTCTCTATACAAGAGAAGGAGAGAATCATAAAAGAAATTAAACCTTTGTTGAGGACTAAGGCTAGACTGGTGAAAATAATGGAAAGAAAGTATGATGAAGTTATTGAAGACACACAAAAGGCATTGGACCAAATTCTTATGACCAATACACCTGAGAAGACCTCACCTCCCAAGGTTACCAAGCCTACACCTTTGGGAATGGAAGAAAGTTCTAAGATAGTGGAAATGAGTGAACAAGCTAGTGAAGTTGACATGCAACCAATATTCTTTGTCTCTAGTGTGCCTGTTGTGTGTGTGAAATTGTACCTATCTGTAGAACACAACACTTCAGTAAAACATTAGAGGTTAACAAATCTAAAAATCTGCAAATAAGACAAGTATTGTTAACCAGGCGATTTATTGCCTTCTAGTAGGTGTGAGTATGGTAGTTCTCAGAAATGACTGAGATCAATGACAATGCAACACCTAATTGAAGGATTTAATGATGAAAGCTAATGAAAGATGGATGCAAATAAAACTAATTTTTTTTGGTATTTTCTATGCAATATGGATAAAAAAACTGTATGAAAATTGATCTAAATCTAAATGCAATCTAATCTAACAATGATATGAATGTTATGAAACAAATGAAAACTATGATAATAAGAATCTAAAAAATTAGCACAATCTCACAAATCACCAGATCGCACGAGCAAGATTCTCCAAATTCACAATGGGTTGAGGATGTAGGATTGTTTTGAAAGGACCGAGCCTTGTTTATATAAAAATCCAAGGTTTGAGAATGCTTATAAAACTCCTTGATGAACTTAGATTGATTTTTGAGTTATTGATGAAGGGTGCTCCCCTTAATACCACAAACACATAACAAAAATAGAGAAACAACAACAATATGCAAGAACAAAAAATTGGATTCTTATTATCTCCACAAATGTGGAATTACAAACTTTCAGAATTACAATATGCAAAGCCACATGGGAATTCCCTTATAATATTATGTAGGACAAACCCTCGAGTCAATACCCAGATCTACTTTTCGAGTCAAGGGTCCATAAATACTGCTAAATTTTTTGATAAACTTTCTGTAAAATCTAGCTAGACCATGAAAAGATCTTACCTCAGTAGCACTCCTTGGAGTAGGCCATTCAAGGATAGCCTGTACCTTCTCTGGGTCCATTTTTAGACCTTCTCCTGAAACTACAAACCCCAAATACACTAACTCTTTCTTCACAAAACTGCACTTCTTCAAATTAATCAACAATTTCTCTTCTCTCAACTTCTCAAATACCATAAAAATATGCATCATATGCTCATCCAATGTCTTACTAAAGATCAAAATATCATCTAGGTAAACAATGACAAACTTACCCAAAAATTCTTTCAGAACCTCATTCATGAGCCGCGTGAAAGTGCTCGGTGCATTGGTTAACCCAAAAGGCATGACTAACCACTCATATAGTCCTTCCTTTGTCTTGAAGATAGTCTTCCATTCATCTCCTTCTCTGATCTGAATCTGGTGATATCCACTCTTCAAATCTATCTTTGAGAAATACACAGCTCCACTCAAACAGTCCATAATATCATCCATTCGTGGCAATGGAAACCTATACTTGATTGTGATCTTGTTTATTGCTCTAGAATCTGTACACATCCTCCATTCTCCATTCTTCTTTGGTGCTAATACTACTGGTACAACACATGGACTTAGGCTCTCCCGGATCAATCCTTTCTGTAATAGTTCATGTACTTGTCTATTCAACTCCTCACTTTCTATAGGTGTCATTTTGTGTGCTACCTTATTCAGAAAACTTGCTCCTGGGATCAAGTCCATCTGATGACTGATCTTCCTGACTGGTGGTAATCCATCAGGCATGTTATCGGATACAATATCCTGAAACTCATTCAACAAATCTGCAACTTCTACAGGAACATCTTCTACTTCCTCTTTACTAGCTTTTGGAATTAAAGCAAAACATACATGCTCATGCCTCATACCATCTAGGAAATTTCTTCCATCAACAAAAGTTATCCTTGCATTACCACATACCTTTTCTTCAGTCTCCTTTAATGGTTTTAGCTTATGTTGCACTCCATCTTTTTCCAGGGAATAAGTATTCGCACGACCATCCTGTACAACACATCTATCAAACTACCATGGTCTACCCAACAACATATGACATGCATCCATAGATATGATATCACACAATACCTCATCTTGGTATCCACCAATCTTGAACTTCACCAGGCATTGTTCATTGACCATGACCTTGTGGTCATCCTGTACCCAAGCAATCCGATATGGTTGTGGGTGTTTCTATGTCTTGAGCTTCAACTTTGTCACCATCTCTTCTGACACCAAATTGTCAGTGCTTCCACTATCAATAATCACATCACAACATTTACCTTCACACTTGCACCTGGTGTGAAACAGGCTCCTCCTTTGCTCAGGTTCATTCTCACCACTCAATAGGACTCTTCTGTTAATCAACGTTTCTCCTCTTTCAGCATCTTTAGAATTTGATGATCTGGCATCTTCATCTACATGTGCAACTCTGGCCTGGCCTTCATTTCTCTTGTCTATTCTGCCTTGGCACTGAGGACATTCATATGCCCTATGACCTTCTTCTCCACAGTGAAAACATGTTCCACAGAAGCCACCTCTTCCAGATCCTTGTCCTCTTCCTCTTCCTCTCTGATCTCTATTATTCTGATCTTGGAAGCGATTGGAATTATTTCCTCACTGATTCTGACTACTACTGGCCTCATCCTTCTTTTTCGGATCTTCATTTTGGCCACCATATGACCGTCCACTAGATCATCCACCGTGACCTCTTCTATTTTGTCTACTCTCAAACTTCTTGTTCATCTTTTCCTCTACTTTTAGGGAAAACTGGTATGCCTCTTCAATACTGTTCATTCGAACTAGATTCAGCTCCTCCTAAATGCTTGGCCTTAATCCATTAAGGTATCGGGCAACTTTCTCCTTATTAGCTTCTGCATGGCCTGTTCTGATGAGGAGTCGATAGAACTCCTCTGTATACTCCTGAACAGATCTTCCTACTTGCTTCAAACTTTGCATTTTCTTTAGTAGGTCAAGCTCATAATTAACAGGAATGAACTGTCGCTTCAATTTATCTACCATCTGATCCCATCTTGTGATTTTATCTTTCCCTCTTCTATTTCACTCCAATTGAATCTCTTGCCACCATATCTTCGCATGACCTTTCATTCTGGCCTTTGCAAATTTGACCCTATCAGGATCCTCAACATCTTC
This sequence comes from Chamaecyparis obtusa, assembly GCA_027943335.1. Classification (NCBI taxonomy): domain Eukaryota; kingdom Viridiplantae; phylum Streptophyta; class Pinopsida; order Cupressales; family Cupressaceae; genus Chamaecyparis; species Chamaecyparis obtusa. Next base: position 383,605 of record BSBK01009765.1, read on the forward strand.
ATACTCAAAATATTCCTCACATTCATTGATCTAGTCCATCAATTCCTCTGGGTTAAGATTTCTAGAAAATGTAGGAACCTCAATCTTAGGTCTTTTTCCAATCTTGGAAATCACCCGAAAAAGTCTTTCTTCCTCCTGGTTCACAACTTCAGCTTCTCCTTCTTGATATTCTTCTTTGGCTTCATCCTCACTTTCATCTCTGACATTAAGATTCATTCCTCTGTGAATCTCTTCTTGCAATGCTCACACTTGTCTCTGCAGCTCTCCAACCTCAGGTGTCACAGCACCAGCTCTTCCACCACGTTCTCTTTGTGGAGGCATTTTTGTGATGCGCACTGAAACCCTAACCATGGTCCTGGTGCAAACTGCCTCACAGTCGGTGATCTATTTACACACTCAAGAACTCCTGCTCTGATACCACTTGATGAAGGGTGCTCCCCTTAATACCACAAACACATAACAGAAATAGAGAAACAACAACAATATGCAAGAACATAAAATTAGCTTCTTATTATCTCCACAAATGTGGAATTACAAACTTTTAGAATTACAATATGCAAAGCCACATGGGCATTCCCTTACAATATTCTGTAGGACAAACCCTCGAGTCAATACCTAGATCTACTACCCAGAACTGCCCTAGACAACACTACGGGCCTTCTCTATATAGGCAATTTCCACCGCCCGAGAAGGTTCCAAAAATTTAGCCCTTAGGGCCGACCAAACTTAGAATTATTTTATTTTACAATTTATTACATCAAAGTCTGCTCAAAATGAGTTTTGAAACCCAAACAGAAATTTTGAAGAAAAATTATTTTCCGCCATTTCAGGTGACCCAACTTCCGAAGACCATAAGTCATCGCCCGTTGACCCGATTGGCTATTATAGCCCCATTCTGGAAATGCCACGAAGCACTCTACAGGCTTGAACAACCCAAATCGCCCATCACCCAAATTTTCAACCTCATTCGGGGCCTCTAAAGCCTTCAAAACTGAGTTCGAAGTTTCTATACCCTATTGCCAATACCGAAAATCTTCAATATCTTCAAAACTACACATGATCTAGCCATGAAACTTTGCTGGCAAGCTGATATGACTGAGATGAACCTCCATATGTAAAATTAGACATTCCGAGATTGTAAGACCAACTTACTAAAAATAGCAAGTTTCCATAAATAGTAGCTCTGCACAAGATAGCCCTTATTGAATACAAAAATAGAAATATTTTTGGGTGATGCAAGATTGCTCTTACACCCAGGATGTTCCTACATTAGTTATCAAAAAAATAGAAATAGTTAACTCACAAAATCATGCAAAAATAGATTTTTAACTCAAATTAGGAGTTTAGATCACTCAAATATGCTTTTTAACTCACAATCAGAGGTTGAGTCCAAAAAGTTAACAAATTGATCTTAATAGTTGATTTAGAGTTTAACTTCTTTCCTGATTGTGCATGGATAATTATGAAGTTATTTAATATTTCACATGTTTTATTCTCAACTTAATTGATTTTTGAATAAAAAATAACTGATTTATGGGTTAATCAATTATTTAATCAAACTTTATCCCAAAACTATATCATTAAATTTGACAATTCGATTTAATCAATTAAATAAATGCTCAATTGATTATTTTGAACAATTTTGATTTATTGTCAAATAAAATAGTATTGATTATGAATAAATGCAATTAAATCCAATTAAATAGTTTAAGTGGCAGAATTAAGTCTAATTAATCAAATATTCAACATTTTTAATTAATTGACTTTGGGATAAATAGAATTTATCACCAAATAGTATTAAATTAAATATAATTAGGATAAATTAGGAATAAATTAGGAATATTCCTTGATGCAGAATTAATGTAGAACTGATTAGTATTTTGATAATTTGATGAGCCGATGTGCCTTAGGTTAGGACTTTAAGGTCAATTTCGATCAATTTGTTTATGTAGGAGGTCAATGGTCCTCAGGCCCATTTTTCGGGTATTACATTTTGCCCCTGGGTATGTGCAAGATCATGAGGGGCCAAAAAGTGGCGATGTCAGTTCAAAACTTTGACAATGTAGCTGACGACTTTTTTTCACCCAAATTTGATAAAATGAAAAGGGTATCTTAAGGATATTATCAGCTTTCTATCAATATAATTGCTGTCAAATTTTGAATTCGGTAAGTAATTATTAGTTATTTTCTAATTGAGCTACCTCTAAAGTGCTGATTTATATACTGATTGAAAAATGACTATAACTTTTAGATGGTATAACATTTTTGAAATCTGAAAAATGTGTCACATTCTATGCTTCGCCTACTATAAGGAAAAAAGAAAAAGTTTTGAATTTTGTAAAGTTTTGAATGAGTTAAGGTGGTCAGACACGTGAGTTTTTTTATTCTGAAAATATTGTAGCAAAAAAATCATAATTAATTATTTTTTTGGAATAAAATTACAAAAAAATATGCGTCACATCCGGGCATGAGTCTACTACTTATATATAAAATCTTATAATAAAATATTATCATTTGATTATGTTTAAGGTGGTCAGACATACACCTACTTCTTATTTTTTTCCTAAAATTTTTGTACTGCTGCATTGAAATCTATACTTTTCACTAATCATACTAACTTTTTCTAAAAAAAGGCCTAGTAGTTTAGAAACTGCATTCAATTTTCTATAGATTCTATTGTTAAAACTTTTTTATATTAAGTTCATAGCTAGTTGAAATTTTCATGTCAAGTTGACTAACCCTGATTTGCTGATTTTTCATTGCCTCTTAAGGGCATAGTTTGGCCCCTCATGATCTTGCACATACCCCCCTCTTTGAATTACTATGCAAAGCGTAGTGGTTCAAAGATTAATATATTTTTGATGATGATCTGGACTTAGTTATGTGTTGAAGAAACTGATCTTGAAAGATTAACCGATTCTGAGACAGAAATCAATTGAAAGATTTGAAGATTTTGATTTAGTTCCTACTTGACCAAAGTATCAAGATGATGTTCATGATATCAACAATGAATCGGTGATTACAACGAAGTGTCAAAATACCTAATTCTAAACCTATGATTATGAGGAAGTGACTATCTTGACTCCATACCTAATTATCCAAAGGAATTGTGTAATGCCCAAAATCCACTAGGCATTACATAGCTTACTAAAATAGTTTAACATATTCTAATGTCCATTATAATACAATAAACATAAATTCTTTGAATGAATAGTTGAACATTTAAACTATAATTTTTACTACAAAATTAACATAGAAGTTGAAGTTTAATATACTAGAAATAATACTTTTAATTTTAACCATCATATGTTTTGGCAAGAAATTTAATTTATGAAATAGATTTATAGAATATACATAATTATTGCACCAAATATAAACTGAACATTTTGAAAGAAAATAATTTCTGTTAACATATAGGTAGGAAATTGATTTAAAATTTCATCATAGATTATACAACAATTCAACTTTTAGATATACAATGATTTTTACAAAGAAATAACCTGAATTACAACAGTAGTAAATCATTTTCAAGAGGATAATAAATAATCCTTAATTTCAGCTAAAACTTGAATCTTCACTTGAACTTCAACTTTACACCAAGAAAGCCAAAAACTTGCAAACATAAAAATTCTTTCCACATGACCATGGAGGATCACCTCCCAACCTAGGCCATTACATGGCCACCCCCGAGCTAGGGGAAACAAGAATAGGATGGGTTACACACAAACAACACATTACATAAACATACATGCCACAATTTGGTACAAAGACTTTCACAATTTACTCCCTTACCAAGCTTGGACAAAGAATTCTAAAGATTGAATCCATAGATGGGTGAAGGTGGAAAATTCTCTTATGGAGACACCTATCTTATAACAAAACATCATTTCAATATATATCACATGCCTTCACAAGGCCCTTCCAACCAAACAACTCAAATCCATGAGCATCAACACATCCATTATGGCCCCCAAACAAACATAAGAAGGCTCTCATGGGTGCCCATACAATCATGTTCTCATACATAAAGAATTCCCAACTAGGCCCTTCACCCCAAGTCCTCCTCAAATCCTCCCAAGGATGAGGAGTAAACTTGCACACCCAAAAATATGAAGCAATCAAGAAGACAAACAAGATTGAAAATAAAATCACACAATGAAACCAAACAATATAAGATTCAACACAAGGTACTACAATTTACAAATTTCACACTAGTACATTTCTTCAATGCATATAAAAAATAATTACATGATAGAAGCCACCAACCTTCTCCTAAGAAAAGGCAAAATTGAAAGGTTGAAGAAGAGCTCCTCTTGACTCCAAGCTTACTTTCCTCCTCAAATCTACTAGCCCAAACACTCTCTAGTCCTCCTCTCACTCTCTCCAAATCTAGCATAGACAAGATGAACCAGTGTGTGCTTCCTAAGTCTCTCTCCCCTAAAGTCATTCTAACATTCCTCTCTCATTCCTCTTCCCAAAACAAATTAAGTTTCTAGATCCTAGACAAAGTGACACTTGCCCTTACTTAAGAAATAGAATAAAATTCAACACATGGAAAAGTGAGACCACTTAGATAGCATTTCCATTTTCGTTTATATCAAAGATGGCCCATTTAGAGAGACACAATGGTGGCCTAGGGAAGTGGAAATAGAAGAAATAATCCCCCCAACCCATGTACTAGCCTTGGGGACCAAAATCCAACCTAAACTACACCCTGGGACTCCATAGAACCCCTCAAAAATCTCAGTTAAACTTGCATCCGAAAATGGAATATTGGTAACGTGAATCTTGGTTCCTTAAACCACCTACCTAGCTTAGAAATACTCAAGACCAACTAAGGAGAGGGTGGGGTCCATATTCCACTCAAGCATGCCATATCAACACAATAGTGTCAAGTGACACCTCACATAAGTACACATCACGTACACACTTGGCATGCTTAGTGGGAAAATTTCATTTTATATTTTCACAAAGAGAAATTTACTTACAAACATACATTTACAAACATTGTCAATCACATACACACATGCATCATGTTTACAAATAAAATCACATTATGACAATGTCATTCTCTTCTTAGAGTTGACTTTGGTTTCAAACTGATTGCACTTAGATCCATTCTTGTTTCCCCTTATTTACAACCATAGCCATATTCCTACACACTCAATTTCGATGTCAGTACATCATAAAATCTTACATTAATAATCATTTCAAAAATGAAGTAATAACATCTAAACTTGACAATAATGAATAACGACATGCCATGAATCATTACATAATCCACATTATACCCTAATTTTTCAAGTATCAAAATATCAATTCAATTTCCACATAAGCATTTAATCCTAAGCTAATCATAGAACCATGATTCTACCAATATTCATTATACTGAAAGATAACATAACAAATGCATAATGTAGAATTCATATATCATAGATAATCATGGAACCAAAATGAGCATATATAAAGAGTATGACTAACGTCATCATCATAAAAATCTATAACAATCATCTCATAAGATCTAATGAAAGAATATGTAATCCAAAATAGGTCAAATGTCTCTATTCAAAGTGTCATCCTATTAAATCAAATGTCTAAAAGAATGTCGAGCTAAGATGGGTTCGGGTAGGACCTCACATCCTCCCCCCTTGGGCATGAACTTCCTCTTTGAGTTCATCAAAAAGATGGGGGTATTGATCTCTCATCTGTGCTGTGTCCTCCCAAGAATTTCTTAGGCTACTAACATCTGACTGCTGACTAGATGACCCAAAGGACAATCTCTCACAATGTGCTCCATGGAACTGCATGAATAGCATGGTCCTCTAGCTTGGAACTGACTCCCCTGAATTCTAGACTGCTGCTTCCCACTTTTCATATCGGATCTACTAGAGCCATCTCTAGATGACTGATTCTGAGTTCCCTGGTCCTGTTGGGGACTCTATTGAGACTACTGCTATTGTGGTGTGCTGGAGATCTCCCGATCTCCCTTCTAGTGGGATTTCTAGAAACCAGAGTACTATGGTATGAAACTATAGTTTTGTGACCTATCTTGTGCATATTGAGACCTATTATGGATCTCCTCAGCTATCATGGCCCTCTCTACTGTATCATGAAAGTCACCTAATGGTACCATCTACACTCTATCAGCTATGGCATAGTTCAACCCCTTAATAAAGTGGTTGACCTGGAGTTTCTCATCCTTCATGTAATCAACATAAGGAAGGAGTTTGAGAAACTTGCACTCATACTATGCTACTGGTAGTCCTCCCTATTGTAGGTCATGAAACTCATCGATGCGATGCTGGTTAAAATGCTCTGACATATATCAGGCTCGAAATCTCTCCATGAAGGCCTCCCATGTGAGGGTATCTATGACTAGATGACTCTTATATTCCTCCTACCTCCACCATGTAGAGGCAGTTCCCCTCAGCATGTGAACTGCAAGTCATGCCTTAAGATTGCTCTCGTAAGGGTGCAACCTAAAATATCTCTCAAGGCTAAATAGCCAAGCCTCAACATCTTCTCCATCTGTAGCTCCTGAAAAGGGAGGTGCTTCAAGTTGTAAGAGGTTTTTGATCTAGTCCCCTATATCACGGGGTACTCTCAACACTATTGCTGGTGGTGGTTCTAGCATGTGTATAGACTCATCCCCATGATTTTCCAACTCCTTTACTCATCTAGGTGGGGGACTCCTACTCCACTCTCAGACCTCAGCTTGTTGGCCTCCTAGAGGCAATCTATCCATAATTATATCAGCTAGATTCTATAAAGCATTAAGGATGTCCTGGTTGGGATTAGGTGGTGGTATAGGAGGGGGCCCTTGCACATCACCTACTCCCTCGGCTGCCCGCTCAACTCCCTCTACTACCACACGACTGCCTCTAGGTCTCCGCCTACGTCGGTGAGCATTACACGTGACTGGGGGCATTCTACTATTATCTTTGCTTTACTAAGATTTTCCCTGAAAGGATGGATGTCTTAGAAAGGACAAAAATGAGCCCTACTAGCATGACATAATATACATTCATAAAGTCAAAGAAGAGAAAAGCCTTTACTTCTTTAAACATATATAAGTATAAAATTTATTAAAATTTAATTAAATAAAACTCTAATGTTTATGTGAGTAATTCATTAATTTATAAGAGTACTAAGGATTCCAACATAATTCTAGGTTAAGTTGTAATGCTATTTTTACATTGACCAATATACTGGCCACATATATTGGCCTCATAAAAATAACACTATCAAGTTTTAAAGGAACTAGTTTTCTTTTAACTAAAAAACTTAAATTACACTTTATTCCATATTAATCTCAATTTGATTAATCTGCAAGATGATTGTAATGCCTCGAAATACTAGGGTCAGAGAACTATAAGGGGTAGAAGATGTTAATAAATGTCTGATTTAAAATATATTGAATATACCCCTTGATTTAAAATGTAATTTTATTAAAATTCATTAAATGTTATTAATGTTCTCACTAGGGTTTTAAATCAATAAACACTAAAATTTTTATTCAGAAGTTATCATTACAAAATATTAGGGCAATTAATTCTCCTAAGTCCCTACTAGGGATTTTTTTTTTTAATGAATAAACTACTTCCCCATTAATCCAATTATTAAAAGAAGATATAAGGTCAATAATATAATAATAATAATAACCATTTAATTTCTCAAAACTTTAATAAGACATTGGATAAATCCAACTAATATTAAATTTACTAATTCATAAATCTCAAATCTCAAAATAATAATAAAATAATGTAAAGGGTCATTAAATAAAAATTCTAACATTTACAACTTTAAATAGTTTTAAAATTGCATCTAATAACAAATATCAAGAAAAGAACCTCACTCATTAATTAAAAAAAATCACCATTACATAATTCTAATAGAAAATTAAATAAAACAATAATTAAATCAATAAATACAAATTTCCTCTAATCTAAAAGAAATGACCAAGAGAATAAATAAATCACTTAACTTTAAAAAAAAAATAAAAATAAAAAATCAAATCTCATTAAAAGGTAAAAGTCAATTTAAAAAAAAATTAAAAATTAGAAAAATCACATTCCCACAAAAAACATCTAAAAAGAAAATCCACTAAAAAGGTATTTTAGCATTTCAAAATAAAGGTAATATTTCTTTTATTAAATATTTAAATTGGATTATGCCCCACTTGACAATAAAACCCACTATTATTTAATAATTAATTAAGATATTCCATAACTTTTAAATACATCTTATTATATATCCACTTCTAAATCTCAATACTCAAATAAATTCAATTAATAAAAGATTATATCAAAATAATTTAATCAACATTAGCCTCTAAGTTAATTTTTATATTGTCCTAATACTATTTGATAAAATGAATTAAATCTAAATAAAATAAATAAACATTACCAATTTAAAATTCCTTCAACACAAATCACTAAAAGGATATTTTAATTACAATAATAAAATTTCAAAATTCAACAGGATATCCATAATGACGTTCAACCCTAATATTAAATTGATTATTAATTTCAACAAATTTAGTACTAAATCAGAAGGGTGGTGGTTCAAGTCATAAGAGGTTTCTGATCTGGTCCCCTATATCACGGGGCACTCTCAGCACTATAGCTGGTGGTGGTTCTGGCATGTGTACATACTCGTCCCCATGATTTTCTATCTCCTCTACTTGTCTAGGTGGGGGACTCCTACTTAGCTCTAGGACCTCGGCTTGCTGGCCTCCCAGAGGCAATCTATCCATAATTATATCGGCTAGATTCTGTAAAGCATTAAGGATGTCCTGGTTGGGATTAGGTGGCGGTATAGGAGGGGGCCCTTGCATGTCACCTACTCCCTCGACTACCTGTTCAACTCCCTCTACTGCCACATGACCACCTCTAGGTCTCCGCCTACGTCGGTGAGCATTACGCGTGACTGGGGACATCCTACTATTATCTTTGCTTTGCTAAGGTTTTCTCTGAAAGGATGGATGTCTTAGAAAGGAAAAAAATGAGCCCTACTAGCATGACATAATATACATTCATAAATTCAAAGAAGAGAAAAGCCTTTACTTCTTTATACATATATAAGTATAAAATTTATTAAAATTTAATTAAACAAAACTCTAATGTTTATGTGAGTAATTCATTAATTTATAGGAGTACTAAGGATTCCAACATAATTCCAGGTTAAGTTGTAATGCTATTTTTACGTTGACCAGTACACTGGCCACATATATTGGCCTCATAAAAATAACATTATCAAGTTTTAAAGGAACTAGTTTTCTTTTAACTAAAAAACTTAAATTACACTTTATTCCATATTAATCTCAATTTGATTAATTTGCAAGACGATTGCAATCCCTCAAAATACTAGGGTCAGAGAACTATATGGGGAAGAAGACGTTAATAAATGTCTGATTTAAAATATATTGAATGTACCCCTTGATTTAAAATGTAATTTTATTAAAATTCATTAAACACTATTAATGTTCTCACTAGGGTTTTAAATCAATAAACACTAAAATTTCTATTCAGAAGTTATTATTACAAAATATTAGGGCAATTAATTCTCCTAAGTCCCTACTAGGAATTTTTTTTAATGAGTAAACTAATTCCCCATTAATCCAATTATTAAAAGAAGATATAAGGTCAATAATATAATAATAATAATAACCATTTAATTTTCCAAAACTTTAATAAGACATTTGATAAATCCAACTAATATTAAATTTATTAATTCATAAATCTCAAATCTCAAAATAATAATAAAATAATGTAAAGGTTCATTAAATAAAAATTCTAACATTTACAATTTTAAATAGTTTTAAAATTGCATCTAATAACAAATATCAAGAAAAGAATCTCACTCATTAATTAAAAAAATTCACCATTACATAATTCTAATAGAAAATTAAATAAAACAATAATTAAATCAATAAATACAAATTTCCTCTAATCTAAAAGAAATGACCAAGAGAATAAATAAATCACTTAACTTTTAGAGAAAAATAAAATTAGAAAATCAAATCTCATTAAAAGGCAAAAGTCAATTTAAAATAAAATAGAAAAATCACATTCCCACAAAAAACATCTAAAAAGAAAATCCACTAAAAAGGTATTTTAGCATTTCAAAATAAAGTTAATATTTCTTTTATTAAATATTTAAATTGGATTATGCCTCACTTGACAATAAAACCCACTATTATTTAATAATTAATTAAGATATTCCACAACTTTTAAATACATCTTATTATACATCCACTTCCAAATCTCAATACTAAAATAAATTCAATTAATAAAAGATTATATCAAAATAATTTAATCAACCAAGTTAATTTTAATATTGTCCTAATACTATTTGATAAAATGAATTAAATCTAAATTAAATAAATAAACATTACCAATTTAAAATTCCTTCAACACAAATCACTAAAAGGATATTTTAATTCCAATAATAAAATTTCAAAATTCAATAGGATATCCATAATGACATTCAACTCTAATATTAAATTTATTATTAATTTCAACAAATTTAGTACTAAATCAAAAGAAGATTTAAATCTAACAAATTAATTTCTTAATACTCAACCCCCAAGAATATTTATTTAAAAGGAAACTGAAAGTTATACTAAAATTAAATTTGGTGAACAAAATATCCATTCTCACAATAAATAAATAAAAATTAGATGCCACAAATGAAATATAAAAACAAGGGCATAGATTAAAAAAATAAAGAAAACTTACCTAAGTGGCTCCCCTAACCCTAATTCGAAATTAGGGTTGGGTCCACTTTTATAAGCACTAGAAACCTTAAAAATTCTCATTTCTCTTCCTATCTTTTTCTCTCTTCTCTGTTTTCTTCATTCAGATACAACAACTAGAAGTGGAAAAAAAAATGAAGAAGGAAGTGGACACACATATGTACATATGTGTGTATGCACACCAGAGGTGTGTATACACATATATTCATTTGTGTGTGCATATGGGCAAACTCACAGAGGCTCTAGAAGAAAACCCTCAATCTATATTCTAGATAGTTTGCATCTATATAACTAGTTTCTTTTTTTTTTAATACAAGTTCAATGTTTCAGACATTACATGGCTTTTATTTTGCTTAAATCTTTTAGTGTATGCATGTAAATGTTATTATTTTATTTTTTTACGAAACTAGGGTTTCATTTTTTTAAAAAATCAAGCATTGTCTTAGGATTTCATTTATCATTCATTGTTGAATGTTGATGCCTTAGATATAAAATAATTTTTTTTTTGAGTGTTCTCTCATGGCACCCTTTTACTGGTGAAGTTATGGGATTTGGATTGTCAAGATCTCTCCCATATTCTATAAGGGTGTTTTTTTGGATGCCAGATTAAATCCATTCGATGATTGAAGATCTGGGTAATATGCAACATGAATTCTTTTACATTTCCTGCTAACGAAACTAGGGTTTCATTTTACATTTCAAGCCATGTTTTTAGAGTGTTATTCTTTTTTTGACTTTGTTTTCAGTTAAAACCAGATACACATATATTTCGTATCTATTTCTTTTTGAAGCAAATGTAAAAAAATAAATCGGGGGGGTGTAGGCATGGCTGAACCTGTAATGACCGCAGTCACTACTGTACCTGAAGCCATGCACAGTGACTGCAGTCACTGTCATGGCCGAAGCCATGCAGTGGCTGCATTCACATGTGGCAGTGGGGGTTTTGCTGCCTTAGGGCATCGGCCCTCAAAAATTTCTTTAATTATTTTTTATTTTTATTTTTTATATATATATTTTTAAAAAGATTTTAAACTTTGCTGAATATATTTTATATTATATAATACTAGTTAAGATATATGTGTTATATATTACATGTACTAATATATATATATATATATATATATATATATATATATATATATATATATATATATATATAATATGTGTAGTATATAAATATATTATAAGATTTTCTGTTTATTTATTTTGTTTTTATTTATATAAAACTGTGTATATTAATATTATATACTATACATATATATATTATAAAATATTTCCAGGTTCTGAAAACTAAATATATAGATATTTAATAATCCTCACAAAAGATTTTATATATATTACTATATACAACTTGTAAATCTAGATATATATAAATTCTTATGTTAATATGAGTTCAATCAAATTATACAAATAAAATAGAAACGTTAGGGACTCTATAAATTCAGGTTTGAAAAAGATTAGTGTTTCAGACATGAACACATTTGTAAAACTTATATGGGCATTAATGCTTTCATGATAATTTGATTATGCAATGTCTGTATAACTCACAGGTTAAGTATGCATTATGTTATATATATGTAATTTATAAAAAAAAAAGATTTATACATAGCTTAATCACTGCTTTTATTTAAGTAACATGAAAGATTAGGTAAGTGATTTTAACTTCTCTTAATTTCTCTTATCTTTCCTATGTTATTTTGTGAACCACTAAATATTTGCAGGATCATGCAATCCCAAATCTATAGTTAACAAGTTTCTAATAACATTACTTTCACTTAGATCATATAAAACTTCACATCAGATTTAACCATCTTCCTATTCTACTCACCAACAGAATACAGGAAATTAACATTTCAGACAAGGTCCCTAGAGCTGAAACCTAGGCTCTGATACCATAATGTAATGCCCAATATCCACTAGGCATTACACAACTTACTAAAATAGTTTAACATATTCTAATGTCCATTATAATACATCAAACATAAATTATTTGAATGAACAGTTGAACATTTAAACTATAATTTTTACTACAGAATTAACACAGAAGTTGAAGTTTAATATACTAGAAATAATACTTTTAATTTTAACCATCATATGTTTTGGCAAGAAATTTAATTTATGAAATAGATTTATAGAATATACAGAATTACTGCACCAAATGTAAACTGAACATTTTGAAAGAAAATAATTTCTGTTAACATATAGGTAGGAAATTGATTTAAAATTCCATCATAGATTATACAACAATTCAAATTTTAGAGATACAATGATTTTTACAAAGAAATAACTTGAATTACAACAGTAGTAAATCATTTTCAAGAGGATAATAAATAATCCTTAATTTCAGCTAAAACTTGAATCTTCACTTGAACTTCAACTTTACACCAAGAAATCCAAAAACTTGCAAACATAAAAATTCTTTCCACATGGCCATGGAGGCTCACCTCCCAACCTAGGCCATTACATGACCACCCCCAAGCTAGGGGAAACAAGAATAGGATGGGTTACACACAAACAACACATAACATAAACATACATGCCACAATTTGGTACAAAGACTTTCACAATTTACTCCCTTCCGAAGCTTGCACAAAGGATTCTAAAGATTGAATCCATAGATGGGTGAAGGTGAAAAATTCTCTTATGGAGACACCTATCTTATAAAAAAAATCATTTAAATATATATCACATACCTTCACAAGGCCCTTCCAACCAAACAACTCAAATCCATGAGCATCAACACATCCCTTATGACCCTCAAACAAACATAAGAAGGCTCTCATGGGTGCCCATACAACCATGTTCTCATACATAAAGAATTCCCAACTAGGCCCTTCACCCCAAGTCCTCCTCAAATCCTCCCAAGGATGAGGAGTAAACTTGCACACCCAAAAACATGAAGCAATCAAGAAGACAAACAAGATTGAAAATAAAATCACACAATGAAACCAAACAATATAAGATTCAACACAAGGTGCTACAATTTACAAATTTCACACTAGTACATTTCTTCAATGCATATACAAAATAATTACATGATAGAAGCCACCAACCTTCTCCTAAGCAAAGGAAAAATTGAAAGGTTAAAGAAGAGCTCCTCTTGACTCCAAGCTTACTTTCCTCCTCAAATCTACTAGCCCAAACACTCTCTAGTCCTCCTCTCACTCTCTCCAAATCTAGCATAGACAAGATGAACCAATGTGTGCTTCCTAAGTCTCTCTCCCCTAAAGTCATTCCAACATTCCTCTCTCATTCCTCTTCCCAAAACAAATCAAGTTTCTAGATCCTAGACAAAGTGACACTTGCCCTTACTTAAAAAATGGAATGAAATTCAACACATGGAAAAGTGAGACCACCTAGATAGCATTTCCATTTTCGTTTATATCAAAGATGGCCCATTTAGAGAGACAAAATGGTGGCCTAGGGAAGTGGAAATAGAAGAAATAATCCCCCCAACCCATGTACTAGCCTTGGGGCACCAAAATCCAACCTAAACTACACCCTAGGACTCCATAGAACCCCTCAAAAACCTCAGTTAAACTTGCATCCGAAAATTGAGTATTGGTAACATGAATCTTGGTTCCTTAAACCACCTACCTAGCTTACAAATACTCAAGACCAACTAAGGAGAGGGTGGGGTCCATATTCCACTCAAGCATACCATATCAACACAATAGTGTCAAGTGACACCTCACATAAGTACACATCACATACACACTTGGCATGCTTAGTGGGCAAATTGCATTTTATATTTTCACAAAGAGAAATTTACTTACAAACATACATTTACAAACATTGTCAACCACATACACACATGCATCATGTTTATGAATAAAATCATGTTATGACAAGGTCAGTCTCTTCTTAGAGTCAACCTTGGTTTCAAATTGATTGCACTTAGATCCATTCTTGTTTCCCCAAATTTACGACCATGGCCATATTCCTGCACACTCAATTTCAATGTCAGTACATCATAAAATCTTGCATTAATAATCATTTAAAAAATGAAGTAATAACATCTAAACTTGACAATAATGAATAACTGCATTCCATGAATCATTACATAATCCACATTATACCCTAAATCTTCAAGCATTGAAATATCAATTCAATTTCCACATAAGCATGTAATCTTAAGCTAATCATAGAACCATGATTCTACCAATATTCATTATACTGAAAGATAACATAACAAATGCAGAATGCAGAATTCATATATCATAGATAATCATGGAACCAAAACAAGCATATATAAAGAGTACGACTAACATCATCGTCATAAAAATCTATAACAATCATCTCATAAGATTTAATGATAGCATATGTAATCCAAAATAGGTCAAATATCTCTACTCAAAGTATCATCCCGATGAATCAAATGTCCAAAAGAATGTCGAGCTAAGATGGGTCGGGGTAGGACCTCACAAATTGAAAGGATGCCAAATGTGAACCCTTCAGTTATGAAGAATCAAGGAAATAACACAACTAAACTGATGGTTATGAAGAGTTGATACAGTTCACAAGTTTAAATGAGAGAATACCATATTGATATGAATTTTGGTGAATCTAATATGCCCCAAGCGATGTGCCCCAAGTGATGAGGACTTTTTATGAATCAACAACTAGACGTGGTTGTTGTCTTGATCACTGAAAGAAATTTGATTTGACAGAGTTAATTAATGATGTGCAATACCATGCCCCCTTTGGGATGAAAATCAAAATTTGGTGAAAATGCCAGCGGTAAATGGTTTAGAGGTGATGTAATCAATTTTAGAAGTGGTTATACACATCTGAGGATGCATTCTACATCATTTTAGACGTCTTGTTGACCAAGTTTGACTAGGTTTGACCATGAGTTGACCATGGTTGACCAAGTTGAAATTTGAAGAGTTTGATGTTAGATAATCAGTTAAGTTGAATACTAGATTCTTGTGATGTTACAAAGGTCGATTATGCAAGCAATCGGCTATCCTAGGTCCGAAAATTTTAAATCATGATTTTGACAATATAAATGATTTTAGATTTTGATTTTGACCTCGAAAATAGGTTCAGAACATCGAAATTAGCTAGGGGTACTATTTTCATGCAAAACAAAGCACTTTGAAAAGTCAGGTCAAAACCTATATAAGGCCCAAAAGGGTCATTTTCAATTCATTTTAACCTTTGACCTTTATAAAACCTTGTGGAGCCCTCTAAGTGAAAATGAAGGTTCCTATGTCCTCTCATCAATTCAAGTGTAACCGGTGATATCAAAGACCTCAGTAGTATGATAATTGGGTAGGTGGACCTTTGTGCCTCTTTGTGAATTCAAATTTGTATCTTTTTATGCTTTTTTGAAATTTTTAGGATGAGTTAGAAATTTTAAATTTTTGCATCACGTAAACTCGTAGGACAGTCCATTGGGGCTTGTATGAGTTTTCAGTTCAACTTAGAATTTTATGTGTGTTTTAGTAGTAAGTCATATGAGGGGCACCCATGTGTCATACGACATTTCATTGGGTCCCTCAAATGTTGTGCAAGAACCTGTATAGTGTTGTATAAGCATGAAGTCTTGTATGGGACGAAGTATATTGTTGTACGATTTTTCATACCAGTGTGATTTGTCATATGGAAAACATAGACCATTTTTGAAGTCTTTAGGCCAAATTTTCAAACTTTTTGATTTCATAGCTGATTTTTATATCCTTTAATGCACTTATTGATATGCTCAATTTCTCATTTTCTAAACTTATAGCTTGGTTTTTGATCCAATTTCCGATAGTCACCCTATTTTTGTGCTGTGTAGGTCATGTACCCTGATATCCATGTGTGGATTTCCCATTCAGTGACACATAGATTGTGCTTGGCCTTACTTGACCCGATGAGAGTGCAATGTGCAGTTTCGAGTATTTGATCTAGTTACTTGATATTTGGGTAAACCATGGTTTGATTACTACGCTCATTGAGTGTTTTCATTTTGAGACTCAGATGTTCCACCTACCAATTGGGGAGATCACTGTTACCCTAGACGATGTATATAGGATTCTTTTCATTCCATTTCATGGCCCACGTCCTAATTATATTAGCATGTGTAACACAAGTTTACCAACATTTTGTTCATTATTTGATGCGAAGGAGTAGATCTCTCAGCAAATCTCATGGGAGATGCTCGTACAACATCATGGGAAGACCCATAGATTGGAGTGTATTATTGTAGGGATGATCAAAGGGATCATCATGTTTGACTGTCAGTAGAATAGTCTTCTTATGGGGTGGGCTCTAATGATTCACTGCTTGATGGAGAGTCCCACAGACCTAGGATGGGGTTAGTGTATGTTGGCTCACATGTTTTCAGATATGCATGAGATAGTCTACCATGAGGGTAAGACTTTTGCATCTAGAGCTCTTATATTGCAGATATGGGCATTGGAGCATATTCCCATATGTCGACTGATTTGTGGTGATGAGGGACAGCCTCAGGAGCCACTTATATACAAATATTCAGGCTTTGTTACATAGGTTCATATGGGTCATACTAAGTATTGGTGGTGTGTGTTGGATGATATGATGGTCATGACATAGAGACCATATCTTCAAATAGAGGCATGGCGCACAACTTGTGCCCAATTTGATTACTTTTTTTAGAGTCAGATATTGATAGGGCAGTCTACCACCATCCTGGAGAGATTCCTGATTACACATGTCTAGAGGTAGTATGGTATCATTCAGGATGAGCCCCAAGAGTTTGCAACTTACACACGACTAGTGTGAGAGATTGGTTTGGGATGGTTAGCTAGACTATCTTATGCATTGTATAGCCTTGAGTATAGTGGGCTAGTCAGTAGAGATTGGGATTATTGGCCACATGTGGCTAATGAAAGTGTTATAGATGCAATCATTGCATACTTGGCAGAGCATCCGATGAGGCATTTCTTGGATCCCATAGAGCTTATCCCTACTATGGAGGATGCTGAGGTGTTACAAGTGCCCCTATGGGAAGAGGATAGAGGAGATGAGGGGTCCAGATCCCTGCGGTGCATCCTACACCATAGAGGCTAAGAGAAGTTATGACCCCTCCTAGGCCAAAAGGACATATGGGGCCACTACTTGTACCACAAGCAGCTGTAGAAGGTAGATTAACAGTTTTACAACATCAATACACTAGAAGTGAGAGCAGTACATTAGGTGGGGTTGGTAGTGCTAATGAGGTATTAGGTGCGCATTAGGATGCATCAATGGAGGAGGCACAGGATGCCCTTGATTTTGATTTGGGTGCAGAGGTTCATCACCATAATGCATGGACAGATATAGGGGTAGATTAGCCTATGGAGGAGGCAAAGGTGGCCATGGAGGCAGATCCAGGGTTGAGGTAGACACCTTAGGATGTTATCAGATAGATTTGATAGCATCTTTGTGATTAGAGGACATAGACTCTAACTTTAGAGATCCGGCTCCGAGAGTGTGACAAGCAGTTGAGAGATCGAGAGGCTGATGTGAGACATTTACAGGCTAAGGTGATCCACCAGATGGGTTGTGTAGCTTATTATGTATCAGCATATTTTTCAATTGTACCTCCTGGTCAGAGGGTTAGTTCATATTCATAGTACATGCTAGCCTTAGAGGGAGCTAGGGCACCTCATGTTGATCCACCACCTGATGCACCTGCCAGAGGAGGAGCTGCTCCTGATGCTGAGGACCAGGTAGACAGTTGACATTTGATGTTCCTCTTTTTTTGTTATTTTGATCATTCTTGATAGCTCATTGTAGCTGATTCTTTTGAATCTAGTGCCATTAGTGCACCCCATTGTACTAGCTTGACACTTGATGTATATATATATATATATATATATATATATATATATATATATAGAAGATCGGATTTTTGGTTGTGACATCATGTGCACTTGTCATTTTAGTTTATGATGTAATATCATGTGATGCATATGTATGAAGTGCTTTTCTTTTCACTGTTGAATGCAATGGGTATGTAATGGATTTTTATTTTAAATATATGAATATGCAATGCAATGATAGATGAATAAATGCTATGTATGATTTCCTTTTATGTTTTTATGGATGCACATGTATGTATGTAAATGGATTTATGAAATGATGATGATATGAAATGTAATTTAAATGCAACGATACACATGATATATTTTTGTAGGTACATGAAGAAGAAAAGTGCTTAGTCATTGTCAGAATAGATGTGTAACCCAGGATGGTGACTGCTTGTGGATCAAATTGTAGAGACCTTCGTACGATGCTTAGTCATCATGATGTGTTTTTGGCATAAATTTAGAGAATATCAAACAATGTGCTTCATTCAGATCATGAGAAATTGCAACCACGCAGAATGCAAATGCAAATGAAATGAAAAACTAGGACTTAGTCACTAATCATATGTCAATCTTTTATCATCATTGAATTTATTAGGTAACTAGATAGTCGATACAATGTCCACTGGCTAGACAACCATGGACATATGAATATTGATGTTTAGTCAAAAATGCCGGATTAGATATAAGTACCAAGGCACAAAAGCTAGGATGATCTAAATATCATGTCCATTTTGATTTTTTAATTTTTATAAGCATCAGAACATAAATGTTGTGATGACCTGAATATGCCTTACGTACAAACACACCAAACTATGGGGAGATCATTTTGATTCTAATGTGAATTACCTGCAGTGACTCTTTATCATTCACATCCTTAGGTAGTATCTTGTTTCATAGTAGAAATGAGAAATTAGTCAAAAGAAAAAGTTATATTAGACTTCCTTGAAGCATTAGCATATTGACGGTCGAGGTACACATGGCCATCCAATTCAAGATGGAGGCACTTATAGTGGACACCAATTCAATCCAGAATTTCTAGAGTTGTTAGATTTTTAATTACAAACAGAAGACAAAGAAAAGATAATGCTCCCAGTCTTCACTCTCTAAATCCCATAAAGGACATCATTGAGGAGCTTGAAGGGACAAAATATGCATAAATCTCAATGTGAATTAGTTAGCATACAAGAAGATTTAAAGCATTTGTGCAAAGATTGGTTTTGTTTGTAGTTGTTTGTGTTGTTGTTAGGTGCAAAATCCTTTTCTGGTAGGGAGACAGACAAACTAACTTGGATATAGCTTTGAAGGACTTTAACTGAACATGAATCATCTAAGGTATACTAGGGAGCATAGGATATGACATTATTTGCCCCCAAGTTTTGAAACTTTGATACAATGAAGATGCTTTTGGTACTAGGTGCATGGATTGACTTTATTGAAAATAGGATGCAAAAGAAAACAAGGAGATATGTACAAACTAAACTAGACTGAAAGCTAGGAAAGACCAAGATTGCACTGATAGCTGGAGCATTTTGATACCAGTGGTGCCTATTTGCTGAGTTTTCACCATCTTGGTAGAGATTCTATTTTTACTACCAAGGCGCCTGTTTACTAGGTTTTCACGAAGGCATTTTTTCTTTTTCTTCTTTTTTTTGTATTTTTACTCTTTTTTATTTGTTTTTGTGAACCATCAAGGCACCTATTGCTAGGTTTTCACTAGGATGATCAATTTTTTAGGACTTTTTTTGATTTTTATGCTTTTTTCAGGACATTTACATAGACTGAATGCCTTAGGCATAGAATTTCTTTAGATGGAGAACATTGATTGGTTCTCGGAGCTGTTCTCCTTCAATCTCTGAGAGTTGATAGGCTCCAAAGCCAAAAGTAGCAGTGATAACAAAGGGACCCAGCCAGTTGGGTTCAAACTTTCCCTTGCGTACTTGATGTGATTGATTTTTAGTATTTTCTCTCAAGACTAGATCACCAACCTAAAATTCTCTGTGTCTAAATTTCTTATTGTAGCCTCTAGACATTCATTTCTAACATACTCTGAGATGATCATATGTGGCTTGCCTGCACTCATCTAGTAGTTCAAGCTCTTGTAACCTAGACACTCTATAATCATCATCAGTTACCAGACCATGGATTCTGACTGTTAGTGATGAGATTTCAACCTCTATAGGCATTACCGCTTCACCTCCATATACTAAAGTGAAAGGAGTAGCCCCAGTGGGAATTTTGATACTTGTTTTATAGGCCCAAAGCGATAGATTTATCATTAGGTTCTAGTCTCTTCCTATCTTGTTGACTGTGTGATGCAAGATTTTCAATAACTTCTTGTTGGATGCTTCAGCTTGTCCATTCCCTTGTGGATAGTAAATGGACAACCAATGTTGAGTGATCTTGAATTTAGAGCATAAGGAGTCTAGGTCCTTGTTCTTGAATTGGCCTCCATTGTCTCTGATGATGGAGTGTGGTATACCATATCTGCAAATGATGTAATTCAAAATAAACAATGATATCTATTTGCTAGTGGTCTGTGTCAAAGGAACTACTTCTACCCATTTTATTAAGTAATTTATAGTTTTTATGATATGGGTATGACCATTAGATGAATGTGGGTAAATAGCTCCTATGAGATCAAATGCACATTGTTGAAAAGGCCATTGTGTTGTGAAGGGAATCAAATCTCTCCCTGGTGCGTGAATCAAGTTACCATGTTCCTGTCACTTCTGACAATTCTTAGCATATTTTACGGCCTCTTTCTCCATATCTAGCCAATAGTACCCATCCCTAATAAGTTTTCAAGCTAGTGTAAAACTGATGGAATGTGATCCACAAATACCTTTGTGGACTTCCTCTAATGCACGTTGTGACTCTTCATGTTCTAAACACCTAAGAAGTGTACCATCTAGACTTCGTTTATATAAATAATTACCAATGATGACATACCATGATGCATTTTAGATAAGGTAAGATTTTTCATGGTGGTTAAAGGTCTCAAGAATGTTTTGGTCTCAAAGGTAGGAGTATATGTTTTTGTAGTGGGAGGAATCATGACCAATAATGGTGCAGATCATGCAAGTTTCTAGGAAATCATAGGCAGGGAATGACAGTGCTTCCACTAGAAACTCACAACGTGGCTCATGTTTGAGCTGCTATAGTTAAGATGATAATGTTTCCATAGCATCAACAACCTTGTTCTTTGTTCTAGGGATCTGTTCAAATGTGATAGATATGAAATATTTCTTCAGATCATCTACCATGTGCTTGTATGGAACAAGTTTCTCATCTTTTGTTTGATACACATCATTGACTTGGTGTATGACCAATTATGAGTCTCCATGAATGTGTAGTTCTGTTACTCTCCATTCTAGTGCTATTTTATGCCATTTAGTAAAGCTTCATATTCAAATATTTTGTTGGTATAAGGGAACTTGATTCTGAATGCCTTCGGAATGGAGTAACCCTATGGTGTTATGAACAATATGCCAGCTCCAGATTCATTTTGTGTGTAGGATCCATCAAAGAATAATTTCCATGTTCTTGAAGATAGATGCATGATAGAAGAATCCAAAAATTCCATTTGCATTGGTTGATCATCAATCATCAGTTCTTTAGCTATTTGATCTACAATGATTTGTCCTTTGATAGCTTTTCTTTAAACATACTCAATGTCAAATTCACTCAGTAGCATGACCCATTTCACTAGTCTACCTATGAGGGTAGCTTTGCTCAGTAAATATTTTAGTGGATCAATTTTTTATATCAATTATGTAGTATGAGCCAACATATAGTGTCTTAGCTTTTGGGATGCAAAGATGACCACTAGACATGCCTTTTCTATCATAGAATAGTTCTTTTCATAAGCTACCAATGTTCTGCTGATGTAGTAGATAGACCTTTCCTTCTTGTTTTCATCATGTTGTGCTAGTAATGCCTCCAATGAAGTATTTGTAGTGGAGACATACAATATCAATGGCTTCCCTTGAATAGGAGGCATGAGAATAGGTGGATTTTCCAAATATTGCTTGATGTGATTGAAGTTCTTTTCACATTCCTCATTCCATGCGAAGGTCACACCTTTATGCAATGTTTTCATGAAAGGTTGTGATATATCTGCTAGCTACAATATGAAGCATCCGATTGATTATACCCTTCCTTGTAAGGTCCTCATTTGACTGATGTTTTTAGGAGGTTGCATCTCCATGATTGCTTTGACCTTTGCTAGATCTACTTCAATTCCTTTCTTTGAAACAATGTACCCTAGTAGTTTTCCTAAAGTGACACCAAAAGAACATTTCTTAGGGTTCAGTCTGAGACTAACCTTCTCTGTCCTATCTAGTATTTTTCTTAGGTTTGCTAGATGTTCAAATCTTGTCATTGATTTAGGTAAGGTATCATCAACATAGTCTTCCATAGTTTGATGCATCATATCATGGAAGATAGACATCATAGCTCGTTGATATGTAGCACCAACATTCTTAAGACCAAACAACATCACGTTCTAGTAGAAAGTACCCCATGCACAAGTAAAAGATGTCTTATCTTGATCTCCTGGAGCTATCTTGATTTGGTTGTATCCAGAGAAACCATCCATTACAGAATACATTTTGAAGCCTGCAGATGTCCACTATCATATCGATGTTTAGTAGTGGAAAATCATCCTTAGGGAATGCTTGGTTTACATCTCTAAAGTTTGTGCACACTCTGATAGATTTATCTAGTTTCCATACTAGAACCATGTTTGAGATCCACTCTACATAATCAATGACTCAGATAAATCCAGCTTTTAGTAGTTTCTCTAGCTTAGCTTTGACAAGGAGTGGAACGTGAGGATGATTTTTTTTCAACTTTTGCTTGATCGGTTTGAGTCCTGGAGCAATAGAGAGATGATGCATGATGAGATTAGGATCTAATCCAAGAATATCTAAATATTTCCATGCAAAGTTGATTTTCTTCTCTATCAAGAATTTTGTAAACTCTTGCTTTTCTTCTTCAGACAAAGATTGTGCTACATGAATCAACTGAGGTTCCTCTGCTGTGCCCAAATTGATAGACTAAGTTGGTTCTATTAATACTAGAGATCTATCCTATAAATGATGAAGGACATCAAATATCTCATCCTTAGGTGCCTCATAGAGGTTTTCACCTTTGGATACGTCTTTTATTTTTACTAATTTAGGTTCTGAGACTGCCACATAGTGGTTTTCACCCTCAGAACACTTTTTTATTTTTTCTTCTATTCTTTTGAATGAGATATTTGATATCCTACTCCATCATGCTAATGCTAGGTTTGCTAATGGAAGTCATCATGGGTTCTACTGTGTTTAGGTAGTAGGCAAGAGCATAGTCAGTTGGGAAAGTATGGATGTCTTGGATTGGATCATCAGATGTTTCATCAATAAGGTCAGGGTGTTGGATAGTAATTATAGGGGAGGATTGGGTGATTTTGTTTATGCACACAATGTTTTCATCATTTTCTCTGAGTTGAATCTCAAATTTAAGGATCATATTACTACTCAGAATGTTTAGTTCATTAAGCATCTCAATGTCATTGTTGGATCCTACATTAGTGATAAGTGAATCAGACTCACGAGGTCTGTCATTTCATTCTAGACTTATTTTGTATGTAGGTGTGTATCAGTGAATGACATCTATTTATTTTTCTATGATAATATCCTCTTCCTCAAGTTTTGGAATGACTCCCAATTCATAGTCATTTGATTTTGCATTTAGATCTCTAGGAAAGTGAAGAATATTGGTAAAGTCAGGACGAATCCCCCAAGAAGGGTTACCTTCAAAATCTGAGTAGAACTCATACTCATGGGAGCCTATCTCAGAATCACTATTGTGTCCCAAATGTTCAGCTATTGTGATAGGTATACCTTCCTCTTTTTGTTCACCTTCAGTATCAGTCAGTTCTTGTGGTGCGACTGTCTTTTGTTCAGTAGTAGGTTCTTGTGTTTCTACCACATTGATGGTCTCTTTAGGTTTGTTCTCTTCTACTAGAAGGTCTAGGATATGTTGTGGTATACTCTCATAAGGAAAAATATTAGTTGAATATGAGTCATCACTATTTGAGTGTTGTTTTTCTTCCTTTTGTTGAATATTAGTTTTGGGTTCTATTTGTTCTAGGACATGGGTAGAGCTCCCACCAAGGTGGAAAGACTTCTTGAGATAACCTAGCCCTGTAGTATCTTTGGTTGTTCTCCTACAATGTTCAATGGGTTTAATGATGCCTTTGCCTCTTGTTCCTAGAGGTCCTTTACTTGTATATCCCATTTTAGACATGAGTTGGTGACCTAGTCCATATGATTTCGAGGGAATCTTGGAGTCACATTTTTGAACTATTTGGGATTGAGATTAATCTTTATATAACCAAGCTAATATAACCTCTTCCTCATTTGATTATTTTTTAGATACTTTCTCTATGAAAAAAATTCCATTAAATATGATCTGAGATTCTTTAACTGTCGGTTTCACCTTTTTTGAAGGTTGCCCATAAGACTTGGGTGAAACTAGGAGAGATGTGAGAGATAGGACTGGTTCCATTATGTATTCTCCCATGCCAGTATCTTTGATCTTGACTCCTTTTGATAGGTCTCCCATTTTAGATGTAGATGCTATGTCTATTTGTTTAGCAGAAGACTCTTGATTATGTGGGACCAACTTGTCTGCATTGTCTTTCAAAGTGTTACAGGATGCTGTCATATTGGTAGGTATAGTGACTTCTACTCCCTCATAAGGAAATTTTAGACATTGGTGGTATGTTGAGGGAATAGCTTGCATCTAATGAATCCAGGGCCTTCCTAGAAGAATTTTATAGGCCAATGGGAGATCTAACACTTAACATGTGATATCTCTGATGATAGGTCCTGTCCTGATTGGTAGCACAATGACTCCTTTGGAATTTCTCTCTTGTTTGTCATATTCTTTTATGGTTATCTTCTTTTTGGAATCAATAGCATCTTCTAGAAGTCCTAGTTGTGTAACTAGTTTGTAAGAACAAATATATAGGCCATCACCTCCATCTATCAACACACATTTGACATGATGGTTTTGGATTAAGACTTCAATATGTAAGGGCTGGTTATGTAGGTGACTCAGTGAGTTGTCATCTTCTTCTGAAAAGGATATATACTGAGGCGACATCAGGTGACCCACCATTATTTGGAATTTGTCAAGATCAAGATCTTTACGAACATTAGAGCTAATTAGAGCTTTATCTAGGATAGCTCGGTGAGCAAGAGAGATTCGAAGAAATTCAAATATAGAGATTTTAGCATTGGTATGTTGCAGTTGCTGGATGATGCTGTAGGATATTTCTTTGGGATCTTTAGGATTGGAAGATTTGGAAGTAGTCCTTTTCTTAGACACTGATGCAACATTAAAGAGGACCTTCAGGGCATTTGATGAACCCCAATTTTGCCCTTGGAGAGTTGCCTGAGCTTGAGATTGAGTAACTGCATTAGCTATCTTGTTATCTCTATCCTTTTTAACAATGGTGATGATGTTACAATGTTCTGATAGGCATGTTTCCACCATATTAATGACATCATTGTTACCAAAGTAAGTGTAATTGACTTTGGCACCCATATTAGGTTTAGAAGATGAATCTCCTTGATTATGCTTTGGAAAAGGTTCCATGAATGACATATGATTATTTTTGGATTTATGGTTGTCAATCAAAATTTCTCCAGTGTTAATTTTGTCTTGGATGAGATGTTTCAGATGCATGCAGTTATTGGTTTTATGACCCTTGTTTCGATGGAAATCATAGAAACTAGTCTCTTTCCATCATTTAGGTTTGACTTTAGGGTCATATGGTTTGATCTTAGGTAACGTGATGATATTATTTACCAAGAGGGTTTTCATGGAAGATTCCAAGGACTCACTCAGAGAAGTGAACTCGTGCTTTGGTTTTGTAACCCAAGGTTTATAGTCAGTTGTATTTTTAGCAGGTTTAGTTGCTTTCATCTCTGAAGCTTTTATGGCTTGGGTGCCAAAGGTGAGATTAAATGTGGGTGCCTTAGATGGAGCACTGATATGGTCAACAACACCATATGTGACAATGTTCTTTTTCTTATTCTAGATTTTCCCCTTATCTTTGTTAGAATTAGATCTTGAATCATAGTTGTTTTCTTTATGAAGTGATATGTCTCCCTTTTAAACAAGCACATTTTTTAATCTTTATGGCATTTTCCACCATTTTATCAAAGGATGTATGATTTTCCATTTATAGCTAATAATTGATTTCCAGAATCAGATTATTGATGAAGATCTCTAATTTCTCATTTTCTGAGATTGGTCAGGCATAGAGTGAAATTTCTTCCTCCATCATTTGAGGAAGGTCAGGAAGGGTTCTCTTGAGGTTTGTTTTAGATTGCAAATGTTGATCATGGTGACTGAATGTTGGATATTGTAGGAGTATTGTTGATAAAATAGTTTGATTAACTCCTCAAAAGTCTTGATTGTGGGGGGTATTTTAGAAAACCAATTAATGGTTGCTCCTCCTAAAGATCAAGGGAAGAGACACATTAAGAATGTAGGTTCATGCATGAATTCCATGGATAAAGTGTAGAACTCTCCAACATGATCTTGAGGATCAGAATTTCCATCATATTTTTCATATTTTGGGAGTTCTACCCCTTTAGGGAACGGTGGCATATACAAGCTATGATTGAATGGAAAAGGACATAGAGTGTCCATAGAGAATTCCTTAGGTTCTTTCTCTTTTTCCAGCTAGTTTAGCTTAACTTGCATTGCATGCATTTGTTTCATCATAGCAGTGATGGGTGTTTCTTCCTCATGTGTGATGATATTGTCAATGTTAAAGCTCAGAGGAAGTTTGGCCCCTTGTTGGGCCAATTCAAGGAAATATGCCTCTTTGTCTTCATGTAACAAGTGTTTCATCATTTTCTTGAAGACATCATCATTCTAATATTGGGAAATTTTAGAGGGTGTGGGTTCTTGGTCCTCACCATGTTCAGATTGGTGACCCTAGGAGCCTTGGTTTGCTATGCTTTGATTTTGATTTTGATTTGGTATTGATACTAGAGGGGTTATGTAACCACCTTTCAAGTGCAAAATGCCAAGGGTGTCTTCTTCATATAGATTTGTATCGTAAGGTTGCTGAAATGTCTGAGCAATAATAGAATATGATGGAGAGATTTTTGGTTCTTCTCTTTATTTTCTATGTAACGAAGCTCTAGTTTCCACCATTAACCTTAGGTAAATTGAAAGAGCAAGATAAGACAATTGATAGATGATCTGATTTAGGAAAAATTGAATGACATAACCTTGCCAAGATTGGATTGGTTTGTTGATAAAAATATTGATTGGATGTAAGTGTAGGATATTGTGCCCTAGGTGTATGGGTAGATGCCCAAAAGATGATGGACACTAGCTCAAAACACTTAGCCATTTTAAGGATAAATTTTGAGGTTATTTTGACAAGGTTTTGACACAAGATGAGATAGGATT
The DNA here is from genome assembly GCA_027943335.1 of Chamaecyparis obtusa. Lineage (NCBI taxonomy): Eukaryota > Viridiplantae > Streptophyta > Pinopsida > Cupressales > Cupressaceae > Chamaecyparis > Chamaecyparis obtusa. The sequence goes on from BSBK01009765.1 coordinate 411,664, forward strand.
CAGATCTATAAATCGGAAGGCAAAATCAAGCTAAAAAGACCACCTTGGGAAAATGTGTTGGCTACTTTGGTTCTCTGCTCTGTTCCTGACACAAGGGATTTTTGATAGAATCTAAATAATGGCTGTAAATTGAATTGAATTTTTGATAAAATAGGGATTTTCTAGAAATTTTGGGTCAACTCTCATACAAAAGTATCTAGGCTCATACAACATAGAATCATGCCCCAAATAACAATTATAGAGGCTCGTATGAAAAATGACTCTAGGATATCTTTTTACTTAGGGTTTTGACAAGACTCGTACAACACAGTACTAGTTCCCATAAGACTTTTTGGGGGTTCTGATATGACAATTGAAATTCATAGCAAGAATCATATGACAATTGAAATTCCAGGATAACAGTCCACGAGAAAAGGATTTTCTTTCAGATTTTGCAAGTTTTTCGACTGTTGGGTGTTTTTGGTATCAAGTTGTTTGCAAATTTCTCTGTCCAGGTTTTTGAAAATTTGTGTGTTGGATTGTCTTAGGTTGTTTAACATAGTAGTAGACTCACAATCATATAAAATAGATGGAACTGACTTAATGAATCAATCACACCTATCTTACCCTAGCTAGGATAAGAGATGTATTACTTGCTCATTGACTTAGGAAAACACTCATGACTCCTCAGAATATGTAGGTCCAACAAAACATAATGGATGTTGAAGCCCATATTAGCTGAGTTCAAGTGTTAAAGAGGGCTCGATATGATGAGTTTCTTGGGGAGATTACTATTCACCTCACACAAGCACTACAAATCCTTTGGGGGTGGATTGGTGGAAAAAATAGCTTAGGATTTTAATCAAGGCATCTATTCATAATTGTCTCCCATAGTCCCACAAGAAGGATTTAGGCTGTTAACCGTATGAGCACTGTGACAAGTGTAGTCTCACAAGAAAGATTTAAGCAGCTCTGCTCTACACAAAATCAAAGCGTGTTCATGGAATGAGTCCAAGGAAAAAGTGCAACTATGTCTTCCAAGGCTTTAACCTCAAAGAAGCATCAAATTTTATAGTGGGGTGGAAGAGTCGGCTTAAAACTTGTCCCCACTTGGGTCATTCCCGGGAGATTTTTACCTCTCTGGTAGGCCCTCTAAAGGATTAATTGAAAAGTGAGGTTGGGGACCACAGGATCTAGGTTTTTGATTCTCTAAAAGAGAAGAGCATAATCCCCTAACCTTGTCCTTTTCCCTATCCAAAAAAAATCAAGTAGATTAATCTAGAGACAATACACAAACTAGCACTAGGGAAGATACCTTCTGGGTTTCTGATTCTCCTAAGAAGGAGAAGAGCATAATCTCCTCAATATTTTACTTAATGGAAATAGATGCATGTACCTATTTAGCTAGATGCCTATGAAAAATTGAAATTTAAGAAAACAATATTTGATCATAGAAGATTAGGCAACCTGCAAAGCCACCTGTCAGATTTCTTGTTGAATGAGTGTTTTTGACTAGTGTTTTTCTAAAAATGGGGTTATCTACAAAAGATGGGCTTAGAAGTCAAGAAAAGAAGATGCTAAAGAATATGTTTTTATGCACAATATTCATCTCTCATCTTGCACAGATACGTTAGGCTATCAACATGACCAGAAACCAACAAGCATCAATTGTTAGGGTTAGCTGTCAGTCGAAATCTGAAATCCAAATCTCAAAGACTGGTTAAAATTTTGATACGATAATGCAATACTAGAGGCCAAACTCATACAAGATTATACCTCTTCCCATATGACAATTCCGATACAATACAATAATGGGTTCTTGCACACATGGTACTTTAGCTCCTATACAACAATACCAATACAAATGACATGACAATGTAGATTGTCATCTATTGTACGACAAACAAAGTATTCTGATATGACAGTCTATAGAATATCATACGAAATTGTATGGAACAAAAAATAAAAATTGAAGCTTGAATTGAAAGTGACAGAAAAATGAGATTTTGATAAAGGAAACCCACTGTTGGGAACCATGGTGGGCCAGAAATGTGTGTGTGAAATTGTACTTGTCTGTAGAACACAACACTTCAGTAAAACATTAGAGGTTAACAAATCTAAAAATCTACAAATAAGAAAAGTATTGTTAACCAGACGATTTACTGCCTTCTAGTAGGTGCGAGTATGGTATTCTCAGAAATGACCGAGATTAGTGACAATGCAACACCTAAATAAAGGATTTAATGATGAAAGCTAATGAAAGATGGATGCAAATTAAACATTTTTTTTTTTTGGTATTTTCTATGCAATATGGATAAAAAAACTATATGAAAATTGATCTAAAGTTGAATGCAATCTAATCTAACAATGATATGAATGTTATGAAATGAATGAAAACTATGATAACAAGAATCTCAAAAATTAGCACAATCTCACAAATCGCCAGATTGCATGAGCAAGATTCTCCAAATTCGCAATGGGTTGAGGATGCAAGATCATTTTGAAAGGACTAAGCCTCATTTATATAGAAATCCAAGGTTGGAGAATGCATGGAAAACTCCTTGATGAACTCAGATTGATTTTTGAGTTATCAAAGAATTAGAAACAGTTAACTCACAAAATCATGCAAAAACATCTTTTTAACTCGAATTGGGAGTTTAGATCACTCAAATCTACTTTTTAACTCATAATCAGAGGTTGAGTCCAAAAAGTTAACAAATTGATTTTAATAGTTGATTTAGAGTTTAACTACTTTTCTAATTGTGCATGGATAATTATGAAGTTATTTAATATTTCACATGCTTTATTCTCAACTTAACTGATTTATGGGTTAATCAATTATTTAATCAAATTTTATCCCAAAACTATATCATTAAATTTGATAATTCGATTTAATCAATTAAATAAATGTTCAATTGATTATATTTAACAATTTTGATTTATTGTCAAATAAAACAATATTGATTAGGAATAAATGCAATAAAATCCAATTAAATAGTTTAAGTGGGAGAATTAAGTCTAATTAATCAAATATTTAACATATTTAATTAACTGACTTTAGGATAAATAGAATCTATCACCAAATAGTATTAAATTAAAGATAATTAGGATAAATTAGGAATATTCCTTGATGCATAATTGATTAGGGTTTTGATGATTTGATGTGTTGATGTGCCTTAGGTTAGGACTTTAAGGTCGATTTTGATTGATTTGTTGATGTAGGAGGTCAATGGTCCTGAAGACCATTTTTGGGGTATTACACCTATGACCCTTGACACCTCGCTTGATGTAAATGAACCATTTCAAGACAATCCAGATAATGTGATGATTGTTGAAGAGGAAGGATAGATAGAGGAAGAACATGCAAAGGAAAAACAAGAAAAGAAAGAACAAGAAAAGGAAATACATCAGGAAGAAAGGAAGGTAGAAGAGACATGAGTAGAAAATCTAGTAGAGGTAAGAGTTGTGCACAAGAAAGAACTAAACACTGCCTCTACTCTATTGTGGAGAGTACAGATGTGGAGAGCATGGATGAGGATGAACTCATGAGGTTATCCTTCATGGCATTTGCTAAGGAAAAAGAAAGGCTAGAACAAAAAGGAGATAGAAGGGTAAAGGTGATTACTAGGGAAGTGGAGACAGTGAAAAAAATACTCCCTACACCTATTGTTTTTCAAGGAAAGGATGATGCAGAGAACTTGAGCATGGCATTAGATAGATTGGACAATCATTTTGAGTCATTACTGAAGGTCACAAAGGATAAGGCTGAGAAGAGATTCTTGGAAAAGAAGTTGAAGGAAGTTTGTCAGTCCATCTCATGGGACTTGGACATTCTGAAAACAACTACAATCAAGGCCAAAAGATGTGTGGAAAAAGGAAGAAAGGTATACAAATATTGCATAAATCCTATCAGACATGTTAGGAATATTGAAGATATCATAGCCAATGATAGGGCTACTTTATACAGCTTGATGGATAGTTGTGAAGCCTCTTCACAAACTATATTGGAAATGGATAAATAGGCATCCAAGATTTTGGATAAGCTAAGTTCTTTGAATGTAGAGAGAGGGAGAGTAGTGGAAAGATTTGGTTTTCTAAAGATTCTAATAACTCCCAAGCCATCAATTCTTGAAGCTCATCTTATGGAGATGGAGAAAATAGAGGGCTTAATGACAAGTTCCTTAACCATTGAGCTAAAGGCAGAAGAGACAACATATTATGTACTGAATGGATTGATCCATGTCAGTGAACTTCTGATTAAGTCATGGGAAGATGAAGTAAAGACCTTGGAAGAGTCCTTCCAAAACATTATGAGATTGGTGAGTAAGCATTGGAGTCTTATATACTTAAAATTTTGAAATTTGGCAAGTACCTTTGCCATTGATGTCAAAAGGAGAGGAAGAGAAGAGAAAAATGAAAAGAGGAAGATAGGAGAAAATGAGAAGAAGAAAAAGAATTAAATAAAAAAAAATATAAAAGAGAAAAAGAGAAAAAGAGAAGGAAAAGAAAAGTATATGTATATAGAGAAGTAGATGGAAGATAGTGCTTTGACACTTAGTCATTTTTTGCTAAGTGTTGCCATCAATGCTAAAGGGAGATATTGTTGGCAAGTGATGTTTTGGGAGCACTAGAGATCACTTAAGGGTTTTTATTTATGGCAACACTTATGCTAGAGTGATCACATGTAGAGAGTTTTTGTATTGGAGACACCGTCATGAAAATGACTAAGTACAAAATTAGAATGACAGTATACTATGGTACTATTTTGGTCAGTGAAGATAAAATATGATTTATTATGGCTTGCAAAGTTAGATGAAGATAGTTTGGGATATGTATGACCTTTAGCTAAGGTTTCACATGTTTTGGTGATGAGATCAGTAAGATACAGTGATATTAAGGTATGCAAAGACAAAGAATTAGTGAAACAAGGCATATGAATAGTTGCGATGATTGAGGCAAGGTTAGTTGGAATGGGAATGTGCTAAGTCGGATGGAAGTTGTATATTTCTGACACTTTGGTAATATAAGATCTTTGACTCTAGGTTTATCATTTGCATATGTAATTATTATGTTTTGTAATGTATTTTGAGAGCCGACTGGATGACAGAATTGATATAAGTATAGAGTGTTTTGTGGAAGCGATAAGTGTGATTGTGATGATGATATGATGGATGAAAATTTGAGATATAAGTAAGAGAAGATAAAAAATGTGAGATCAGTGATTGATAGTGTTAGCACTATTCTGAAATTTCCCATCCTCATGCTTAAAGGGTTTGAAATTTTTTGTTCTTTGACCTAATTGTGAAGCCTTATGGTTAAACCCTAGCTTGACCTAGGTTCTGTTATGTTCAAGTGTTAATTTTTGCTCATTAACCTTCCCAATAGAGAATGTGCTATATTAGAGCCTTTAAAATGCCCACTTTATGTTATGTCACTAGGTTGTCGAACGGGGTCCCTTTTTAATTATTTCTTTTAAAGCCTAAGTTTTTCATTAATATTTCCAAATGGCTACCCTTTAAAAAAAACAAAAAAACTTGTGGCTGTTGTTGAATCTTGAGCTCCCAGTTGTCAGAATTTTTGACATATGCTTTGGTGATAGAATGGAATCTATTTAGGAAGGCCCGTCTTCAAAAGCCTACTGTCAATTAAATAATGGAATACGTCAACATTTTTTGTTATACCATTGGGCCAAGTTGATTACCTTTTAAGCATTTCACTTTAGAGACAAGTGTATGATCAATATCCTTTCTGACATTGCAGTGTGTTGACAAGTTTTCTTCCGTGGTAGTTCTCAAGGTTGACACCTATCTTGGGTGAGGTATTTCAGTGGGTTGTCCAATGCCAGGTCATGTCGACATGCTAGTTTTTGATTAGTTGAAGTAAAGGTGATTTGGCAGCTGTCAGTAGCTCTAATCTTAAGATGAATTAAAGCGGGGTCTACCTACTGATGTGTCCAAATGTTGCAATTTTTTGATTAACAAAAGGTTTGAAAAGAAAGGTGGGCTCATTGTTTCAGGAAATGGTAAAAGCATGATAAGTTAGGAAAAGATCTATGGTGATCGTTACACCCCTAAGGAAAAGTGTTTGGATCTTATGCCTACGCTTTAGCGACAGGGTGACACCTATCCACCCCGCTCAAAGCCTAAGACAAGTTAAAGTTTTTTGCACTTGCTATTTTTGAATGTTCTCATTGGTCGAGAACTGATCAAGGGAAAAGTAACATAGGGTTATGCTACTGAACTTGTTAACCGTTTGATGCGCTGAAAAGAAAAGAGGATCAGCAGTTCAAATTTGAATTTTTGTTCTGTGACATTGTTCGCATCCTATGAACATTGAAGATGCTAGTTCTTAGTAATGACAAGCTTAATGAGTTTCATGCAGATAAATTATAAGTGGTTGGCAAATTACTATATACCTTGATTTGATCATTGAATTCTTTACCTCTTTCAAAATGTCTTGGCAAATTGGATTATTTTCTGGAGTGATATCAAGTAGAGTTTTGTAGTTGCTTGGTAGGTCATATTTCTAATTCAAGAACTATTTGAGGTTTTGAGGAAATTGAAAAGGAATTGTGTTGTTAGCTGGTAAATTTAGGGTTTTCTCTAGTATTTGTGCATTGTTTTGAAAGCCCTAGTTAAGATGCCACCTAAGAGGGGGTTGTCTAGGAAAATAGAGTATAAGGATAGGGGTGTTTTTGAGGACTTGATACAATTTCTCCCACATTCAGACAATGGGGCAGCAAGACTGAAGGAACTGGTCCCAAGAAACCCTAGGGACTCCGTAGGTGAAGGGCTCTATCATAGAGGAAACTAGATGAGGGATGCTAGGGTGGGAAAGGATCACAATGGTCTTATTCTATTTAGGTCAGTGTATTCATAGAGGAATTCATGTGCCCCCCTTAGTAATAGTTGGCAATTTGATATAGGAAAGTTGGTAGTTCCTGGAGTGTTTATGGATGTAGAATTGCTGATTCAAATTACTAAGTGTTATGATCTTGTGACTAGATGCATCAAGGATATAAATGGAAATGACCTAATTAGCATTACAAAAGATGAAATCAAGGAAGTATTCTCATTGAATGACCCTTCTATTAGGTTAGAAAAGATAAATTTTAATGAGTTCATTGAAATATATGAAGCTCAAAAGGATTACTTAAGAACAGGGCCCTTAGGGAAATTTCTGGACCAAATTGGATCAATGTGTGTTATTAGCCCAAGTACACTAGAGCCTTTTAGGTTGGATTTGTTTAGTAAACATGAACAAGGTTTTTATAATTCTTTGACTCTAATCCTAGGGCATAATGAGGCTACTCATATGCCTACTCCCTATATGTTTATGATGGTGCAATCTCTACATCCCCAGTTGGCATTAATTTTTGATTTTGCCTCTCACTTGGCTAACTTAATCCATGAGGGATTGATGGGAATAAAAAATATGAAAGTTAGTAGACCTTTTGGGTGGTACTCTATGCTGATGCATATGTTCTTGTATAAAGGTGAGCAATTTTTTAGTTCAATGGTCAACATTGTCAAAGAAAGGAATGGGGAAACTCTCCCAGTTCAGCTATGGACCACAGTTTTGTCATGGGATAGGACTGATGCTAGTTTCATTGTGTTTGATAGGGATTTTGCCTCAAGGCTTAGGAAATTATTGTTTTTTGACAATCCAAGAATCCTAAGGGAATTGTTAAGATTGATTAGGCCAAAGGAATATTGTCAGGATATTACTATAGTTCATAACTTCGGTGACATAATTTTGTATCAAGTTTCCACATTTTTTAGGGTATATGGTTACAGGGTGGCACCATACATTTTTCCCTACCAAGTTCCACTAAAGATAGGATATGCAGAAATTTTAAGATAGATTGGTGACCTGTAGGAAACTACTTTCACTGGTAAAGGGAGGGGAACATTGTTCCTAGATATCACAATTACACATCAATATGTTATCACAAAAGGAGGATGGGTGCATTTAAACCAAGTCTTGCAACCCTACAAGATGCCCATAGCCATGGCTAGATGTATAGACACTAAAGGTTTTTTGACATGAATGTTTAAGGACAAGATAAGGTGTGCTCTTATGGAGCACCAATTCAATTTTCTTGAGGATATCATAAGAAATGAGTTTGATCTTCAAACTCAAGAAATTAAGAAGGAAAAGTGGGTGATCTATAAGAAGACTATAGATTTTATTAGGAATTTTGATAAAACTTATGACCCACTAAAGGGTTTTGAGCCATGGGCTAGAAAAGTAGATGCCCTTATGGAGCATTCTGAAGGGGTCATGCATGCAGTAAATGAGAAGAAAACCATGATAAGCAAGGAAGATCCTGAGAGAGCCATACAGATTTTGAGTTAGCCTAGGTATACAAAATTGACCCCAGAGGAACTTACATTGTATAGAAGTGAAGTGGTTATAGTGTTCTTCTACCAACATAGTAGAGAGATGAGAGTCTTCCTTCTACTTCAAGAGGGAAGAGACCTATGGATGATCAAACAATGTAGGGACCCTCTCCTAAGAGGCAAAGGTAGGAGGATTCAAGACCAGAACAAGATGTATATTCTCCTTCCCAATCCCCCTTACACTTAGATGAACATGGGGTAGCTGAATAGTTAGTACAAATGAGGAGTAAGGGAAACATTTTCATTTCCAATGATGAGTTGCAGGAGGGAATGTCGCAGGCACCCAAAGAAATAGAGATGGATCTCACTATTGCAGAATTTGAGGGTAAGAAAATTGACCCTATTTTGAAACATGCTAGCGATTCTTTTGTTGCTGATGACAAGTTTGTAAAGACTAGGGCATTTTTTCAATTTTTATGGAGAATGAAAATAAATCAGTTTAAGGAGATTTGTGAAAAGAAAAAGGAAGAGTTCCCTAATAGGGACATAATAGAGATAAAAAATGAAACCAAGGGTGAGATGGTGAAACAATTTGAAAAGATCACTCCTGAGGAGGGAAGGGCTATGATCCATACTATAGGGGTGTTGATTCTTCCAGAGTGGGATATTGCAGATGCAATAGTTTTTGATCAGGTTAGGAAGAGCAAGATAAAGACCCTCACCACTATAGAATAAGCACAATAGGCTACTAGAGGCATTTCTTTTTTAGATGATCATGCTATCCTAGTTATGTGGTCCCTCAAGAGGGAAGAAAGTAAAGGAAAAAGAGAGGCTCTCTCTTTAGAGTATGCTAGAAATTTACTAGTGCAATGAGTAGGTGAGACTTCTGGTATTGAGGCTTCAAGTCTCATTTTGGAAACTACTAAATTTAATGTGAAAGTAGTAGAGAAAGAAGCACAAGAAAGAGAAGAGCTAAGGATTAAGTTTGAAACTGTCCTTAAGTCCTACAATGAGCTCAAAATAGAACTGATCTAGAAAGACAAATTAATTATAGAGTTGTCAGGACCATGAGATTACATGTCACCCCAGTTGATGATAGCTGATAGGCCTACAGTGGCTTCTTCATCAAGCCCTATCATTGAATTTCCACCATCACCGTTCCCATAGACAAATATAGATGCAAGGGTCAGTTGGGAAAAACAACAATTGCTTGAGGAAACAAGTCATTTTAAAAGAAAAATGGCAGAATTGGACAAGCTGAGAGAAGAACATTTGAAGGACAAAATTTTGTCACAACAAAGATATGAGGAAAAGGTTACAGAGGCCGTGATGCAATTTTCTACCAATCTGAATCCCATAGTTTTATTTGACCATGCTAGGAGATTGAAGATATTGCTCATAGCTTTGAGCAAACATAAGGAGGAATTAGGGCCAATTTTCAATAAATGGATTGAGAGATCTCCAAATGTAAGATTATTTAGATGGTTTTCTAAGTCTCAAGTTGATCTTGATCCATTGATCAAACCATTGCATCAATGTGTGAAGCATGATATCTTTTTGGGTGATTTTGAAAGAAAATCCAATTTGTTAAAGAAGGAATTGACACTCCCTAGCTATGATTTGATCCCAGGAGTTTTCAAGAGAAATGGTGAACTTAAGGAGTTAATCAAGTGGAGAGCAAAAATAGATGATGAATTTTCTACTAGAATGACTAGCATTTTAAATTTAGAGAATACTTTATTTTTCATACATACCATTGAGACATTAATTTCTACCAAGTCTAAATTTGATTTCATTCAGCGAGAAGTCAGTCAACTAGAGGACAAGTGGGAACAGTTATCTGGAAAAGGAGTAGAGTTTGCAAATTTTGAGTTCCCAAGTGAGGAGGTGTACAACAGATGGAGGTACCAGTACATACCTCATGCAGAAAGAGTAGATACTCCACCTACTTCCTAAGACAAATGCAGATTGTAAATTTTTGAGTCATGAAGGTTGTTGAGATATAAAGAGGTATTTATTACAGGGATGACAATGAAGAGATGGCAATCAGATTTGCTGGAGGAAGCTTAGGACAGAATTGAAGATATAAAGCAAGGAGGCTTATCTACAAATATCTCTCCAAATCTAATTGATGCATTTATTGTAAACCCAGTAGGGTTGTTGTAAATTTTTTAGGTTAAAATTTTTGTAAACCCTAGAATGGTCAGTAACTTGTTGCATTTCCTTGTATATAAAGGATTTTCCATGATCATTCTAGGTATTGAGAGTCTAGGTGTTGAGAAGATATAAATTTTGAAACCCTAACCCTCAGTCGAGGATTGTAACATTTTGTATTATTTCTTATCAAGCAATAGAGAAGAAGTGCACATTGCTGCTATTATCTTGCAAGCTTACTATTCAAAATATGATGTATACAGATGATCAAGGTTATACTTAATACAAATCTCAAATCTTTGTCTCTCCTTCAAATTTATTCTGTGAATCTTTAAATCTTTCAGAGATTTATATGTATTGGATTAAATATTGCTCAGGGTGGGATGCATGTTCATTGAATTTACTTGAGGATTTTCTATAAGTAGGAAAGAGTTGGGGTGTTTGTATTTATGTTCAAAGGCTAGTCATTCTTAAGCATCTTTGTACTCATTCTGTCTTCTAATATTTTTTCCCAATGGATAAGGCACTGGCCAGTATGTTCATATCTATACTTTATGGGAAATGATTGAAATCTTTACAGTCACACACATAAATCAATACCAGTTATTTTTTATTTTATTTACATTTACAGTTGTTTTACCCAGTGATGGAGAGTCAATGAATAATAGGTTGTTATTTAGTACTTTCTCACTGTTATCTGTTGTAAGATCTAGTATTGAGTAAGGAATAGAGTTGTATCTATTGGATCAGGTGTACCTACCTTGGTTTTCCAGAGCCAAAAGTGAAGAGGGTAGTCTTGTCCCTATAGTTGGTCCAGTTACTTATAGATTTTTCACATTTGGAACTAACCCCTCCTTAATATTAGTCATAAGTATATTGGTGTCTTATGGAGTGTAAAATCTTTTGAAGAACCAACAAGTAAAGCTATAACTAGAACTATCAAAGCATAATAGATGCATGTTTTGTTCACTATTTGAAGAACACTTTTGTGACAATATTTTGATTGTAAGAGCTATAAGCTCACCACACCTTTAACAAGGTTTTTGTATACCCCTAATAGGGTTTTGTATTGCTCTAAAAAGGAAATGTACTATGCAATACTCACCTCCTAACAAGGCTAGATATCCTAATAGGGATTCAATATTTTAGTACATAGTTGTGGGTACCATGCCCACTGGAGTTTTCCCTTGGCTAAGGTTTCCTCAAAAAGAAATAATGGTGTTATGAGTTATGTGTTTATGTTCTTTTCATTTCTGCATTCATATGGTTTATTTTCAATTGGTTGAAGTTTAATTTAAAGTGCTGTAATACTGACTCACCCCCCCTCTCAGTATTACTTAAAGCTAACATCTTCTACCACTTAAAGAAATTTACTTAGTGATATACAAGTGTCAAATAATTGTGTGGATTCAATATATGATCAAATAAGAATCTATTTTTAAATGAGTACCTAATAGTTACACGATTGGGGGAAGGGGTATGTAGAGTATAGGGGGAAGTATAAAAGGAATTATGTGAGGGTTAGGAGATTGACAAGGGAAGACCACAATTGTTAAATGAACATAATCCCTAGAGGTGATGAATTATGTATGAAGATATAAGGATTGAGAAAAATCTTAGGTTTGGATAATGTAAGGATACAAATAGAGTGAAAGGACATGGACAAAGAAGAGGGTATAATTATTTAGGAAATTACCTAATGATATACAAGTATACGAGAATTTTTCATGCAATATAGGGTCAAATAAGAATCTAGTTAAATGAGTGCTAATAGTTACACAATTAGGGGATAAAATTCTAATGATATTTGTTGTGTGTAGGATGTGTTTGTTTAATGGTTTAAGTTAAGTATTATAGGTTTAATATTTTAATGGTTTAAGTTTTGTTATAGGTTTAATAGTGTATCATATTAAAATGGAAGCACCCATGTTAGGAAATTTTTATCCCTCCTTATTGGATTCTTTGGAATCAATTCAAACACCTGGTATAGATCCATTGATGTGCATATGATTCTATGCCAGTTTGGGCCCTGTTTTATCCCTCTGCCCGCTTCTTTTTCTCACTTTCTGAGACCCCGAGGAAGTTCTGGAAGGCCTTTCCCTTTAGATCTAGGCTAAATTTCAGCCTTGACCTTTAGGTCTAGGCCAAATTTTGGCCTTGACCTTCTGGGTCACCCTCTTTGGGATCCCAGGCTCTTTCAGAATTTCAAATTTCTTCCCACCTTCTTGTTGACCCTTTTTTATTTTAGAGATGAAATGGGTATAAATAGAGGCCTTACCTCTTCATTTGATCTATCCACAAGTTCTTATATTTAATTACACATGCATACAAGCCTTCATATTGCATTCAAGAATATTCTACAAGAATTCATAAGCATTTTTGGAGCATTCAAGGAGATCTTTTAGCAACACTTCAAGACTTCAAGCATATTAAATATTTTTCATTCTAGGAGATTTTAAAGATTTTGGTGGAAGCATTTTAATCCTTCTTTCATGTACTTGCATCCACCTTTCAAGATCTAGCTTCCTTCCATGATAATACTGGAGTTGGCAATTAAGGAAGGGCTTCTTCATTCTTCACTCTTGCACACATGATTTGAGTACATGAGCACATATAAATCCATTTATCTATAAACTTGGTGAGGTGGATCTATATCATTTTATTGAGACATCCTACTCTTCTACAAGATTCAATTACATTGGATAATTTCTTCAAACTTGTGGAATAAGGATCGAAATCCTCCTTAAAGGTTTCTACAAAAGTAAGGTGAATTCATACATTTTCTTTACTTTTTACATACATACTTTCATATTTACATTTAAGGTTGATTCCTCAATTGGGGCTTGATCAAGGTAAGCCACTCAAAAACAAAACAAAACCATTTTTCTTGTAGGATCAAGTTTTCTAGGGTTTCATATCTTCTTTTTGGGAATTCTAGAATAGGACACAATTGTAGATCCAAAGATAACAATTTTAGAAAAGAAGGTCTAGGCTGAAGTTTGGCCTATTCCTGGGTCTAGGCCGGCCCCAAGTCGACATAGACCTGAAAAATCAACCTAATCTTTGAGCATAAGGTTTTCTGGGTTTTGTTCATCTCATAATTTCAAGTCTGAATTACATTATTTACATTGTGTATTTACCAATCATATCTATTATATTTAATTAGATTTAGAATCTTTTCTTCTTTCCTAGTTAAATTCCAAATCCTAGGCTTAAAGGAACTTGTATCTTCTTTCCTAGCTCTTGGAGCTTTGGATCTTTGTTTGCATTGGTACTCCTACATCACTTTGGTAGTGCTAATGTACTTGGATCCAAAACCTTGGGGGATTTTCTTAGAATATCTATTAATTTGTGGTCATTCTGAGGTATAGTTGAGCAGACAAAAGTGGGGTGTGTTACACTTTTTATCCTTATCTCACTTTCCCCCTATAAATTTTGGTGAACTCAACACTTTTATGCTTTATATCTTTTTATTTGGTGTTATATTCCCTTTGTGTGTCTTACCTTATTTGTTTCATAGATAGATTACATGGTGTTCTTTGTGTATTCTTTGTGTCCTCTTTGCATTTCATTTCATAGTTGGATTTATCTCTATAGTTCATACTTTGTTGTGGTTAGATCTCCCCTTGGTGTTTGACAACCCTTTATGTGATCTCCCTTTAGCTTTGCTTTCCTTTGTGTATGAGATTTAGTTCCTTAAGTCCAACCTATAGAATTCTAGTTAGAAGAAGCCATAGGCTCATGGGTTCTTTTGACCATGATTCTTCCTTCTTCTCTAGGAATCTTGAAGATAAATTTATCTCTCATGATCCTAACCCTTCCACGAAGAATAAATCTTCTCATTCATCCCATGATGAAGATGAATCCCTAAGAGTTCCTCCTATTCAAGTTCAAAAAATTACTAGTGACCTTGAAAAGATGGAAAGTTGGCTTATTCAAGAGAATCATAACCCGGATACTATTTTTGCTATTGAAGATATCAAGAAATTTATCCATAATGATGAGAATTGTGTTAACCTTTTACATGGTATCTCTCACATCATTACTTCTAATGTTAAGCCTTTAGCCGAATAAGAGTTAGGATATGTTCCATCAACCATTAGTGTTGAACCTTTTTTTCCTATCTTCATTCCTATGTCTATAATTCCTACATATGCACCTTCTCTTTTGACCAAATCTATGCAAGTTTCAAATCCTATCAATGCGAGTCTTCCTAATGTCTCTGTTTTGTCTCTTTTCCTGTGAGTGTTCTGCCTATTTTATTTCCTACCTCACAGTCTTCTTATCATAATGTCCCTTATACCTATTCCAATCCTCTTCTTACCATGGTTCCAAGTGTTCCTCTGGTTACTTCTGCTATCCCTGTCGCTTCATAAAATTTCCCTAGTGTATCAAATGTGTCTAACTCTAATGATTCCACCATCATTAGTCTTGCTCAAATAGTTTTGTCCTTACAATAAAAAATTTCTTCCTTGACTCAATCTAAGTTTAATGTGCCTACATGTGACATGGGAAGTCCTTTTTCCTTAGACATTATCCGGATGATTGTCCCTCAACAAGTTGATATGCCTCACCTTGAGAATTACAATGGTAAGGGTGACCATGTGACTAATGTTAAGAACTTTTAAATCCTACGTAGCGACTATGCCCATGACCATAGGATTATGGCTAAGTTATTTTCTAGGACCTTTTGTGACAAGGACTTACAATGTTATTGTTCCTTGCCTCCTTCTTCTATTATTTCTTTCCAAAAGCTTGCTAATGCCTTCATACAACAATTTCAAAATAATATTGGTTCGCAAGTATCTTTGACTGATTTGATGCATTGTAAATAAGAAGTGAAAGAAAAAGTTACTAATTTCATTGGTAGATTTAAGCATTTATATGCTCATATTTCTTTATATTGTTATACAAAACATATTTATTTCTAATTTACAAAAAGACATTAGAGATAAGATTCTTCTTACTGAATTTACCTCTATTTCCCAACTTTGTGCAACAATTCATCAATATCAATTACAAGTGATTCAATTTGAGAGAACCACTCCAATGGCTCATGTACCTATTGATAAGAGTGATGCTGCCTCTAATCAAAATAAATATCATAAACCAAAAAACTATGTCAAGATTAACAAGGCATTGAATACAGTAGATGAACAAGTAGCCATTGCATCCAAAGGTACTGCTTCTTCTTCCTCTTTTTCCAACTGAATCATAAGTATAATCCTCTTTCTGAGTCTTTAAAAACTATAATGGAAGATTTGTTAAATGTTAATATCATTAAAATTCCTCCTATTAAACTCATTCATCCCACTATGATGGCTTCCAAGTCTTTTGATTCCAAAGCCTTTTTTCAATACCATCATCAGCTTGGCCATGATACAAAGAGGTGTTATTCCTTGAAGAATACTATACAAGACTTGATTGATTCCAATGCTTTATCTATTGATGCTGATGATAGTAGTGGAAACAAATTTGTATCACCTCCTAACCAAAATCTTCAGATTTATACCAATCCTTTACCTTCACATTCTACTTGTAGACACCTAAATTTGATTACATAATTAGGTAATATTATTTAGTTCTCTCATAAGGCATTGATTGATAAAATAATTAATATTTATTTAGTTTATGTCATCCCCCTAATAAATTAATTTAATTAATTAACTATAGTCCAATTAATTATCTAAATGAAAACCCATAGCCTAATAATCAATTAAATCCCCATTCCTCTATTAATTTGAATAAATACATAACCTTATTTAAATTAATTTACCAAATACCCCTTTTGATTAAATAATCCCCATTTAATAAATTAGAGCACATAGCTCCTAACTTTAACCCCTAATCTAACCTATCCCAACCACCTAACTCCTAGTTCCAACTCAACCTAACCCATTCATACATACCAATCCTTCTTAATTAGCTAATGACCTGTGATTAGCTAATATAAACCTCCACTCATTATCTCTCCTCCCATAAAATCCTCCTTATTCTCCAACTTTCCCTCTAATCCAAGCCTAATCACCCACTAAACATTTTTACAATCATAATCCATGGATTAAGAAATCATAACCCAACCCAATTTGACCCTCATGTCACATTCTCACATCTCCCAACCCCCAAAACCTCATGTCAACCTTAAATGATCTTACAATCCTCTTAAACACTCCATCCATCTCTTACATTATTGTCCCCTCTCACATCTCCCAAAATGGTCACATTCTCCCATTCTTCCAAACTTCTTTCCTTGTGACACTTGTCACAATGAGAGACATTTAGAAAGCACAATCCATGCACTCTCTCTCAAATTCATATCCACCCTTCCTCAAGTTTGTATCTTAACCATCCATTTCATTCTCTATTTGCCTATAAATTGAACCCTCTTTCTCCTCACAAATCATCCACCATCATAAGCAAAGTTATAATGCTAGTTTGAGCACTAAAAACCCTCAACATACCATCATAATTCCAAAATATTTCTACAATCTCTCCTCATCCATTTTCATTGAATCTTGAGCAAGCATTTAGCACACATTCCTCATCTTGGACCAAATCTACACAACAAAAGGAGCTTATTTGGGTTGCAAGGTTTGAATTTCATTTAATTTTTAGTTCCTCTTTTATGGTCTAATCTAAATTATTGCACTATTTTAGTTTGTTGAATGCTATAACTTGTCATTGTGTACTTAGACTTACTATTTTATTGCATACATTTTAGCATTCCCAGTGGGACCCACTTCAAGGGTCATTTCTTCATATTCACTATCTATTTCTACTTTCAAAACTAAACAAATACTAAGGATTTTTGTTGTTTGAGTATTTGTTGCAAGGTTTTTGTGTTTTTATAGGATTAAAGGCAAATGAAGGGGCTTGAGAGATACCATTACCAAACTCCAAATTTGCACAACCTCAAAAATATCTAGCTGCGGTGATGGGATCACTTACTTTTCCTGTGAGATCAACAATACGATGTGCGGGATCACATTCTCGTAGATAGAGGCCTCTTGGCCTCCCAAGACCTATTTATTCTCTATCTTAAAATTCTATTTTAACCTCAGACCTACGAGAATGAGATTTGAGCCTACAGGAATGCCTTATTGTAAGCCATAAGGCAGATAAAAATAATCACATGTCTTAATCCTCTATAAATCATTTTTATCAAAATTTGTGCTCGCAGGATTAAGACTTGACTTTGCGGGATTGAGTGTTGACCCCATGGGAATGCAGGTATATCCCTAATAAATCTAGTAAATCCCCAATGGGTATATAAACAAGGTGCTAATAAAACTCTCACCTCATTCCCTCAAGCTTGGGTGATGCGTGTTTATGGTAGTATGAGGTAGGTGAATATCCCTACAATTTTAACATGGTCAACTAGGCTCTTAAGTGAGTCAAGTCACTACAACATTTGGGGTCAAATTTCGATGCCAATTTGTGATGGCACTACCATTTGTGTGTGATTTTTGTATTTTTTTTGCAAGTGCCCCCGACGCCATCGTAATAGAAATGGTGCCGTTGTTATTTTGACACCCACATGATTATAAAGAAAAAGAAAAAGAAAAAGAATGGTTCATTTCTAATTTTCCCCAAATCCCAGCTGTGTGTGCAAAGAGGTGGAGGCTGCATTGTGAGTGCGAAGTTGAGCTAGGAAAGGATACAAACCCACTCCCTCTTTTTGTTCAATATGTTCTTTGTCTAATCATTGCTTTCCTTGCTGTAATGGTCATCCATGGTTTTCAATTTTTGTTTAACACTTGATGAATCTCATGATTATTTTCTACTAAACTTGTAGTATCCTGGTTGATTTGATCTTCCTAGTGCTATTAGGGATTGAGTACCTCCAATCTCTTGAGCTATGTATGATGCATGGAAATTCCTCCTCAATACTACACTCTAACTTTGTCATATTTTGTGGCTTGGAATGGGAAGTTTGGATTGTTATGCCAAACCTCCAATGATCCAATCTTACCTCTTCATGTCCTCAGATAGATGCATAGGGCCCTGCTTGTGTATAGGAAGGGTCTTGAATGGGAATTTGAAGAGGTCAAACTTTTGAATTCACTTTCATATTTCTATTGTGAGGATGAAATCACCCCTTCTAGCATACCAACATTTTTGTAATCACCCTTTTTTATGAATTGGGAAGTTTGAAATCATGCTTGATGGAGCTGGTGATTTCTTACTACTAGTTCCTCTAGATTTTTTCCTAGCCTGCAACTTTGGAAGTAATTCCTCCCACTGCTGTATTACCTTTCCCTAAGAAGATCAAAATGACTATAATTTTATTTTTCCATTTAGAGCTTCACTTCAAGTGCTATCAGAGAGAGAAAACAATGCTTGATATCTGATGATGGAAATTATCCATTTAGGAAATATATAAGTTTTACTTTTGATGATTAATATAACTCAAGTTCTCTGGAAGTTATCAGTTTAAGTGACTCCATTTTACCACTTTTCTAGATGCATATGAAGCTACTGGTAATCACAAATGAATCCCAAGTTATCCAAAAAAAAATGAAATATATGAAAAATAAACTTCATCCAAAAAAGTTAAAAAAATTAAAAATAGAAAAAAAATTAAAAGTGAGTCCTTTGTTATCAGCAACATGAAATAGAAAGAAAATGGGGAAATGACAAAATAGTTACCTAGTTTCAACCAAAAGTATGATAAGTTGGGATGGAGACTTACAAGTTTTCTTTGGAAGTGTAGATTGAGGTTTCCAACACTTGAGGTGCCTTTGACACCGTATTTAAAATTGTAAGATTCAAACCTAACATCTAGATGTGGTTAATAGCTACTCAATCAATGACCTACTTTCCTATCCAATGATTAGGAAAGGAAGGGCCCCACTTTTAACCGGAATCCATAATTGTTACGAGTATAGACGTGCCATTTAGATAGAATAATTTCTTAAAAAAATAAACATCTTGTGCATTTTGTGATCAGACTTTCAAAACTTTTACAAGAATAGAATTAAAATTCCAATAGAAAAATTGCAATGGATGCTATTACCCATTTCAGACATATGCAGAAATAGTTACATTTATCTCCACAAACTAAAAAGGATAATCATTACAAGTAATTTAGAGATGTCAAAATATTAATGATCGTAATATCCATTGTTATCATTGTTAATTTTCTTAATTGTAATTTGTAATATGATTAATTGTCATGTCCCCTTCTTGAAATAAGATTTAATAGTAAACAATAATAATAAATAATAAACATAAAATAATAAAATAAAAAATAATTAAAATTTTGTTCAGTTACGTGAATGGTCAATGCCATGAATTGAAAAGTTGTGTCTCCATGAATTTAGTTCAGATTTATGTGCTATAAGCTTCACCTCAATTATTGATACAAAATATGTCCTTCAATCCTCTAATGATAAGATTGATACAAATGTGTCTTTGGACTTCAATAATAAGATTGCTATGCCGAGATGGTCCCTCTATATGTGTGATTTGGATGACTTTGAATTGGAATTATGATCCTGATCATTCTATTTGTTACACCTTCTCCTAAGTCTATAATCTTTGGTGTTGTTCCTGAATAATGGCTTTAGTTTCATGTGATTTTATGTGAGGGGCTTATGCCTTAGTCTTCTCGCTATGTCTGATTATAATTCTCATTTCTTGTGATAATCTTTGACACTGTTTCTGCTTTTCAATTCCTTCTTTTCATGTTTTCTATGGCCTTTCCAAACGGTGGAAAAAAAACCACCTTTACTTGGCTGTATTGAATCTCTTTAAGTGCTTTAGGTAGGAAGAGTATATGTCCACAAATTGGCCTCTTGGAGAAATTGATGATCTTCCCCTAAGAAGCAATAAAGGGCATGATGTGAAAAGTTGTATCACATTGATCATAATTATTGCCAATTGAATTAGTAAGTTAAAAAATCATGCCTCTTCCTTATAACTAACAATTTCATTAGTCAGTTATCTAACTTAGATCATATGATTTCCTTCCTTAGGTTGCAATTATAGTTGAGATGTCTTCTCCCTTTATGCAATATAATTTCCTCTTTCTAGAAAACAACTACTTATTTCTTGGACAATGATACCCCCCTTATTTTCTTGTTTCTTAGTTAATGATGATACTAACTAGCTATTATGTGAAGCACCCTATGCTTTGGGACAATGATATTATCCTTATTGGTCTCATCTCTAAGGTATAGGAAAATCTCATAATTAGGGTTTGATACATAATACTTCCTTTGACATCGGTTATGTAGAAGTTGTTGTTGGAAACTACAATTGAAACAATTGTTGTATTGTCATTGATGTCAAACTTTAACTAGTAAGACTATTGCTACTTAGGAAAGTACTATATCTATTGTATTATTGTGAAGGATTGGGGCAAGGTTGGTAACAATAGCACCTAAGGAAAGGTTGAGTTATCTTGATACTACAAAGTGTACTTGACTATGTTGTACAATGATGAGACAATGTATTGTTTATCTTAGTAAGATTGAAGACAAAACTGGTAGGCTTGACCGAGCACAAATGGAGAAATCATGTTTAAGCCGAGTAATGTTAGTGTCAACCAAGTCAGTGTATGTCGAGCAAAATTCTAGTGTCGATCGAACATCAGCAAATTGCCGAGGAAGACAATATAAGTTGAGGAAACATTTTTAGTAATGATCGAGCTTTCTACATGAAGACCGAGTAGTTGATCACAGTATTGATCGAGCATCAACATTTTTATAGTTGAAGAGAATTTAGATTTGGAGTTGACATTGTTGAATTCTTGTATTATGTAAAATGTGTTGACTTTATTTATTGATTGTTTGAAAGCATTGAATGCACTGAAAAACATTTTATTGTAAATCTTTAAGAGATTTGAGAAGATTCTAGAAAAGGAGCCAAAGAACATAAAGCGGGTAGATTCAATGAATCTGACCTAACCCTAAGATCTATGAATGAGATTGAGTGGAAAAAGATGAGTTAACTTAATTAAGGAAAGTATTAAGGGAACCTAAGCATTAGATGCAAATGCATGGGTGGAAAAGAGAATGCTGGAAGATTAGTAAAGTTTTATTGACTGTATAAGCAGAAAAGGCTAAAGGAGAAGTGTGGTGGTTGCTTGAAGAAAAGTTTTGAGTAGATCAGAGATGGAAATGGAAAAGTGTCAAAGTCAGTAAACCAGCATTAGTGTATGAAATTGGATCTGATATTTTCAAAGTGAGTTGTATGTTTTTTAGATCAATACTGCTACTACTTTCTAACCATTGTAATAGTCAAAATCCTTTTAACAGAGGTTGACCTAATAGTCATATTTTAAATCCTTTGAACAAGGTTGCATTCTAATGGAGTGTATGTAAGTCATATAACAAGGCTCACTTTTAATAGGGTGATTGAAATCCTTTAATTGGGTCACACCTAACAATGTGTATTGTAACCTTTGATAGAGTTGGCTTTTAATTGAGCTCACTTCAGAAGAGTGAAAATAATAGTAGCATGTTACAAAGTGGTTTTTCCCATATTGGGTTTCCACTATAAATCTTGGTGTCAATACTTGTGTGAATGTTTTGGTTTAAACATTTCTATGTTTTACAAGTTAGATACAGCTGGGTAGTGGACTGCAATGTTATATGTTTCTATTATTGAATCAGTAATGACCGATTTTTTTTTGGTTGTTAGATCTGATTTAAAGAAAAGTTTTTAAGTTTGTATTATACATCAAGACCTAAGAACAACTGATTCACCCCCCCTCTCTATTGTTGTAAATCATATTAACAATTGGTATCAGAGATGTGTTTCTTATTATTGGTGTTTACATAAATCAAGTTTAAAGGGACTTGAAGCAATTGATCAGGATGTATAAGGAGGTACCAAAGCTGAATAAGGAAAAATTCCCTGCATGGAAAAGCTTGATGAAGCTACATCTAGCTGGTATTGGTGATTTTGCAAAGTACTACATTGAGAATGACTATGTCTCACCTATCACACCTTTGACTACCGAGGAAATGAGAGTTAAACAAGAACATAACTAGACAATGCTGGAAATTGCATCTACCCTAAGTTATCCAGAATTTCAAGACATTAAGGATTGCACAAGTTCTAAGGAGATGTGGGACACTCTTGCAAGGATCTATGGTGGTGACTTAAATGTACTGAAAGCTAAGGTCGAGAGTCTTAGAGGTAAGTTTGATGAAATGAGAATGCAAGAAGGTGAGAACATTGCACAATATTGTGGTAGAATAAAAGAAGTTGTGAATTCTATTAGAGGAGCAAATGGGATTATTGATGATGAAACTATAATTGGTAAAGTACTAAGAAGTCTTCATCCTATATATGCTATTAAGATCTTAGCTATTCAAGAATCTAGATGTAACTCTGCAAATGTGCTTACTTTGGAAAGTTTGGTTGGCAAGCTGACTACTTTTGAACTCTCTAACTATGATAACTTCACTATTGGTAGTATTGGTAATGTTAAATCTACTTTCAAGTCACAGTTACTTCTGAACAAGCCAAAGAAAGAAAAAGATAGATGCATTAGTGAAAGTGAAAGTGAAAGTGAAAGTGAAAGTGACAGTGACACTTCTGATGAAGAACTTGAAGATCTAGAAGCTCTTATGGCTAGAAGACTGAGAAGAAGAAAAGGAAAGTATAAAGGTAAACTCCCTATTATATGTTTTGCATGTAATAAAGTTGGTCATATAGCTGCTAGATGTCTTGACATGAAGGATAAAGGTGAAGAAAGGAAAGGCAAACACAAAGACATAAGAGATGATAGAAGCTACCAAAGGTCCAAAGACTACAAAGGAAAAGGTAAGAAGTCTTGTTACATTGCTGAAGAAGAAACTGACACTGATAGTGATGATTTTGAAATTGAGGTAGTCTATGTTGCAATGAAAGATGAATCTGATGAGGATGAGAAAATTGCATTGATTTCCTATGTGAACAAGAATGACAAATGGATTATTGATAGTGGTTGTTCACATCACATGACTAGTGACAAGAGTAAGTTTGAGACCTTACATCATTATAGAGGTAAAAGTGTAACATTTGGTAATGATGCACCATGTCCTATTAGAGGAAAAGGTTTGATTAAACTGAATGATAAGATATCTTGTGAAAATGCATATTGGGTTGAAGGTTTAAATTATAATCTACTAAGTGTTTCTCAACTCAATAGAACTGGTTACCAAGTGGAATTTCATCATAAGAAAGCTAAAATATTTGATGCTACTGGTGAACTGATTGGAAGTGGAGAACATACTAGAGGTAATTTGTTCTATCTTGACCTATCTGAAGAAACATGTATGATTGCACAACTTGATGACATTTGGTTATGGCATAAGAGGCTATGTCACATTAACTTTGATAATCTGGTAGAAATAAGTAAGAAGAAGAAAGTAAGAGGTCTGCCTAGATTGAAGAAACCTAAAAATGTGATGTGCAAGGAATGTCAGTTAAGAAAAATGACAAAGTCAAGTTTTAAGAGAAAATCCTTTACTTTTGAAAACATATTAGATTTGGTTCATTTTGACCTTTTTGGACCTATGGGTGTACAAAGTTACTATGGTGCTAGATATTTTATCTTGTTTATTGATGATCATACTGGGATGATACATGTAATGTTTCTAAAAGAAAAATCTGAAGCTTTTTAATTCTTTAAGTGGTATTTGGCTAAGGTTGAGAAGGAGACAAGTAGGAACCTGAAATGTCTTAGATTTGACCAATGTGGAGAATTTACATCAAATGAATTCAATCTATTTTTCAATGAAAGAGGAATTAAAAGATAGATGTTTGCACCTAGAACACCTCCACAGAATGGTATAGCAGAGAGAAGAAACAAATATATCTTGGATTGTGCAAGGACATTGTTGATTGAAAAGAATGTGGCACAAAAATACTGGAAATAAGCTATAAACATTGTTGTCTACACTCTTAACTGGGTATAGACCAGGAAAGGTACAAATCTGACACCCTATGAATTATGGCATGGACATGTACCAAGTGTTAAATACTTTAGAATGTTTGGAAGTAAGTGCTATATATTAAAAGACACTAGGAATGGAAAGTTTGATGCTAAAAGTGATGAAGGCATATTCCTAAGGTATTCCATAAAAAGTAAAGCTTATAAGTGTTTGAACTCTAACACTAACAAAATTGTGGAAAGTGTGAATGTCAAAGTTGATGAGTATGCAGAAAGAAATGAAGCTGATAGAAAAAGAGAACTAGAAGATTATAGATATTTTGTGTATATTAAGGAAGAAGAAGAGGCAAGTAAAAGACTTGTACCTAATGCTGAGTCTCAGGTAAGCAATGTCATGCGATAGGAAGATGCTTTTGAGCATCAGGAAAATAGTACTGAGAGAGAACAAGAACATGTCGAGTGACAAGATAATGCTGTTGAGTTTCAGGAAGAGGCTACCAAGCATTCAGAAGCTAAATCTGACAATCTTGTTGAGGAACCTGATAAAATAGAGGAGAGAAAAGCTGAACTTGTTTTGGAAAAATATGTAAGAAGACATCACAAGCCTGAACAGATAATTGGAGACAAAAATACTCAAATTCAGATCAGAAGTAAGACAAAGGATCCAACATGTTTACTGTGTGAATTTGAACCCAAGTCAACTAGAGAAGCATTAGAAAATGAAGATTGGATATAAGCAATGAATGAAGAGATTGACCAGATAGAGAAGAATGATACTTGGACTCTGGTGCCAAGACCTGAAAACAAAAATGTTATAGGAACAAAGTGGGTGTTTCAGAATAAGATGAATGAAAATGGTGAAATAACTAGGAACAAAGCTAGGATGGTATGCAAAGGCTATGCACAAGAGGAAGGAATAGATTATGGGGAGACATTTTCCCCTATAGCTAGATTGGAAGGAGTAAGAACTTTGCTTGCATATGCTGCTTATAAAGATTTCAAGGTATATCAAATGGATGTCAAGTCTGCATTTTTAAATGGTATACTAGAAGAAGAAGTTTACACTAAATAGCCAGAAGGTTTTATTGATCCAAATAGAAGACACATGGTATGAAAACTAAACAAAGCACTATATGGATTGAAACAAGCTCCCAGAGCATGGTATGAGAGGTTGCATAACTACTTGATACAGATTGGATTTTCAAGAACAAATGACATAAGCAATCTGTACATGAAAGATGAAGAAGGTAAAGTTATCCTATTGGAAAAAGTTTTTGTGGATGATATTATTTTTGGTGGAGAAGATGCTTTGTTTAAAAGATTTTCAAATGAAATGCAATCTGAATTTGAAATGAGCATGTTTGGTGAGATCAAATTCTTTTTTGGTTTACAAGTATATTAGATGAAGAAAGGAATTTTCATTACATAGTCTAAGTATGTTAATGAATACTAAAATTTTTTGGGATGCAAGATTCTAGACCAGTAAGTACTCCTATGGTTACTAGACAAAAGTTATCTAAAAATGATGATGCTACAGAAGTGAATCAAACTTTGTATAGATCCATGATTGGAAAATTGTAGTATGCTGTACATAGTAGACCAGATATTGCACTAGATGTTGGGATTGTGGAAAGATTCTCTACCAATCCTAAGGAAACACACATGATGGCTGTGAAAAGAATTATGAGATATTTGAAAGGAACTGCTGACTATGGGCTATATTACAAGAAGGATGATAGATTTGAACTAAGAGTATATATAGATGCTGATTGGGTAGGAAATGTAGATGATAGAAAGAGTACTAGTGGTGGAGCTTTCTTTCTTGGATGAAGATTAGTCTTCTGGGCAAGAAAGAAACAAAATTGCATTTTCCAATCTACTGCTGAGGCCGAGTATGTTGCTGCTATAGTAAACTGTTCAAATTTGGTATGGCTAAAATAATTGTTGGTAGGCATGAAAGAAGAAATCACTAAACCTATTGTTATTTTCTGTGACAACACAAGTGCTATCAATATTTCTAAAAATCCAGTGATGCATACTAAGACCAAGCACATAGAAATTAAGTATCACTACTTGAGAGAACTAGTACAAGATAAAGAAGTCTGAATGGAATATGTGAATACAAAGGAACAATTAGCAGACATATTCACTAAAGCTTTACCTATAGAAGCTCATGAGTATTTGAGAAGTCAATTAGGGGTCCTTCCCCTAACTGAGGCTACCTAGTCAAGCTAGGAGCACTGTATCAAATATGCTACAGTAGAATATTTGACAAATTGATGTAGAAGATTGTCACACTTTAGGACTGGCCTAGAGTTGTGAAGAAGAGCAAAGATAAGGAATCAGTCATAAGCAAGATGACAAAGGGAGAAACACTGAGCTACACAGATAATACCTACATCTGATGGATGTATGTTTTAGTTATTGCTTTGGTATTTTTGTCAAAGAGGGAGATGAACTGAGATGATATAATAACACATGACACTAAAAAGGAGATGATGAACTAAAATGAAGGATCAGGATAGAGGGAGATCTAAATATTTCTGATAGTCACAAAAGTGAGGCTTATAGATTCTGAATCAGAATGAAGCTAAGCATATTACAAATTTTTTTGATGGACAGATGAGTTTTTGGATTGGTTGATAATCCATGTGTTATTTAGGTGATATCATATGGTGTTGCCATCAATGCCAAAGAGGGAGATTGTTGGAAACTACAATTGAAATAATTGTTGTATTGTCAATGATGTCAAACCTTAATTGGTAAGACTGTTACTACTTAGGAAAGTACTATATCTCTTGTATTGTTGTGAAGGATTGGGGCAAGGTTGGTAACAATAGCACCTAAGGAAATGTTGAGTTATCTTGGTACTACAAAGTGTACTTGACTATGTTGTACAATGATGAGACAATGTATTATTTATCTTAGTAAGATTGAAGACTAAACTAGTAGGCTTGATTGAGCACAAATGGAGAAATCATGTTTAAGCCTAGTAATGTTAGTGTCGATCGAGTTAGTGTAGTGTATGCTGAGCAAAATTCTAGTGTCAACCGAACATCAATAAATTGTTGAGGAAGACAGTATAAGCTGAGGAAACATTTTTAGTAATGATCAAGCTTTCTACATGAAGACCAAGTAGTTGATCATAGTATTGACCGAGCATCAACATTTTTATATTTGAAGAGAATTCAGATTTGGAGCTGACATTGTTGAATTCTTGGATTATGTAAAATGTGTTGACTTTATTTATTGATTGTTTGAAAGTATTGAATTCACTGAAAAATGTTTTATTGTAAATCTTTAAGAGATTTGAGAAGATTCTAGAAAAGGAGCTGAAGAACATAAAGTGGGTAGATTCAATGAATCTAACCTAACCCTAAGATCTATGAATGAGATTGAGCAGAAAAAGATGAGTTAACCTAATTGAGGAAAGTATTAAGGGAACCTAAGCATTAGATGAGAATGCATGGGTGGAAAAGAGAATGCTAGAAGATTAGTAAAGTTTTATTGACTGTGTAAGTAGAAAAGGCTAAAGGAGAAGTGTGGTGGTTGCTTGAAGAAAAGTTTTGAGTAGATCAGAGATGGAAATGGAAAAGTTTCAAAGTCAGTAAACTAGCATTAGTGTACAGAATTGGATCTGATATTTGCAAAGTGAGTTGTATGTTTTTCAAATCAATACTACTACTACTTTCTAACCATTGTAACAATCAAAATCCTTTTAATAGAGGTTGACCTAACAGTCATATGTTAAATCCTTTGAACAAGGTTTCATTCTAATGGAGTGTATGTAAGTCCTATAACAAGGCTCACTTTTAACAGGGTGATTGAAATCCTTTAACTGGGTCACACCTAATAGTGTGTATTGTAACCTTTGATAGGGTTTGCTTTTAACCGAGCTCACTTCAAAAGAGTGAAA
This sequence comes from Chamaecyparis obtusa, assembly GCA_027943335.1. Taxonomy (NCBI): domain Eukaryota; kingdom Viridiplantae; phylum Streptophyta; class Pinopsida; order Cupressales; family Cupressaceae; genus Chamaecyparis; species Chamaecyparis obtusa. The sequence continues at coordinate 439,943 of BSBK01009765.1, forward strand.
ATAATAGTAGCATGTTACAAAGTGGTTTTTCCCATATTGGGTTTCCACTATAAATCCTATTGTCAATACTTGTGTGAATGTTTTGGTTTGAACATTTTTTGTGTTTTACAAGTTAGATACAGTTGGGTAGTGGACTGTAATGTTATATGTTTCTATTATTGAATCAGTGATGACCAAGTTTTTTTTGGTTGTTAGATCTGATTTAAAGAAAAGTTTTTAAGTTTGTCTTATACATCAGGACCTGAGAACAACTGATTCACCCCCCCTCTTTGTTTTTCTAAATCATATTAATAGTTGTGTGATATTCTTTGTCAATGGTTGTGAGATGATCCTTTCCTTGACTTGACTGGCTTAATCCCTTCTTTAATAATGGCCCACTATTGACTAATCTAACTAAACTAACATTGTTCTAGGCCTGCGTCTCTTGGACCATATAATGTTCTTTTTATTGTTTTAGGAATCAGATGGAGATATTACACCTAAGTTCCATTCAAGTATTGGTAACCCTAGTGGGGCTGGGAGGCTTAAAGGAAGTTGTCATTTTGTGCTCCTAGGCTTGATGGAAAGGAATAAGGTCAAGGTACCTTATATGTTTTACCAAGGAACTCCACCAATGAAATTAGTTATATTGTATGATTGAGTTAATATTCCTAACCCTAGTAGCATAGATATGTTATATGGATTATGTTTCAATGATTACCTAACATAGTTGTAAGGTCTTGACCAAGATCTATCTTATTTCACAATTGGTAAATGATATTGCTAGCTCTATTCCATTTCATTCTTTACTTGAAATTATAAATTTAGGGCAAAAACTAAGGCGTTGGAAAAAGGGGCATTACATTAATTTAAAAACAAAATTGGTAAATTTTATAAACTCTTATAAGAACATAGAGTTCTCATCATTGTTACAAGGCTCGGACTCAACTTAGACCCAAAAAGTTGATTTTTGACTTGGAATCGGTCTTGACAAAGACTTGACAAATTGGAAAATGCAATAAATTCAAATATTTTAAGGATTTAAAACTCATTTCATGCACCCTTGAATGAATAAAATTTAAAGATACAATAACCTCATCAAAGCTATTTTGATCACATGCACAAGTATATATTGATCACATAAATATACACAAAATTTTTAGCTGAAGGAAATAACACATTTAGATATATAAATATTGTCAAATGTATATAGGACTCCTCGAATATGAAACCCATGGCATCAAAAAAATATCAAAATTAAAAATATAAGTCTATGGATATATAAATATTGTCAAATACATACATGACTAATGGAATATGAAATCCATGACATCAAAACAAATATCAAAACTAAAAGTATAAGTATATTGTTAGGATTAGGTAATACTGAGAGGGGGGGGTGAATCAGTATTACATAACTTTGATTCTAACTTTAAACAATTATAAACAATCCATAACAATGTAGAAATGAAAAGAACATATAGGCATAACACATTACTCATGACACCGTGATTTTTTCTCGATGAAACCCTGGCCAAGGGAAAACTCTGGTGGGGATGGTACCCACAAATATGCACTAAAATATAATATCTTTGTTAGGTGATCTAGCCCTGTTAGGAGCTGATTGTTACATAGTACATTTCCTTGTTAGAGGAATACAAAACCCTGTTAGGGGTATAAAAAAAACCTAGTTAAAGGTGGTGAGCACACCACTCTTACAATAAAAATCTATCTCAAGATAATTCTCCAAAATGTGAACATTACTATAGACACTAAAAAATGGACAAGTGCTTTTTAATTTCAAAAATCAATAAAATGGCTTAAAATCATCAAAATGCATTAAATCAATAAAAAAGGGATCAAATCAATTAAAATGGACATTTAATAAATAAAGTTGGACAAAATCAATTAAAGCAAAGTAAAAATCAAATAATGATGTTAAATAATTAAATCAAAGCTTAAAGGAGGTAAAGAACAACATATAATTGATTTTAATCAATTAATTGTATAGTTGTTTAAATCAAAAATCAAAATGAACCCATTACCCTTACATGGCTAAATTTAATTAATTAATTGAATTTAATAATTCCTATTTTCTTTCAACAAAGTTGAGCAACCAATGAGATTTGAGGACAAAAAGACATAAATCACTCAAAAAGGATGAATCTCAATCACTCATTTTAAAGTTTCAATCTCATCCACTCAATTTTGTCCTTTTGTCCAAAGCTTTGAGACAAACCTTTAAATTGTCCCCCCATTTATGAACAAAGAAAAGTATTTGACTCAACCAATGGTTAATCATGATTACTTGACTCTACCCCCTACCCTTGGACATTTACTATAAATATGAGGCATTTTGAGAGCAATTAAGGATCTTAGAAATTCATTTGCAAAGCATTGTTACTATAGGCAATTAAAGAGCATTCTAAGAGCATTTAGAGTATTTAGCATTAAATTTGTGAATTTGAGCTAGAATCATCATCATAGAAGCATTTTAGAAGCATAGAACAACATACATTCTCATTTTAGAAGTGTCACTAGTGGAGATTTGAGCTAAGAGCTTCACTTACCACATCTTTCTAGAGAGCCATGAGATGCTATAGATCTTAGTTTCATTTTAAATTAGATTTGAATTGTATTTACTTTAAATTTTTTCTATTAGATCTTAATTTTATGAAGGTGATATTCATCATCACACAAATGGTGCCCACCGTGGGGCCCTAGGCCTCATTTTATCATTTTCATCATAATTTGCATGCTTGTATTGTCAATTTTCCGTGAATATTTTATAGGAAATAGGTAAAATTACACTTACAAGAGATTCACTCATGCCTATAGTCATTTTACTACCGCTTATGATCTCTGTCTTGATGCCTATTAGCTAAACACTCACACCTGGCATATCACTTCTATCTAGTCCTGATTTCTTTACAGCTACCTATAAATTAGAAGCTCACACCCGTGTGATAAATCATTTGGCCTTTTGTGCTTAAAGTCACGCCTGTGACTTAGGAAGTATTGCTTTGCTAAAAATTTTTGTCGCATGTCTTTACACTTTGCTCTGCACTTTTAGGTAGCAGTCATGCCTTTGACTCAAGAAGTATCACTTTGCTACAATTTGTTGTCGCCTATATGTATGTTTTTCTTCATAATTTTAAATAATAGTCACGCTTATAATCTATCAATTCATGCTCATTGTTATTAAATTATCACTTAGCAATCATTATTTTCTACAATTTTAACTTTTGTTCACGCTCAATAATAAATTGTTCATGCCTGTGTAAATTTTAGTGTCGTCCATGTCACTGCAAAGTGTCGCTTGCGATCACTAAAATTATGCCTACTGACAATTTGTTTATGCCTATTAACTGGACAATGTCACCTACTATTTGTTGCCATTATTCACTATTAAATTGATTAAATCATTTTCCTAACTCTTCATTTGCATGATTTAACAGTAAATGAGTAAGCACAAGAAGGTACAAAAATTGGAAAGCAGATTTAACCAAGAAGGAAAGGCACTAGCAAAGAAGATTAAGGAAAATATAGCACACATCAAGGATGTCCTTGAAACTACACAAGAGGAGGAGAATCAGGTATCCCAACACTATCTTACAATTGTTGAAGCATATAAATTGAAATTTGTCTCTTTAAATTGGATTTTTAGTCCTTAGATCAAGTTTTCTTTTGAAAATTTGCAAATAAGTTCCCTAAAATTCATACATAATTGTTGCTTCATCATGATTTGATTTTGGTTTCCCCTCATAGTGTTTGTTAGTGTTGACTAACTTGCTAGTGGACAAGCACACTTGGAGGGAACTATTGCTAAGGTAAGGTGAAAAATGACAAAGATCTTTCAAAAATGCCCCTAGCCTATGCTAGCTACAAAAGGAAAGGTATTCATCTATTCAAGCTTGCACTTGGTTAAATTGCAGCATTCTTTTGAACATAGCTTAAGTAAAACAAGAAATGAACCAAACAATTCAATTTTAAGAATTTCCTTGTCAAGAGATTGGGAAAGAACAAATTTGTGCTTGAGTGTTTGGAATAAAGAAAGACAATAGGGATATGCTCTTCACTTTTTAAGTGAATCAAATTCCCAAACTTGTCAGCCTAAGTTCATTTTCTTTCTTTCTATATACATGCTAGAGCAATAGTGGGCTCACCTCTCGAGTTTTCCTTAATGAGGCCAGTGAGAGGGACAACCCAAAGTGGGATACACTCACTTTTTCCATGGGGATCCAACCCACTATAAAACAAAATGCATGTATCCTTAATGGGGTGCATGAAAAAAGGATTTTAAATTTCTCAAACTTCCTCTAGTAGTCCTCACGGATTGTGCAAAATCGTACCTTGGTGTGTGTGGGAAGCCCCTTAACATACTTGGGGGATGAGAGATTGAAATCCTTTTTAAATGGAATCCACAATAAATCCTGGATAAAATAGCAAGGCCACCTTTTAGACCCATGTTTACAAGCCAAATTTGACTTTAGGTAGGCTATTTGGAATTCTTTCTTGTGTTATACTTGTGAAAAATGTTTGAGAATATACACACTAGAGTGTTTTAGGGACATGAAAAATTGATGTGTGTGTTGCGATTTTTTTTAATTTTCAAACAAGGAAATTTAAAAAGACTTGATCTTAAACATTTAAAAATTAAAAAATCTTACAACCTTGTAAGAGAAGTGCCACCCGTGCACAAAACAATCCCGCCTATCAGAGGCGCAGTCACGCCTATGACTTGTATGACTATGCATAGAAATAGTGAAGACACACCTAGAAGATTTTGAAACCTACCTGCTAAAATTGGAAAATCACTTATCAATAGAAAAGTGCCACCTACACACCTGTAGTGTGCTGCCTAACAATAAACTAGTTCACGCATATAGAAATTTTAGTCATACCTACACTCAGGCTAGTGATGCCCATAAATTTAAAAGGGAAAATAGAGATATTTGCAAAGGGGGTCAGAAAAATTTGATCATATATTTGAATACCCTTTTCCATGTTCTTACTGCTCCAACATTCAACCTAGTCAAAAATCCTATTCTACACAATTTTTGAAAAATTCTACAAGGATTTGATCATGGGCCCGATTGAAGCTTATTTTCTGAGTGGTTTGTTCATGCCTACTTTTACCAGATCCTATTACGTTAAGAAAAATTTACAAGCAGATAGAACCTATCTTAGGCAAGAGCTTCCCTTCTCGGATGACACCTTTACCTCTCCAAGGGTACCCAAAGAACCCGTTCAAGAGAAAGAAACCAATATGTTGTATACCGGTGGCTTGGGTAATAACAATAATGGAGGTTTTGATCCCAATAATCTGGGCAATACTAATAATGGAGGGATGGATCAAAACACCTAATGGATTAACACCACTCACACTAGAACCAATCCCGAAGCAATGACAGATGATGCCACAAATGAAAAGGTCAGTGAGGCAATCCAATGTCATTATTTCTTAAAGCTCATGGAGAAAGCAATGAATAGAGATAGAGAAAAGTACTTTATGGACTTAGTCCAGAAAGGTCTTAAGCTTCCCCATGACTATGATGTCAACCAACTCAAACCACCTGAAGTTGAAGAAAGTCCGCTAGACATCATGAATAAGAAGTTCAAAATATTTCAAATGCAATTGGATACTATCAAGCAAAGTGGGGCTCCTAAGCCTTTTTCTATAGAAATGTTATGTCCATTCCCATTTGATAAAAGCTTGGTCATGGTGCCATTCCCAATTAACATAGTGTTTCCCAAATATGATAAGTATGAAGGAACATTGGATCCCCAAGACCACTTACAAGAATTTTGTGCATTGAGCTTGGAGTTCATGCAAGATACTATTTATTTAATGAGACTATTCCCACAAAGCTTAGGAGGTATGGCTATGGAGTGGTTTTCCAAACTACCCTTCGGCATTAAGACCTTCAAAGAGATATCTTCAAAATTTGTGGCCCATTACTCATATAACATCAAGCATGAGGAGAAGCATTCCTCACTTTTCTACAAAGATGGAGGATAGTATTTGCAAGGTATCCTAGGAGCGTGCCTAGAAAAGAGAAGATGGATATCTTCATAAACAACTTAAGAAATGAGATGAACTACCAATTAAGAATGCAATGTCCCAAGACCTTCCAAGATTTGATTGAAAATAGAGTGACAACGGAGGAAGTGTTAGTCAAAAGTAGAGAATTAAAATTATATAAAGAAAATAAGAGTAACTCCAACAACAATAACTCCAATAATGGAAACAATCAGAATAAAAATTGGTTCAATAGCAATAATCGATATAAAAAAACAATAAGGGAATAGTCAATGATGGGGTTGTTGACTCTAGGAACTTGAAGATGACCCCATTTTCTCTTACAAGGACACCTAATGAGGTGAATAATGCTAATCAGGCCTCAAAGGCACCTTCTAACAATAATGTAAATAATGGTAATCAAGGAAATAATCAAAGGGGCAACAAATCTGATAAGTACTTTTTGCCAAATCCCAAAAGGAACTTTATGCCTTTGGGGGAGCCTGTTGAGAAGGCATTAAAGACCCTCCTTACCAACAACATCATCAATTTACCAAGTATTCAACCCTATGAGCCACAGAATAAACCCAGCTGGTGGAGTGAACACAACCATTGTGAATACCATAGAATTTGAGGGCATAAGACCAATGATTTCTTATAATTGAAGAATGTGGTGCAAGATCTCATGGATAATGGAATGATCACAATTGAAGGGCCCCAAAGCAATGAAGACCACATGGCTTTCAAACAGCCCTTCTATAGCCATGATAAAGGTGAGTTATCCAATGGAAAGAAACAAAGCAGTAATAACATTAACTTTGCACCACCTTATGATAGTGTTGTGAATGCTATAGTGATTGAAGAGTAGTTCCAAAAAGAAGCATCAAATGTTATCACTAGGGGGTAGACCTCATAGATTACCTTATAAGGAAATAACCCTAAACCTATTGATCCTCCACAATCCAATATTGTGATCAAGCAGACATCTAGAGCAATAAAACTGTACAGCTTGGTAGATCAGCTCCAAAAGACTCCAGCACAAATATCTATCTTGGAGCTATTAAAGCTATCTCCAAACCACAAAGAAATTCTAGAGAAAACTCTAGTAGAGACTAACGTCCCTACTAACTTAGAGGAAGAAAAGTTTCAGAACATGGTAGGGCATCTCATCACACCTCATTGCCTTTCATTTTTTGACCAAGATAACATGTCTATTACCCATCCTCAAAATCTACCCTTGCATATAGAGGTCTTGATAGAATTGTTATACACTAAGTTTTCACCCTTGTCTCAAGCTCTCATAGTCTTGATAACTCATTATAACATGGGAATCATCTCTAGGTTGTGGGACCTTTGCTAATTGAGATTGGACCTCCAGGTTCTAGGTTGGTTCCTCTTGGATAATCACCTTAATCTACTTTTAGACATGAAATGTAAATCTTTGGAGGGAAAGGGATAGAAGGAATGCCTAGAAAGGGAAAAGATTGAAAGAAAATTACCTACTAGGTGATGCACTGAAACTAGGGTTTGGATCTCAGTATGTAGGATGAAATCAATGAGAGACTTAGATCTAGTAGGTCACAACTTACTGAATAGGCTTGCATAAGTATTTCATAGGAGGGGTCTGCAAATGAAGAGGGTATTCAAGGAAAGAAAGAGATCCTTTCACAAATAATGACACTCCTTAGGGTAGACAACAATCTATGACCTGCAAACAAACATTCACCTCTGCAACTAGGTATAGGAATGAGACAAGATTGTTTAGGGGTTGTAGTATACCCATAGAAACATTCACATCAAATCATTCATGATAATACACATGAATTGCAAAAAGAAAGAAGGATCAAGAACCCTAAGATATCATCAAGAAACATATAAATACTTTGATTCAATAAGAGATAACTCACACAAAAAAGGCATAGGGACATGAGAAATGTCACAAAATATCTTCAATCTCTGAATTACCAATGGGAGGTTACAAAATGTAGAAGACCAGAGGACATGAAATGCCACAGATAGCTTTCTAAGAAAAGATATCTTTTCTCTTTACAAAATGTGAACTCCCTGCCCTCTCAAGCTCCAAAAAACATTATATACATACTCAACTGCACGTAGGCAGGAGTAAAAAGCCTAACTAGGGTTACATGAATTTTTATTAGAATAATAAATCCTACATCTATCAAGTCTGATCATAAATATAACTCTGCAATATCATGGCCAATCAGATATTATCCTGCCCATCTTTGTACTACATCAACTCGTAGACAAGCAACCTAGATTCATCTGCTTTCCTACACAAAGTCTCACCATGAATGCTCAAGGTGGTACCTTTCTGAGATAAGAATTGACCCATGACCGCCGCCTAGACTTCCTCATCATCCTCCTTTGACTACAAATGTCCTAGAGACATAAATTCTTTGAGCTACCTTGCCGCTGTATCCCATTGAATCAAAAACTAGCAAAACCCTCTTAGACACATTTGAATTTGAAAGATTAATAGCTAACCGGTCATTTAAAACATGCCCGTCAATATTCTTTTCTTCCCAAAAAATGGACGGCTCAGATTGGCTTTGAAACGGTCATGAAACCCTCTTGAAAAGTCAATGTCCATATCAGCATATCATGACCAATGAGAACCAAGCATGTCAGCATATCTGTTATTTTTGGACCCACCTAAACTTTTCCTCCTTTAAGTCATTTAGCGACTATGCGACTGAAGACCCATTTCTAATTCATGGAATCCCTCTCCTTACCTTGGTTTGGTTAAGTGATTCAGTGAACACTATAGTCACTGAATAGATGAGTCTTTTGACTAACCTTGGTTACATTAAGAAAATAAGAGAAATCCTTCATTTGTTGATTCGCTGAATCATTTAGAGAATTGCTATCCTATCACGTGAATGAGAAACCAAAGGGAAGTTATCGGGGCTGCAAACTATTTTGTCAAACCTGGGCCCATCTCCACATGTCAATTTTCTAATTCATTCTAACCACCCCATTAGTAGACACTTTGGCAAGCCTTTTGACGATGGACCCACTAAAGATAAGATTCTAATCCAACGATGGGTGCATGATCTCATGGCCATCGAATATTCCTTATGCCTTTACGCTAGCCGCCGATCTCTTTAAGATAGAACCCCCTTCTGACAAATGGACCCACCTGGAAATCTTCATCAGCACTTGGCAACCAATCAAAATTGAGCAAGTTAGCACACCTGATAGACTCAGACCCATGAACTATAGAAAGAGCATTAGACAGTTGTTGCTAAACTGCTGACTTAAATAGCATGCATCTTATCTCAACAATGTAGTGACAACCATAAGATCTTTCTTTACTTTAACCTCTCGAAAAGATCAAGACCCACTAACATGTGCCTAATCACCATTATGTGGACCAATCAAAAGCCACCATTCATATACACATAGCAGTGGACCTGCCTAAATGAAGAGTTACGTCACCAGGATAAATGAATGGTAGTTTGAAAATCACATACTCCTAACACTTTTCATGAGAAAACATGCTAGCTGTTAGATCAAAAGAGGACTGACAACCGGGCCTGCGATCAAATTACAGGTCATCTCCCTTTGACCAATGAAAAACTTCCACATAGGACACCATGGCAATGGAGCCACAATCTCATGAAGCACTGAGAAAAGGGAAGATCGACGGTTGTTTGAAGATCTCATGCTCTGACAATGGCCGATGTGAAGATACACCATCCATTAGATCTTCCTAATTGCGACCCCACTCTAACACATCACTTGCTACCTACAGAACTAACCTTACCTTGACCTGATGATTTAGTGACTGAAGGAAATATCCTATTCACTAAATACTTCAAGGAACCACAGTTAAACTTAGATAATACGCGAACAAAGGTCTTCGCTGAATCGCTGAACCAAAAGCTTAACCTTGAGTAATATTGAGCGATTGCCTGACTAAAGAAAAGTGACCATTCACTAAGTCACAAGATACTTAGACCTAACCGCCAAACACTTAGCGATTGTGAGAACCACTGCAGCCACCAGTTTGCCAAATGGAAGAGGTAACCATTGGAAGTCTTAGCAAATAGGCAATCGAAAGGAAATATTACACACATAGGTATTGGGACCTTTAAGTTGCTGAAAAAGGTAACATGAAAATAGAATGAGGGGCTAGGGTTTGCAAGGTTATTTTAGCACCAATGGCTACTTTTTTTCAAATATTTAAACTGCAGACCAGGGAATTAAAAAGATTGCAAAGGCCAGGAAACAAGAGAAAAATTCATGAAAATTTCAAGAATGCTTGGCAAGGTGAAAATAGAGACTTGGGGATAGGTTTTAGCCAAATTTGCATGGATATGAAAATTAGGGTAACAAGAACATCATAGAGTCAAAAGAGCCCTCATAGATGGGAGAGCAGGCCTTAACATTTGTACTTTGAGCCTTGTTAAATCCTTAGGATTGTCTAAGTCATGCATTGATCCCATGAAGAGAATCACCATAAAGGCCTACAATGAAGCTAAAAGGTTCTCCAAAGGCATGATTATATTTCCCATTCAAGTGGGACCTATCAAGAAGGACACCAAATGCCAAGTATTGGATATGAAATTAACTTATAAATTTTTATTGGGGAGACCGTGGATCCATGAGATGCAAGCGGTGCCATCCACATACCACCAATGCATAAAATTTCTGTACATGGGTAAAGAAATCATGGTTGGAGGGGACTCAAATCTGTTCCAATATTACAATGCACTTAAACCCATTCATGAGTTATTTATTCCCCATAACCAAGAAGGAATTATTCAAAGAGATACTATTGAATATGTTAAAATGGATGAGTTGACATTAAATGATACTTCAAACCCTCCTCAAGCTAGCTCAATGACATCAACTAAGGGAAAGGAAAAAGTGAGCTACGAGGGTTCAACTCCAAATGAAGGTTCATATCAAGCACCTAAATTAGAGATAGTACTTCACAAACCTACCAAAGAAGAAAAAGAACAAGCTAAGGAAGACTATTACCAACACATGAGTAAGATGATGAATAAATTTGAAAAATAGTGCAAAATTAGTTCTAAAGGAATGGGAGAATATTTTGTTTCTTTATTTTACTTACCCACATCTCCAAGATCACATGGCAAGCCCTCAAAAGAACATCTTCCTCATAAGTATAACTCCTATTTCATAAGGGAAAGTGATAAGGAAGCATTTGATAAGGAAGAGGATAAGTCCTTTAATGGCTTTATCATGATGAAGAAGACACCTCAAATACTCCCATAGAATGAATTCAACATATTAATATTCAAATAGAGCAATATGGGAAGGGATATGAGATAATGCAGAAAATGGGATATAAGGGAAGAGGACCCTTAGGCAAAAGAAATAAAGGTTTGCTAGAACCCATTGAACCATTGTGGAGGGCAAAGGAAGAAAGATCTAGGGTAGGCTACCAATACAAAGGAGAAAGCTCCAGCCCAATGCATGATTTCTACCCTCAAGTGAACATAGTGGAATCCGATAAGGATAGTGATGATTCTCAAGATTATGAGTGGGACACTCTATCTGATGAATCCTATCATGATAAGGAGGTGGTCACTATTGGTAGTTCCCTTTTATCTTCAACTTGTATATTTATACTTTGATGGATAAATTTAATATAACTTTGACTCTATCACCACTCCAAAGTCTATAAGGAAGAGGGCCAATTAACAAGGATCAATAATGAGATCCTCCTACACTTTGAACTTTGATGCTTAGGTGGGTGTACCCTTGACTCACTTCTCAAAAGGAGTCTCAAAACAATATACAACTATACCCCCTGCTAATTGATTAAATATTTTATCATTTAAATTTGAGTGTGTGATTGATAATGATGGACTACCTCCAAAGAACATATCAGTGCCTCATCCCAGGGCAAAGAGTCACTAAATAATATATATCAACCTAAAACCTTAACTCAAATACACATGAACTCAAAGTAATTGCTTTGCCTATTACTCCCCTCACTCCCAAACATGATCATCAAATTCCAATCTAATGATGAACTCACTGAAATCACCCTAAAGGCTTTAATCCTAACTTTGTTAGGAACTCCAAGCTGATCTCACAATACTCTTTGTTTACCATATGCTAATCCACTTTGTGACCTTAACATATATGAATCCACAATCAAAAAAAGAAGATAATCAAACATATGAGATAGGAATTCAAGTGTATTCTCATTAATTTTTTAGAATCAATACATTATCAAACAACAAAATGCCGAAGAAATAGACCCATAATCTAGGCTCTCCTTGCTCAGTATAATACAATCAACAACAACCAGGGACCAAAAAGAAAGTTTTGGAACCCTCACTAAGTCAAAAAAGCTATAATATATACCACCACTAGTCATCTTGGAAACCCAAAATAGGTTGCAATAAGCTATGGATGACTAGGGTTAGGGTTTCACCCACCAGACCCACTAGAAATGGTCACAAAATTATTACAGGGGAAGAAAACTAGGAAACCAAGAGAAAGAAAATCCTAGAGTGATCCTCAATCATGATAATCTCATTGAGAAGGTACTAAGAACCATAAAAATGCCCAAATGTCAACCTTTTCGGCCACCTGCAACATGCCTCGAGCACAAAAAACATAGTACAGGTCCCTGCAGATGATCATGGAACACCCTAGACCACATCACAATAGAAAGCTCCACCAAACAAATCAAATCCAACCATGAAAGTATTCAATTCTGGTCCTTTCTATCACTGAGAAACCCTCAAAGATTTGAATTTGAATCATAATGGTCACCTTCATGGAGCTTACAACAAATCAGCAGTTGATATTTAAATCTAAGCTATCTTTAAGTCGTGACTGTCAGATTCCTTGATTTTGTGGGCTTTAAGTCTTAACTCAACTGCTACCCTGGGTTTACTTTTAGCAAACATGTGACAAAGCTTTTTCCTATTCACACAATAAAATCTTAACCCACCATCTAACTCAGTGACTTAGCGAGCAAAGTAAACCTAACTCATCTCAGCTACATTTGGCGAACTGGCGACTGAAGGCTTTTGTCAGTTCGCAAAGAACTTTATCTATCTGTCAAATAGTTTAGTGATTACGTGAATGATTGTCTACTGAATCACTAGCCTTTTTAGAATACCACCATCTCATTTCATGAATGAGAAAAAAATATTGAAAATTGTCAGAATCACCAAACATTTTATCAAGACCACCAAAAGACTGAGAAAATTTTATTGGGCCCGCACAAGAAGATTGATGGTTGTCTCATCTTCACATAAACCTTCAAGATTCCTCTAGATCATAAGACAATCATCAGATGAAGAATCTTACCCTACTTTGACAATCCTTTGACACTGAAAGAGATCAATGGCTGTCTTAAGTTTGCAAGTGTCAAAAAAACCATTCAGATTGTACACCAACCATCGATGCTCTGTCACCGTCAGAACTACTAAAATTTGGAAATCCTCAACCCCACTGATGCAATCCAACTCAACACCATGCAGATGAATGAAAAATAGACAACTCAGCACACCATGGCACATAAAAACCACCTAGCAAATCAGACCCACCTTTATACTACCGTCTGAGAAAAGGTAACATCAACGACTGGCATAAGATCTCAAAGCTCTGAAACATCTCATGAGAACTTACGCTAGTTGTTGATCAACTATAGATGTCAGAACCCTCTGACCCTTAGAAAATTAGATCCCACTAATAGCATATCTAGTCACTCACTCATGGACCAATCAAAACTTTCCATTTGTGTACATGTAGCAATGGACCCACTTGCAAAGAAAGGCTACGTCATGAAAAGAAATCAATGATCATCACAAAAGTGCAAGCCTCTGAAAAAACCTTTGCACTTTCGTGACAACAGTTGGATCAAGGAGGTGTCAGAAGGCTGGGTCTAGGAAAATATCAAGCTAGAACATAGGAAAGATTAAAACACTGACTTAGGAAAAATATTAGTGCTGGGACTTAGGAAAATTAAAGGCCGCCGGGGGTATAAAACCTTTAGTTGCAAGATCACATAACATAAAAAAGGTTCACGTGATCATGCGACAAAGGGGACAATGATTTAGCACATGCGTTAAAGGGATTTTTAAGTGGCCCAAAAAGTAATGACAAATTAGAATAGGGCCAGGGCAAGACAAAGGGTTTTCACACCAACGGCTAGTTTTTCAAAAATTTGAACTAAGGGTTTATGCCAGAGACCTAAAAACAACTACAGAGACTAGGGGGAAAATGCTACAACCATGAAATTTTTTGCATGTGCTATCAGTCACAATACATACTTATGCAAAGATGCCAAGGCAAGAAACTCAAGTCAATGAAGAACCCAATATACAAGGTCTTAACATAGGGCAAGAACCTACTAATCAAGCATGGATAGATACATTTTGGATGCCTTCAGAGGAGGGAGATTCAAATGTTAGTTTTAATCCGCTCATGGTTTTTTCCACTCTATTTCCCATAGAAGTTGATGAGGACTCAAGTGAAGGGGATTTTGACCCTTCTTCCATGGATCATCTCGAGGAAGCTCATGTCATAGATCTAAATGATACAATGTATGAGCCCTCAAATGAAGTCATGTCCATAAACCCTATTGATGACATTTTCCCAAATGAATCCTTACTTTTGATACATCTGGACCTCATTGATTGGGACCAAACTAAGCCAAATGACTTACTTTATTTTCTAAATCAAGAAATGAGCCAATACCTTAATGCGGTTGAACCCTCTTTCACCAAAAACTTCAATACAGACATGTTGAGAATAGCGGGGGTCCAATCTCTTAGTCAAAAGAAAAAATGAAAAAATGAAAAGTTCTAGTGATGAAAACCACTATGTGGCAGCACTAGAACAAAAAAAAGTAAAGATAAAAGACGTTTCCTATGGTGAAAACCCAACTATGGCACCAAAGGAAGAGAGATTGGATACTTTTCCTGAACATGAGGAAGAAAGGTCACCTATTCTTATAGAACTGACAGAAAAGGTCAGCATTGGGATAGAATTGGATCCAAAATTTATACACTTGGCAGCATCACTTACACCTCTAGAAAGAGAGGATTTCATCAAGTTTTTCCAAGAACAACAAGTGAACTTTGCATGGTCATATGCTGACATGCCCAAATTAGATCCCAACTTCATAATGCATCATTTGAATGTTAGACCAGGGGTTAAGCCCATCAAGAAAAAGTTGAGAAAAATGCACCCACATGTGGCTCTCCTAGTGAAGGCAGAGTTAGAAAAATTGTTAAAGGTTGGATTTATAAGAGCAATAGCATATGCTGAATGGATCTCTAACATTATACTAGTCACAAAGCATGATAAATTGATTTGTGTGTGCATGAATTTTAGAGACTTGAATCTTGCATGTTCTAAGGATGATTTCCCACTTCCAAGCATAGATGCCATAGTGGATTTAATAGCGGGTCACTCCATGTACTCATTAATGGATGGTTTTAGTGGCTATAATCAGATAAAAATTGCACCTGAAGACCAAGAGAAGACAACCTTTACATGCCCTTGAGGTACCTTTTGTTGGAACGTCATGCCCTTCAGCCTTAAAAATGTCGGAGCCACATATCAAAGGGCAATGTCCACTATTTTCCATGACATGATGCACACCTTTCTAGAGGATTATGTGGACGACATATTGGCAAAGTCCCACAAAAGAGAAGAACACTTACAATTTTTGAAAAAAATATTCATTTGGTTGGAGCAATTTAAAGTGAGACTAAACCCAAAGAAATGTGCCTTTGGTGTCCAATCCTGCAAATTGTTAGGCTACATAGTTTTAGCCAAAGGAATTGAAGTGGATCCAGAAAAGGTACAAGTAATAATAGACATGGAGATTTTGAAGAACATCAGCCAAATGAGATCTTTGCAAGGCAAAATACAATCCATACGAAGATTCATTTCACAATTGGCTGAAAAATGTCATTCATTCACAAGGTTTCTACATAAGGATACTATTTTCTTATGGGATGAAGAATGTGATCAAGCCTTTAATTTATTGAAGACATATTTAATAAATCCACCAATTCTCATGCCACCAATCAAAGGGAAAGAACTACTATTGTACATATCCGCTACTGAAAGATCTCTAGGAGTTCTCTTGGCACAAGAAGATACACAAGGAAAGGAAAGAGCCATTTACTACTTGAGTAGGACATTGATTAAATATGATCTTAGCTACACATTCATGGAGAGAGCATGTCTAGCAGTGGTTTTTGCATCACAAAAATTGAGACATTATATGTTGATGCATAAGGTGAAACTAATTGCAAAAATTGATCCTCTCAAGTGTTTGCTAAGCAAAATTGCCTTAACGGGTAGGATAGAAAAGTGGGTCATGATCTTAAGTGAGTTTGACATCGAGTATGTGGATAGGATAGAAGATCACTTAGCTGAAAATCCATTGACTTCTACACAAACCATTCAAGTAGAATTTTTGGATTTTGCAATTGTCAACATAGAGGCGAAAACATGGAAGTTGTACTTCGACGGCTCATATAAGGAGGTTCCAGGGCTGACATATTGTTAGTTACTTCTCAAGGGTACACCGTTCCTAAGTCCTATAAGCTATTATTCCCATGCACAAACAATATAGTGGAATACGAAGCTCTAGTCATTGGCATCAAAATGGCTTTAGAGTGGAACATCACCAAGCTACAAATATATGGAGACTCTCAACTCATAATCAATCAAGTCAACAATGAATACAACACCAAATATGAAAATTTAGTGCCATATAAGACTATGATTGATGGATGGAAGAATTACTTTGCCTTGATCACTTTTGAGTAGATTATGAGAGAGAAAAATAGAGTAGTTGATGCGATGGCCACCTTGGCTTCCTTGTTACAAACTAGATCAAAATGAGAAGTATGAGTTCTTGGTGGAAGAGTTGGTAAAACTAGCATTCAAATTTCCCAAAACCCAAATTATTTCCCTACTTCATGGACATGATTGACCTTGGTACGACCCTATTTATACATATCTCAAAGACCAAGTGCTACCTTTAGACCAATCCCGAGCCCAAAAATGCAATTTCATACGCCACTCAGCCCGTTACATAATCCTTTCAGAAACATTGTATCGTAAGGGTCTTGACGGGACATTAATTAGATTTCTAGAGGAAGAAGAGTCTAAGTTAGCTTTACATGAGGTTCATGAAGGCATTTGTGGGTCACACTCAAGCAGTTTAAGCCTAGCCAAGAAAATCGCTCGCTTAGGGTATTTTTGGAAGACATTAGAGAAAGATGCTTGCCACTTTGTGAAAATATGTAGCAAATGTCAATATCATGAAGACATGAGACATTCACTGGCACAAGAGTTACATCCCTTTATTACACCATGGCCATTCTATCAATGGGGATTTGACTTGATTGGGGTGATCTACCCACCTTCTTCAAATGGGCACAAATACATCATAACCACAATAGAATATTTCACTAAGTGGGTAGAAGCAGTTCCTTTGATCATGACAATGGGCAAACAAATTTCCATGTTCATCTTGAATCACATCATTTGCTGATATGGTATTCCTCATGCCATAATAATAGATAATGGAAAACAATTCAAAAACAAAGATGTTGATGAACTTTGTGAAACATTTCATATCACTCATCACTCTTCATCCATTTACTATCCTCAAGGAAATGGACAAACTAAAGCTACAAACAAGAACATCCTCAAGATTTTGAAGAGATCAGTGAATAAATTGGGAAGAGATTGGCATGTGCAAATCAATCTAGCACTATGGGCCTATAGAACTAGCATAAGAACACCTACGGGAGCTATGCCATTTTCTCTAGTCTATGGAGCCGAAGCAGTTCTACCTTTAGAGGTTGAAATCCCATCTTTATGAGTTTCATTACGAGGCCTAATAACAGATGAGGATTATCGAGTTGCCCGACTTCAACAATTGGAATTGTTGGAGGAACATCAAACACAAGCCTATGAACACTTGAAAGTGTATCAAAATAGAATCTCAAGGAATTACAATAAGCATATCAAACCAAGAACCTTTCAAGTAGGAGACTTAGTGTTAAGAGAAAACCCAAAGAACCAAGCTAATAGAGAAAAAAAAGAAAAATGGGAGGCAAATTGGCTTGGTCCATTCATCATCGCTTCTTCCTTTGGAATGGGAACCTATAAGCTAGCAGATTGTGAAGGAGAAGAACTTCAAGAGCCTATCAATAGAATTCACCTAAAAAGGTTCTATACATGAGGTAGATGAAAGAGTATAAAGAGTATCAGATGAAAGAGCATCATATTTATTGTACATAGTCAAAAGGATCTTGAAAATATAAAAAAAGAAAAAAAAGGAAAATACGAAAAAAGAAAAAAAAGGAAAATACAAAAAAAAAAGAGAAAAAAGAAAAAGTTCTTTGGTGAAAACCTAGCAATAGGCACCTTGGTAGAAAAAAAAGTGAAAAAAAGAAAAAAATAAAAATCCGAAGGGTGAAAACTTGGCAAACAAGCACCTTTTGTTCCCTTAAGTATTTCTTTCCAAGTCACATGTGTACATATTGCATTTCCAATATCCCATTTGTAAACCTTCATTGCATTTGTCATTTGTACATTGTCATAATAAAGCTTTCAGTCACATTGTTGCATTTCCTATAGCCCTAAGTTTGTCACACGATCACATTTATCACTTGGGGGTAGGAAAGGATGAGAATTTTGGTACCAAATGGATTCAATAAGTGCTACAATCAGTCACATCAGAGAGAGATTTATCAGAACTTTAGAGAGAGATTTTCGTAAACCTTTGATGGATATCATTGTTCACAACCCAAGTATTTGATCCTACAACTTGATCCATGAGCCTTCATTGACTTTATTATTTAGGATTAAAAATTGACAAAACACCTTAAAGATCAGAATGCTTGAAAATACTTTTTGAAAATCATGAAACATGGAAAAACACTTGAAGCTTTCTTTTGATGATCTTTAAGAAATTGACTTTTATCACATCTTTTTATCTAATTGATGATGTTTTGACTAGATTGGCCATGATAGAGACATGATATTTTCTTGTCTTTGAGTGAGTGTTTTGAGGAAAATTCATCAACTTATGAGGTTCATCTAACGACATGGTCATCAAAGAACCATTGAGGACTATCCCATAAGAGGAAGGATTAACCTTTGCTTGTTTACACAAACATATCCCTTGGCTATTTAGATCTTCCATATCTTAATACCAAAAATCTACTTGCAACATTGAATCCATTGACACCGGTATTTAGACTCCCATAGTTTGGTCATCCAACTAGTGAGGGTTGTACTAGTTTCAAAATGAGGTTACCAAAAATGATAAAAAGAGGTATTCATATCATCATGATGTGGTCAATGATGATTGTACTTACTTTCCGATCCCAAAATGCTCAATGATGAAAATTTTTCTCCATGGCATTTCTTTGCTAAAAAGCTGGTGACACTTAGGTTGCATTATCATGTTAGATTAATTGCATTTATCATGTTAAATTAATTACAGGTGCATTTGATTATGGTTAATTTTCCAAGGACAAGGGGGGAACATCAATAAATCTTGGTTAGTCAAAACATCAAAGAAATGAGGGGATCAATCAAACGTCTTACTCTTGACATCAACCAAAACACAAAGAAAAAAAAATGAGATTATCTTTTGCATTCATGCATAACATTAATCATTATTCATTACTCATATATTAGAAAAGAAAGAAAAATAAATCATTTTTCATACATCATTGACATCCATGTGAATAAGAAATAGAATTGCATACATCCAAAAACTTGAAAAAATAAAAAACATAGGGGCATTTACATGTGCATTTTCCATAAAACATTTTGCATCCATACATTGACAAAATAGAGAAGCATATCATAAAATCCATACATCATTGCATTCATTTATCTATATCATAAAATAAGATAACTACATCCATAGCATAAATCAATGTAAAAGCATCATAAACCTCATATAGCTGCATAAAAAGATAATCTCATCAAAAGAGTGCTCATCAATAATCCATCAAATCAGTATATCAAGATACAATGTCATACAAAGTGGTACATCAAACATTCCAATCAATCAAATAACATGAAATATGATACAACAGACATCAACAATGAGTGAATCTATCAGCAATCAATCAAGATCCCATGGCACCAGATCCATCTGGACCTCTATCATCTTGTGGAGGAGGAGCCCAAGAAGTGCTCGCTCCACTCTATCTCTGAACCACCACTGACATAAACTACTGCATCAAGGCAAAAACCTAATCTAAATGCCCAACAATAATGGATACATCTATCCACAGTGACTACACATCTCAGGCTAGAGTACCAATAGTGGGAACATCCTATGCACCCTGTCTCTGAGCCTGTGGAGGCACCTGCTATGCCAAGACCTGATCCTGTTGTGCTGGAACATCGTCCTGCTGAGCCATAGCTACTCTCTACAACTAAACCAAAGGATCCAAGCCACTTAGAATCTACCTAGCAACATCTACATAAGCCTATCTTTGTTGTCTCTTATGTCTATGAGCTCTATGCTATCTATCTACTGCTCTAGGATGAACATCAACTGCATCAGCATGTCCTCTAGCTTGATCTCTCACCTGAACTCTACTAGCAATAACTGAAGGATCTCTTTGTCCTTTCCATCTCCATCATCTACCACCACCATGACCATCACCACCACCACCATCACCCCAACTTAGGATAGGCTCTGCTAGATTAGTGAACTAAGGAAACCTGTTACGAGCCCACCAGTCTCCATACTCATGAGAGATACCTACATCTTCCATACTAGGAAGCATCTCCCATCTGCAGTAAGCCATACTAGCAATCTGATCCAATGCAAACTGATAATCAATGAGAGGACCCCACATATATCTCTCTACCTGTACCCACACATATAAAGCTGCACCTTGAGGCATATCCTGTATCTGACCATACTGTCTAGAAACTCTGCCAAAGCAGAAGCACTCAATATTAGTAGTAGTGTGACCAATCATCTAGTGAGGAGTGAACATGTAAGGTAACTAATCATTTTCCTCTCTCTAGTGCTCACAACAAATGTATGGATGCCATAGAACCTGGTCAAGATCATCTATCTATCGCCACCAATAATCAAGATGACCCAGATGGTGCTGCACCACCATACCGCTATATAGGAAAGCATATGGGAAACCACATGGATAAACTCTATCTGAATTGGGCCTATTAATGGGAAGATGCTCCCATATCCACATTTGAAGAACAATGGCACCAACTAAAAAGGTAGAACTCTCTCTATAAACTACCTCATGTAAATCATGGTATAGTTGTGCAAGGATGCAGGAACCCCAATCAAAGCATCAAGGATGAGCAAGAAAATCCTCCAGAATCCTTCCCCATCCAATAGAAAAACCACAACCTCATTGGTTGGGAAGAAGCAAACCACCGATCAGTGCACCAAGTACTACGGGCAATGTAGGAAATGAAGCAAACTGAGGCCAAGTGATGGTGTCATTATCTATAGTGTTGTCCCTGAACACTCGTCGACATATTGTAGAATCATATACAGAATCATAATAGACCAACTCACCTTTGCATGGGATACATAATAATCTATACACATCCTAAGGCGTGATAGTCATCTCTCCAAAAGGTAAGTGAAAGGTGTTGTGGTTGGAGTGCCATCACTTCACCATTGCAGTCAACAAACCATGGTTCAGCGGGAACTGTGGGAGCTCAAGAAGGAAACTCAATCCACATAACTCAATAACATGAAACTCTACATCTGTAAGTGTCTGACCCAAATCAATGACCCACAATGCAACTCTCTAGATGTACAAAGTAGGAAAGTTTGCTTGTTGGAAAAACAAATGAATCATATCAATATATCATATCAAGGAATTATCAAGTCAATCAATGCTATCAAAAGTATCAAGCAATCACACCCAATACCATTTGTTCATGTATTTGTGTCCTGAGAATGAACTAAGCAGTATCAATCATATCAGTTTTCACACTGATTGATTTGTCCTATCAGTATACTATCCTAATTGGATTGAAAAATAAAATTCATTGGTACCACTATTCTGATATCCTAATCAATTATTTTGTTGAACACGACAGACCTAATCTAATCATTTGAATTGAGCATTTGAAGTTATCAAAATTTTATCAGAACAATCAAATACAAGTGCAAATATTTTTCAAAAGTCAGTAGGCATGATTTTAATTATAATAGGTGACATTTTAACTGACGCGGTATCAAAAAGATGTTACATGACACTTTGCGAGTTTTACGTGATAATCTAAGTGCTAAGCAACACTGAATCATGCTAGGTGACAACAAAACCCAGCCTAGGTGATAGTGAATTGCTAGGGTTTCTAATGCAGTAAAATAGGTTAAAATTGGCATTTTTAACCTAGCTCTATGCGTGAACGTTCTAATCAGAGGAGATAATGAAAGTTTCTTGGGTGACATTTAACTACACATCTGCATGAGTAAAAAGCACAGATGCGATAGTAAAAAGGGTTAGGCGACAATAAAATGTTCCTAGGTGTGATTTAATGAATTCAAGGCAATGATGAAATTAAAAATTGTAATAAATGCTAATAAATGAGCAATAAATGCAAAGATGAAGTTCAAAATGACTTACCAGAGGTCCATATTCAGGTGGCCTTGCATATCTCTGACACCTCTTGAATCGATGATCTCAGATAGGAACAACCATCTTAAAAATCACCGTGGGATCAGAGCAAAATCACCAAAGATAAAAGTGCAAATGAATAGAAAATCAAGGTTTTTCAACCTATTTAAGGTATTTTGACCTAACTTTGGAGGTGAAATTTGGCTTAGACCTATATTGACTTATCAAATCAAACTGGGGCATATTCTTAAATCATGGCATCATACCAAAAGAAAATCAGAAATGAAAACATATTCTTCATCGAACATCATCAAATTTTTTTGAAATCAGGAAATCAATATGTTTTAATTTCTGAGGGGGCATGAGGGTATCAATTCAAAATAAAACATTAGGGAATCAGTGGGGCATCAAAAAATTTTCTTTATTAGAGGCATATCATCATATCAAATCAGGCAGTATATCAGATCAGTTTCATATCAGAGACATATCAGCGAATCAGTGAATTGGGACCTAAAAGCGATTAGGACTCAAAAGAATCTTTGAATCAATGTTCTTCACACATCAATTCAAAGAGGGGCATTTTTAGACACTAAAAAATGGACAAGTGCTTTTTAATTTCAAAAATCAATAAAATGGCTTAAAATCATCAAAATGCATTAAATCAATCAAAAAGGGATCAAATCAATTAAAATGGACATTTAATAAATAAAGTTGGACAAAATCAATTAAAGAAAAGGAAAAATCAAATAATGATGTTAAATAATTAAATCAAAGCTTAAAGGAGGCCAAAAAAATATATAATTGATTTTAATCAATTAATTGTATAGTTGTTTAAATCAAAAATCAAAATGAACCCATTACCCTTACATGGCTAAATTTAATTAATTAATTGAAAATTTAATAATTCCTATTTTCTTTCAACAAATTTGAGCAACCAATGAGATTTGAGGACAAAAAGACATAAATCACTCAAAAAGGACGAATCTCAATCACTCATTTTAAAGTTTCAATCTCATCCACTCAATTTTGTCCTTTTGTCCAAAGCTTTGAGGCAAACCTTTAAATTGTCCCCCCATTTATGAACAAAGCAAAGTATTTGACTCAACCAAGGGTTAATCAAGATTACTTCACTCTACCCCCTACCCTTGGACATTTACTATAAATATGAGGCATTTTGAGAGCAATTAAGGATCTTAGAAATTCATTTGCAAAGCATTGTTACTATAGGCAATTAAAGAGCATTCTAAGAGCATTTAGAGCATTTAGCATTACATTTTGTCAATTTGAGCTAGAATCATCATCATAGAAGCATTGTAGAAGCATAGAATAGTATACATTCTCATTTTAGAAGTGTCACTAGTGGAGATTTGGGCTAAGAGCTTCACTTACCACATCTTTCTAGAGAGCCATGAGATGCTATAGGTCTTAGTTTCATTTTAAATTAGATTTGCATTGTATTTACTTTAAATTATTGCTATTAGATCTTAATTTCATGAAGGTGATATTCATCATCACACAATTACAATCACTTATCTTGCTTAGATAGTTCCATTTATAGCTTGAACTCTTCCTAAAATTGCATATGATCTCTACTCTTAGATTCAAAATCTTACTTCATTATCATAAACATTTCCTTACATCACTTTCACAAAAGCACTCTATACTTATACAAAATCAACCTTTAAGTCGACTTCCCAAATACCATACAAAACATAACAATAACTTATACAAATGATAATTATGGAGTCGATGATCTTATATTACCAAAGAGTCAAAAATATACTTTATTTAGCTATCTTAGCATGTTACCATATCCACTATACTCTTCTTGAACTTTGCAACTATTCATATACCCTATTATACTATTTTGCTATCTTCACATACCTTCTGAGCACTGTATCTCATAGATCTAGTAGTAAAAAATCACGCACTCTTATCTGAAGCATGTATACATCCCAAAATACCTTCAGTTAACTTCGCAAGCCCTAATACCTCATATTTCTTCATCGCTGACCAAAACTGTAGCATTGTACCCTATTATCCTGATTCTGGACTTAATCATTTTCATGACTGTGACTCTAGTGGCATTCTTCACAACATGTGATCACTCCAATCATAAGTGTTTCCATAAATGACAACCCTCAAGTGATTCCTAGTGCTCGAAAACATCACTTGCCAACAATCTCTCCCTTTGGCATTGATGGAAACACTTAGAAAAATGACTAAGTGTCACAATACAACTCTCTTCTTTTCTTTTTCTCTTTTCTACTTTTTTTGTTTTACACATCTTTTATTTTATTTTCTTCTCTATATATTACTCTATCATATTTCTTTCTCTTCCTCATTTTTCCTTTCTATTCCTCTCTCTTTGATATCAATGGAAAAGGTACATTCAAAATTGCAAAACTTAAGCACAAATGATTTAGTGCTTACTCACCTGATTTAAGACATCTTGGAAAGAGGTTTCCAATGTCTTCACTTTATCAGCCCATGAATTTATTATAATCTCACTAACATGGATTAAGCCATTCAATGCATATGATGCTATCTCGATTGCCTTAAGCTCTGTAAGTGTAGATAAATTCATTGAGCTTTCAACATTTTCCATCTCCAAAAGATGTGACTCAAGCATTGTGAGCTTAGGGGTTAGTATGCTTCTCAATAAGCCAAATCTATCTATAACTCTCCCTTTCTCTATTTCTAGTACCCCTATCTTATCCAATAGTCCAGATGTCTCTTTATTTATTTCTCCCATAGTTTGTGAATTTTTTTCACAACTGTCCATATGAATGTCAAGGGTAGCCTTGTCCTTGGCTATGATCTCCTCAATGTTATTTATGTGCTTGTAAGGATTTATGCAGAAGCTGTATATTTTCCTACCTTGTGCTACACAACTCTTGGCCTTAAGAGTATTAGCCTTGAGAATTTTTAAGTCCCATGAAATGGACTTACAAACTTCTCTCAACTTATTTTCCAAAAAATTATTCTTAGCGTTTTCCTCTACAATTTTTAGCAATGAATCAAAATGATTATCAAAGCTATCCAACACTGTACCAAGGTTCTCAGCTTCATCCTTTTCTTTGAAGATAACTGGTGAGGGGAGTAGCTTGTTCACTATTTCTACAGCCCTGACCATTACCTTAACTCTTTTGTCACCTTTATGAACTGATCTCTCCTTATCTTTAGAAAAATCCATAAATGATAGTCTCATCAGCTCATCCTCATCCATGTTGTCCACATCAGAACTTACTGGTTTGGCCACACTTATCAACAATAAAGAGGTGTCCAAACTAACCTTGGCAAAATTTTCTGATCTAATCTATTCTACCTTCTTCTCCTTTAGTTGAATTTCTTTCTCCTATACTTTTTCTTCTTGTTTCTCTTCTGATTTCTCTTCCTCTATCTTCTCTTGATCTCCAACCTCCATCACACTATCCACATTATCCAAAAATGGATCATTAACATCCTACAAAGTGTCAAGGCTCATAGGTATACCAATGACAAAGAAATCTGGTTGCATGCTATCTTGAACACTTTCATCCACTACCTTGGAAATTTCTCCTAAACCCAAAGATATAGGCTTAGAAGCCTTGGAAGGTGAAACCTTCTTTGGCATGCCATACATTTGAACTTGGTCTAATGCCTTTTATGTGTCCTTAATCACCTCATCATATTTTCTAGCCATGATTTTGACTAGTTTAGCCTTTGTTCTCAGTAGGGGTTTTAGTATTTTTATGATCCTCTCTCTTTCCTATAGAGATACAACTAGTAACATATCTTCAATTGATTTGTTCCTTATGTTATCATCCTCTGAATGTGCTAACTATTTCCTAATTTCTAGTTTCTTGTATAGGTCTTTGGGAATGCTTCCTTCAATTTCCAATAGGTTCTTCTTGAAAGCTAGCAGATACTCAATGATAGTATCTTCACTAACTGCTTGGTCCTCAGAGTCATATCTCTCATAGTATCTATTCACTATTAATAGATTTCCATCTTTAATGTCTCTCTTCTATAGTGATGTAAGGTCTAGTTTCCACAAGGTTTTTGGATTCTTTTGAGCTATTTTCTCTTCTTGTTTCTCAACTGCCTTTTCTTCCTTCTTCTTCCTCTTTACTTATGTCTCTTGTTCCTTAGGATTGTCCTACTTATCTACCCTTATTGATCTTCTCGGAATAACTACATGCACAACATCTTGTGTTTCTTCCTCTTGAGAGGCTAACAAATAATTAATATTAGTAGTAGGAGCTACCATCTTTTTTGTCTCCAAAGGAATGGGTGCATCGGTGGAAATGCTGGAAGATGCCTCCATCTTAATTTTCATATCTATCAACTGCCTTTTTGTGATTCCCACCTTCACAATGATATCTTCAATGATCTTTCTGACTTTCCTTTTCCTTGTTACCTTCTCCTTCTCTTCTCTAACTTTCTCATACTTCTCCCTGTATGTTCCCCATCTTTCTCAGGTGGGGTCTTTTTTTGCTGCTAGTACATGCTCTACTTGCATAGTTAGGATTTTAGCACTTACCTCATATCCCTATTGTAAAGTTGAATTCACTAAGAGTATATGACTAGTTTTGTGTTTTCATTATGGAAACAAAGTCATATGCAGTTTTGATAGTGAGCGCAATAACTTGGAAGATCATATTTTGACTAAGTATGGAAGACAGTGCAGATAATGAAGTACCTAATGATCAGAGCATCAACACACGTGTGTATGATCGAGTTATGGTATGTACGCTTGGATATAAGATTTTGTGTATGTTAGTATGATAATTCTAAGAATGCATGATCAGATATGATAGTATCAAGAAGTTACAAGTCTAAGTGATACTGACAGTTAAGCGATAGAACATAACAGAGCATGCAGCCAACATGAAGTTTTTTGTATACAGCGTATCATTTTATTTTGTAAAGGCTATGTTACTATTGTAATAGTGATGTAAAAATGTTATTATCATTTTATGTAAACATGCTAGATCCAATTCTATTGGAAGCATTGTATGTGTTAGGTTTTAGGCCGATACAATGTTTAGTTTTGGTTGTGCCCATTCAACATGTATATATATGACATGAGCTTTTGTATTTGAATAAGAATTATGGAAGATACATAGAAGAAAAAAAGTATGAAAGTTTAGTTAGTATGAGATAAATCTCTAAAAGAAGTTAGAGCATCATCACACAAAAGGAACTGATCAGACATCAGTGTCAAAGCAATAGTTCACCATACCAGATACAGTGTGTATCTAATAACTAGGAGGTTGTAGCATTCTTCATTGGGTAGTGAGCTCTGGTAGTGAGCCATCCATCCCTAATAGGGTTTGTTCTATCAGACTCTTAACTGAGTCATTGTACTTATCTTTGTAAAGACTACTCCTAATAGGGAAAATGAACTTTAACAGGTTCATAATACTAAGTACAATTATTCATGGGTACTAATTCCCACCGGAGTTTTCCTCTAGCCAAGGTTTCCCCATAAACATATCTTGTGTTATGTGTTATGGTTGAATGCTTTATTTTCTTTGCTATTCATTTTAGTACTTCAGTAATTGGGCTAAGTTTCAAGAAGTAGAAAAACATTAATTATAGAACACTGATTCACACCCCCTCTCAATGTTCCCATTCTTAACAATTGGTATCAGAGATTTGGTCTTCTAAGAGAATTTTAACCACTTGAGGAGACCATGGATACAACAGAAGTGAAACATCTAAAGAAAAATCTTGAAGCAGCTCTTGAAGATCTTGATAGATCTAAAAAAGAAATTAAAGAACTGAAATTGAAACTCAATGGCTCACAAGTATTCATCAAGAAACTGAGAAAGGATTTAAAAGATTGTTCAAGAAATGATTTGGGAAAAATGGTCAAAAAGATGAATGAAGGAAACATGTCTCTAAAGGACCAGATTGAATAATTGGATGAAAAGTTAACTAATAATTAGGAAGCCTATGAAGAAAATATCAAAGAAAATAAACAGTTGGATGAAGAACTCATGAAAGAAAACCTGTGAATCTTGGAGTTAGAAAACATCAAGAAAAAGATGGAATCTAAATTGATAGAAGCAATGAACCATATTGAAAAATTTCACACAAGTGTTGATCTATTAGATTCATAGATCTATGCATGAAGATTAAAAGAAGATACCACTGGCATTGGATACAATGAAGCTCAAAGAATGAAAGCACTAGAAGAATCTACATAAGCTAAGATAATTGAAAATCATACTAAAACTAATGTAGAACCATCTAAAGATGACCACAAGCCTATAAAAAAAACTTGTTATTCCTGTAACAAGCATGGTCATATAGCAAGAGATTCTAAAGAGGTAAGACCTTTCAATGATTACTATTATTCATGAAATAAGTTTGGTCATAAAGCTATTTAGTGTAGATTCAAATCAAAGAAATCAGACACAACACAATAAGAGAAATCAATCACTGAACATTACATGTCAGATATGAAATTACAATGGTCACACATCTAGACAATGCAATATGGTAACTCACATCAATGCACCTAGGAATACAAGGCCTCCAATTATTTGTTACTCTTGTAACAAGGTTGGACACATCTCAAATTTTTTTAGATCACAAGCACAAAGACAAGAAAGACCTAATAAGTCTCAAGGATCAATATTAGATGAATCTGGGAAGTCAAGTTTGTGAAAGCTACAGAAGATGTGAGCAAGATTTGGATGGAAGTAAAGAAAGATAATGTTTCTAACAAAGTAGTGGATGCATCCATAATGGATGTACCTTCTAATTCTAGATAAATGACCCTCATGGTCATAGGGGGAGCTATATTATCTCTAGACCCCTGTGTGACTGGTATACTCACCCTTAGACTATGCACCTTTGATTTTAGTTGTTTGATGGCTAGTTGATGCAGTATGCAAGATCGCACTGTCTGATTATTAGCTAGAACTAAGATTGAAATTCATAGTTTTAGTCTGTACTATGACGAAGAACATTAATTACAAAATTTTTCTTTATAAGTCACTGAAGATCTATTATCCTCACTTTTACACTCGAGATCAAGCCCTTGGAGAGAACAGGAGATTATAGTGGCAAGTACTGAAGGATTGAAGTCATTTCATTAGTGAAAAGAAGTTTAAATTATTAGCAAAACCCTAGTTCAGAGGTGTCATTTCAAAAACCCTTTGGAACTCTACTTAAGCATTGAAGCAAGTAAGTAATGGAAACTCCAGTAGTATTTGATGTCACAAAAAGGAAGAGATATGTATTTAAGAAGCATACATTTAAGTCAGTATTAGATGATTTTGAAGGAGAATTTTCCAAGACTCCGATAGGAGTCATGCACGTTGAAGATATTTGTGCTTATATCTATTGTAATAAGGATCCTATAGGACTAGACATGATAAGGTCACTCATGGAATCCATGGTTAATCTTGATCTTACATTCAAGGATGAATTCACACACCTCACAGATAACCCTATCATTGAATATGCAACTGCATATGAATTATATGAATCAGAATGGATTAAGATTCTATGAAGAAGGATTTATGATGATTTTTTTTGGATTGGTGAAGTCCCTATTCACATTACAAATGATCTCATTCATGAGATGACCAGACTTTGTAAGACTGACACCATCCTATCAATAGGTAAAGATGTCAGGAAATAGGTTAAACAAGCATATAAGTCTAGGAGTGATAAGAGTGGCATGACTATTGAGCCCATAGAGGAGAAATATATTAAACTCATGGTTATGATCCTTGGTTACAAGTTCCAGCATGCAAACAAAGTGAACAATGTATACGCGATAACAATTTTGGCAGCTATAAGGATAGTGAAATAAAATGAAGAGTTTGACCTATGTGAGATCTTGCATGCATAGTTGTTAGACACCATAAGAGCCATAAAACATGACAAGAGAAAAATATTCAGATTTGGTTCACTGATTATTTACATTTAATTTCATATAGTTGGAAAAGTTTCTGATCTATATCTTGACAAGAGCATACCTACCTTGCCTCAAATTTCATTTAAGGAAACTTCAGAGAGCACTCTAAAGGATTACATGGAACTAGAAATCAAGATATTTTGAATCAAGATGCAAATAAGGTATAGGATTCTTGAGAAGATAGTGGAGAAATACAAGGACATTATATGCTTCATGGGGGAGACAAATTCTACATGCATGGAAGCTATTGAGCCTAGAACAAAGTGGATTCATCCACTTGGTTATGAAGTTGATGAACATATTTTGGAAGGTTATGCACAAGTCCTCCTATCTACTACACCTAAAGATCCAAATTAACCTAGATGGGGCACTTATGAAGAAAAGATAAGAGAAGTTGATTTTATCTTATATAGTTCAATGACTAAGAGAAAAGCATCAAGAATTACCTCTGATATCCTAAAAATTCATGGTGTCACCCAAGAAGACATCTACAAAGCAAGGGAAGTCAAGATTTCTATGCAACTTGAGAGCGCACCTTCATCTGAAATCAAAATAGAAAAATCTGATGATCCAATGGAGAAGAAGAGTAAGGCTGATGTTAACACCTCAGTGCCCACAATTACAGTTGATCTAGAGTCCACTCTACCTCCTGAGCCAAGAAAGATGTCTATAAGGAAGAAGCAGACTGGTGCAAGCCACCCATCCTCAAGGACAACCAGAAACAAAGGAAAAAACACTCAAGAACCTCTTGAGGTAGGATTAAGACCAAATTTAGAAGTCTCAAGAACTAGAGTTGATGAAGGAAGGATAGATCAGATAGAAAAATTCTATGATAAGTATCATGAGATTGATAAGTCAGGAATTCATTCTATGATTATCAAGCACATGATTAAGTTCAAAAGTCAGTTTTGGAACTTAAGACAGTCATCCCTGATAAAGTATGGAATATACTTGATTCTTTGAAAAGACAAGCTATAGAGGAGGATATGAGAATAAGAGAAAAGACATTGGATGACAACCTCCCTATTTGTTCTCTAGAAGAAAAGATATCACTATTAGATTTGGTTAAGCCTCATTTAAGAACTAAAATCAAAACTCTGCTCATAATGAACAAAGATTATGAGTTGGTTGTGAAGGTAACAGAGAAGGCATTTGAGAAAGTATTCATGGACAGACACATGTACCCCTCATCTGCACCTGCAACCCAAGTTCCCTCAGAGCAAGAAAATGTTACAAGTAGTGGTTGTCATTGCACCAAAAGATTGAATTGTTAATGCCTGATACAACCACTAGACTTATAGAAGACACGGGAGGTGGTTAAGCCATGTCATAAATCTCAAGGGGAGCACTGACCATTTTGCCAACAATCTCCCCCTCAGCGTTACCCAAGGGGATTCAAACCTGTGACAAAGCTCTGATACCACTTGTTACAAGTAGTGGTTGCCATTACACCAAAAGATCAACCTGTTAATGCCTAATACAACCACTAGACTTATAGAAGACACATGAGGTGGTCAAGCCATGTCACAAATCTTGAGTGGAGTGCTGAACATTTTGCCAATAGAAAAAGCATTAGAGATCCCTAATGCACTTGTGAAAGGTAGCTGAAACAAAGGATGAAACCATTATGATTAATGATGTTGAAATCACAATGGTGGAAATAGATAATGTACTAGATAAGTTTGAAAAAACTTTTGTCAGTACAGAAGAAGTTGAGATCCTATGTGAAAAAGACACATCTATGCAGCAAGAATAAGTCCTTATTGAAGATTTAACAGGACAAGAAGAAGAGAAGGAAGATGAACTCAAAGAAGAACCCTTAGTTAAGATCCCAATAAAGGTAAAGAGTGAAATTATGGATTTAATTCAAAGAACACTTCTTACTCCTAAGTCCTCAATATCATTAATGTCAAGTTTGACCCCTTAAACAACAAGCTTAGACTCATGGGGAGAAGAAGATCTGATGAAGATAAGTGTATTGGCTATGGAGAAAGCCAAAGAAAAACAAGTAATGAGGAACCCTTTATTTATGGAATCAATGAGTATACTGAATAACCTATTGCCTAAGGATAAGAAATTGGTAAGTGTTCATTTAGTGGATGATGTTAGCAGCATCTTGTCAAGCTTCAAAGTAAACTTTTCAAGTCTGGAAGCCTCAACATCAAAAATTGTAGAAGAGAAATACAACAAGAAAAGGCTAAATGAATTAATAATAAATTTCTCACTTGATCTTAATTCTCTAAATATTGGTCACAGAATGCTGAAAGAGTTAGAAGCTAAAGGAAGAAAGGTGATAGCTGACTGCATGAATAAAGATAAACTCACCTCAGACCTCTCTAAGAAGATTCAAGAGGAAGAATCACTGATGGTAGCAATAAGAAAATTAGTTGAAGATCCCTCCCAAGACATAAACATGTGCAATAATGTGTATCAAGGATAGATAGACAAAATAGAAAAGGTAGAAAAAGAGATTGCAAAGAAAAGGACTAGACAAGCACAGCTAAGAAATGCACTAGCGCCCTCATTGGATGTACTAAATCAGAACATCAAGCATATAGATGCTACAATAGTTAAATATGATCAAGGTCCATACATGGATTTATAAAAGATGGAGAAGATCATATATTAATTATACGCCCATCTTCAAATAGTTGATGTACTAAAGGTATTTTGTTAACAAGGAATCAAAAACCTTCAGATTGCATATCCTGATGTATATACTATGTAAGCACTTAGAGTTTCAATTTTTGGCACCTTTTTCATTAATGTCAAAGGGGGATTAGTGTATATGGTATAAGGGAGATATTATAGTATATGATTTATAGTATGCATAAAAGTATAAGATTATATGATATCAAGTTTTTTGTGTAAAGTTAAGTTTAGCAACTTCACCATATTCCTTTGTTTCCATTAATGACAAAGGGGGAGATTGTGGGAAAGTTGACTTCACTAAGAGTATA
Source organism: Chamaecyparis obtusa (assembly GCA_027943335.1). Classification (NCBI taxonomy): domain Eukaryota; kingdom Viridiplantae; phylum Streptophyta; class Pinopsida; order Cupressales; family Cupressaceae; genus Chamaecyparis; species Chamaecyparis obtusa. Next base: position 473,456 of record BSBK01009765.1, read on the forward strand.
TGACTAGTTTTGTGTTTTCATTATGGCAACAAATTTATATGAAGTTTTGATACTCAGCGCACTAACTTGGAAGATCATATTTTGGTTGAGTATGGTAGATAGTGCAAACAGTGAAGTACCTGATGATCAGAGCATCAAAAAATGTGTGTACGATTGAGTTATGGTATTCTCCCTTGGATATAATATTTTGAGTATGTTAGTATGCTAATTATAATAACACATGATCAGATATGATAGTATCGAGAAGTTACAACAAGTCTAAGTAACACTAGCAGTTAAGCAGCAGAACAGAACAGAGCATGCAACCGACAAGAAGTTTTTTGTATAGCATGCATCATTTTATTTTGTAAAAGCTATGTGCCTATTGTAATAGTTATGTAAAAATGTTATTATCATTGTATGTAAACACGCTGGAGCCAATTCTATTGGAAGGGTTGTATGTGTTAGGTTTTAGGCTGACACAATGTTTAGTTTTGGTTGTGCCCATTCAACATGTATATATATGACATGCGATTTTGTATTTGAATAAGAAGAAGTATGGAAGATATATAGAAGAAAAGAAGTATGTGAGTTCAGTTAGTATGAGATAAATCTCTAAAAGAAGTTAGAGTATCAGCACAAAAAAGGAACTGATCAGCCAGGAGTGTCAAAGAAATAGTTCACCATACTAGATATAGTGTGTATCTGATAACCATGAGGTTGTAGCCTTCTTCATTGGGTAGTGAGCTCTGGTAGTGAGCCATCCACCCCTAATAGGGATTGTTCTATCAGAATCTTAATCGAGTCATTTTACTCAACTTTGTAAAGGCTTCTCCTTACAGGGCAAATGAACTTTAACAGGTTCATAATACTAAGTGCAATTATTCGTGGGTACTAATTCCCACTAGGGTTTTCCTTTGGCCAAGGTTACCCTATAAACATATCCTATGTTATGTCTTATGGTTGAATGCTTTATTTTCTTTGCTATTCATTTTACTACTTAAGTAATTGTGCTAAGTTTTAACAAGAAGAAAAACATTAATCATAGAACACTGATTCACCCCCCCTCTCAGTGTTCCCATTCTTAACAATCCCATAGGATAGCACCACTTAATTTTTGGCTCAACTACCTCAAAGAAGACACAATCAATATCAACCATGAAATAGATAGTGTCCTCATATTTTTCCACTAAATTCTCTAGTATTTTGTACCTCTCTTTTATTTGCCTCTGCAATATCTTAATCATGCAAAACAATTCTTCATCTACCTAATCCTTCTTCTATCTTCTATAGTATTCTGAGATTTGAAGTCCAGTGGGTTCATTATCTTTCCATGCTCTAGGATGCATGCCAAGAAAGTTGTGAATGATATGAATATACATATGAATTAACAATGACCCAAACCTAAATGCCTTAGATTTTTCCTTCTTTATAGCCTTCACATTCTCAATAAACTGTTGTGCTAGGATTTTTATAGAGATTATACTTCTTATTTTATTTCACCATTCTGTATGCCATCATGATGACTCCATCAGATACATAATTAGGCTTTCTACTATAAAACAAATTGTAGCCTAGCAACATTGATATCAATCTGACATCCTACAAATAAATATCATTAACTATCATTGACCTCTTATCCCACTTTGAATGTGTTAGGGTTTATGCCAATTTCCTTAGATTCTTTTCAACTACAGGTAGGGATCCTTCATTATCAATGCCTATGATCTCATGAATCAACTGGGCACATATTTTCATAGGTTGTTCACCAATCCACAAAAACCGGTCATGAAATATGCTAAGAATGATCTTAAACCATTCAACTTTTGTGAATTCTATGAGTAGGGTTAACTTAAGGATTGATTGATCTTTTAGGTGCTTAAATTCCTCTACCATGGATCCATTAGCTTCTACCATACTATCCAATTCATTGTAGATGTTAACCTCCCCAATGATCTCATACTTGCAGTGTATGTATGCCCTAATGTCTTCTACGTGAAACACACCTATGGGGGTTTGTGAAAATGCTCCTTCCGGATCATCCTCATAGGATTTGAATGGATGCCTCTTGAATTTATACCTAGGTATATCTACAACATCATAAAATATTGGTGCATCCATGACTTCTCTAAGAGATTAGGTCTATATACCTTAAAAATGCCTAAGTTTGATGCTTTGCTTCATGTGATCACATAATCACTCTGCCAGATGACTGATAATGTTCTCTACTCTATTCTCCTTAAGTCCTGAACAACAAATGGTGTAGATTTGAGGTCTTTTAAGTCCTTTTATCTATCACAAGCTGAGTGTGTGTATTAAACATAGGTAGCTCAACTTTGCATGCCATCCAATTGATACAAAACTTGCAAATACAGAAGATGAATCTCCAAGTGCTACGCTCTCATCCACAAACTCCACAATATTTGTACACATCATTCCTAAGGTCACATGAGCTTACTCCACATATACAAGGGCTGAATATTTTTTGTTCACTACATCTAATGCTCCCCATAAGGCCATGCAGCCTTCTAGGTCAATGTCTCAAAGAACTCATCATGCAAAGACACAATATCATCAACTGTCTTTCCTTGAACCAATACTTTATTTAGACCTTTTACTTGCCATATCTTCTCATCCTCTGATTTCTTGAAATGAATCTCAAATTCATTCATGTAGTCATTTAGACACTTACAACTATTGCCAATATTCTTCCTTATAACCACAGGAGGTGGTCCTTTTGGTTCACTTGATCTTCTTGGTCCTCTTCTATTGTCATCTCCATTATATCTAAAAAAATTCACAATGTGACCTAGATTGTTACACTTGTAACAAGTAGGTGGTCTTCTTCTATCTTGAGTAGTCTATAGCTTACAATACCTTGCTGTATGCCCAAAGTTATTGCATTTTTGACATGTAATCTTGGCTGCTAATTCTTATCTGACATAGTATTTCTTATACCTAGACTGATCAGGTTTTCTACAATCTTCTTTCTTGTGTCCATATTCATAGAAATTAAAATAGTAATTGGTAAAGGACTTAGAGTTACCTTTACTTTTTCAATCTCTTTTCATGTGTCCAACTTTGTTGCATTCAAAACATCTACCTCTAAAGGGTCTGAATTGTTCTCTAGGTTCTTCATGAATAGGTCTTTGTTTAGGAGTAGGTCTTTCCTTAGTCTTTGATTCATTTGATTATTCTTGGGTTTTTTAACATTTAGCTTCATTGAATCCAACTCTAGTCATATCTCCTTTAGGCTTTTGTCTTGCTCTTTGTTCATCAATCTTGTTAGTGCTAATGTGCAAATTTTCAATGTGTAATTTGGCTTGAGTGAGTTCACCTTTAATGATCTGATTATATTTTTCCAATTCTTGATATTTATCTTTGTATTGGTCAAATTCAATCTTCATTTGTCCTATCTGCATATTAGCTTCTTTTAGTGACTCTTCAAATTTGTTTCTCTTATCCTTTTCATGTTGAATCTCTTTAATCATAAAAAGATTTATTTGTTCTTTTTCTTGCTCCAACTTCTTTACTTTGTTTGATGTATCACTATATGAACCTTCTTTGATCTTATCCATAAGGTCTTGTCTCTGACTCTTTGCAATCTCAAGTTGTTCTCTTAGTTTCCTGATGAAACCTTCTGCTCTTCTTAATTTGAATTTTTGTTCGCCATTCTCATCTTTCACTTTATCCAGATCTTCAAGTGCAGCTTCAAAGTTCTCTTACAAATCTTCCAAATCCATTCAAATCTCCCTTAAGATTTTAGGCTTGAAGGGCCAATAACTCTGATACCAATTGTTAGGATTAGGTAATACTGAGATGGGGGCTGAATCCATATTACAAAACTTTGATTCTAACTTTAAACAATTATAAACAATCCTAGTAATGAAAAAATGAAAAGAACATATAGGCATAATGCATTACTCATGACACCATGATTTGTTCTTGAGGAAACCCTGGCCAAGGGAAAACCCTGGTGGGGATGGTACACACAAATATGCACTAAAATATAATATCTCTGTTAGGAGATCTAGCCCTGTTAGGAGTTGATTGTTACATAGTACATTTCCTTGTTAGAGGAATACAAAACCCTATTAGGAGTATAAAAAACACCTAGTTAAAGGTGGTGAGCACACTACTCTTACAATAAAAAAACTATCTCAAAATAATTCTCTAAAATATATATAATACAAGCACTTATCTTGCTTAGATAGTGTTGGAGATTTGCCAGCAAGCCAGTGTTGACTGTATGTTTTTCATTGATGAAAACATATGGAAAGTAGCCCTATGGAGAGAGCCTTGAGAATATGTTTCCTAGAGATTTTATTAGCATGATATTATAAGCGCAGAGGTTGATTATGAGTGAAGATAGTTATATAGTTGTTTGTTTCAGTAGTGTTCTCGACAGGTCCCAAAAAGAGTTTTGTATGTGATTTGTAGTATGGTTATGATGGAGCCTTGCAAATTTATATTTATGTTGGATACATGTTCATGATGCTATGTTGATGGATACAAAATTAGTTGTGTAGTACATGTTGAGTTATGATGTTTCCAGTTGATAGTTACAGTTTCCTGAGTTTATCTGATGGAGTCAACATTGTTTATATTGTTGTAGTAGTTGCACCTATCATTATGATATGCATGCTTGGTATTATGTTTGGAGAAGAGTTAATAATTTTTAGTTAAGAGTGCATAACATATTTCAGCATGAGAGAAAAGATTCAGTTGATTTAGTGGAGCTGACAATATGAAATGTCACATCTACTCATATGGAGTTGCGTAGTCATTTTGGTGTTGTGTGGTTGATGTAGCCATTGGAGATGTTGTTGGAGAGTTTTATTATTTCTCTAATATTATTTAAAGAAGGTTCTAATAGGCCAAATTGACTATGGAGAAAGGTATTCATAACCAGTCAGTTGTGATTGGAAAGCATGGAAATGAGATAAAATGAAGTGATGAATAGAGCAGAGAAGTAAGTGTGAAGTATTGTACCATTAGTACAAGGTCTATGTGACAAAGAAGAATGTGTGTGCTATTCATTGGAGCTGATCAAGATAGCAGGTCTAACTCATAGTTCACCAAAATCTAGATATAGTGTATATCTATTATCCAGGAGGTTTTAGCCTTCTTCATTTGAGCAGTGAGCTCTTGGACAGTGAGTCCTCACCCCTAACAGGGTTATTTATAAAAGAATCCTAATAGAGTCTGACCCTTGACTAGGTCACTGTACTTATTTCATTGTAAAGATAAAATCCTAAGAGGGTTGTAAGATCTTCTAACAGGGATCATTATACACTAGTGTAGTTTATAGTGGGTGTTGATTCCCACTGGGGTTTTTACCTATTTGGGTTTCCCCGTAACCAAAAATGTGGTGTTGTGTTTAAGTGTTATCTCATTGTGTATATGCTTAATGTTCTTCTATACTTAATTGGATAAAGAATTGAATCTTGTAGATAACTGATTCAACTGCCCCCTCTTAGTTACCTCTTGGGACTATTCCTAACAATTGGTATTAGAGCCAAGTGCCTCGGAGAGAAAGTTTAATAGCTTGAGGTTGATCAGATGACATTCTTTAGAAAAGAAAGTCCTAAGTTGAAAGGAGAGAATTATCTAGACTGGAAGAACACAATGATAACTCACTTGCAGTGCATTGGGTTTAAGATTTTTGAAATAGCTACTCAAGACATATAGGTCCCCTCTTTATCAGATCTTGGAAAGGAAGATGCAATTAATAAACAAAAGGATATTTTCACTCAAAATGCATTTTCCAAAGAAGCCCTTATCAGCGCCCTATGTGACAGTGAATTTTTAGAGATCAAGAAAGTAGATAAAGCCTAAAAGATATGGAAGTATCTAGAAGACATGTTTAAAGGAGATATTCAAGCCAAGAATGCACTCAAAAAGACATGGAAGAAAATATACAATACATTGGAGATGCTACCTGATGAGAACATCAGAGCCTATAATCAAAGGATTAATGAAGCAGTTTCAGGAATCAGAAACAATGGTGGAGAAATTTTGAAAGAAGACAATGGATAAATTGATGACTACCTTGATACTAGAATATGACAAAAAGATAAACATCCTAGATGAGACTATGCAGTCCACAAAAGAATTCAAAAGAGAGACCTTAATCAACAATATTTTAGCCTTTGAGATATCAAGATTGAAGACAGAGCCTACAAGTGAAAAAACATTCAAAGCCTTATTCCATGGTAAGAAATCTTTGAACACCTTAGGTAATTTTGATGATGAAGATGATACAGAACTAGATGATTTCATTTCTATGATTGCTAAGAAGGAAAGAAAAGGAAAAGGAAAATATGAAGGCTAGCTACCATTCAAATGTTTCTCATGTAACAAGATTGGTCACTTTTCATCTAAGTGTCCTACAAGAGTCAAGAAAAATAACTACAAGCCTAAGTATAAAGAATGTTACTATGTTGAAGATGGAGTATTAGATGAAGATTCAGTAGAAGATGAAATTGGATTTGTTGCAATTAAAGAAATGGAAAGAATGTATGATGAAATGGATAAGGAATATGAAAATAAAGCACAAGAGTTAGCATTGGTTTCACAAGTAGACATCAGGACTAATTGGATCATTGACAATGGTTGTTCACATCACATGATAGGAGACAAAGATAGGTTTGTACATTTGAATATGTTTTGAATATGTACAAAGGTGACATGGTTAGATTCGGAGACAACACTCCTAAACCTATCATAGGTAGAGGAGCTATCACCTTGGATGGAAAGAACAAAATCGAAGATGTTCTTTATGTTGATGGTTTGCAACATAACTTACTAAGTGTTGGAAAATTGATTGATAAAGGATATTAGTTGGAATTCAAAGACAATAAGTGCATCATCAACAAAAAAGGAGTAATTATTGCATCAGGCTCAAAGACAAAAGGTAATGTTTTTCAGCTTAATTCAGAAGCAAGTTGTTTTATTGCCAAAGTAGATGATAGTTGGTTATGGAATAAAAGACTATGTCACATCAATTTTGACAACATAGTAAATATAAGAAATGTTAAGGCAGTAAGAGACCTCCCTAGTATTGCAAGGCTAGTGATACAATATGTAAGGAATGTGTCATGGGAAAGCATGTAAGGAATTCATTTAGAAGAAAGCATAATTTGATAGAGAACAAATTGGATCTAGTGCATACAGACCTATGTGGACTATACACTCAAAATGTGCACTTCTCTAAGCCATTGATTCCAAGGGCATCCATGAATTGGAAACCTTGAAAAGTGACTTAGAGCTCCCTAGGTATGGAGTGCAAGGACGTTTAGAGGGCTCTTAGCTAGAGCTATTGAGCATGCAACCTTGCTAGTAAACCATGCAATGGGAGATTCAAAGAGATAAGGGCAAGAATGCCAATATCTTTAAGAATCACAATGAAAATGCAATGCAAGCTATGATAGAATGAGAATGCAACTAAACTATGGAAAAGAGATTGTTACAAAACCATTACTAGTTAAACTATGTGAGCTAAGCTAAAGCATGAAAAGAAACTAAACTAAGAATGCCATGAAAACTAAGCTATAATGCAAATAATGAAGACTAGAATGCAACAAGCTCTCCAAAGCTCCAATGTCACCAAGAAAACCTATAGCACAACATTAGCATCAAGAGTGGGATCCCTAGAATGAGAAAAGAGCTCTCCTTTTAAAGATAAATGGACCATGGAGATTAAGAGGCAAAGGATTTGATCAAGGGTGGATTTTGAAAATGGGAGCAATCCTTGTGCACAAGTCTCCTCCAATGAGAGTGAACTGTTGACTTTTGTGCCTCATGTGAGACAAAAAGCCTTTTCTTCTTATTTATAAAATAGGAATAATGCTTTATTTGTGCAACTTAGGATAAGAGGTAAGTGGGGGATTTTTATTTAATAAAAGGGGAGGGAATTCCTTTTAATTAAATAAAGACTTAGGATAAGATGGTTAATCCATAGAATATAATTGAATAAATGATAGAATTAGGATTTGATCAAGAATAATCAATTGATAAAATTAGCAAATAATGCTAGAGAGGGGCCAATAGTCTAGGTGACCATTTTTGGATGATTACAATTTCCCCTCTTTGACTAATGTGTGATCGATCTAGGAACACATTACGTCAAATAATAGTTCAGCCAAGAAGGCAATAGATAGAGATCTGACTCCAAAGAATGAAGTGTAGAGAGATAGCAAATCCTGCATGGTCAGCCTAGTAGCGATAATACTAAACAATTAGGAGAGAGATGGATAGTATCAAAACTCAAGATGATAACTAACATGTCAAGCACAATAGATTGATAGATAGATCATAGAAAATGGAATGGTCAAGCATATGCTCTGGAGAATAGCTGATAGGATATGTCTGCCCCCTCGGGATCAAAATCAAAAACAGGTAGAGGGAATGCAGAAGCAAGAGCAACATGATCAAATCACCAAAAATCATAATCGAAGATGAAAGATAATAGAATAACCATCAAGCAGTGAAAATATGCCCCAGTTTGACTGGAAAAGACATAGGATAAAGATAAAGTCAAAAACTCAGATACACAAAGTGAAGGAAATGAATGAAAGACTAGAAGGTTGAGAGAGATGGAGATGAAGAAATGAAGATGCCCCAGTGAATATCAAAGGATCAGGCCTCAAACGGTCAGCCAACTATGCAGAAGAAGGAGAAATTTTAAATGTGATTTTGACCAGCAAGATGAACTTGGATTTCAATTTTGATCTTGAAAATGGATCCAGGATGTTGAAATTAGCCAGGGTGTGATTTTTGCAAAATTTTGAGATGTTTTGAAAATTAGGTCAAAATGCCATATTAGGTCAAAATGCTATATATGGGGTGAAAAGGTCATTTTTATATATGATGATAAGATTAATCCCTTGTGATGATAGGAATAGGAAAGGAAGTGATATGAAAGATAAGAAGTGAAAGGCATGATCGAGAAGAAGTGAAAGGTGAGCGTAGTTGACTGACAAGTCTGTGAAAGATGATTGGAGAGCTCTCTCTATATGCAAGATGCAAAACTAAACTAACATGAAGCTAAGAATGCAAGCTACTATGAAAAGTGGTGTACTTGCAAGGTTACAAAGCTGTTAGACTCCAATAATCATCATCGAGCTTTATTGGTAGCATCGCAAGATCATATAATATGCACTAGTATAACTATGGGTATATGAATATGATTTATATCAAATAGGCATGTGGGAATCCCACCTAGGCATCAAAGACATGTAGGCCAAGATGACTAGAGCAGTGAGGTTCCCTAAGTTTAGTATAGCAAGATTATGCTTGCATCGAGACACAAGAAAGTAAAGATGACTATAAGCATGCACTTGCAGAAAATAGTCAAGGATAATACATTGTAGATCCATAGTGTCAAGTGTAACAAGCATAAATGCTCAAGATAGTTAGGATCAACAAAATATTCCCATAGGCAAAAAATAGATAAAACATGTCCTCATGCCCCTAGTCTTCTAGCTATGCATCATCAAAAACTATTTTAGAGAGAGAACACTCAGCAAAGAAATCATCATAGATAGAACACAAAGAAATAAAGTCCAGTAAGTCTCAAAGAGTCAAGTGTTTAAGTGTGTGTGTGTACGTCATAGAGTCAAACTTTGAGTATCACATCTATCAGTGAGAAATATCCTATCATTCTAGACTACAGGTAGGATATCTGATAAGTGTTGAGAAACACTTGATGCTAGGGAAGTGTTGAAAAACATAGTTGGAAAGTGTTGAGAAACACTGTTTGAACCAAGTTGCCCAAGAAACCTTGACGCACAAAGAGACCCAAGATAAGCTAAAGCAACATATGCCCCCTAGACTAAGACAAGAGTCAATTCCAGGCTAGGAGAGAGAAAGCAAGAAGTGGAGCGAATGAGCACCACGCAAGACTGATAGACATAGGTGCAAGGGTCCCAAGCAACATCTATTTCCAAGTTTTCACCACTTGGTAGATTTTTTCATTTTTCAATTTTTTTGTATTTTTGCTACCAAGGCGCTTGTTTCTAGGTTTTCACCGAGGCACTTTTTCTATTTTTTTTTAATTTTTTAATTTTTTTAAATTTTTTTGGTATTTTTGGAATATATAATTTTTTGATTTTTTTGGTGAGACATCAAAGTGCCTCTTGCTAGGTTTTCACTAGGATGCTCTTTTTTTAGGACTTTATATGCTTTCTAGGATTTTTTCAGCATCATAAATGAATTTTTTGGAATTTTTTTCAGGATCGATAAGATATATATAAAGATCTCAAGAACCTTAGGCATAGACCTTCTTCAGATGTAGAACATTAATAGGTTTGGCAAGCTCTTCTCCCTTAGGTGTGGATAAATGATAGGCCCCAGACCTAAATGTTGGCATGATGATGTAAGGCCCTAACCAATTCAGCTCGAACTTTCCTTTCTGCTCTCTGTTCTACTGATTCTTAGAATTTTCCCTTAGGACTAATTCACCCACTTGGAACTCTCTAGGATGAACCTTCTTATTATAGGAAGTAGACATTCTCTTATGATAAGTGCGCATGTGATCAAAGGCAACCTTGCGGTGTTCCTCCAAAGTAGTGAGGTCATGAACCCTCATGGCCCTATGGTCTATTGGAGTTGATGAAAAGAAACCCATGGCTCCCAAGAATCCCTGCATGCAAACACCTATCACAAAAAGAGAAAAAAATCTATGGAGGCATGTAATCAAAGATCTGAGAAAGAGAAGCCATGATTGAGCAAAATAAATGAGAGAGAGAATCTCAATACAATAATCTATTCTCCATTATGATCCAATAAGTGAATGAATAAAATACAAAGAGGGAATCCTTATAAAAGAATACTGAAACCCTAAAGGTGAAAACCCTAAAGAATAATAAGATGCCTAAGTTTAACTTAAGTTTAGAGTATAATAGACTAATAATTAAATTAATTAATTATTAGCTATAATATGACAACTCTAACACCCCCCCTTAAGTGTAACTTAGGGAGAAGCTAAACAATTAAGGACTAAAAGATGCATGAAAACAAAATGCATGAAAGAACAATGGGTCCTAAAAACTAGGCTTGATCAGGTACCCAAATAGAAGAAATAAACTAGATGAAGGAAACAAAGCCTCCAATCTAGGGAAAGTCCCAAAGAAAGGAACAAGAAAGAGCATGTATAACATCTTCAAAGCATGAAGTTGTAAACACTGTCAGAAGTAACTGCTGGAACCTCCACTAAAGAAGTGTATGATCAGGTAGAGAAGAAAAAGTCTAAAGAGCTGATCAATTAAAGAGGTGGCCTCCAAAAGTAGGAATGAATGAGTGTCTATATAGTAGATGATCCATCTCATCGAAATGCATAGGTGCCTAGCCAGTGCATCCACCTAGTACATAGTAACAAAAATTGTATATGTAGATCACTCAAATGAACCAAGGAAGCAATAGAACCAATAGGTTAACCCCTCCATAATGCTGAACAAAGAGAGGTGTGATAGGAACACTGAAATGCAATGTTAGGAACAAATGCAAGAAGAAGAATCAAGAACACCAACAATGCAAAAGAGGGTACAAACATAGGATAAAGGGTGGTGTCAAAGAAGAAGAATTGATCTTATGAACATGAAACATGAGGCTAATGTCATGGAAGGGACACTCACTTGACAAAGGTGGATGAGCACAAAAAGCAAAACATCATAACCCCCTCATGGCACTTTATAACAGAGTGTGAGTACAAAAAAACACAAGGTGAACAAGATCCCACATATGCAAAAGCAGACACTTTATCTCAGTGTGTTTATAGAAAAGAGAATGCTACATAAGAGAAGTATACAATGCTCAAAAGAAAGAAAGAAGGGTGAGCCAGAAGAATAGAAGCAGAGATCCCAAGACTTGTAGAACCCAAGTAATCTGCTAGAGTATGAAAGTGCAAAACTCAGAGGAGAAAGAACCTAGAGTAGAATCTAGAAAATAAGATCCCTACCATTGAAAAACTCACTGAACCAACTTTTTGACGATATCTAGTTTGCCCAAAAAGGAGTTCGAATGGCCAAGATATGGCTCCCAAAAGGCAAAAACAAACATCAACTTTGATAAAAAAAATGCCATCAAAATGGAAAAATCAAAGAATCAAACCTCTGCCATTGGATTGGGCTTGGAAAGAGCTTTCTGATGATATAAAGAAGTCAAAAATCCAATACCATATGCTCAAGATATGGCCAAAAGACCACAGAAAGCTCCAGAGAACAAAAAACTCAAAGAGAATGACAGTTTCTTGCACGTTAAATTTAATCACAACATGGTGATGTAGGCATATGTACTAATGACATCAGTGCATAGGTCTGACGTACCTACCTATGTCAACTATCAGTACCTTTTTTGGGTACACATGTGTTGCCCCACTTTTTATCCTGTAGCCATTTCATAAAGTGGAAGATTTGGTGTCATAGCTAGGTCTGGTCATGTTGATGTCTAGGTCTAAGTCTTCTCTAGGATAGGATATCCTTGTTGGTTTCCCCTTTCACTACCTTCTTGCTTTAAGCCAGGTGGGTTGTTTCAAAAGTCTCTTTATATTGGGTAGGTTATAGATCCTAACCTAGCAAGGAAGATGCTCTACTTGTGGACTGGTTGCATGATCTCATGAAGTAGAAAAGTGCCATGCAATCATGCGAAATGAAATCTTGGGTAGATGGAAGTGCTAGTATAGAGGAACTGGTGGTGGGATTCGATTACAAGACTGCTACTATGGTCATGGATGATGAAGGAAGAAAACATAAAATAAAATTGAATTTAAATCATTAATTATAGTTGGAAAATGGACTGGTCACATGATCACACATATAAAATAATAGCTATGCAATCATGCAAAATGGAAGCTTGGGTAAGTGAATGTGCTCTACCAAGGCCCATGAATGCCAATAGTGTGATCCACGTGCACCAATGATAGGGTGGTCACATGATCGCAAGAAATAAAATAATACCATGTGATCATGTGATAGTGTGTTCTATTGGGACCCACATACGCCAACAACACAAGTGTGATGATGAGCTGGAATGATTATTAAATAAAAGATTACTCATTTTGAAAATATCATGTGCCAATGATAGAGCGGTCGCATGATCGCAAGAGGTAAAAAAGTACCATGCTATCATGTGACAACATAAGCTAGGTGGATAAAAGTTTTAATTATTATATTAGTTCTTTTGGAGCGGTCACATGATTGCAAGAGGTAAAAAAGTACCATGCGATCATGCGACAATGGAAGCTCAGGTGGATATTGCGAGTTTACAATGAAAATTGGCCACTGGAAATATAAGTTGTGACAAGGTTAAGCAAGCAGCGACTGAGCGACAGAGAATATATTAATCAAGGAAAGCTGAGATGACCATTGAAAAGGTTATAATCATGATCTTCCAACTGTAGATCGATGGTGCAAATTCAAACTTGAAAAGTTCTGAGGGTTTTCAAATTCAAATGATGGCACCAATGATACTTTGTGCATGTAACTGATTGGTCCAGGTATGTTTCATATTCTGATGTTTTCTCCTTTTGATTCTAGAAGATGAAATTGATATTTTTGACTATTGAATGGCTGTGACTAATGAACTTCTCAACATAGTGAACTATAAATATACATTTTTCTGATAATAATGAGGTCGAAAAGCTTGGGATTGAGGCATGATTAATTCCATTTTCTCAGCTTTGTGTCATGTTTGTTGTGCCTGTAGGTAGATTCTCTACATACTGAATAGAAAGGACAATTGTATGTTGAACTGTAATTCCTACTTGGATTCCATTTCATGTTAGTAATTGTAGCATAAGTAATTCCATTTGCTTTCCATGTATGATTCTACTTCTATTCTTCTCAATAGATTATGCATTCTTAGAATAGATAGATTTAGATTAGAAGATATACTTAATGATAATTTGTGATCAACATTCCATTGGGGATTATAGGTTATCCACTCTTTTCCTGCTTGAATTGTTTGTGCCTACAAACAATTTAGTTAAATCCTATAAGAAACAATCTGATGATAGATAAAAACACATTCATTGCATATCATTGCATATTCAAGGAGCTATACCTATCAATTTAGAGGGCAGTGATAGATGACTTACACTGACCCAATCATTGGTGACATCCTTTTATTCTCTACACATTGGGTATTTAGAGAGTCAAAGATATAAATCTTAAGGGAGGACAAACTGTTAACCAATAATTTTTGGCGACTCCGCTGGGGAGAACTTTGGAAAGAAGAAAATATTAGTAGTTTTTCTTAGAATCTTAGGCATCCTGGATTCCAAGTTTACCAGGAGTGCAAAGTAGAAGGGAAAATTTGATCTGGTCTACGAAGAACTCAAAAGGGTCAATTTCCCTATCCTAGAAGACATTTTCAAGAAAGGAAGAGCAAAAGCAAGGGAGGCTGAAGCTAAGAAGCCTATAGAATTTTAGTTTCCTATCGTAGTCCCTTTTAGACCAATAAGAAGTAAGTCTTCCTATCCTCCTATTGGTAGAATTTCTATCTCTACCACTTGTAATTCATTACTGTTGCAAGGTGTTGCACTTCCCCTTTTAGTTTCTATTCAGGCAGTTACACAGAACACAAGATTAGAAAATATGGCTATTCCTTGGGGAAATGCCATTGGGCCTTTGAATCTTGTGGAAAACCATGATTTACCAAAGGCTTCTAGAAAGAACTTCCCAAGATTCAATGGTGATGGTACAATATCTACAAAAGAACATCTGAGTGCTTTTCATAAAGCATGTAGTGTGGTAAATCCTCAACATCAAGATACTGCAGTTAGAATATTTGTTGACACCCTTGTGGATGATGCAGCAGATTGGTTTCAAGACTTACCCACAGGTTGCATTATTGGGTGGAATGATATGAAATAGAAGTTTGAAGGAAGGTATAAGAGTGCAGAAGATGCACAAGTCCTATTGTTACAACTGACTCAAATAAAAAAGGAATAGTCTATCTCCATGAGAGACTTCAATGCTAAATTTAACAAACTCATCAAAAGAATACAAGCTACTAGTGCACCAACATGAGATAATCAGAAAACATTTTACATTGGTTCTATGCCTCCTAAGCTTGGTTACCAGATAAGAAGAGCCAATGTAGTAGATTTACAAGCTGCACAAACACTAGCTATAGAAATGGAAGATGATATGGTAGCCTCTGGGAAATGGAAGAAGGAATTTCACACTGGATCCACAAGCAATACAACTAGTACCTCAACTAGTATAGAGGCTATGTTGCAAAAATTATCCAATGAGTTAATTACATTGAAAAAATAGGTCACTAAGCCAACTCATTCATTTCATCAGCCTTACCAAGGATCAAGATATCAAGGTGGAAATAAAAACTTGTAGATCCCTACTGCTCAATAGAGATTGGCTATTGCAGCTCCTCCCAAAAGACATAATATGTGTGTCTTTCATCTTAGAGCAGATCATGATGGTGACACTTGTGCTGATATGATCAGATACAGACAGATGGAGGAAGAAAAAGAGAAAAGAATAGAGTATCCAGAAAGTGAAGATGACCATGCTCCTTATGGTGACTCTGTAAATTTATTCTGTGAGTATGAGTCAGATTTAGAGAATGGAGGTGATTGTTTTGCTACTTTGGAGGGACCTCAGCTAACTGTGATGACTAGAAGTCAGAACATCAAAAATCAAGCCTCTAATGCTATTCTTGTTAAGAATAAAGCATCTTCTAACAAGGCAGATAAGGATAATGGTATAGCATCAAGTTCTTCACAAAAGGAGCAAAGAGGTAAGTTATCCAAATCCTTTGATATTGTACAATTTTGTGAAGAAGCTAAAATTTAAATATCCCCTATAGATTTTTTAAAGTCAAATCCTGATCAACTTCAAAGGTTGGTAGAACATTGTAAAAATAAAGAAGGTAGTCATATCAATGCCAATGTTAGTGACAAAAGCTAGGTTAGTACTAGTGGGAGAGATTCAACAGATGAAGGATTTTCAATCCCTAGGCTATTCCAAGAAGAATAATCTACTATCCTTGTTACCCATTCAAATAAAAAACCAGAGCCTTTTTATATATCACTTTTTATCAATGGTAACAGATTTAGTAATTGCATCATAGATTCAGGAGCTTCAAACAACGTAATGCCTGCATCAGTTGCTAAAGATTTATGGTTGCCTTTAACCAAAGATTTTGATAGGTTTTATTCTATGGATGCTAAGTAGGTACCTTTGATTGGTCAAATCAAAGATGCTCAAGTTGCCCTAGCAGCTCACCCTTCTAAAAGGATGAAACTCATAATCCTTATAGTTGATATTCCTACAAGCTATGGGATGCTCCTTAGTAGAAGTTTCTGCAAAGACATGGGAGGGGAGATTAAATTGGATTGGTCTTTTGCAATCATCCAAGTGGGGGATAAAAAGGTGAAGTTGGAACCAGAAGAAAAGGAAAAGTTCACTATGCTTAAATTAGATGACCCTAGATCACAGATTCTTTACCATGAGATGCAGTTTGGAAATTATATGCTATTCTCTGACAGCTTTGATGTTCATGAAGAATTAGATCAGGTAGGTGTTGAATAGTTATGGACATTAGAATTTGATGGAAGCTGTGCTAAAGCTAGTTCAGGTGCAGGAGTAGTCTTGATAGCCCCTAATGGAGAAATAACTTGTCTAGCCTACAAGTTAGATTTTAAAAATACTAATAATACTGCAAAACATGAAGCCCTTCTTCTTGGCATAGAGGCAGCCAAAAAAAGAGGAGTTAAATTGCTTAAAGTTCAAGGAGATGCTGAATTGGTGGTGAGGTAGGTAAGAAGCCAGTATACTATGAAAAATAATAGATTGAAAAATTATAGAAATAAAGTGTGGGATGGATAGAAAGTCTGAGTGCTTTCTCAATAATTTTAGTACCAAGAGATCAAAACTCTAGGGAAGACTCTTTGGCAGTATTCGCATCTTTACTCCTGCCACACCCTGACTTTAAAGACCAAGTTTATAGAATGGAAGTCCTATTCAGACCTAATGTACCTGATAATGAAGAATCCTGGCAGGTATTTGAGGATGATAAGCATATTCAATAGTTTATTGAAGGAACAGGACCCTTTGCAGATCTGTGTTTTGAAAGTGATCAAGAGAAGGATCAGTTATCAACTGATCAAGAGAAGTCAAAATCAGGTATCATCTAATTTAAAGGTAATAGAATTCCCTCTCATTTCATTTCCTTAGAAAAAATCTTTAATAAACATGATGGTTACATAAAGAAAGAAAGGGATAAAAAAGGAAAAATGTGTAGGGAGTTTGATGGGATCAATATAGGAACTGAGGATAGTCCTAAAATGATAAATATTGGGAAGTGCTGCACTCCCGAGGAAAGAATAAAAGTTAGGGGATTGCTGATTGAATTCTAGGATGTCTTTGCTTGGAGTTATGAAGAATTAAGAAACTTCATGGATGGAAGATTCAAACATACCATTCCTCTTAAACCTAGGGCAACACCGGTCAAACAAAAATAGAAAAATTACAATCCTTTGGTTGAAGGGGCAATTTTCAAGGAAATTGATAAGATGCTGAAAGCAAGGATTATTTATCCTATTCATCATTCCACTTGGGTGGCTAATATTGTTCCTATGAGGAAGAAGAATGGAGAGATAAGAATATGTGTGGACTTTAGAAATCTAAATCAGGCCTCCCTCAAGGACAATTTTGCTTTACCTAACATGGATCATTTGTTGCAGACTGTTGCAGGATCATAAATGATGTCTATGTTAGATGGATTTTTAGGGTATAATCAAATACAGGTGGATGAAGTAGATCAATATAAAATAGCTTTCACTACACCATGGGGCACATTTCCATATAATAGGATGCCTTTTGGGTTAATAAATGCAGGTGCAACCTTTCAAAGGGCTATGGACTTATGTTTTGGAGATCTGAAAAATAAAATCATTGTGATATATCTTGATGATTTGACTATCTTTTCTAAGAAGAGGAAAGATCATCTCAGAGATTTAGCAAAGGTCTTGCAAAGATGTAGAGATCAAGGAATCTCATTGAATTCCAAAAAATTAGTATTTTTTGTCACTGAAGGTAAGCTTCTAGGTCACATTTTTTCTCAACGAGTAAAAATTGATCCTGACAAAGTTAGGGCTATTTAGCAATTGAGTCTACCATTGAGTAAGATAGGAGTTAAATCTTTCTTTGGGCAAATGAATTTCCTGAGAAGATTTGTACCTAATTTTTCTGAGATTGTGAAAAATATAGTTGACATGATGAAAGGTAATAAAACTTTTAAGTGGACTGATGTTGGAAATAAAGCTTTTGAGAATATAAAAGGTACTATTGCAAATGCTCTTGTCCTTGTT
This sequence comes from Chamaecyparis obtusa, assembly GCA_027943335.1. Classification (NCBI taxonomy): domain Eukaryota; kingdom Viridiplantae; phylum Streptophyta; class Pinopsida; order Cupressales; family Cupressaceae; genus Chamaecyparis; species Chamaecyparis obtusa. Next base: position 491,769 of record BSBK01009765.1, read on the forward strand.
CATTTGGATTATACTAAAGAATTCATCATATATTGTTATGCATCAGCACATACTATGTCAACAATATAAATGCAGGAAAATAAAGAAGGTATACAAGCCCCAATTGCCTTCATGAGTATGCCCTTGAAGAATCATGAGTTGAAGTATTCTTAGGTTGAAAAACATGCCTATGCAGTAGTGAGAGCATTAAAAAAATTTAGATTTTATATTCTGCATTCACATTCAATTATTCACGTGCCTGATGTTGTAGTAAAAAGTATACTAACACAACAAGATGTTGGTTGTAATAATAGAGGGGCTTGGATTGCTAAAGTCTAGGAGTATGATATTGATATTAAACCAACAAATATTGTGAGAGGAAATGCACTCTGCAAAGCCATAGTAGAAGATCAACAAGTTGAAGAAGATGTTCACAGAGTGCTTATGGTAAGTCTACAAGACCCTTGGTTCTCTAATATTGCATATTTTCTGACATATGGTGAATGCCCAAATGGATTGACTGCTAAACACAAGAGGGATTTGAAAAACAAAGCCCTGAGGTATGTGATTCATGATGATATTTTATATAAGAAAGTAGTTGATGGTACTTTTTTGAGATGTGTTGATAAGGAACAGCAAGGAAAGTTATTGAACTCCTTTCATGATGAAGCATGTGGAGGACATTTCTCTTCCACTATGACTACCTTCAAAATTTTGAGATAGTGTTATTATTGGCCTGGCATGTTCAAGGATGCATACAAGTGGGTTGCTAACTGTGAAAAATGCAAGTTGTTTACAGGTAAGCCTCAGTTGGCTGCTCTACCCTTAAGGCCGGTAGTGATAGAAGCTCCTTTTTAGTAGTGGGGTTTGGACTTCATAAGACCTATGAATCCTCCTTCAAGCCAGGGACATTCATATATCTTGACTACTACTGATTACTTCAGCAAATGGGATAAAGCTAAACCAATGAAGAAAACTACATCTGAGGTGGTATGTGAATTTGTCAAGGAACAAATATTGGTCAGGTTTGGAGTTCCCACAAAGTTGATAATGGATAATGCCTCTTATTTTTCATCCTTAGAAATCATTGCCTTTTGTTACGACAATGGGATTCAGGTAGGGCACTCTTCAGATTACTTTCCCCAAGGTAATGGATAGGCTGAATCTAGTAACAAAAACCTCATTAATATTTTGAAGCTGGTTTCAGATAATCAAAAAAATTGGCATAAAAAGATATATGATGCTTTGTGGGCAGACAGAACCAATCCAAAAAGGGCTATTGGTATTTCACCTTTTGAATTGGTGTATGGAGTGGAAGCTAGTTTACCATTACCTTTGGAACTGGCTACTTGTTGTAATACCCCAAAAATGGGCTATAAATTCATTAATCTCCTACATTTTCAATTCGAACGAAATTGACATCAAAGTCCTAATCTAAGGCACATCTAAACATCATCGAATCATAATTGATTATCTTAAATTCTACATCGGAGAATATTCCTAGTAATATTCCTAATTATCTTAATTATCTTTAATTTAATGATTATTTGGCAATAAATCACATTTATCCTAAGTTTGATTAATTGAATATTTTCATATTTAATTAATTAGATTTAATATCTTGCCACTTAATTATGTAATTAAATTTAATTCTATCTATTATTAATTGTATTATTTAATTTTGACAATAAATTAAAATTCCTATGAATAATTGATTAAATTCTTATTTAATTAATTAAAGCATGTTGTCATTATTTAATAATATAATTTTTAATAAAATTTTGGTAAAATAGTTAATTAACCCATAAATTAATTATTTTATTTCAAAAAGCAGTTAAGTTGAGCATAAATCACTTTATTTATTTATTAAATCATAATTATCCATGTGCATATTCAAGGACCAGTTAAACTCAAATTGGAAAATCAATGCAAGTTGTTAGCTTTTTGAAACTCAACATCTTTTTGAGTTTTAAAGTTGATCTAAACTTCTAATTCGAGTTGAACTGTGCTTTTGCATGTTTTTGTGAGTTAATTATCTGTTATTTAAAAATAACTCAAAAATCAACTTGAGTTATTTGAGTGATTTATGGCTTTTATCCATGCACCTCTAAAGCCCTAGATTTCTATAAATTGAGGCTTCAGCTCATCCCAAATCATCTTGAAAATTGTAAACTTACTCTACAGGAATCATAGCATATCAGATTTGGAGAATTTGCACAATTGGAGCTTGAAAGATAAATTTGAGGATTCGAAGCTTTGTGAGATCAATTTCAAATTCATAGCTTTCATATTATTGTTAGAATTTTCATTCTCATATCATATCATTTCTAGATTAGCATTGCATATCAATTTTCATATTAGCATAGATTCCATATCAAGTTTTCATATCATTGCATAGAAAATATCAAAAATATAGATTAATAGCATTCAATTTCATATCCATCTTTTGCATTCAAATCCTTCGTTTAGGTGTCATCTAGGTCACTGATCTCGATAACAATCTGAGAACATTAATCTCGCACCTGCTAGAAGGCAGTAAATCACTTGGTTAGATTAGATTTCAATTTTGCACAATTTTGATTATAGCTAACCTCTAATGTTTTACTGAAGTGTTGTGTTTATAGATCAGGTACAATTTTCACACACACACTTGTAAGCTGAAAATTGCAATTGAAGATGATGCCTTTAGAGATGGTTTGGAAATGAGAATTTTGTATCTGACAAAGTTGCAAGAAGAAATGGAAGATATGGTCGATAAGATCACAGAACATTAGAATCAAATCCAATCTTTGTGGAAAGGTCCATTTCAAATTGTGCAGGTAAATCAAAATAACTCTTTCAGGTTGGCATATCCTTCAGGAGAGTCTCTGCCATGTTCCTATAATGGGCAGGACATGAAGTTGTATCAAATGCATAATTGAAAGCAGGTAATCCTTGCGTAGTAGTTAGGTAGGTAGGTTTCTTTCCTTGTCTTAGTTTAGTTGTTTCTTTATCATTTTGTTGCTGCTTTCCTTAGATTAGTTCTCATGTTATCAAGTTGTTGGCTGTTATGCGGAACCAGAGATTTCTAGAATTCTTTCAAGCATTGCAATGCTTAAATCCCTAGTCAGAGCCAGCTGTTGCCCCACTTTTTATCCTATAGCCATTTCATAAAGTGGAAGATTTGGTGTCATAGCTAGGTCTGGTCATGTTGATGTCTAGGTCTAAGTCTTCTCTAGGATAGGATATCCTTGTCGGGTTCCCCTGTCACTACCTTCTTGCTTTAAGTTGGGTGGGTTGTTTCAAAATTCTCTTTATATTGGGTAGGTTATAGATCCTAACCCGGCAAGGAAGATGCTCTACTTGTGGACTGGTCACATAATCGCATGAAGTAGAAAAGTTCCATGCAATCATGTGAAATGAAAGTTTGGGTAGATGGAAGTGCTAGTACAGAGGAACTGGTGGTGGGATTCGATTACGAGACTGCTATTATGGTCATGGCTGATGAAGGAAGAAAACATAAAATAAAACTAAATTTAAATCGGTAATTACAGTTGGAAAATGGACTAGTCGCATGATCACATGTATAAAATAATAGCTATGTGATCATGCGAAATGGAAGCTTGAGTAAGTGAATGTACTTTATCAGGGCCCACGAATGCCAACAGTGTGATCCACGTGCACCAATGATAGGGCGGTTGCATAATCACAAGAAATAAAATAATACCATGTGATCATGTGACAATGTGTTCTGCTGGGACCCACATATGCCAACGACACAAGTGCAACGATGAGATGGAATGATTATTAAATAAAAGATTACTCATTTTGAAAATATTATGTGCCAATGACAGAGCGGTCGCATGATTGCAAGAGGTAAAAAAGTACCATGCTATCATGTGACAACATAAGCTGGGTGGATAAAAGTTTTAATTGTTATATCAGTTCTTTTGGAGCGGTCACATGATCGCAAGAGGTAAAAAAGTACCATGCGATCATGTGACAATGGAAGCTCAGGTGGATATCGCAAGTTTACAAGGAAAATTGGCCACCAAAAATATAAGTTGTGACAAGGTTAAGCAGGCAGCGACTGAGCGATAGAGAATATATTAATCAGGGAAAGCTGAGATGACCATTGAAAAGGTTATGATCATGATCTTCCAACTATAGATTGATGGTGAAAATTCAAACTCGAAGGGTTCTGAGGGTTTTCAAATTCAAATGATGGTGCCAATGATACTTTGTGCATGTAACTGATTGGTCCAGATACGTTTCATATTCTGATGTTTTCTCCTTCTGATTCTGGAAGATGAAATTGATATTTCTAACTGTTGAATGGCTGTGACTGATGAAATTCTCAGCATAGTGAACTATAAATATACATTTTTCTGATAATAATGAGGTCGACAAACTTGGGATTGAGGCATGAGTAATTCCATTTGCTTAGCTTTGTGTCATGTTTGTTTTGCATGTAAGTAGATTCTCTACATATTGAATAGAAAGGACAATTGTATGTGGAACTGTAATTCCTACTTGGATTCCATTTCGTGTTAGTAATTGCAGCATAAGTAATTCCATTTGCTTTCCATGTATGATTCTGCTTCTATTCTTCTCAATAGATTATGCATTCTAAGAATAGATAGATTTAGATTAGAAGATGTACTTAATGATAATCTGTGATCAACATTCCATTGGGGATTATAGGTTATCCACTCTTTTCCTACCTGAATTGTTTGTGCCTACAAACCGTTTCGTTAAATCCTATAAGAAACAATCTGATGATAGATAAAAACACATTCATTGCATATCATTGCATATTCAGGGAGTTGTACCTATCAATTCAGAGGGCAGTGATAGATGACTTACACTGACCCAATCATTGGTGACATCCTTTTGTTCTCTACACATTGGGTATTTAGAGAGTCAAAGATATAAATCTTAAGGGAGGACAAACTGTTAACCAACATCATGCAAAGTCAAAAAGTTTTACAAAAAAAAACTTTTTTCATTCCAAAAAATCAAATGCATAAAAGATTTGATTTGTATTTTTATTTTTAACCAAAAAAAAATGCTGCACATTTTTTTGGAAAAAATAAAAATATTATTTCTTTCGTCTAACCTTGGGATGTGTGCCAAGGTCGTACGGCTCTGGGCTCAAAAATTTTGCCTCAAATTGCAAAGTTGTCCAAAATGGACAAATTTTATATGGATTCTAGGGTTTTTTGGCACTTTGAGCATAACGGTGATGTCCATTTGAGCCCAAAATGACTAGAAACAAAGGTCCCCCCTAAATCCACATAAAAAGCTTCTGAAAAACATAGATCTAAAGACACAACAAAACCCTCTCAAACAATGAATAGGGGCATGAAGATGTGAAGCTTTGATACCATGTTGGAGTTGATGAAAAGCAACCCATGGCTCCCAAGAATCCCTGCATGCAAACACCTATCACAGAAAGAGAAAAAAAGCTATGGAGGCATGTAATCATAGATCTGAGAAAGAGAAGCCATGATTGAGCAAAATAAATGAGAGAGAGAATCTCAATACAATAATCTATTCTCCATTATGATCCAATAAGTGAATGAATAAAATACAAAGAGGGAATCCTTATAAAAGAATACCAAAACCCTAAAGGTGAAAACCCTAAAGAATAATGAGATGCCTAAGTTTAACTTAAGTGTAGATTATAATAGACTAATAATTAAATAAATTAATTATTAGCTATAATATGATAACTCTAACATGGTCTTCATCAGAAATCAAACCATTTAGAGAGACTCTCAATGATGGTATTTTGACCTCTAATGGTAAGATAGCCTCAGAAACATAGACCAAGGAAAAAGGTGTAGTACCTGTAGGAGTGCGAATAGAAGTTCTATAAGCGCATAGCATAGGATTGATCTATAGATGCCAATCCTTGCTTGATTTGTGCACTGTCCTATGAAGGATTTTGAGCAATGTTTTATTTGAGGCCTCAACTTGGCCGTTCCCTTGAGGGTAGTAAATTGAAGACCAATGTTGTTTAATTTTGAATTTTTTGCACGATTGTTTTAGGTCTTTATTCTTAAACTGGCTACCATTATCCATGACTATGGAAGAAGGAATACCATAGCAGAAAATGATGTGATTCAAAATGAATAGGGCAACATGTTTTCTTGTAGTTGCAGAGAGTGGGACAACTTCAACCCATTTGGTAAAATATTTAGTAGCTATAATAATGAACTTATGCCCACTTGAAGAACTAGGATGAATCTTGCCTACCAAATCAAAGGCCCATTGCTAAAATGGCCAGTATGTAATAGAGGGAATAAACTCATGTCTAGGAGCATGAATGAGATTCCCATGTAGTTGACATTTCTTGCAGGATTTGGCATATCGAACATCGTCAGCTTGCATAGTAGGCCAATAGTAACTAGCCCTAAGTAATTTTTGAGCTAACACAAGACCATTAGAGTGTGAACCACATATGCCATCATGGACTTCAGCTAGTGCTTTTTTTGACTCCTCTATTTCTAGACACCTAATGAGAGTCCCATCTAGAACCTTCCTATACAAGTCACTAGAGATGAGGGTAAAATGGGAGGCATTGCAGATGACTTGGTGCTTCTCATTATGCAATAGAGTTTTAGGAATAATCTGATCTTGGAGATAGGAAAATATAGTAGCATAGCAGGATGAATCATGACTGACCATAGTGGAAATGACATGATCATTAGGGGAATCATAAGTGGGATAATGCAACTCTTCCACTAGGAACTCAAAGCGTGACTCATGTTCTTCCAATTGTAGAATGGATGCCAAAGTACCCATGGCATCAACAGCCTTGTTCTCAGCTCTAGGAATTTGTTGGAATGTGATAGATGTGAAATAATTTTGAAGTGATTCTATCATCTTGTTGTAGGGAATCAACTTGTCATTATTTGTCTGGTAATCATTGTTTACTTGATTTATGAAAAGCTGTGAATCTCCAAAGATATGCAATGTTGTAATCCTCCATTCTAGGGCAAGCTTAACACCACTGAGAAGGGCTTCATACTCAACTATATTATTGGTGCATGGAAAGAGAAGCTTATAGGATTTAGGAATCATGTATCCATGAGGTGTAACAAATAAGATTCTAGTGCCAGCCCCATTCTGTGTATGAGAACCATCAAAGAAGATTTTCCACATACACCCTATGACATTCATGATCGAAGCATCTGGGAAGTCTATCTGAAGAGGAACATCATCAGTCATGGGAAATTTGGCCAATTGATTCATGATTTCTTGTCCTTTAATGGCTTTTCTTTCGATGTACTGAATGTCAAATTCTAAAAGAATCAGCATCCATTTAGCAAGTCAGTCAGTAAGCGCAACTTTACCTAAGAGGTACTTTAAAGGATCAATTTTGGTGATCAACTATGTAGTATGTGTGAGCATGTAATGTTTGAGTTTTTGGGATACAAACACTATTGCTAAACAAGCCTTCTCGATGCTAGTATAATTGAACTCATAAGCAACCAAGGTGCGACTGATGCAATAGATAGCTCATTCTTTTCCCATATCATCTTGTTGTGCAAGGAGAGCTCATAAATAATTTATTGTAGTACATATGTAGAGTATCAAAGGTTTCCCTTGGATAGGAGGCATAAGAATAGGAGGTTTTTCTAGGTAATCCTTGATCTCATCCAAGTTATTTTAACACTCCTCATTCCATACGCAAGTAGCTCCTTTATGAAAATTCATGTTGAAAGATTGAGCCCTATCAGCTAATTGAGAAATGAACCACCTAATAGACTGGAGCTAGCCTTGGAGACCCCTTAATTGTTTTATGTTGTGAGGAGGTGGCATCTCCATGATAGCTTGCACCTTTTTTGGGTCTACCTCTATCCCTTTTTCTGATATGATATAGCCTAGCAGTTTCCCAGAAGTGACACCTAAAGCACATTTCTTAGGATTCAATCTAAGTTGAAATTGTTCCATGCGGTCCAATATCAAACTCAAATTGGATGAATAAGTGCTTCTTTGTTGTGATTTAGCAAGTGTGTCATCAACATAGTCTTCCATGTTTTTATGCATCATATCATGGAATATTGTAGTCATAGCTCTCTGATAGGTTGTACCGGCATTCTTAAGACTGAATGGCATGACATTCCAACAAAAGGTACCCCATGTGCATGTGAAAGTCATCTTCTCTTGGTCTTCAGGGGTGATTTTGATCTAGTTATATCCAGAGAAGCTATCCATCAGGGAATACATTTCATAGCCTGCTATCATTTCCACTATCATATGGATGTTCAGAAGTGGAAAATCATCCTTAGGGCATGCTTTGTTTGGATCTCTAAAGTTAGTGCATACATGAATGGACTTATCATGCTTGGAAATAGGGACAATATTGGAAATCCATTCAGCGTAATCAATAGCTCTTATAAAGTTAGCTTTTAGAAGCTTCTCTATTTCAGCCTTAACCAATAATGCCACATGAGGATACATCTTTCTGAGTTTCTATTTGATAGGTTTTACCTCTGGAGCAATAGAGAGGTGGTGCATAATAAGCTTAGTATCCAAACCAGGCATATCTAAATATGTCCATGCAAGGTTGATCTTTTTCTCCTAAAAAAATGTGGTAAATTATTCCTTCTCCTCTATCAAGAGGGACTGAGCTACATGGATTATCTTAGGAGACTCCTCTATCCCTAAGTTGATTGGTTGTGTAGGCTCTATTAGAACTAAAAATCTTTCCTAGAAGTAGCTAGGAAGACTACCAAGTACCTCATCCTTGGGCACCTTAGAGAGGTTTTCACCCTTAGATACATCTTTATTTTTACTATTTTGAGGTTTAGACACCACCACAATGTGGTTTTCACCATCCGACGTGTTAGTCCATTTTCCTGTCAATGAAAAATCCTATGAAAATGGCCCATTTCCTTGCAAGTTTTCTTGATGTGTCCTACCCTGTGTTCTTCATTGTGTCACCTTGCTCTAGTCCAAATTGCATGTGCTGAATCGCAAAATTCAAAAATTTATTAAAGTTTTAAGGTCTGCAGGAAACAAATTTTAAAATATGCCCAAGTGTCGAAAACCCACAATGATTTTAAAAATCCATGATGGTTTTGGTCTCCCTGCCACCTTTTGGTCTACATGAAAACCTTGTGTGTTTTCAATATTTCACCGAAAACCCTGTGTGTTTTCAACCTCGCACTTCTGCACTGTTTGTTGGTGTTTGCTATCTGTGTAGCTGCAACCTGTTGGTCGGCCTAGGTTTTAGAAAGTTTTAAATTGATTGGTTGTCGCATGATCGCATGTTAGAGATTTTTGACATGCAACCATGCGATTAGCTATTTCTTGTGTGGGGCCTAGTCCTTGCTTGGTTGTGTTGCTGATTCTCCAAATCTTCTAGTGGTTGCATCTTTTATTCGAAGATCACGCAACTATGTAGTCGCGTAATCTCTTCATGTTTGGCGATTATCAGCTAGCATCTAATGACCTAGTGGGTAGTTTATTGCATAATCTCTGAATGCTTGGTAGTCATATAGCCTTATCGCATGATCACAAGGGCTAGTTCTGTGGCTTGTGATCATGCGACAAGTTTCCTTCCTTGCACATGGGGCCCATTGGCAGAAGGGCTGTGGTCCTGCTGGCGGTTATGTGGCAACCTGTGGTTGGCTGTCGCATGATCGCATGTCAAAGTTTTCTAACATGAGATCATGTGACTGGTTGACATGTGTTCTTGAGCCCATGGCAGGTGGTGACGTGCTGAGTTCCGATTGGTTGCCGGTGTACTTGGTGGTAGGGGGTTTGTGGTGGGACCTATTTTTGCAGTGCCCGAGCGTGTTTGACATTTGATGGTGAATGCTGATGGTTAGTCACATGTTTGGATAGCCTTTTTCAAGGCTATGTGATCATGCAACTGACATTTTGTGTTAACCCTCAGTAGTGGCGTTTGTGGCAAGGTAAAGGGGTGCAGCTTGTCACATGTTCGCATAGCCCATTTTCGGGCTATGCAATCATGCGCCAATAGTCTGTGATCAACTATTCCATGGTTAAGAGACCATGGTCACATGATCACAAGGGTTAGTTTGGTGCCTTGCAATCATGCGACCAAGCATAAGATGAAACCTATTTTCCTGTGGCAGTTAAGTTGATGACCGTGTGATTGCACGACTAGGGGCAAACAGTTAAGGAGCATAAAGCCCATGAAATGCATGGTGACCATTTGATTTCAAATTTAATTTTCTTGAGGATCTACAGTGACATGAAGTACCATAATTGATGGTTTCTTTGATAGTTTTTGATTTGGTTTGGTGGCGCTTGCTATTGCAGTGTGGTCTAGGGTGCCATGAGTGTTTGCAGGGATGTTTTGCCATGTGGGGAGGATAGTTTGTTGGCTCAAGATGTTTTGATGGTCTAGTCAGACTAATTTTCATGATGAATTTGTGATCCTGGGTACAAATTTGAAGATTTTCTTGCCATGAGGATCATGCCTTATTTCTGACAGGCTGGTGCTAGTTTTCCCTCCAATGGTTTTTTGAAATTTTACTATGGTTAGCCATTGTAACCCTGACACTAGTCACCCTAAGCTTATTGCAATCTCTTTGAGATTCCCAAGGTGGCTAGTGGTATAAATTTTTTATTTTTTGACTGTGGAGGGGTTTTGAATTTTGTCAGTTCCAGTGGTTCCAATTTCTAGTTCCATGAGCGGTTTCTTCATGTAAACATTTTCATCCCGGATGTATCAACATTAGGGAAAAACCTCATGTATCTTTTGCATATTGTCTATGGTGTTTTCTGAATTAACTTGTAATATAGGGATTTGAATCCACATACTTAATACAATTTCTCATTCTTGGATCTCTCCTTTAGTTGTTCTTAATGAATTCTGAGTTTTCTGGCTCATTGCATTTGGTTGCTTATGTATATGTTTCATCTTTGAGCCTTGATTTAGAATCGGGTTAAAAGTCTCTGAGTGAAGCATAGATTCATTTGGTTCAATCAGTAAGGATACTTGTAAGTAGTGTAAGAGATGTTTAACTATGTTTATGGCTTGGATTCTCAGATGAATCTAGTAGTTGTCCTTGTGTTCTATGTTCACTTTAGGTATGATGCCCAATGGATAAGGCACTAATCTTAAGCTAGTATCCCTGTACTGATGCAATGTGTTGCATGGTTGTTTGCATCCTGCAAGAAACCCAATTATATTTAATATCTCCAATCCTGCAATCCCTCATAGTCTTGAGGTCACAAGGCCATTTTATACCTAATAGCAATTGAGATTCAATGAATGTCTGGTTAACATTTAGTAGTCTCTTGCTATCATCTGCTTTGTTTAATCCAATCCAAAGTCCTAAAATGTCATAAGTTATTGGATTAGGTACACCCACCATGGTTTTGTAGAGCCAGAAGTGAAGAGGGTAGTCTTGTCCCTATAGTTGGTCTAGTTGCCTTGCAGAGCTTTCACACTTGGATTTAACCAGTCCTAACATCAGTCTCAAGGCATATTGGTAGCCCTAAGTGGCATAAGAGTTTTCAAACACCAACATGATGATTTCTTTTTTCTTTTGATTTTATGACTAAGGTAATTGCTATATGATTCCATCATATTTGTTGTTGGTTCGCTAGTGGAAGAGGTGACAGGCTCAACAAAATTGAGGTAACAAGTGATCTCATAGTCATTTTGGAAGGAAGGAAATGTAGGTCTTTGATCCTGGGTGGAGCAATCTATGAGATTTGAGTGTATGAGAGGAAGCAAGGTGATAGGTTTGAGGGTATTGATGTGATACGTATCATCTCTGGTGATGAGAGAAGTCAAGCCTATAGAGTACACTCCAAAAGTATCAAGATATAGATTTGGCATAGAAGAACTAGCGTTGTTCACTAAAGCAATATGAAGATCAAACTTGTCAGACCCTATGCAAGACTCATCAACTACATTAGGTTGGACACTATAAGTATGAACCACATCAATTTCCATATCCACTGTGGAAGATCCATCTAAGAGAGTGTCCCATTCATACTCATGTGAATCTATCATGGAACTTCTACTAGGATGCTTGCACCAAAAAGGTTTAGGACACCTTGAAGTAGAGGCACCCCTACCATTATGTGTGAGATCTCCTCTTTTTAGTAACCACATAATATTTCTATGTTGTCTCTCTCTGGGGTCAAATTCATTATGCACATTGTTTCTAGATGTAGATGCTTTCGTTGTGTCATCATTAGGTATGCATTCTTCTCCCTAAAGGAGTGAAGTAGAAGGGAGACCACCTCCCATTTGGGCCATAGTGTATAGTGGTGATTCATCCATATTTGTATCTGAGTCACTAATCATGGGAACATTTCTAGAACATGCAGAGGGGTCATCTTCAACACCGTATGCTAGACCCATGGTATCCTTAGAGTGTCAACCATCGGTATGAATCAAAGGTTCAACTAGAGAGTGTCCACTATTACTTTGAGGTCCTTGACCTTGATAGCCCATGTTCTACAAAAATGTGTAGCCTTTACCATAGCATCTAGGGGAGATGGGAGTAGCAACTGTCATACTATCTTCTTCCTCTCTATGGATCTAATCTCTAACAGCTTGTTTATCTTGTTTTTCCTCTAAGGGTACAGATACCTAAACAAAGGTGCCAAAAACTTTCATGGTGGAAGCGGAAGGATTCATCTTATCTGAAGGTCTACCATATGACTTAGGATAAGTAGGCATAGCAATAATAGAAACCAATGTGTATTCACCCATACCAATACTCATCATTTTTAATTTTTGCTCAGCAGCAGTAAGGGACACATTAGGATCATGAGAAGATTTATTGCATGGGACAAACATTTCAGCAGTAGTGAGAGTATTAATAGAAATAGAATTGTCCCCAGGAATCACAATTTCAGCTCCATTGTATGGGAATTTGATGCATTGATGGTAGGTAGAAGGAACAAATTGCATGTCATGGATCCAAGGATGACCTATAAGAATGTTGTATGTGAGTGGGATGTCTAATACTTGAAACATAATATCTTTCAGAACTAGACCCACTTGGATAGGCAGCACAATAAGACCCTTTTAAGACCTCTCCACTTCATTGTATGCCTTGATAATGATCTTTTTCCTAGGATCTATAGCAAGTTTGGACAATCCCAATTGTTGCACAACATGAAAGGAAACAATATTTAACCCTGCCCCATGATGGGCACCAAAAATGTACACTCAAAATGTGCACTTATCTAAGCCATTTATTCCAAGGGCATCCATGAATTGGAAACCTTGAAAAGTGACTTAGAGCTCCCTAGGAATGGAGTGCAAGGATGTTTAGAGGGCTCTCAGCTAGAGCTATTGAGCATGCAACCTTGCTAGTAAACCATGCAATGGGAGATTCAAAGAGACAAGGGAAAGAATGCCAATATCTTTAAGAATCACAATGAAAATGCAATGCAAGCTATGCTAGAATGAGAATGCAACTAAACTATGGAAAAGAGATTGTTACAAAACCATTACTAGTTAAACTATGTGAGCTAAGCTAAAGCATGAAAAGAAACTAAACTAAGAATGCCATGAAAACTAAGCTATAATGCAAATAATGAAGACTAGAATGCAACAAGCTCTCCAAAGCTCCAATGTCACCAAGAAAACCTATAGCACAACATTAGCATCAAGAGTGGGATCCCTAGAATGAGAAAAGAGCTCTCCTTTTAAAGATAAATGGACCATGGAGATTAAAAGGCAAAGGATTTGATCAAGGGTGGAGTTTGAAAATGGGAGCAATCCTTGTGCACAAGTCTCCTCCAATGAGAGTGAACTGTTGACTTTTGTGCTTCATGTGAGACAAAAAACCTTTTCTTCTTATTTATAAAATAGGAATAATGCTTTATTTGTGCAACTTAGGATAAGAGGTAAGTGGGGGATTTTTATTTAATAAAAGGGGAGGAAATTCCTTTTAATTAAATAAAGACTTAGGATAAGATGGTTAATCCATAGAATATAATTGAATAAATGATAGAATTAGGATTTGATCAAGAATAATCAATTGATAAAATTAGCAAATAATGCTAGAGAGGGGCCAATAGTCTAGGTGACCATTTTTGGATGATTACATGGACCAACTCAAATAAGATCATATTATGGTGAAAGGTACTTTATTTTGTTTGTTGATGATTATTCTACAATGATGTGGGTTGTGTTCTTAAAGGATAAATCTGAAACACTTGAGAAGTTCAAAATATTCAAAGATAAAGTTAAAAATGAGACTGGATTAAAGATAAAGTGTCTAAGATTATATAGAGGAGGAGAATTCACCTCTGATAGATTTTATAAGTATTGCAAAGAACATGGGATAAATAGAAAACTAAGTGCACCTAGGACCCCTCAGTAGAATGGAATTTTAGAAAGGAGGAATAGGATCATACTTGACACAACGTGCACTATCATTATTGAAGGAAATGTGGTGCATGTTGGGAGTTCCCTTTGATCTTCAACTTGTAGATTTATACTTTTATGGATAACTTTAATATAACTTTGACTCTATCACCACTCCAAAGTCTACAAGGAAGAAGGCCAATTAATGAGGATCAACAATGAGATCCTCCTCCAATTTGAGCTTTGATGCTCAGGTGGGTGTGCCCTTGAATCACTTCTCTAAAGGAGTCTCAAAATAATATACAACTATACCCCTTACTAATTGATTAAAGATTTTATCATTTATATGTGTGTGTGATTGATGATGATGGACTACCTCCAAAGAATAGATCAGTGCCTCATCCCAAGGCAAAGAGTCACTAAATAACATATATCAACCTAAAACCTTAACTCAAATACACATGAACTAAGAGTAAGTGCTTTGCCTATTACTCCCCTCACTCCCAAACATGATCATCAAATTCCAATCTAATGATGAACTCATTGAAATCACCCTAAAGGCTTTAATCCTAACTTTGTTAGGAACTCCAAGCTGATCTCATAATACTCTTTATTTACCATATGCTAATCCACTTTGTGACCTTAACATATATGAATCCACAATCAGAAAAAGAAGACAATCAAAGATCTGAGACAGGAATTCAAGTGTATTCTCATTAATTTTTAGAATCAATACATTACCAAGACAAAAAAATGCAAAGGGAAACAAAACCCTGAATCCAAACTCTCCTTGCTCAGTATAATACCATCAACAACAACCAGGGACCAAAAAGAAAGTTTTGGAACCCTCACAAAGTTAAAAAAGCTACAATATATACCACCACTAGTCACCTTGGAATCCTCAAAGAGGATGCATCAAGCTTTGGGTGACTAGAGTTAGGGTTTCAACCACCCAACCAACTAGAAACGGTCACAAATTTATTCTAGGGGAAGAAACCTAGGCAACCAGGAGAAAGAAAATCCTGGAGTAATCCTTAATCATGACAAATCTCACTGAGAAGGTACTGAGAACCACAAAAATGCCCAAAATGTCAACCTGTTCAGCCACCTGCAACACATCTTGAGCACAAAAAACATAGTACAGGCCCCTGCAAATGATCATGGAACACCTTGGACCACACTGCAACAACAAGCACCACCAAACAAATCAAATTCAGCTATGAAGGAATTCAATTCTAGTCCTTTCTATCACTGAGAAACCCTCAAAGATTTGAATTTGAATTTCAATGGTTATTTCCAAGCGCTAGCAGCAAATCAACGGTCCACATTTGAATCTCAATCAACTTTAAGTTCTGACCGTCAGATCTTTGCTTTTCACAGGCCTTTTGTCTTAACTCAATAGATATCCTTGGGTTAACACCTAGCGAACATGCAACAAGGCATTTCTTATTCATGCAATGAAAACACAAACCCACCTTTAACTCCATGACTTGGCGACCCAAGGAAACCTAACTCATCTTGACCACATCTAGCGAACTAGCAACCGAAGGATACCTCCAAGTTAGAGAATACTTTAGCGATTATGCAAATGCTTGTTTGCTGAACCACCAACTTTTTTAGAACATCGCTATTTAACTACATGAATGAGCAATCCTTGGAAATTTTGTCAGGCCACTAAACACTTTGTCAGAACCACTAAAACTTGAGGAAACTTTATTGGGGCCGCATCAAGAAGATCGATGGTTGTCTCATCTTCGCATAGACCTCCAAGATTCTTCCAGATCATGAGACAACTATTAGATGAAGAATCTTACCCTACCCTGATAACCCTCTAACACTAAAAGAGATCAACGACTATCTTAAGTTCGCATGTGTTAGAAAAAACCCATCAAATTACACGCCAGTCGTTGATTCTCTACAAAATTTAGGACCCTCTAACGCATCCAGAAACTAGGTCCCACTGAAAAATACCAAGTCATTACCTTATGGACCAATAAGAGATCACCAACTGTGCTTACATGGCAATTAGGACCCACTGAGAACATTATACCACCAAGAAGATCGGACAGACAATGCAAGATCTGAAAAGTTTAAAAGATTCTATGTGCTCATATGCCAACCGTCAATCTGGAATATTAGCTGATTGATATACAAGGCCTGCCTGACATATTATATCCAACTCATCACCCTTGACCAATAAAAATCCACCTATTCAACATCCTCTAATAGTGGACCCACCCGCTTAGAAAAGCTATGTCATGAAAAGGAATCAATGGTCATCACAAAAGAGCAAGCCTCTGATAAAACCATTGTGCTTTAGTGACAACTATTGGATCAAGATGGTGTCAGAAGGCCGAGCCCAAGAAATATTAAGCCAGAACATAAGAAAAATAAAGTGCAGGACTTAGGCTTTAGGAAATATTTAGGCGCTGAGGACCATAGGAAAAATTAAAGGCCGCCGAGGGTAAAACTTAGGAAGAATTTAAATGGGGGCCGACCAAAAACATAAAGCACGTGCATTTTAGGACTTTTAAGTGGCCTAAAAAAGTAACATGAAATTAGAATAGGGCCTGGGTTTTTCAAAGGATTTTTATGCAATGGCTAGTTTTTCAAAAATTTGCACTAAGGGGTTATGCCAGAGACCTAAAAACAACTGCAGAGACTAGAAGGAAAGGGCTAGAACCATGAATTTTTTTTAGAGTACTAACAATGCACACCTATTTGAGAGATGTAGTCAATACAATAGTCTATACTATCAATAGAATTCAATTAAGGCTAGGTGCTAACAAGACACATTATGAGCTATGGTTTGGTAATGTACCTATAGTAAAATACTTCAAAATCTTTGGAAGCAAGTGCTACATCAAGAGAGATTAAGCCATTAACAAGTTTGATGCAAGAAGCGATGAAGGTATTTTCCTTGGTTACTCTACTAAAAGAAAAGCTTACAGATGTTTCAATTTGAGATTGAAGAAGATAATTGAAGGTGCTCATGTAAAGATTGATGAAAAGTTTATGATTCAAGAAAGATATCATGATTATGCACTCGTGATTCAAGAACCTAGACCTACTAGTAGTGAAGAAGTTGTTGAAGAAATATTTGATAGCATTGATGTATTATTCAATGACCTTGAAACAAGTGAAGAATAAACTCAGAAGATAGATGAGAGATTCATACCTAATGTTCCAAAATTCACATCTAGATACAATTCAAAGGAAGATATCATTGGAGATTAGAGCAGAAAAGTTATGACAAGATCAAAAGAAAAGAGTTCAACAGTTGATGAAGTGGTATGTTTACTTTCACAAATTGAACCCTTAAGTGTTGAAGATGCATGTAATGATTTAGATTAGCATAAAACAATGAAATAAGAGCTAGATTAGATAGTTAAGAATGATACATGGGAACTAGTCCCTAGACCTAAAGACAAAAATGTGATTGGAACCAAGTGGATATTCAAAAACAAGATGAATGAAGATGGTACAATAGTAAGAAACAAAGCAAGACTAGTATGTAAAGGATATGCACAAAGAGAAGGAATTGATTATTTTGATACATTTACCCCCACGAGAAGATTAGAAGCCATAAAGTTATTTCTAGCCTATGTAACATTGAAAGACTTTAAGTTTTATCAGATGGATGTCAATTCAACATTCCTGAATGGAGAGTTAAAGGAAGAAGTATACATTGAGCATCCTAAAGGATTCAGCTTATTAGACAAGCCTGATATAGTATGCAAACTGAAGAAAGCCCTCTATGGACTTAAGAAAGCCCCTAGAGCATGGTATGAAAGATTAGATGGTTACTTGACTAAGATTGGATTCAAGAAAGGAGCAGCAAATTGTAACTTATTCATAAGAGAGACACCTGAAGGACTATTAATTATTGATATTTTTCTTGATGACATTATATTTGGTGGTAATGATAAGCTTAGTGTAGAATTTTCTAAGGAAATTCAGAGAGAATTTGAGATGAGCATGATTGGACCTGTCAAATACTTTTTGGGATTGAGTGTGCAGAAGACAAACAAAGGCATATTCATAAATTAGTCTAAGTATTTGAAAGAGATATTGAAGAAATTCAAGATGGATGATTGCAAGCCAGTAAGCACACCCATGATAACAAGATGCAAGCTTTCAAAAGATGATGACTCTAAAGCAGTGGACACAACTCTATACAAGTCTATGATTGGTAAACTCATATAGCTTACTCAATCTAGAATTGACATTTCTAATGCAGTTGGTATAGTTGGAAGATTTACAGTAGAGCCTAAACAAAATCATCTAATGATAGTCATGAGGATATTTAGATATATGAAAGGAACTATAGACTATGGTTTATGGTATCCTAACTTGGAGTGTATAGCTTCATGTGTATACAAATGCAAATTGGGCAGGTTGCATGGATGATAGAAAGAGCACATCAGGAGGAGCAATATTTCTTAGAGATAGACTTGTTACTTGGACAAGCAAGAAGAAAAATTATATTTCTCATTCAACAAAAGAAGCACAGTATGTGGCAACAGCATTAAATTGTTCTACATTTGTGTTGATCAAGAAAATGATAAAGGATTTTGGAATTCAGATTTATTATCCTATTATTATGCATTGTGATAACACTAGCACTATCAATATGTCAAAGAACCCTATGATGCATGCAAAGACAAAGCATATTGAGATAAAATATCACTTCTTAAGAGAGAAAGTTGTAGATAAAGAAGTAAAGTTGGATTATGTGAGTACAAAAGATCAGCTAATAAACATATTCACAAAGCATTTACCGAAGGATACTTTTGAGTATCTCAGGGAGAAGCTGGGAGTAATTCCCTTCCCTGAATCTGATTAGAGTTTGTAGGAGTGCATCAATCCTAAGTGACTGATGAGTGGTTGACTACTCTACTTCAGGAGCAGTACTTGTGCTTCTTTTTTTTTGATGCCCTTTTCCATTGATGTCAAAGGGGGAGTAATATATAGTCATGAAAAATAAGAAAACAAGGAGGAGCACGAAGTAAGGGGGAGTATTAAAAAAGAGATGTAGAAGTTGGAGGATTTATCCATGGGGAGTTTTGTTGAGGAAATGGAGAATTTTATAAAATAATTGTACTTTTGGATTGGTGGTGTTTTTTATTTCATATGTTGCCATCGATGCCAAAGGGGGAGATTGTTGGAGATTTTCCAGCAAGCCAGTGTTGACTATATGTTTGTTATTGATGACAACATATGGAAAGCAACATGCATGGAAGCCCTATGGAGAGATCCTTGGTAATATTTTTCCTAGAGATGTTATCTGCATGATATCATAAGTGCAGAGGTTGATTATGAGTGAAGACAGTTATACAGTTATTTGTTTTAGTACTATTCCTGATAGGTCCTAGGAAGAGTTCTGTATGTGATTTGTAGTATTTTTATGATGGAGCCTTGTGCATTTATATTTATGTTGGAGACATGTTTGTGATGCTATTTTCATGGACACAGAGTCAGTTGCGTAGTACAAGTTGAGTTATGATGTTTCTAGTAGACAGTTACAGTTTCTTGAGTTTATCTAGTGGAGCCAACATTGTTTATATTGTTGTAGTCGCTGTGCCTATCATTATGATATGAATGCTTGGTATTATGTTTGGAGAAGAGTTAAGAATGTTTGGTGAAGAGAGCATAATGTATTTCAGCATGAGGGAAAAGATTCAGTTGATTTAGTGGAGCCGATAGTATGAAATGTTGTGTCTACTCATATGGAGTTTCACGATCATTTTGGTGTTGCGTGGTTGATGTAGCTATTGGAGATGGTGTTGGAGAGTTTTATTATTTCTCTAATATGATTTCAAGGTTCTAATAGGCCAACTTGACTATGAAGAAAGATATTTATAACTAGTTAGTTGTGATTGGAAAGCATGGCAATGAGATAAAATGAAGTGAAGAATAGAGTAGAGTAGTAAGTGCAAAGTATTGTTTCATCAGTAGAAGGTCTATGTGAAAAATAATAATGTGTGTGCTATTCATTGGAATCGATCAAGATAGTAGGTCTAACTCATAGTTCACCAAAATCTAGATATAGTGTATATCTATTATCCAGGAGGTTGTAGCCTTCTTCATTTGAGCAGTGAGCTCTTGGACAGTGAGTCCTCACCTCTAATAGGGTTATTTATAAAAGAATCCTAATAGGGTCAGACCCTTGACCAGGTCACTATAATTATTGCATTGTAAAGATCAACTCCTAACAGGGTTGTAAGATCTTCTAACATGGATCATTATACACTAGTGTAGTTTATAGTGGGTGGGTGCTAATTACCACTAGGGTTTTTACCTATTTGGGTTTCCCTGTAACCAAAAATGTGGTTTTGCATTTAAGTTTTATCTCATTGTGTATATGCTTAATTTTATTCTATACTTAATTGGATAAAAAATTGAATCTTGTAGATAACTGATTCACCACCCCCCCCCTATCAATTATCTCTTGGGACTATTCCTAACAGATAGTTCCAGTTATAGCTTGGCCTCTTCCTGAACTCACATCTAATCTCTTCTCTTAGATTTCCAATCTTACTTCATTATCATAAACATTTCCTTACATTACTTTCACAAAATCACTCTATACTTATACAAAATCAGCCTTCAAGTCAGCTTCACAAATACCATACAAAGCATAACAATAACTTATACAAATGACAATTATGGATTCAGTGATCTTATATTACCAAAGAGTTAGAAATATAATTTATTCACCTATCTTAGCATATTACCATATCCACTATACTCTCCTTGAACTTCATAATTGTTCATATACCCTGTTATACTATTTTACTATCTTTGCATACCTTCTGAACATTGTATCTCATAGATCTAGTAGACAAAACTCATGCACTCTTAACTGAAGCATGTATACATCCAAAAATATCTTTAGTTAACTTTGCAAGCCCTAATACCTCATATATCTTCATCGCTGACCAAAATTGTAGCACTGTACCCTTTATCCTGATTCTGGACTTAGTCATTTTCATGACTGTTACTCTAGTGGCATTCTTCAGAACATGCAATCACTGCAATCATAAGTGTTTCCATAAATGACAATCCTCAAGTGATTCTTAGTGCTCCAAAACATCACTTGCCAACATATATGGCTCAGAGGACCCTACATTACTCATCCCAACATCATGGCAAGTTATGCATTGGTGTCCAAGACAAGTCTTGGATGATGATTTAGTCATGATAATTTCTTGTGTCTCAATGATTGGTGTGTACATTCAAGTGAAGAATTATTAAAGTTTTCTTCAAGCCTCCAAGACAGTATGTTTTGTTGTCAAGCTCATTAACAAAGAGGAATGACTATGTAAAAAGATAAATAGTTATCTTCTAGTTTGTCCTTAGCTAAGATACTAATAAATGGAATTTCTCTGAGTTTTATGTGTAGGGCATGATGATACATTTTTTCATTATGAAAATGCCATTTCTTGCTAACCATGACTTAACATTACAATCATTGTAACATGCAAACTTTGTTATGGTATTCATTCTATACTAAACAAGTTGTCTAATGTATGAAACATGATAATCCTAGATTGTGGCTTGGACTACAAAGATGCAAAGATTTGTAGCAAGGGATATATACTTTGTAGAATTTATGATCATGATTCATAATTATCCTTTTACTTTGTAGACTTTATATACTTTGTAGATTTTATGATCATGATTATAAACAAAAAAAAGAAAAAGAATGGCTCATTTCTAATTTTCCCCAAATCCTAGCCATGTGTGTGAAGAGGTGGAGGCCGCATTGTGAGGGAGAACTCAATCTAGGTAAGGACATAAATCCTGTCTAGTCATTTCTTTCCTTGCTACAATGTTCATCCATGGTTTGCAATTTTTGTCTAACTCTTGAAAAATCTCATGAATATTTTCTACTAAACTTGCAGTATCCTAGTTGATTTGTGGGTTTGTAGGAAGATGCATTAAATCCACAATTCTTTTAGGATTTATGCCATACACAATTTGAAATATAAACTTCCTAGTAGATTTGTTAATGCTAAATTTATAAGCGAGTCCAGCTTGAAATATAAAGCTTCTCAACGAATCCATTTCATATGTGCTACAATCCTTGCATATTATGAGAGATACACTATCATCCTACCAATTGCATATTATTTGAAGTTTATAAAGCATTTTGAGAAAATGTAATATGTGCATTCTAGGGCATTTTCATTCCATGAAGTGACATCACTTGGTGAGTAGGTGTAAAAATAGTTCTCATGAGTTGCCTATGCATACATGTCCATTGTGATAGTTGTAACTACATCTGAGTTAAATCCCTATTTTATTTTTGTTTTAGTGAATGTTCATAACTATGACTACCATTTACATTATCTTGAAAGGCCTTCTCAAGAAACTCATTTTGTGATTATATGACTATCACTGCAGTCCAAGCGGTGAAATATCTCTGATGCATTTTGTCAAACTATCAAAAATATTTAAGTGATACGAGTCCATAATTAAAAATAAAGTTGACCCACTATTGAGTACACCACCAGTACAATCATATGACATGCTATATCAAAATCAATAATAGTTTTGACAAAGAGTTGAAATACATAGCTACCGATCGAGAAGAATTTTGACCAACTTGTCAAAAACATTGGTCTAGGTAGAATATATCCAACATCAACATAACCAATTGAAAATCTATAGATATTTTACAAGAACCATCTACTATCATAAGTTACAAATATCATTACAAGAGTCCATTGGTTGATAACAAGAAAACATAATCTTCTAAACATGAAACTCCCTTCTTAACAGGAGCTCCAAACATATGTTCTATACAAAACATCAAGGGGTAAGAATATTATAGAAGTGCATTTTCACCCTACTACAAAAATGAAGCTTACTTGCATGTTTTTGGGATGTTCCCATAATTTATTGCAACATCCAAGGCTCAAAGGAAGTCCATACATTTCCTAGACATTATTTTTCATTATAAACTATCTGACTAATTCAATATCAACAAAGATTCAATTTAGAGGATCTGATGTACAAAGTCTTAAGTTGTATTCTTTGTTTTCAAATATACATAATGTAAAAATATATTAAGATCTATGTTTTAGGAAGAAGTCAATAATTTCTTATAGGAGCACAATACAATAGTGTTTATCAGACATTAACACCTTAGAAGCATGCATCTATGATTCTGCAACCAAAAAAAATAGCTTCCTATAAATAACGTAGTATACTAGACGAAGTGCAATAGCCATAATATGTTGGAGTATCCTAGGCTTAGCTCACATCAATAACTTCTCATGAAATTTATTTTCATATTATGCTATCTGACTCATTCCCCACCTTCAACAATTTAGTTTTGAACATACTCTTCACTTGATAAATAGGAGATATCTTCCACATCGAGTCAAGTTGTGATATTGCTATCAAGATTCAATCATGAAATCTTAGAGTAAAACACAATAACCCATCTCTCATAAAAATGAATAAAATGCTTAGTGCCCAATCTAGGTGATACTCATAGGTAGAACATTGTGCCTTCTTGGGAGGTCACCCATCCCAATACCACTCTAACTCAAGCATGCTAAACCATGGAGCTTCCTCCAAGGTTAAGCCCACTATCTTTCTAACCCATTTTTAAAACCTTCAACAACTTTTGTGCCTTATGAAACATTTGTTAAAGATCCAATTTTAGCTCCTCAATTGATGAGTAGGACATATATTCCACAACAAGTCCAATTATGATATTGCTATCAAGATTCAACTATATAGTTTTTGAGTCAAACTCATTGACCCATGTTTCGTGACTAGAGATTCACATAAACCCATCTCTTCACTTCCAAACAATCTACTCCACTTCCAAACATCATAATATTTAGTAGAAGATTCTAGACATGTTAACAACTTAACACATACTCTCTGCTCAATAGATACTATCTGCTCATAAGCATACACTCATTAAAAATTTAGTTTCCTATTAAGAAATTGGTATTCTTGATCTTGGAGTATACGTTACTTACAAGTCGCAATTACCAACAACTTTGAAGATTGATGTTGATCACCCAATATGAAGTCAAGCTATTGAATACAAGAACAAGGAAAGAATCGAAAAGTATATGATGTCAATAATAATATGATCTTGTGTTTTGAACTATCTCCATCAATAGAGAATAAATTATAAATTTATAAACTAACCCTTATGCTCTTACCATATATATATATATATATATCTATGTGTGTGTGTGTGTATATATATATATATCTATGTGTGTGTATATATATATATATGTGTGTGTGTGTGTGTGTGTGTGTGTGTGTGTGTGTGTGTGTGTGTGTGTGTGTGTGTGTGTATATATATATATATATATATATATATATATATATATATATATATATATATATATATATGCACACACACACACACACACACACATACGTATGTATTCAAGAGTAGTTCCAAACATTTATCAAGCACTGACTAGTAGTCCACATACTAAAGTCTAAAATATTGTGTACTTTTATTTTGTTATTTGTGTTCTTTTTGTTGTGCATTATTACTATGCTTGCAAGCTAAAGTTATAAAAATGATCTATGTAAAATTTTAAACTGAGCCATGTAAAATTTTAAAATGAGGACACATCAAATGTAATGTAGCTTGTGGCTTCCTTTTGTGATTGTTCCTCTTCCAATGATTCAAGGATAGTGGAAGGGAGTTGAGGTGGAGGTACATAAAGCACTCTCAATTTTTTTTCTTCAATGACCTTATTGGGATCTTTGTTGAACTGGAAAACATAGGCCTTTACTTCAATTTCTTTTTGACTTAAAAAAACCTTCTATCAATAAGCATCCATCTATGAATAATTAATCATCTTTTGTGGGTTGTTTTATTATTTATGATTGTATATGCGTTATTACTATCAACAATTTTATGAAATTTGAACTGATAAAATTTTTTATAACTGAGACCAGCTACATTTAGATTCTAAATTTTCCTCTCTATTTTTTTTCCTTTCAGTCATATCTAAGGATCTATTAAGGATAAGTGTTAATTGAATATGTAACTTAACCTGTTGCAAGTTATATTGAATCTTCAAGAGCAACAATAGTAGAAAATGTATGCCTTTATGACTATTCTGATTACAAGTATGCTTCAATTCTCTTATTATCAATGAAACATGATAATTTGATGTTGGTAGTAGAGAGATTGGAGATTTGAGATTTCTTTGTAGCAAAACTAGTGAGGAATCTCAATCTAAAAAAGATTGGTTTATAAATAGAAAAGAGGATGATGAAAATTATGGTAAGCATGTTAGGGCCAAGGGAAAAGAGTCATAATATCAAACAAGGAAAATGTCAAAGTTTTTGGAAGATAAGTCTAACTCGGACATAAACCAAGTTATAAGATGTTCCTAGTCTTAGTAAACAAAAAAGTCAGTATTGGCTGGAGAACTGAATTCTGTTAGATATTCTTGTTTCAAAAACCTTAATGAAGAAGAGGCATAGAACAAATTATCCTTGAATACACAAATGAGAGAATAATAATGAGTTGTAGAATCTTTTCAAAGCCCCAACCGAGAGGTAAGCATGAGAGTCCTAGTCAATAGAAATAGAGAAAAATAATGTATATTTTTTTTTTTTAATTTAATAGAGGAAAAAAGAGAAATGTGAATTTAGAAAAATCATTATTGAACTGAAACCTTTATACATGACGGTTCTAGAAAAATTAATGCAATAATTGGATAAGTACTCTAAAATAAGGAAATAGCATAGATAAGGCCATTGTAACATGGCCATAATATGCATAGAGCATAGTCAAATCAAAATGGAGAAATTGCCAACCTTGGGTAGATATCAATGACAGAAAAGAGACTATAGACCCTATAATGGAGAATTTGGACATGCTTGTATATGGAGTCCAATGAAGAAACCAGGGAATAAATAATAATAAAAGAAAATACTATTCATCCAAAATGACATCCCAAACTAGGAATTGGTAGTGCTAACTAAGTATCAAAGTAACCAATGAAGCTGGGATATAAAGAAAAAATGAGATATGCATTAGATATAAGCTAATAGACTCATTTTCATAGAGGCACGAGGCTTGAACATTAAATCTCAACTTTGCAAAGTTGTTGTGTACTAGAAAAAGTACCTCCATAGGGTTAGTATCTTCAATAAATTAAAATAACAATTAAATAGCCATAATAAGCAATTCAACTAAGCAAATTGAAAGAAGATTGAGCACTCTATGGCTCTCTAATTAGGTATGCGAATGTGAAGCTCTCAGCAAGCCTCCATTAGTGACAATTCTAAAATGAGAATCAATGATAAAAAAAGATAAAGATCAATTCCAAATGAAATTACTCCCATCTAGCTCTAAATTTGCCTTTCTAGCTCTAAATTGCAAGAGGTTTGATGCTTCTCAAAAATTGTGGATATCTTATTGATTGAATTATGCCTTGCTTTTATAGATTTTGGCAAGGGTAGGGGGTGTAGTTGATTTGATCATGATTAGGTGAGGGTTAAGTCCATGGTTCCACCTCTGGGGTTGATTTGATTTAAATTTGAACTATGCAATTAATTAGATTAATTGCACAATTGATTGATTTGACTTGATTTATTTGATTTTAATTAATTTTATAGCTTTTGATTTTTAATTAAATTTGAATTATGGCTTGATTTCAATTTTGATTTGATAATAGCTTGATTTGGTTCAATTGTTTTGATTTTTGCCTTGATTGTTCACTTGATTTATCTTGTCCATTTTTAGGTGATTACAAATGCGCTTATTTGAGTCAATATGTGAAGCATGTCGATTCAAAGAATGTCCTGATCATTCTGATGCAAAGTCTTGGTTACGTTGATGGTCATTTATGATGTTAAGTATAAGATGTAGATTTCAATGAAGTTTAATTGAATTTGATGTCCTCATGGTCGATTTGATGATGAATTATTTGATATGATACCTATTATTAGGGATTTTTCTTGTGGGTCAAACTTGGCAGGGATATTGGCTTGATTCTTAGTAAATAAATCTCCAAGTTTGCAAGAAAAGCCTAATTGATGAGGATTGGATAAGATCCTCCTTCTACTTTGAGCTCCATAGGACTCAAGCGGGTATTTCCTACAAATAGGTCACTATCTTTCAAGTAAACTATGGATTGGTGGATTAGGTCTTCATTGTCATGCTACTAAGTTTATTAGAAGTGCTTTTATGGGAAGTAATCCTGAAGACAGTTGAGAACAACTTGTTGTAGGATATGACTAATGAAACTCCAAGTATGATAACATGAACAATGGCATAAGGGTGATGAGTCCTTCTTTTTATGAGTAAAAATCAAGGAAGGCTAACCTTTGATTCACTCTTCAAGGAATCAACAACTATGGACTATAAAACATCAGGGACAGTCCTATTTTTTTGGGGACATGAACATGAAATGAAATGGTATTGATAGTGATGAATTTGTGCTTGATGAATAAAAGGTGTTTGAATAATAGAGATCAAACCAGTGCCTAATCCTTTGGGCAAAGAGTCTAACATAAATCAATAGGGGGATTCCTAGGAAACATAGTGAGATGCCTTACAAACCACATACAATTTGGATAGAGTGCCTTGCAAACTATCTTCTCAATCTGAGTTCGCTACCATCAAGATCTTCCACATATGCATTTATTCTTTGAAATTGCACATAAGGATTTAATTCTTTCCTTGAAAGAAACTCATGCAACAATTAGATAGCTGCCTTACAACCAGTATGTTCCAAATGCCTTACAAATAGAGACATACAAGAATAAACACAAAGAAAAGAGACAATAACAGAACCAAGGTAGAAATTGTATTGTATTTCATGGAAGTGTATCAATACATACAAGTAAACTCTTTACTAAAAATCATAGAATCAATAATCTGCTCTACAAAGCTTGTATTATCAGCATTCAACCATCAAGAATATGGAACCAAAGAAAAGAATCCCTTGGATTGCCAAAGACTGGAACTAGGAACCAAAAATATGGGAAAAATAGAAAGTTAGGAGACCCAAAAAGTTTCAGAACCCTTACAAAATCAGGACTTTTACTACTTATACCACCAGCTATCTTGGAATCCCCAAATAGTTTAGGATGCAACAAGCTTCAGATAGCTAGGGTAGGGTTTCACCCACTAAACCAACCAATAAATGGTCAAAAATTTATTACAGGGGAAGAAACCCAGGCAACCAGGAGAAAAAAATCCTAGACAGATCCTCAATCATGATAATCCCATTGAGAAGGTATAGAGAACCATAAAAATGTCCAAAATGTCAACCCTTTCGGACACCTGCAACATGCCTCGAGCACAAAAAACATGGTACAAACCCTTGCAAATGATCATGGCACACCCTGGACCACATTGTGATGGAAAACAAATCATCTCCTGACAGTTCCAGTGTCTTCTACATTCAATTTCGATCCTTTCGGTCGTAGGAAACCCTCAAAAAATTTGAATTTGAACTTCAACGGCTACTTCATGGCTCTAGCAGCAAATCGGCGGCCCATGTTTAAATCTATATCAACTTTATATCGTGCCCATTAGATCTCACCCCTTCATGGTCTTTTAAGTTCTTAACTCAACTGCTAGCCTGGGTTCACCTTTTAGTGACTTCACGACAAGGCTTTTCCTTATTCATAGAATGAAAAATTAACTCATGTTTAACCTTAGTAAATTAGCAAAAATAGGAAAACACTTAACCTTGGTTCATAACTAGCAAACTGACAACTGAAGGAATTTCACCAGTTCATGAAACACTTTTTACCTCTGCCAAGTTAGGTAGTGATCATGCGAACACTTGTTCACTGAATCGCCAGTCAAATCAGAGCACCGCTATCCTTTTCTATGAATGAGCGAAACCCAATAAAATTCATCAGGCCACTAATCTATTTTATCTAGACTGCTAGACCTCAGACCTCACCTGGGCTCATTTTATGCCACCTGTCATCATATCATTCGCTATCTCCATCCAATCATCTCCAACATAGGACCCACATGCCTAAGCCTTTGAAAATGGATGGTGGGCGTAAGATCTCATGCCTTTGACACAATCGATGAGAACTTACACCAACTATAGATTCTATCCTCGTCATTGACTTCTCTGATAATGGCCCCACCCAGTGGTATTCCTCGTCATCCTCCAGCTTAACCAATAAGAACATGACACCTTAGTGACACATGGCAATCGGTCCCACCAGCCTCGGCTAACCTTAACCTTCTACCAATTTGGTGAACACGTGACCAAAGAAACACTCACCCATTTGCAAGAACTTTGAGGGCACCACTAAATTATTTGGCTACTACACAAACATTGTTCACCAAATCACTAAGTTAAAAGACCTTCCACCAAAACATCATGCGAACCAGTGAACAAAGCATACGTTTATTAGAACCACCAAAAAGACTAAAAACCTACTAGGCCTGCATCAAGAAGATCAATGACCATCTCATTTTTGCATAGGTGTCTAAGATTCCATTAGATTACATGCCTGTCGTTAGATCGAGAATCTCCTCCCATCTCTGAAAACCCTTTGATAGGATATGAAATCAACAGCCAATGCATGATTTGAAGCCTTTGACAAATTCTTTAAGAAACTGCACCCATCGTCGATGCTCTGCAAGTGTCAGGACCCTCTGACAAGTTGGAAACTCAAGTCCCACTGACAAGCACCAAGTCATTATTTGATGGACCAATCAGAGAGTGACAAATCAACACACCTAGCATGTGGACCCGCTTGAAAAGGAGAGCTACATCATGAAAGAAAATTGATGATCGTCGTAAGATTGTAAGCCTTTGACAAAACCCTTGCACTTTAACGACATCCATCAGATTGAAAATTTGTCAGAAAGCTTGGGCCTAGAGATCACGCAAACATGCAACCAAAGAAATGGAAACCGCCACGCCAGGTCGCCAGTAGTTAAGAGATAAGCCACCAAGAACAGGAGAATATGTGAACACACTATCGTGTAATTGCTTGAAAAGAAATGCTAACTGCCAAGGATTAAGAAAAATGCCGACTGACTGATAAACAAAATGTGCACATGAAAATTAGATCACTTAAGGGGCCCAAAAAAGGTAAAGACAAATTAGAACAGGGCCAAGGCACTCCTAGGATTTTCTTCACTACAACAGTTAGTTTTTGAATTTTTGCTTAGGGTTTAGCTAGAAAATAGGGAAAAACAACTACAGGGACCAGAGGAAAAGGAAAATGATGATGAAAATTTGCAGGTTCCAACACCTGTTTTGATCTTATTTGATGTTTGATGCCCCTTTTGATTGATAGGAGAAAAATTTTTTGATAAAAAATTATGCTTCGATTTGATGGTCATGCCCCTAATTTGATGATACTGATGCCATTCCTGACTGTCCAAGTGTATGCCCCCTTAGAAATGAAATGAAATGAAATTTGATAGTTGTTTGAAAAAGTTGATGGTTTAGGTCATTTTTGCATTAACTATGTCAATTTGTAATGAATTTTGATTTTATTTCTAATAATGTAATCATGTTCGTTTGATGACAAATGCCCCTAATTTGGCTGAATTTGTGAAATATTTGGGTTCCTGGTCATTTTTTGCTAAACAACACCTTTTTAGGTAAAAAAGGGCTATATATAGGGGTAAAAAGTCAATTTTACTATTCATTTTCACCTTTCCATTTGGCTTTTATCCTCTGACCATTTTGAGTTGTTCATCATGGTTATCCCAAGTCATGAGCACTGATTTGAGTGAGGGCACTGATATCTACAACCACTAGGCTATGGACCTTCGGCATGTACCCCGATCAACTTTGCTTGTCGATTTATGTCATTTAATTTTGAAAAATTTGAATTTTTCCTGGTAAAACCCTTTTTTTTCTTTTTTCCAATTAAATAGCATGTTTAAGCATTTTACCAGTGTGTACAATCCCCTTTTAGCGTGTCCACACTTTTAAATAGCACTTTTGTGCTTTTTAATAGTGTGTACACATGTAGAGATTAGGGCTTTTCCGCAATTAACATTTTCTCTAGCGTGTACAAACTTGAAAGTGCTTTTGATTTTTTAATTAGCATGTTCAATATTTCTTTTAGCATGTACAAGTTATTGTAGTGCGTATACCTTAGAACAACACTTTTAATTTTTTAAATAGTGCATTTACCATTTAAAGTTGTGCTTTTATATTTTAGCACTTTTAATCGTTCTAATAGCGCTTTTACCCTATTTGGTATAAAATGCCAATTTTTATGTCAACTTTCTAAACTGTCCAATGTCATCAATCAGTTGATTGGCTTAGATAACAAGCTTGATTTGGTAGCAAGTCGTAGGATGTTAGTTTGAGTCAATTTAATTTGAATGTTTGATTGTCAATCTCGATTTAGGTGATGGATGATGATGAATTTTGATGGAATATGGATGAAGTGACTGAGAGGGGGGGGGGTGAATCAGTCAACCATAAAACACTTCACAATTATTTCTTTCCAGATCCCTTAGGATATCTTAATGAATATTATCTCTTTAACACTCGGTAAATAGATTGCAGTAACTTTGTAGATGCAGAAAGTATTAGTAAAATTATCTTTAGATATTCATCAGCACTTGTATATGATTAAGATAGAAATTAAGAACACAAGAGACACATAATTTAACGTGGAAACCCAATATGGGAAAAACCACCAATGTATCTAGATACTGATTTTCACTTTTCTGAAGTGATGCCCAGTTAGAAGCCAACCCGGTAAAAGGTTACAAAACACATTGTTAGGTGTGACCTTGTTAGAGGATTTAATCACCCTGCTAGGAGTGGCCTGGTAAGAGGTCTTGAAAACAATTCAATGGAATTGTCACCTTGTTAGAGGATTTACAATATGGTTGTTAAACCAACTCGGTTAAGAGATTTAGAATTCATTGTTACAATGATAAGAAGGTAACAATGAAAATGACCTGTATAATAATGCAACTACCTTGCTGATTACAGATCTCTGTTCTGCATAAGTGTGATCCTTCCTGATCAAATATATCTCTGCTGTTCCTCAAGGATATCTGATCATCCTTCACAAATTCGCACACACCTTTCCTGTCTCTCTTCTATATATCTTCTGCTATATTTCTTTTTTATTTTTCACATTTGACCTTTTATTTATATGATTTTAGATTTTTCAAATCGACATTACTTAGTATAACAGTCAGCTGAAATAAGAAAACTTTATTTGCAAAAATCCTTCAAGGGCCGACAGTGCTCGGTGACCATAACTTTTTACAATCTTTCGGAGACCGAGGGAACTCGGTAAACACTGACAATCCTTTACCTTTGATAATCGACTGAACTCGATAGATGCTAACTTTTCTTCGACAACCGAATGAACTTGGTAAACACTGAATTTCCTTTGACGACCGACTGAACTCGATAAATGCTGATTTTTCTTTGATAACCGAGTGGACTCGGTAGACACTAATTTTATTTGATAATCGAGTGAACTCAGTAAGCACTAATCTTACTGCCTGGTAGACTAACTGAGCTCGGTAGGTACTAAATGTTGCAGATTATGACATTGTGTGACATCAAAGACAATACATAATTTGAGTAGCAATTTCCTTCAGACAATTATTTCCAACAATCTCCCTCTTTGGCATTGATGGCAACACAATATGTCATAGCATAAGAAATTTGAAAGAATTAGCTCGGTTCAGATTCAAATCTCCCTCTGTCAGCAAACTTCCTTTTTCTTGAAAATTCTTCCTTCTGACTATTGAAAATTTCTTGAAGTAATAGCAAAGACATAGAAAACACTCCCTCTTTGACAACACATGCCAAAGACAATTCACATAATACTAGTGTAAATTAATGTACCTCAAGTACTGATTCATATGCAATGATTCCTTGAATATGCTGCATCAACTGGTTGATTTTCAATCATGTTCTAGTTGATGCATCACTAAAACTGTATTTAGTGAGCCTCGGATAGGGGAATGACCCCTAACTTACCTCTTAGATACACAAATGCATCCTTAGGTAATGGTTTGGTGAAAATGTCTGCAATCTACTCTTTTGTATGAATATATTCTAATCTGATTTCCTTGTCCTGCACCAATTCTTTGACAAAGTGATATTTAATAGCAATGTACTTGGTTTTGGAATGCATCACTGGATTCTTTGAAATGTTTATTACACTGGTATTGTCACAAAATATAACAACTGTTCTTTGATTTCAACCTTCATACCTTCTAATAACTATTTAAACCAAACAATATTTGAACAATTTACTGCAGCAGCAACATATTCTGCTTTAGCTGTGGATTGAGATGTGCAATTTTGCTTTTTACTAGTCTAGGATACCAGTCTTTTTCCAAGAAAAAATGCTCCACCACTTGTACTTTTTCTATCATCAATGTTCCCTGCCCAATCAGCATCAGTAAACACTTTTAAATCTAGATTGCCTCCAAATTTATACCACAAACCATATTCTTCCGTTCCTCTTAACTATTTTAAGATTCTTTTGATTGCCATCATATGATTTTCCTTAGGTTTTGCTGAGAATCTTTCTACTATACCGAATGCTAAGGCAATATCAAGTCTTGTATGTACCACATACTGCAATTTTCCAATCATAGATCGGTATAAGGTTTGATCTACTTCTTTTGTATCATCATTTTTGGTAAGTTTCAGTCCAGTACACATGGGTGTACCAACTGGTTTTGAATCTTCCATACCAAACTTCTTAAGTATCTCCTTAATGTATTTAGATTGAGTAATGTATATACCATTCTTGCTTTGCTGAATTTGAAGACCAACAAAGAATTTTATTAAACCAAATATAGACATTTCAAATTCTTTGTTCATTTGCTCTGAAAATTCTTTGCACTGATCATCATTCCCTGTAAATATAGTATCATCTACAAATATTTCTTCCAATACAATTTTGTCATCTGGTTCTTCTTTAATATACAGATTGCTATTATCATTTGCTCTTTTGAAATTAATCTAAATCAAATAGTTATGGAGTCTTTCATACCATGCTCTAGGAGCTTGTTTCAAACCATACAATGCTTTGTGTAACCTGCAGACCATGTCCTTTTTATCTAGATCAACAAAACCTTCAGGTTGTTCAATGTAGACTTCTTCATCAAGAATTCCATTGAGAAATGCAAATTTTATATCCATCTGATATACCTTAAATCCTTTATGTGCTGCATAAGCAAGTAGAGTTCTTACACCTTCTAATCTTGCAATAGGAGCAAAAGTTTCACCATAATCTATACCTTCTTCTTGAGAATAACCTTTACATACCAATCTAGCTTTGTTTCTAGATACTTGACCATCTTCATTCAACTTATTCCTGAATACCCATTTTGTTCCAATTACATTCTTATCTTTAGGTCTAGGTACAAGAGTCCATGTTTTGTTCTTTTGTATTTGTTCTAATTCTTCATTCATTGCTTCAATCCAACTTTCATTTTCCAATGCATCTTTGATATTTCTAGGTTCAAAATCAGTAAGCAGACATGTACCTTTTAGCTTACTTCTTGTCATAGTGCCATCTGATTTGTTTCCAATGATTTGATCTGGTGTATGGTGCCTTCTGACATATTTGGCTAGTATAGGTTCCTTGCTTTTTGAATGATTCATGCTGTTGTCTTCTAGGATCTCTTCTTCAGGTTGCTCGGGCTCGGTAGATATTTGCTCAGTAACTTCAGGCTGAGACTCAGTTTGAATTTCTTCTTGTGACTCAGTTTGAACTTCTTCCTGTGACTCGGTAACTGTGCTCGGCTCGGTAGATATAGTTTCCTCATTGATAGTTGTGTCTGTCAATGTTTTAGGTTCAATGTAAATGAATCTTCTGTAGTTCTCAGGTTCCCTTTTGCTTTCTTCTTCAGTCTTTTCTGCAAACTCATCAAATTTTACATGTATACTTTCTATGACTTTGTGAGTAGACAAGTTCAGACATTTGTATGCCTTACTTTTGCTAGAATATCCTAGGAATATTCCTTCATCACTTTTCACATCAAATTTATTTCTTCTGGATTCTTTTAAGATATAACACTTGCTACCAAATACTTTCATGTAACTTACATTGGGTTTATAGCCATACCATAATTCATAAGGAGTTTTGAATGTGTCTTTCTTCAATTGTACTCGGTTCAGGGTATGAACTACAGTGCTGATAGCTTCCTTCCAGTACTTTACGGCGATGTTCTTTTCTATCATTAGAGTCCTTGCACAATCCATAATAGATCGGTTTCTTCTTTCTGCTATTTCATTCTGCTCAGGAGTTCTAGGAGCTGATACCTATCTTTTGATTCCTCTTTCAATGCAAAAGTTGTTAAAATCATGGGAGATGAATTCACCACCTCTGTCTAATCTTAAGCATTTCAATCTTTTCCCTGTTTCCTTTTCCACTCTTGCCAAGTACCATTTGAACTTTTCAAATGCTTCTAACTTTTCTCTTAAATACATAACAGTCATCATTCTAGAATAATCATCAATGAAAAGAATAAAGAATTTATCTCCAGTATAGCTTTGTATTCCAATAGGTCCACATAAATCAGTATGCACAATTTCCAAAATTTCTTTAGACTGATAGTTCTTACTCTTAAAACTAGTTTTACTCATTTTGCCAATCTGACAATTCTTACATAGACCAATATCAGGTTTCTTCAAAGTAGGAATGCCTCTAACCTTCTTGAATTTGCTTATTTTTATCATGTTATCAAAATTCACATGACATAATCTTTTGTGCCATAGCCAACTTTCTTCAATTTGAGCAATAAAACATGAATATTCACTAAGATCAAGATAAAATAAGTTACCTTTTGTTTGTTTGCCTGATCCAATGAGTTTTCTTTTTTCATCCAGCAGTCTTGCTTGACCATTCATGAATTCAACCTTGAAACCAGTGTTGATTAGCTGTGCTACACTTAGAAGATTATGTTTTAGTCCTTCAACCCAATAAGTATTATCACATATGAGTTCTTTGGTTAATGAGATTCTTCCTTTTCCTTTTATACAACAAGGTTCATTGTTTCCAAATCTTACATTCCCACTATCACAGTCTTCTAGATATTCAAATTTTGTCTTGTCACCAGTCATGTGGTGTGAACTTCCACTGTCTATTATCCATATATCATCTTTGCTTATATGAGAAATAAGTGCCATCTTATCTTCATCATCATCAGATTCATATTTTATAGCAATAAAGATAATTTCTTCTTCACTATCATCAGAATCTTTAGCCATAAAACATGTTTTCTTACCTTTATCCTTGAATGATTTGAAATTCTTTTTGCCATAGTACTTGTGACCTCTCTTCTCTTCCTTGACCTGCTTGTTTGGGCACCTAGCTGCAATATGTCCAATTTCTTCACATGAAAAATAGATTAAAGGAGTTTTACCTTTATATTTACCTTTCCCTTTAGAGTACTTCTTTGCAAGTAATGCTTCTACAATTTCAAGATCACTATCAGAACTTTCTTCTGATACTTCTTCACTTTTTGACTGAACTTCTTTTATTTTCTTGTTCTTCTTTAGTGAAACCTTGGCCTCAAATGCTGACTCAATATTTTTGGAACTTGGAACATAGTTTTCATAGTTGTCTAATTCAAAGGCTGTCAATCTTCCAACTAAAGCATCCAAAGTTATATTGTGGTTTGTTTCACATCTTCTTTCTTGAATAGCTGATACTCTTATTGCATAGATAGGGAGTAATGTTCTGAGTACCTTACTTATAATAGTTTCATTAGAGATTGTTCCTCCAGAAGCTCTAATTGCACTTACACTTGCTTTGATTCTTTCAACATATTTTGTAATGTTTTCATCTTCTTTCATATTCATCTTGTCAAACTGTCCTCTTAGGCTTTCTGCTTTGGCTCTTTTCACATTTGCATCACCACCATATATTTTCTTCAGTGTCATCCACATTTCATATGCAGTAGTGCATTATTTAATATCATCAAATTCTTCATAGTTGAGAGCTGATGCAATGTCTATCATCATGGTGTTATGATTCTTTTTCTCTGCAATGTCTTCAACAGTTAATGCGCCAGTAGGAACTATGTATTCTTCATCAATGTATTTGCATCCTGAATCACCAATGGAAGCTAGATGAAGTCGCATGAGAACTTGCCATGCTAAAAAGTTATCTTTGTTGAGCTTTGGAATTTCCCTCTTGTAAGACATCCTGATCTTTAGCTTAGGTCCTTGAAACCCTTCCTGCAAGCACCAAAAGCTCTGATACCAATTGATGGAATATGGATGAAGTGACTGAGAGGGGGGGGGCTGAATCAGTCAACCATAAAACACTTCACAATTATTTCTTTCCAGATCCCTTAGGAAATCTTAATGAATATTATCTGTTTAACACTCAGTAAATAGATTGCAGTAACTTTGTAGATGTAGAAAGTATTAGTAAAATTATCTTTAGATATTCATCAGCACTTGTATATGATTAAGATAGCAATTAAGAACACAAGAGACATAGAATTTAATGTGGAAACCCAATATGGGAAAAACCACCAATGTATCTAGATACTGATTTTCACTTTTCTGAAGTGATGCCCGGTTAGAAGCCAACCCGGTAAAAGGTTACAAAACACACTGTTAGGTGTGACCTTGTTAGAGGATTTAATCACCCTACTAGGAGTGGCCTGGTAAGAGGTCTTGAAAACAATTCAATGGAATTGTCACCTTGTTAGAGGATTTACAATATGGTTGTTAAACTGACTCGGTTAAGAGATTTAGAATTCACTGTTACAATGATAAGAAGGTAACAATGAAAATGACCTGTATAATAATGCAACTGCCTTGCTGATTATAGATCTCTGTTCTGCATAAGTGTGATCCTTCCTGATCGAATATATCTCTGCTGCTCCTCAAGGATATCTGATCATCCTTCACAAATTCGCACACACCTTTCCTGTCTCTCATCTATATATCTTCTGCTATATTTCTTTTTTATTTTTCATATTTGACCTTTTATTTATATGATTTTAGATTTGTCAAATTGACATTACTTAGTATAACAGTCGGCTGAAATAAGAAAACTTTATTTACAAAAATCCTTCAAGGGCCGACAGTGCTCGGTGACCATAACTTTTTACAATCTTTCGAAGACTGAGGGAACTCGGTAAACACTGACAATCGTTTACCTTCGATAACTAACTAAACTCCATAGATGCTAACTTTTCTTTGACAACTGACTGAACTTGGTAAACACTGAATTTCCTTTGATGACCGACTGAACTCTGTAAATGCTGATTTTTCTTTGATAACTGAGTGGACTCGGTAGACACTGATTTTCTTTGATAACCGAGTGAACTCGGTAAGCACTAATCTTACTGCCTGGCAGACCGACTGAGCTTGGTAGGTACTGAATGTTGCAGATTATGACATTGTGTGACATCAAAGACAATACATAATTTGAGTAGCAATTTCCTTCAGACAATTGTTTCCAACAGAATTTTCCATCCTCTTTGAATAGAATCAGGAAAATTGATAGTGGTTTGATAAGTTTTAAATGTTTGATTGACTTAGGATGATTCAAAAGATACTAATTTTAAGTACTGATGTATTTAAACTTTCTTTTTGTAGGCTAAGCTTACATCACTTGCTGTTAGAGGATTGTATCCTCTTCCATTTCAGATGATCGATGACTTGAGTGGTGTAGATCACCGGATCATTGGCATATGTGGTCCATCATTTTTGCTTGTTCTACCTTGATTCTAAGTGAATCAAGGACTTATCATAGCTATGGCAGAGTAGTGGCATTCTAACCATAACACTTTTCACCTGCCCATGGGAGAGTTGACCATCACTCCCGAGGATGTGTATCGCATCCTTTGTATCCTAACTCATGGAGAGTTGGTATATTATGATCAAGTTTATGATGGCACAGCTTGCTAGTGGGTGTTTTAGGACCTAACTATTGGTGATGATCACATTCAGTGGGCTTAGTTCCCATCTTTTACTACTCTTCCTATGGTGCTCGGTGCTTTGATTAGTGACTTCCTCCTTCCTGATTGCCAAGGTCATGGTTTCGTGGTTGGTTGGGACCGTATTCTTGAGGATCTACTTGCTCAACCTCATCGATTTGATTGGGGCTCTTGTGTTCTTGCTTAGTTTTACCATGAGATTCATTCAGTTGTTTATTAGTGCAGTTTGACTCTATTTGCAAGAGTCATTTTATTATAGTTATGGACCTGGGAGCATATCCCAATTACTAGACCTATCTTAGTTAGGCACTGTGATCCTGGGTGGCCATTTGCATGGATGTATGAGGGTATGGTTATCCAAGCCCACTTGGGCAAGTTGGATTACTGGTGACACATCATTGATGATATGGATTAGGTCATATGGTGATTGTACATTGGTTGCGAGGTCTAGGAAGAGGATGATTCTGAGCTACTATTTATGTATTCTCCTTGATTCATGATAGGGTGTACTCTACTGATTATAAAGAGATTCTACTTCCTTAGGGTACTACGATAGTATGGTTGTACATAGGGTATGCCATAGGGATTGGTGATGTATGCCCGAGTAAAAGTGGAGAGATCACTATGGGGGGCACAAATTGATTACAAGACAACTCATTAGGAGGTCCTATAGTTGGTTCATTTGGTTTGGGATAGGCAAGATCACATGATTGATGCTAGCATGACTGAGGATTATGCTGACTAGTTTTCTCAGAACCCCTTTCCAAGGTTCAAAAATCTAGTAGAGTGAGTGCCAGGGATTGAGGATTTTGATAATGGTGGTGATGGGGATGGAGGTGGGGGTGGTTAGAGATGAGGTCATCAGGGATGATGGGGTAGGTGGGCTATTGTAGGAGGAAGAGCTAGGATTCCAATGATTACTGCTACTCCTATTCCTCCTAGGGGTGGTGTTAGAATGAGGAGTGGTTGGCCTAGAGTGTGAGGTGTTGGTGTTGATAGGGCTTTGCATCGGGTGGACCGATTGGCTAGATGGGGCCAACACAAGGTCAGAGTATACAAGTAGGTGGGGGCACAGGTAGTGGCTGACATTGATGCTCAAGATGTACACATTTTTCTAGATCAGGAATAGGGAAGACCAGTACATGCTCCTCTTCCACAAGCTCCTCCACAGATTATTCCACAGGCTCCCTTGGTGCAGGCTCCTACTTCTTCTGTGATGCCATCTTCTTCAGTTCATCCATGTTCTTCTTATTTCATTTCATCCTTATCCATTCCATCTTCATCTATGGCTCCACCTCAGGCTCCTCCCTCACAAGTTCTGACATAGACTCCTCCTGCCCAGGCTCTAGCACAGACTCCTCATACCTAGGCTCCAACATAGACAGTAGGTTACTCAGGTGAGTTTGATGATGTAGGCATTTATGGCTGCTATGAGTTAGTATGGTTTACAGGCTAGTTCCAATAGACCTCTTGATAGTGATCATGGTCCTGATGGTGCCAGTGGATCTGGAAGTTGATTATATTGAGCTGATACATTCTTTATTTATTGATGTATATGATGATCCATTGTTTGATCTAGAGATATTGGAATCCATTTCTATCCTTTTTATCAGTTGATGTTCTTTGTACTATGATACTTGTTGATACTTTGATATATTTTGATTGACTTTGATGTACTTTGATTTCCTGATGTTTGGTGCTTTGATGATGATACCATGGACTTTGATACTTAGTTGAAAGATTTACTTTATGTGATGTCATTATGTGTTGGATTTCATTTTCAAGGTTTTTTACTATGATATGAAGATCTATATGATTCTATCTCCTATATGCTTTATTTTTATGCTTTTTATGATGCAATTTATGATATGAATGCACATGTTCTACTTATGCTTAAATGGCTATCGTATGTATGACATAGAATTGATGAATGTATGTGATATGGAGTTAATTGATATTGCAATGGTTAATGCTATATGATACTTTAATGATTTATGGATGCAAATGGTACATAAATGTGTTATATGATGTAATGATTTAATGATTAATGCAATGTAATGGTATTTATGGATGTAATGATTTTAATGATATGGGTATACAAATGTAATGGATTTAGAAGAAAAATGCAATGTGCAATGTTTTTAAATGATATCTTATGTCAATTTGAATGAAATTATTTAATGGATACAATGAACATTATCTAATGAATTGTGATCAGAAAAGAGCTTAATGGTTTTAATATGAATGATTCTAAAATGAATGCACACTAAATGAGACAAATCTTTAAAATGAATGCAACTTAATGAAATGCCCTTATTAAATAAACTTTTAAAGAAGTTAATGCAAACTAATGCACTATTAAATGAACTTTCAATGAAGTTAATGCAAAAATGATGCAATGATCTTATTAAATGAAAATTAATGCAATAGATCTAAATGAACTTAAATGAACTTAGAGTAAAGTCCTAAATGAATGCAAGATAATATGATTTTAATGAATGCAAGTGAATTATTGCATTGCACCTTTATTTTTTATTTTGATGTCCAACACACTCGATCACATAGAGTTTTTGATGTTCCCTTGATTTTTGATTTAACTTCCACCCCCTTTTTACTTTCCTTTTGCAAATTTGTTTTTATGCTAAGAAAGGAAAATACTTTAAAATGCATTTAATCTAGGATGGATGCAACTAACTTTCACCATTCAAAAATTTTGGAGCTTATATTCATCATCAAGGAGTTTGTGATATATGAATTTAGTACAATCATCACTAGTTCAACTATGATGACATGAATATCTTTTTCACCTTTTTCCTTGCTTTCCCATCCTTTGGTACGACTATCAATAATTGAAGTCAATCATGAGAGTACGAATACCAATTTTGTCAGATTCTATGTTGCAAGTGGATTTTGGTATTATGATATTTAACATCAAAATAGCCAAGGTATCCTTTTGTGTAAATAAACAAAGATCTCAATTTTCCATATGTAGATGTCCTTGATGATTCTTTGGTGATCATGTCCTTAGACAAATAATACATATTTTGAACTTTTGATCTCAAGATAGTCATTTAGAAATCCATAAAACACCATGTTTTCATCATAGCTTATCTAGTTTAAAAAATTTCATCGATTCGCTAGAAAACATGATTTCATCAATTTAAATCAACACTTAGAAAAATTTTTTGCATATGTTTTTAAAATCCATCTTTCAAGTATAGTTCTATCCATTTCATACTTTGAATCCTAATAAAGATAAGGCCTTTGTGAGAATTAGGATAAATTTTTGCGTTTGGTTGAAAATTTGGATTTGATCATGTAAGTGTTTTGATTTTTGATTCTGTGAAATGATTTGGTGTCAAATTGATTGTCTTCTTTGATGAATCCTTTCTCTTTTAGAGTAGATTGCCCCTAGTTTGATGTGATTTCCTTGTGGGACTTGGGACAATTTGCAAATTAGGTGATCAAAATCTTTAGGTGCTCACAAATACAACTGTGGGGTTTTATTATGCAATATATACAAATGCTGGTGAATGCAATATTTACAAGGATGACCACTAGGTATGAGACTGACTTGGACTTTCAATGATGCTTGTTTACTAGGTTTTCACTGATTGAATGGAATTGCTTTCTTTTTTCCTATTTTAAAATCTTTTTCCTTTTTTGCTAACAAGGTGCCTATTTGCTAGGTTTTCACCAAGGCACTTTTTATCTTTTCTAATTTTTTCCTTTTTTTTGTATTTTC
Source organism: Chamaecyparis obtusa (assembly GCA_027943335.1). Classification (NCBI taxonomy): domain Eukaryota; kingdom Viridiplantae; phylum Streptophyta; class Pinopsida; order Cupressales; family Cupressaceae; genus Chamaecyparis; species Chamaecyparis obtusa. The sequence continues at coordinate 534,705 of BSBK01009765.1, forward strand.
TCTTTTTTTTTCAATTTTTTTTTCTAATCATGGAGGTGCCTATTTGCTAGGTTTTGACCAAGACAACATCTTTTTGAGGATCAATTTCTGAATGTTTTTGGACTTTCTTCATGCTCAATTTTCCAATGTTTTTGATCTTTTCTGCATTTCTGATTTGTTTGCTCTTTTATGCTTTTCAATGTTTTTGGTATTTTCAAGATCTCTTTTGATTATATACAATAAATAGGATGCTTTTCATCTGATATTCTCTGATACTCTTTTTCTCTATCTCTCTTCTATTGCTTCAAGTGTAGAATCTTTTCAAGTGCATACTGTTTATTGGCTCTTGCAACTCCTCTCCTTCACAATCAACTAGTTTGTAGGTGCTAGTACCAAAAGACAAAGTGATCACAAAGGGTCTTAACTAGTTTTCTTCCCATTTTCATTTCTTCTCCCTTTCTACTTGATTCTTGGGATTTTCTCGCAAGACTAAGTGACCTACTTGGAATGCCCTTGATTTGATATTCTTATTATAATTTCTAGTCATTCAGTTCTGATACACTTTTAGTTGATCAAATTCTTGTTGTTGTCTTTCATCTAGTAGTTCTAATTCATGTAGCCTAGCAACTCTATAGTCTTCCTCACTCAACAATCCATGTAAAGAGACTCTCAAAGATGGAATTTCCACTTCTAAGGGTAAAACTACTTCAGTGCCATAGACTAGGGAGAATGGTTTAGCTCTCGTTGGTGTTCTAATGCTTGTTCTATAAGCCCGTAGAGTAGGATTTATTTGAATGTGCCAGTATTTACCTAAATTATCCACCATTATTTTCAATATTTTGATGATGTTCTTATTTGTAGCTTATGCTTGTCCATTACCATGTAGGTAGTAGATTGAGGATGAGCGATGTATCATACACAATTTTGCACAGAGTTATTTTAAGTCCTTATTCTTAAAATGTTTTTCATTATCTATTATGATGGCATGAGGAATGCCATATTTACAAATTATGTGATTTAGAATGAACAAGGATATCTCTTTTCCTATAGCAGTGGATAAGGGTACAACTTCCACCCACTTGGTAAAATACTCTGTTGCCGTAATGATGCATTTATGACCATTTGAAGATGGGAGATAAATCATCCCTATTAAGTCCAAACCCCATTGATAAAAGGGCCATGGTGTAGTCATAGGATGAAACTCTTGTTTTGGTATGTGAATCAAGTTCCCATGATATTAGCATTTATGAAAAATCTTTGCAAAATTACAAGCATCCTTTTCCATGGTAGGCCAATAATATCCTATCCTAAGAAGTTTCTTAGCTAGGGTTAAGCCATTTGAGTGTGACCCACAAATCCCCTCGTGAATTTCTCATAATGCTATGTTTGACTCCTCTTTCTCTAGACACCTTAGAAGCATTCCATCTAAACTTTTGTGATACAATGTGTTAGATAGGATAGTATAGTGAGAAGCTTGGTGGATAAAGCTTTTCTTTTGATTTCATGTTTGGTCCATAGGAAAGATTTGGTCTTTTAAGTATGTGTAAATAGCTCCATACCAAGGTGAGTCATGTCTGATTAATGAGAAAATGGTGTGAGGATGGGAAGGATCAAATGCAGGTTGCTCAACTTCTTCTACTAGGAATTCATATCAGGCACTCTGATCTGGTATTTGGAGAAGTGATGCCAAAGTATCCATTGCATCTACTACTTTATTCTTATCCCTTGGAACTTGCTCAAATGTAATGAGAATGAAATATTTCTTAAGATTCGCAATCACATTTTTTTATGGTATCAACTTATCATCTTTGGTCTGATACTCATCATTAATTTGATTGATCACTAGTTGATAATCTCCATAGACTTGTAACTCTGTTACTTTCCATTCTAATGCCAACTTTATACCAATGACCAATGCTTCATATTCTACTATGTTATTTATGAATGGGAATAGAAATTTGTATGATTTTGGAATGGTAGACCCTTGAGGAGTAATTAACAAAATCCCAGCTCCTGATCCATGTTGTGTATAGGAACCATCAAAATATAGTTGCCATGTTTTTGCTTCCACATTAACAATTTCAGAATCTGGAAATTCCACTTGAATTGGATATTCATCTTGTAATGGTGATTTTTCTAATTGATCTGCTATTACTTGACCCTTGATAGATTTTATGTTCACATATTCTATATCAAATTCACTTAGCACCATGACCCATTTGGCTAGTCTCCCATTCAATGCTATTTTGCTAAGTAGATATTTCAAGGGATCAATCTTTGCAATGAGTTGAATCTTTTGGGATAACATGTAATGGGGTAATTTTTGGGAAGCAAAAACTATGGCCAATCATGCTCTTTCAATAAAGGTATAATTCAGCTCATTCTTCACCAATGTTATGCTAATGTAATAGATGGCCTTTTCATTTCTTGATTCATCTTCTTGAGCTAGGAGTGCCCCTAATGAATGTTCAGTTGCTGAAATGTATAGAATTAAAGGTTTGCCTCTTATAGATGACATCAAATTTTGAGGGTTCATTAGATATTTCTTCAACAAGGTGAAGGCTTCTTCACATTTCTCATCCCATTTGAAAACTACATCCTTATGAAGGAGTTGAGTGAAATTATGACACTTCTTTGCTAATTGAGAGATGAACCTCTTGATGGATTGGATCCTACCTTGGAGAGACCTCATTTGATTGATATTTCAGGGTGCCCCCATTTCCATGATGGCTTTGACTTTGGCGGGGTCTACTTCTATTCCTTTTGCTGAAACAATGTACCCTAGTAGCTTTCTTGATTGAACCCCAAATGCACACTTATTTGGATTTAACCTTAACCTTCCTTTGAATTGCTCCAATCTGTCAAATATCTTTCCTAAGATGGGTAGATGTTCATCCCTTAAGTAGGATTTATCCAATATACCATCTACATAGTCCTCCATGAACTTATGCATCATGTCATGAAATATCATTGTCATGACTCTTTGGTAGGTCACTCCGGTGTTCTTTAAACCAAAAGGCATAACATTCCAATAAAATGTCCCCCATGTGCATGTAAATGCTATCTTGTCTTGATCTTTAGGTGTGATCCTTATTTGATTGTAACCACTGTATCCATCCATAAGTGAGAACATAAAATGTCCTGCTGTTAAGTCCACAATGGTGTCTATGCTTGGTAATGGAAAGTCATCTTTATGACATGCCAGGTTAAGATCTCTAAAGTCCATGCAAATTTTGATATATTTGTCTTGTTTTGAAATTGGCACAATTTTTGAGATCCATTGGGCATAATCAATGGCTCTTATAAACCCAACTTTCAACATTTTTTCTAACTCCACTTTTACAAGCAAGGCTATGTGTGGGTGCATCTTTCTTAGTTTCTGATTTACTGGTCTTACTCCTTCCCTTATGTTCAAATGATGCATGATCAAATTTGGATCTAATCCTGACATATCATCATATGACCATGAAAAATTGATTTTCTTTGCTTTTAAAAATTTGATGAAGTCCTTTCTTTCTTCACTAGATAGAGATTCTTCTAAGTGTATGATCCTTGGCTCTAATTCTAACCCAATATTCACCTTTTCTATTGGTTCAATCAAGATAGGAGATCTTTCCTCATAGTGCTCAGGTAAAGCATCCAAAATCCCTTCCTTAGGTGCCTCTATTGGGTTTTCACCTTTGGAATCATTCTTTATTTCTTTCTCTTTTTGATCTAATGTTGCCACAATGTGGTTTTCAACATTAGGTTCTTTCCATTTTATTTTATTTTTCCATTTTTAATTGAATTGAGAGTTTGGATACTTCCCCTTTCCTTTTCTTCTTGATATTCCATGGTAGAAGAAGGTTCAACCGCATTGAGGTATTGGGACACAAAGTTGTCATTTAAAAACATAGGTAGGTTGGTAGGTTCAATGGAATCCCATTCGATGAGCTCAAGATAGATAAGGGTCAAATGGTTGATGTCTTGGTTTGGCTCAATAGGGTTTAAGGACATGACTTCATTTGAAGGTTCAAACATTGTATCACTTAAATCTATGACATGTGCCTCTTCTAGATGCTCTAAAGAATTAGGATCAAACTCTTCCTCACTAGAATCCTCTAAAGTTTTCATTGGGTAAAAATCTCTTGGATTAAACCTAGTGTTAGATTCCTCCATAGTAGGTCTCCATGATGGTACGTAAGGTTCTCCTGCCCATTGGTTTTCTCTTATTTCTTGATTTGGAACACTATCCAAAACCTCTTGACAAGAGCTTGAAGCTTGATTCTAACTTGACTCTGGGACTTGTTCCTTTTCTTTGCTAGGAGTGTAGGTATGAATGACATCAATACCTCTATCTTGACATGATTCACTTGAAAATGTATCCCATTCCCAATCATTCAAGTCTTCATCACTTTGTGACCCTAATTGTAATATTTGATCATAGACCTTAGGATATTTCTTTTGAGTGTACCCTTGTTCTAGGTACCCTAATCTAGTCTTTTCCTTGCTATCTCACCATGTCATCTCAATAGGTTCAATGAGTCCTTCATTCCTTGTTCCTAAAGGTCCTTTTCCCTTGTACCCCATTTTATGCATTATTAGGAAAACTTTCCCATAGTGATGTGTGGGAATGTTTATATTTTGGATATGCTTTTCATGTACACTTGATTCTTCATCTTTATATAACCAATTTAGGATTTCATTGTCTTCTTCATCCATGGATGAGGATGTACTTGCTCTCACAAAGTGATTATTGTATTTATTAGGTACATGTATGTTGGATGGTCTTCCATGAGATTTTTGAGATAGAGGTAAGTCTATCATGGATAAGGACTATTCACCTACCCTTTTTTGCTTGAGTTGACATTGCTTTCAAATTTTTTCATCATATGGTCCATTTTTTGATAATGGGATTCTTTAGTGTATCTTTGAATGCATACTTCTTGGTCTTATTTTTCTTTTCCATGAACATTTTCCTCACTAACCTTTTCTTTTCCTTTTGCTGATGTAGATAGGCTAGTAGGACTTTGATTATTTTGAACAACAATCTCTCTTTCTTCTTTTTATTTTCCCTTTAAAGATGTAAGATCTTTGGAGCTTTGTCCTTGTTCTATCCTTTGTGAAGTTGACCCTTTTGTATTATGTGGTACCAAAGAATCATTAATAGGTTTTATTTTATTACAATATTGGAAGGGGTTTGAGTCCCCACTTACCATGATTTCTTGACCCATGTACGGAAATTTGAGACATTGGTGATAGGTTGAAGGCACGACCTACATTTCATGTATCCATGACCTTCCTAATAGGATATTATAAGTCAACTTAAGGTCTAGGACTTGGCAAGTGGTTTCTTTTTTCATTGGACCAACTCAGATAGGAAGGAAAATGCCACCTTTGGAAACTCTCTCTTCATCATTGTAGGATTTTATAGTTATCTTTTTCTTTGGGTCAATAGCCTCCTCAGAAAATCCTAAGGATTTTACCAAGTTTAGGGTACAAATATTCAAACTGGCCCCTCCATCAATGCAGATTCTTTTCACTCTATGCTTGTGGATTAAGACCTCTATATGCAAGGTGTAGATTTTGTCTGCATCTAAATTCAAAGGTACATTAGTCTCCAATAGGGATTTTTCAAAAATATCCTTATGAGTTGGTGATAGTTTTAGTAATTCAAGGATGGAAATTTGGGCAGGAGTCCTTTGTAATTGGTCCACCAAGTTATATTGTTTCGAAGATGAAGAAGTAGTTTGATTAGGTAAAACAATCCTTGGGTCATTTCTTGGTAATGTAATTTTTGATGCTTTCCCTCTAGTTACAACATTAGATGTTTCTTCCCTTGGCTTTTCCTTCAACACAATCACATTTATGGTGTTTTCATCACCACTTAAAGAATTTATGGTGTTATCATAGGTATGGGAAAAGTTAACTTTCTCATTACCTCTTTTGTTATTTTGATTTGAATTTGATGAATCACCCTTTTCATGGTTTAGGAAGGGATTTTTGAAGGCCATATGATATTCATTGTTTTGATGTCCTTCCACCTTTATTATTCCATCATCAATTAGGTCTTGCACTAGATGTTTTAATTTCATGCACTCATTGGTTTTATGGCCCTTATTGTGATGGTATTCACAATGATGAGAATCATTCCACCGATTTGGATTAACTTGGGGTTCATAAGGTTGCCATTCAGGTAAGATAATGATTTTATTAGCCACAAAAGTTCTTAACACATTTTCCAATGCTTCACCTAAAAAGGTGAATTTTCTCTTTTGATATGTGGAAAAGAAAGGATTAGGTTTGTTGACATTGGAGTTATTAAAGGGATTGTTATTGGCATTGTTGTTGTTGTTAGGATTGGTATTATTGAAAGGAGCTTTTCTTGTTTGATTCACATTATATGTCAAATTTGCTAGATTTGATAAATTAAAGGGGGTAGCCTTTAAGTTGTGAGCTTCCACAACTCCATCATTCACAAGATTTTTATTATTGTCCTTCAACCATAGTTTAGGTTTTTCATTGTGATTATTGGCTCCTTTATTATTGGTATAATTAGATACATAATGATTTTTATTAGTGCTCATATAGGGTTTATCATCTTTGAATAATTTTATCTCTCCCCTCTCAACCAACACATCTTCAATTCTGATCCCATTCTCAATAAGTTTTTCAAAAGTAGGGGGACACTGAAGTCAGAGTCTATAGTTCATCTCCACATTTAAATTATTCATAAATATTTCCATTTTATCCTTCTTGGGGATACTTCATGGATATCTTGCAAAAAATCTTCTCCAATTTTGAAGGAACCCTAGGAAAGATTCACCATCTTGTTGCTTAGTGTCACATCAGTTGAGCATGGTAATCTCATGTTCGATGTTGTAAGAATAATGGGTTACAAATTTGGAGGCTAATTCCTCAAATTTCTTTATCCCTTGCGGAAGCTTGGAGAACCATTCCATAGCTTAACCTCCTAAACTTCTTGGAAAAAGTCTCATGAGGTAAGTTGTATCATGTAATGTCCCACTAGGGAACCCATAAGGAATTGGGTCTTATAACAAAAAATTGCAACTAACAATTTTTTTTCTAACATCACATTATTAATACATTTACATTTACATTCCTTAAGGTTCCCTTAATGAATTCATTTACTAACATATTACATATCCAAATTTAATTTTATTTCTTTTCTTTACTTTCACATTTCAGAGCTTAAGAGATAGGGTAAGAAAAAAGAACATTCCATTTACAATTATATTTCTTACTTCATAAACCAATTTCATTTCTCTTTCCTACACATTGAATAACTATTCTTTACAAATTACATTTTAGCCTTATCTTAATAAACATTTCATTTCATTGCAACATAGGAGAGATAGAGAAGATAATTCAACATTATATTATATATTTCCAACTTTGATCTTTCAAATAACAACCCTTGAAACAAACCCTAGAACTATCCCTCCCCATTACATTGCTTTGCTTTTCAATTACATTTTTCTGATAATGAATCTCATTACAATAACAAGTACATGAATGGCTCGAAGGCATCAGAACATATATTTTTATCTTCCTTTTCAATAATACATAATACAACATAGAAAGATCTTCATTAATGCATAAAATTGAACCCATCCAAGTCACGAACCATGAATAGGACCTCAAAAGATTTTTGCCACCCAACCATGTGAAATTGATGAAGTTCCTTCCCCCGTGCTAGGAGATAGAACCAAGATACTCACAAGGCCCTAAGCATTCTAAGGTTTCATAAACCCTAACTTGAAAATAAATACAAAACATTAGAAGATATCACATTACTAACTACAAGGGTTAGGTTTCTAGCATACCCTCTAGGTGAGTGTCATCACATATCCTAGATTTTGGGATCCTTCCTAGTAACCATGTAACCTCAGTCCCCCCTTTTTGAATAGGGATCCATCCTAGCAATTACCCATGGTCCCAGTACTCCAACAAGATACCATGCAAAGATAACCTTACTAGGAACACCATGCAACCTAACTATATCCTTTAGGAAGACTCTGGCTACTGAGGTGGTAGTATAGGATGACTGCATAGGAGAAAAATGTGCTACTTTGGTTAACTTATCCACTGTGACCATGATAGCATCATGTCTCTCATAAGTGACATGGAGTCCCATAATAAAATCCATAGAGATCATATCCCATTTCCATCCAAGAATCAAATGTGGTTGAAGGAGGCCTACTGGGCGATGATGTTTGGCCTCAACCCTCTAACACTCTAGACACCTAGCCAAAAAATCTACTATATCTCTCTTCATACCTAACCAAAAGTATAACTATCATAGATTTGAGTACATCTTATTAACCCCTAGATGAGCTGAATAGGGAGCATGATGTGCTTCCACCATGATAAATTTTTGAAGATCACCTAAAAGCGGTACATAGATTTGGCCTTGCTACCTCAACAATCCATCTAACTCTAAGGAATCACCTGAGAACCTTCCTTCTAAGGCCCTTCCGGACTCAATTTCAGCCTTAACTTCTTGATACAAAGTATCTGAAGGAAGTGACTGCAAGATCTGACTTCTCAAATCAGTTGAAAGGGAGAGCATGGACAAGTCATGTCTCCTTCTTCTCAAAGCATCTACTACCACATTCTCTTTACCTTGGATGTATCTGACCTCAAAATCATATTCACAAAGGAACTCCATCCATCGATGCTACCTGGCATTGAGATTAGGTTGAGTAAATATGTATTGAAGGCTTCAGTGATTGGTGTGTAGCTCAAACTAATGCCCCAATAAGAAATGTCTACAATGATTCAAGGCATGAACTACAACTGCTAACTCCAAATCATGTGTGGGATAGTTAAGCTCATGGTCCTTAAGCTTTCTAGACTCATAAGTGATAACTCTTCCTTCTTGCATTAACACTACCCCTATGCCTTCTAGGGAGGCATCAGTGCAAACTAAAAAATTTTCAAAGGGGTCAAGTACTACCAAAATCATGGCACTAGTCAATCTATCCTTAAGGATCTGAAAGGCTTCTGAACAATTCTTAGTCCAAATGAACTTCTTCCCTTTCCGTTGCAAGGAAGTTATGGGATGAGCTATTCTAGAGAATCCTTGGACAAAGCATCTGTAGTATCTGGCTAAACCCATGAAACTACAAACCTCTTAGATATTGGTGGGGGTTGGCCATTCAAATGTAGCTTGTATCTTGGTAGGATCAACTACTATACCTTATCCTAAGATAACATGATCAAGATACTTAACTTTAGTCTAAAAGAATTCACACTTCTCCAAGTTTGCAAACAACTAATTATCACAAAGGCATTGCAACACTTGATGAAGATGTTGTTCATGTTCTTCAACTGATTTAGAATACACCAAAATATCATCTAGGAAAATTATGACAAATTTGTCCAAGAAGGTCCTGAATACCCCATTCATAAGACTCATGAATACTAAAGGTGCATTAGTGAGACCGAAAGGTACCATGGTAAATTCATAATGTCCATACTAAGTACAAAAAGTTGTTCGGTGAATATCGGCCTTATGAATCTTTAACTGGTGATAGCTTGACTTTAGATCAATCTTGGAAAATATCTTGGCTCCTTTCATATGATCAAACAGATCATTAATTCTTGGCAAAGGGTATCGATTCTTGATGGTTACTTTGTTGAGTTGGTGATAGTCAATGCACAACCTAAGTGAACCATCCTTCTTAACAAAGATAACCAGAGCTCCCCAAGGTGACACACTTGGTTTGATGAAACCTTTTTCAAAGAGTTCTTCTAGTTGGACATTTAACTCACTCAACTCTAGAGTGGTCATGTGATAAGGAGCTTTGGAGATAGGTTCAGCTCCTAGCACAAATTCTATGTGATAATCAATGTCCCTTTTGGGAGGCATTCCCAAAATCTTAGTTGGATATACATCTGCAAAATCTTGAAGTAAAGGGTGGTCAAGTATAATTTCTCTATCTTCCTTGTCAGTCAAGTCATCAACTGAGACTGCAAAAATTTGGCATCCCTTTCTCATGCATTCCTTAAGTTGCATAGCTGATATCACCTGAAGTGATATAGATCATTGGATTCCCACAATAGTGTTGGGCTTCTCTAAATCATCCAAACAATGAATGAGCTTCTTTCTACAATCTATCTTGGCTTCATGAGATTCTAACCAATCCATTTCTAGGACAACTCCATACAATCCAAGAGGAATAACTTGAAGATCAACTTTGGTAGAGAAAGGTCCTAATCCCAAGTTGCAACCTTAAACACACAAATCTATTATCAGTTTAGCCCCTGAAGCTATCTCTACCTACCACTTAACTCCTTTCCCTATTACCACTAGCCCACACTTTTCTATCAAAGAGGAAGATATGAAGGAGTCCGTTTCTCTTGAGTCAAAAAGAATAGAAATAGTTTTACCCTTTAACAAACCTTGAAGATCAACTTTGGTAGAGAAAGGTCCTAATCCCAAGTTGCAACCTTGAACACACAAATCTATTATCAGTTTAGCCCCTGAAGCTATCTCTACCTACCACTTAACTCCTTTCCCTATTACGGCTAGCCCACACTTTTCTATCAAAGAGGAAGATATGAAGGAGTCCATTTCTCTCGAGTCAAAAAGAATAGAAATAGTTTTACCCTTTAAAAAACCTAAAGTTTCTATGATAGTGTTCTAGTGGTCAGCTTGTCTATGTTCCATTGTGGTGAACACCTGGTGTGACCGACCGATGTCTCCTACTGTTGGTTCTGAAATTGCTTGCTTCTGATTGGGGGGATTTGTGCACTGAGCACATTGAACTACAATATGTCCTTGTTTTCCACAAGAATAACACCCAGTATTCCTTCCTAAGTTCTTTGTAGGAGGTGCACTGGATTGTTAATAACCTCCTCTATTGAAAGTATGAGAATTCTAGGATTGTGGGTGAGGAAATCTTTGTTGTGCTTGAAAACTATTATGGTTCTGAGGTTGTTGAAACCTTCCATTACCTTGGTTATTATTCTAAAATTTCTTCTTAGGAAAGTTTTGTCCACCTTTGAAAGAGGATTGTTGGTTCTTGGAGTTGGAATTTCCTTGATTAAAATTTCCCTTAGAACTTGACCTAGCATTGAAATTTTGGCCACCAAGATAGCCACCTTTTCCTTTAACCTTTCTTTCAACTAGGTATGCCTTAGTGATGGCATCCTAAAGATTATTGGGTTCTAAGATTGCTACATCTCCTGATAATTGGTCATTTAGACCTCTGATGAATTGTTGGACAAGAATGAGCCTGTCATCTCTAAAACCTGAGAAAGGATTAAGTTCATAGAAATTTCTTTCATACTCTTCCACCGACATGTTGGCTTGCTTGAGGTGGTGAAATTATTCTATCCTTCCCTACCTCCACTAATTAGACATGAACCGATCCTTAAAGCTTTCTAAGAAAAATTCCTATGAAATAGTGTTGATGGTGACTTGAAGTTTATCTTCTTCCATAGGCCACCATGTAGATGCAAAATTTCTCACATTCATAATAGCACATCTGACCTTGACATTGTTACTAAAAGGGTGCATAGAGAAGCACCTCTCAAGGTCAAACAACCAGGTTTCTACAGTAGATCCCCCTTCATTACCATAAAAAAGGGGTACCTTAACTTTGAGAAAGTCCCTCATGTGAGTGGTATCCCTATCCTCAGATTCTTGCATAACTTGCCTTCTCCTAGGGCTCCTATCTCTTTCCCTATCTCAGTGTTGCGCTTGGTTTCCTTCTTCAAAATTGACTCTATTTTCAAGGTTGTCGAGTCTATGCAGAAGTTGTTTCATAAGTTTTCTAAGTTGGGCTCCTTCCGAGTCATTATTCTAACTCTCATTTCTATGAGTTTCTTGATTATGTTCTCCCTCATATTCCCCATGGGAACTCTCTAGGTGAGATCTTGAGGAAGACTCTTGAACTCTATGCTTAGCTCTTCCATGGGTAACAAGAGGCATCCTGGAAGAGTGGTGAAACATAAATTTTAGGTTCTATCTTAAAAAGGAGTATTCAATGTGTTGAAAAGTTTTGAGTGTCAAATGTAAATAGACCCTAAGCTCCCAGTGTAGCAACCAGGGTTTTGATACCAAATGTAATATCCCCACTAGGGAACCCATAAGGAATCGGGTCTTATAACAAAAAATTGCAACTAACAATTTTTTTTCTAACATCACATCATTAATACATTTACATTTACATTCCTTAAGGTTCCCTTAATGAATTCATTTACTAACATATTACTTATCCAAATTTAATTTTATTTCTTTTTGTTACTTTCACATTTTAGAGCTTAAGAGATAGGGTAAGAAAATAACATTTCATTTACAATTATATTTCTTACTTCATAAACCAATTTCATTTCTCTTTCCTACACATTGAATAACTATTCTTTACAAATTACATTTTAGCCTTAGCTTAACAAACATTTCATTTCATTGCAACATAGGAGAGATAGAGAAGATAATTCAACATTACATTATATATTTCCAACTTTGATCTTTCAAATAACAACCCTTGAAACAAACCCTAGAACTATCCCTCCCCATTACATTGCTTTACTTTTCAATTACATTTTTCTGATAATGAATCTCATTACAATAACAAGTACATGAATGGCCTGAAGGAATTACAACATATCTTTTCATCTTCCTTTTCAATAATACATAATACAAAATAGAAAGATCTTCATTAATGCATAAAATTGAACACATCCAAGTCACGAACCACAAACAGGACCTTGAAAATTTTTTGCCACCCAACCATGTGAAACTGATGAAGTTCCACTCCCCATGCTAGGAGATAGAACCAAGATACTCACAAGGCCCTAAGCATTCTAAGATTTCACAAACCCTAACTTGAAAATAAATACAAAACATTACAAGATATCACATTACTAATTACAAGGGTTAGGTTTCTAGCATACCCTCTAGGTGATTGTCATCACATATCCTAGATTTTGGGATCCTTCCTGGTAACCATGTAACCCTGGTCCCCCCTTTCTGAATAGGGATCCATCCTAGCAATTACCCATGCTCCATGTACTCCAACAGGACTATATGACCATTAATATGTTTTCTTTCATTATCTTTTGTTTCCCCCCTCCCAAGTTAATTTAAAGGTTATAACTCAATTACAAACTCACCCATAGTTTCTCCTGGAAACCACTTTGGGTCCCAACACCTATGGTGAGCCACTCACCTAGGGTACCTATTCTCCTACCCAAAACATGACAAAAGAATTGAAATACTTCAAATTCATTATTTCAGAGGTTTAGAAAACTCTCTTGTGTACTCAGACCACTAGGATGAGCCCTAACCTTAACCATAAACAACATAAGAATAGTACAAGGATGTCACATACTCAAGACACCTTAAATAAAACATTATGATCAACTTAAAGAAATAAAATAAATCATTCAGAGAAGTAAAAAGATGCAGACAAAAACCAAACCCCAAGCCAAACAATTATCCAACGCTGAAATTCATAACTCTAAAGTTTCCACAATAGGTCCAAATAGGAAATAAAGTAATATAAATTATAAATTAATAAATATTTATGGAGAAAATATTGTACTATAAACTAATGAACTTGCAGGGATCTATGCATGACTATTTTTAGAAACATAAATATGACTGTCATAAAAATACAGTCTCGGTATGGTAAGCATAACATTTTTTTGAACCGTTGGATCTTCCTAATTTTGACATATGTTGGATAAAACCTAATTGTGCATAGTCTCACTGGAGAGATTTTAAAACTAAGTTTTGGTTCAAAAGGTATTTACAACATAGTATGAGTATATAACAATAAACTAGAACAATTTGTCTGATTCCAATTAACATATTTTTCATTATCATTCTAATTATAGATCATTTCACAACATAAAAATTGTAGATCGTATGAATAATATAAATATTTAAGAACACACACACATATGCATGAATAGATATACCAAATTATAATCATATAATCAATCATAGACTTCCAGAAAGAGTTTTGAAAAACTAATAAATTATGTCATTAAACTTCTTGCACAAGTATGTTTTTTCAACAATATTTAATTCATAAACATATATAACAACAAAATATTGACATATCATATGAACACACTATTAATTTCTAGAATACACACACACATATTTAAAAATACACACAGGCAAGAAGGTAATTCTTCCTAGTTCTAGATCCTAGTTGGAGTCCTGCGGAGAAACTTCACAATGTCTAGAGCACACCTCTGCAAGTCCTCCAAACCTTGAGTGAGATGGTAGCCTCCTAGAAATCTTCCTATGGAAATCAAAATACTAGAAATCCACACACTTTCCTTCCAAACTAAAATACTCTCAATGTCATAGAAAAATACAAATAACTTCCGGAAAAAATATCAATGTGGAAAACTTCAAAAACCTTCCAAAAACTCCAACTCTCCCTCAATCCACAAAATGCAAATATTTATCCTTCAACTATTTAGTTGGAGGAGTTGCTTTACAGGAAGCAACTTCTCCAACTTCCATAGTTGGTTGGAAGAACAACCAAATCATTCCCGTAAATGACTTAACAAAGTTTTAATAAATTTAATTAAAATAGTTTTAAAAGAAAACCATAACAAGAAAGTCAAACAAATAACTCTCAAGAAAAACACATAGCACACATGGAAACCAACTATCCTAACTTCTAGGAGGTCTCGAGTTCAACTCCCTACTAGACAGCTAGTTTTACTACAAAAAGCATTTACTTTTATTATTACTATTATTAATATCTGTGTGATGAATGAAATCACCTTCATGAAATTAAGATCAAGTAGCAACAATTTAAGCTAAATACAAAGGAAATTTACTCTAAAATGCAACTACAATCTATAACATCTCATGGATCTTTAGAAAGAAGTTGTAAGTGAGCTCTCAGCTATAAAGCCTCACTAGTGACACCTCTAAAATGAGAAGAATGCTGCTACAATGCTTCTAAATGCTTAATCTAAGAGAGATTCATGCTTAATCTAGCTCCATTTTGATAACAATGCAATGATAAAATGATAAAATGATAAACTCTAAATGCTCAAATGCTTCAATTTCTCTTAGAATGCTCAATTTGCCTATAGTAACAATGCTTTTGCAAATGACTTCCAAGATGGAAATGCTCTCCAAAATGCCTCATACTTATAGAAATTTCCCAAGGGTAGGGGGTAGAGTGAATTGATCATGGTTAGCTCATGGTTGAGTCAAAAACTTTGCTTTGTCCACAAATGAGGGGACAATTTACAATTTGTGAGTGATTTATGTCCCTTTTTTAAGTGATCCATGTCCACTTGTTTTCTCAATTTTCATTGGTTGATCACTTTGTTGAGGGAAAATAGAATTTATTAATTCAATTAAGTAATTAAATTTTAGCCATGGAAGGGTAATGGGTTCAATTTGATTTTTATTTAAAACAACTATACAATCAATTAATTAAAATCAATTATATATTGTTTTTGCCCCTTTTAAGCTTCAATTTAATCATTTAACATCATTATTTAATAATTACTTTGTTTTAATTGATTTTTTCTCAACTTTATTTAATTATGTCCATTTTAGTGCATTTTGATGATTCTGAGTCATTTTATTGATTTTTGCAATTAAAAGCCTTTGTCGAATTTTACATGTCTACAAATGCCCCTCTTTGAATTGATGTATGAAGAACATTGATTCAAAGATTCCTGTTCGTCCTGATTACTGATATGACTAATATAATTGATTGCTACCTCTAATGATGAAACAAAAAAATTTGATGCCCCATTGATCTCATGATGTTTGATTATGACCTCAATTCCAATACCCTGATGCCCACTTAGAAATTAAAACATATTAATTTCTTGACTTGAAAAAGATTTATGATGATTGATTTCAAATATGTTTTCATTTCTAAAACCCTTGATGATATGCCATACTGATTTGAAGAAACCTCCCAGTTGAATGAGTTGATACAGCTCCATAGTCATTTTGACCTCTATAATTAGGTTGAAAACCCTTTAAGATAGGATAGTAAACCTTGTTTTACTATTCATTTGCACTTTCTACCTTGGTGATTTTTGCTCTGATCCTCTGACTTATTTCAAGATAGTTGTCCCGATTCGTGAGCACAGATTTGAGAGATGCTGGAGATATGTGAGGCTACCTGACTCTACACCTTTGGTGAGTCATGTCAAGCCTCATTTTGTCCTTATGATGCATTTAATGAGCATTTATTGCATTTCCAAATTTTAAAATTGCCTCTAAAGAATTAAAGGTCGCCTAGGATAGATTCAATGTCGCTTTGCCATTTTTATTGTCACCTATGCATCTTTTATTCCTGCTTTTGCTAGGCTTCATTACTACTTAGGAAATTTCCACTCTCACCTAGGCATGAAAGAAATCATGCCTAGCATAGGTCAAATTTGTCAATTTTTCAAAAACTGTTGCTTCTGCGAACCCTAACAGTTTAACTGTCGCTTAGGCCAGTATTGACTATTGCCTTGCCTATTTTGCTGTCACTTAATAGGTAAAATGTCACCTAGAACCATAGAAATATCACCTAGAAAAATATGGTAGTCACCTGTGATGAAATGCCGCTTGGTAAAAGAAAACTCTTACCTTATGAATTTTCAAAAAAATTCCAGGAAAAACTAATTACGCTTGATGCCAAATTGAATAATGTGTGATGACTAAACTAAATGATAAGATGAATTTCATTGCTCTCCAACAAAACACTTAGGTTAGGATATCAAGATACAAATACCACAAAATATAATTGGTTAATCCATGTAGGATAGTTATGAATAGGACAAATCAATCAGTGTGAAAACTGATATGACTTTGATATGACTCAGTTCATTCTCAGGACACAAAGCCATGAACAAATAATATTGGGTGTGATAACTTGATTGTTGATTGACTTGAAATGATTCCTTGATAAGACATACTGATATGCTTCCTTCTTGCTTTGTTGATAGGCACACTACCCTACCTTATACATCCGATTAGTAGCATTATGGGTGATTGACTTAGGTCAAACACTCATAGCTATTGAGTTCCAAGTTATAGAGTGATGTGGTCTGAGCTTCCTACTTGATCTTCCACGGTTCCAGCTGAACCATGGATTACTTACTGTAGTGGTGGAGCGATGGCACTCTGACCACAATACCTTTCACCTACCATATGGAGAGATGATGATCATGCCCAAGGACATGTATCAGTTGCTGAGGATTCCATGCAGAGGTGAGTTGGTGTACTATGATTTCGTGTACGATGCCACTGTCTACCATAGAGTGTTTAGAGACAACACTATAGGGGATGGAGATACTATTACGTGGCCATAGTTTGCATCATTTCTGAGATTACCAGCTATTATAGGTGCTCTAATTGGTGGTGTGCTCCTTCTGGACCGATGGGGTCAAGGGTTTTCTATGGGATGGGGTAGGATACTAGAGGATTTACATGGACATCCTCAGTGGTTTGATTGGGGATCCTGCATGCTGGCATAGTTATACCATGATTTGCATGAGGTGGTATATCAAGTGGGCGCTTCATTGTTTGTTGGTGCTATTGTGCTATAGTTGTGGATATGGGAGCATCTTCCCATTACTCAACCTATTTTAGATAGGAGTCATCCTCATGGACATTAATATGCTTTTCTATACATAGGCATGGTGATACAACATCATTTGGGTCACCTGGATTACTGGAGATGATAGATTGATGATCTTGATTAGGTGACATGGTGTCCTTTCCTTAGTTTTGAGGGATGGATAAAGGATGTGGATGAGCTACCTTTCATGTTTGCACCACACTGGATGATTAGGTGCACCACTACTACTATTGAGTGCTTCTACTTCAATAGAGTTTTGAGATAGTACGACAGGATACAGGTGATGCCTCAGGGCAATGCGTTATATGCTTGAGTATAGGTAGAGATATCTATGTGGGGTCCATGCATCAATTATCAGTTTTCCTTGGATCATATTGCAAGGATGACTATGTGCAGATGGGAGATACTATCAGGGATATCAGATGCAGGCATGTCTCATGAGTACACTGATTGGTGGGGTCAGAATAGGTTTCCATGATTTAATGATCCATTAGCAGGAAAGCAGGTATAGTTTTGTTTTGCGCACATGTTGTATTGTAGATTAGCTTTTGCATAGTTAATGGTATGTTCTTTCATGTGTTATTAACCTATGGTTAACATCACAAAAATAAATTCATTCATTTATGAGAGTTATGAGCATTTTGGTGAAAGCAGTGTTTAGACAGTGTTTTTGTGAAGTGATTTTCAAAAATCGGAGGATATCTCTTAGCTGGGATGGAATCTGATTTTGTGCAGTTAAAGAGATGTTGGAGACTCATTAATGATGATGTGGTTCATAGCACAAACTTAGAAGATATGTTTGGAGAAAGTTACACTATCTAGAAGCTGACAGTTTTATGTGAAATTTTGTGTGTAGCATGTAGAATTTACTATTTTGTAATTGAGGACTGACTCATTTGTAATTATTTGAGTTTGGTATATAAGAAGGAATTTTTTCCTTGTTGCAATATGTACTATGAAGGTTGAGATGTGAATATATGGATGAAGTGAAGAAAAGAGCTAATTCAGTGATGAAGGAAGACTTGTGAGTACAGAGATTTGGAATTGTGATCTTGTGTAGCAGAGAGTGTGGTTTTGGCATAGTGTGAAGGAGGTAATATATTTCATATTATTCTATTGAATAATTCTAAGATCTTTTGGATAGTGGGTTCAGAGATCTTGCCTTGAAGCTGTTTGGGCAGTGGGTCCTTCTGTCTTCCATAAACTCTTAACCGGGTTAGAATCTTCTAACAGGGATTCAAAATCTCCTAATAGGGATTTATATGTACTGAATGTATTTCATAAGACTCCTAATAGGGTCCATCCTCTAACAAGGAACTTTCATATTAGTGCATCATTTTTTGGGCATCATTCCCACCGGGGTTTACTCTTTTCAAGAGGTTCCCTAGTGAACATATCTTGTGTTATTGTGCAATTGTGTATGGTTATCTTTCTATGGTTGATTAGTACATTGATTATATTATTTAAAGTAGTTGAATGGTTAAATTATCTGATAACTGATTCACCCCCCCCTCAGTTATCTTGGGGATCTTTACTTTCTAACAATTGGTATTAGAGCAGCAGGTCCTTGAAAGAAAAGTTTAACAACTTAAGGAGATCCATGGTGAATTTCAGAAAAGAAAGCCCTAAGTTTGATGGAGTAAATTTTGATAGCTGGAAAGAAAAGATGAAGACTCATCTACTATGTTTAGGACCAAGTTATTGGTTGATTACAAAGAATGAGAAGACTATCATTGAGGAAGACAATCTAGAGGTAGGAACTAAAGATGAACTAGATCTATTCATGTGTAACATACTTGCAAGAGAAGCACTTTTGTCAACACTACTAGAGAATGAATATAGTCAGGTAAGATGTTTGAAAACATCTCATGCAATTTGGAAAGCTTTACATTCTACTTTTTAAGGTGATGAACATGCAAAGAAGTCAAGATTACATAATTGGATTTGTGCATTTGAAGATATCAGAATGATGGAAGATGAATCTATTAGAAGCTATAATGGTAGGATGTCTGAGATTGTAATAGGAATAAAGTCTTGTGGAGGTGATAAGACAGAGAATGAAGTGATATGGAAAATTCTGAGAACTTTGACACCAGTATTCAAGCAGACAACAAAGATGATTGAACAAGTGATACCTTGTACATCAAACTTTTAAAGAAAGACTCTTCTTGGAAGATTAGAAACAACAGAGATGAACTTGAGATTATCAGGAGAGCTACCTAGAATGGAAATAGCATTCAGTGCTCTTAACATTAGACCTACAAGAAGTACTAGTGTGAATGGAGATTATGCCAGCAGTAGCAGATCTAAATCTGAGGAAGATAAGAAGATTGAAGAAGGTATTGCATTACTTGTAAAAATAGAACCAGATGGTAAGAAAATATTTAAATGTTGGACTTGTCAAGAATATGGTCATTTTGCATCTAAATGTCCTAAAAGAGTTAAGAAGTATAGAAGCAACTTTAAACCTAGGATATCTAAAGAATGTTATTATGCAAATGATGAAGATCTTGAAACAAGAATTGAAAGACATTTAAGTGACAGTGATAATGATAACTTTGAGGAAATAGGATTTGTAGAAATTAAAGAGGAACGTTTTGAATCTGATAAAAAGGAAGAAAAAGCATTAGTTTCACAAGTTGAAAAGAAATCTGATTGGATTATAGACAGTGGTTGTTCACATCATATGACTGGAGATAAAAGAAAGTTTGTTAAGTTAGATAATTATGATGGAGGAATTGTTAGGGTTGGTAATAATGCACCTTGTTTGATTAAGGGTATAGGATCTATTACTCTTGATGGAAAGACTAACATTGATGATGCTTACTTTGTTGATGGATTGAGACATAATCTACTAAGCATTGGACAATTGGCTGATAAGGGTTATCAAGTTTGGTTTGCTGAGAAAACTTGAGTGATAAAAGATAAAAATGGAAATCTGATTGGAAAAGGATCTAGAACCAAAGGTAATGTATTTCAGTTGAATCCTATTGAGATGACATGTTTGATAAATAAGATTGATGATAGTTGGTTATGGCATAAAAGGTTTTGTCATATAAACTTTGATAATATTGTCAAGGTGAGCACTACACTTGCGGTAAGAGATTTACCTAGAATTATGAAACCTACTAACATGGTTTGCAAAGAATGTATGATGGAAAAGCAGAAAAGGAGTTCATTTCCTAGCAAGAAGTTCACATCGATAGAGAAGCTAGAGATTTTTCATATAGACTTGAGTGGTCCTAATAGGACTAGAGGATTCTATGGAGAAAGGTATTTTATGATTCTTGTTGATGATTTTACAAGGATGATGTGGATTGCATTTTTGAAAGAAAAATCTGAAGCATTTGATAAATTTAAGATCATGAAAAGTAAAATTGAGAATGAATCTGGAATGAAGATTAAGTGTTTAAGATTTGATAGAGGTGATGAATTTACATCTAGAGAGTTTAACACCTTTTGTGAAATGAATGGTATTAAGAGACAACTTTTAGCCCCTAAAACACTAGAACAAAATGGTATTGCAGAAAGAAGGAACGGGTCAATAACTCAAGCAGCAAGAGCTATGTTGTTTGAAAATGATTTGGCTAAGACTTTTTGGAGAGAAGCAGTGAACACAATAGTATACACTATGAACAAAGTACAAATCAGAGTAGATACAAACAAGACACCTTATGAATTATGGTTTGGACATGCACCCTCAGATTGGGGAGTTTGCATTGATGACAAGAAAAGCACCAGTGGTGGAGCCTTTTTTCTTGGAGGAAAATTGGTCTCTTGGTTAAGTAAGAAGCAGAATTGCACTTCACAAAGTACAGCATAAGTAGAATATGTTGCAGCAGAAAATAATTGTGATCAAATTATTTGGATAAAGTAGATGTTGAAGGATATTGGAATAAAGTTTGATGAGCCTGTTGTTATATATTGTGATAACACCAGTACAGTGAGTATGTCAAAAAATCCTATTTTACATTCTAAGACTAAACATATTGAGATCAAGTATCATGTTGTAAGAGAGAAAGTTACAGAAAAAGAAGTAAGATTGGAGTCCATAAGCATAAAGGAGCAGATAGCAGATATATTTACAAAACCTTTACCTAAGGATACATTTGTGTATCTGAGAGGTATGCTTGGGGTTATGCCCCAACCTATTTTTGAGAATTGATGTAGATGATTGCATCTGTCTAGTGGTATATGAGCCCTATCTTTCTTCTGGATTGGATGTTGGAACTTCCTCTATGGGGGAGTTTATGAGCTGAGTCATGAGGACTCTTGTTATTGTATTTTTCTGAAAAGTGTCTTTTGACATTAAGTTGTTGTTGACTTAGTGATGGAATTTCTGTCATTGATGTCAATGGGGGAGAGATACACATGAAAAACATTATGGATTGTATGAGAGAGCTGAATAGGAAAATGAAGCAAGATTTAAATTGATATTTTGCAGTGATGTTGCAATATTGGATTTTTGGAACATTGGATGTTTTTCATCTATGTTGCAGGAAAGAAGGTATAGTTTTGTTTTGTGCACATGTTGTATTGTAGATTGGATTTTGAGAAGCTGATGGTATGTTCTTTGGTGTGTTATTAACCTATGGTTAATAGTGCAAAAATAAATTCATTCATTTATGAGAGTTATGAGCATTTTGGTGAAAGCAGTGTTTAGACAATGTTTCTGTGAAGCAATTTTTAGAAATCGGATGATATCTCTTAGCTGGGATGGAATCTAATTTTGTGTAGTTAAAGGGATGTTGGAGACTCATTAATGATGACATGGTTCATAGCGCAAACTTTGAAGATATGTTTGGAGAAAGTTATAGTATCTGGAAGCCGACAGTTTTATGTGAAATTTTGTGTGTAGCATGTAGAATTTATTATTTTGTAATTAAGGACTGACTCATTTGTAATTATTTGAGTTTGGTATATAATAAGGAATTTTTTCCTTTTTGTAATATGTACTATGAAGGTTGAGATGTGAATATATGCATGAAGTGAAGAAAAGAGCTAATTCAGTGATGAAGGAAGACTTATGAGTACAAAGATCTGGAATTGTGATCTTGTGTAGCAGAGAGTGTGGTTTTGGCATAGTGTGAAGGAGGTAATATATTTCATATTATTCTATTGAATAATTCTAAGATCTTTTGGACAATGGGTTTAGAGATCTTGCCTTGAAGCTATTTGGGTAGTGGGTCCTTCTGTCTTCCATAAACTCTTAATCGGGTTAGAATCTTCTAACAAGGATTCAAAATCTCCTAACAGGGATTTATATGTACTGAATGTATTTCATAAGACTACTAATAGGGTCCATCCTCTAACAAGGAACTTTCATATTAGTGCATCATTTTGTGGGCATCATTCCCACTGGGGTTTACTCTTTTCAAGAGGTTCCCTAGTCAACATATCTTGTGTTATTGTGCAATTGTGTATGATTATCTTTCTATGGTTGATTAGTACATTGATTATATTGTTTAAAGTAGTTGAATGGTTAAATTATCTGATAAATAATTCACCCCCCCTCTTAGTTATCTTGGGGATCTTTACTTTCTAACACCAGGTGCATTGGATCAATTGATGTAGTTACAGAGGGTTGCACTGGCCCAGCAGGATGATGGTCAGCAGGGTGATGGTGGTGCTCATCAGGATCAGGCATAGCCAGGCGATGGAGCTCCACAACCAAAGGATCATGGGGTTCCACAGATGCCTCCCTAGCCACAAGATTAGTGACAGGGTGCACCAGATGATCACATTGATAGATTGACCTAGTGGATAGATACCATGGGGACACATATGTCTACAATGGTGGGTCGGTTAGACCAGGTTGCCTCATTGTTGTAGCAGTTTGTATCTACCATGGTTGGTTAGAGACAGGATGGAGCGAGCACTTCTCAGGCTCCTCCTCCACCACCAGATAACAGAGGTCCAGGGGATACGGGATCATGATCTATTGGTTTGAGAGATGCAGATAGTTGATGTACTCCTTTTGATGACATTGTATCTGGATACTTTGATGTACTTGATCTCTTTGATGAACACTTTTTTGATGATATATGATGATATACTCTTGGTTCTCTGAGATGAGTTATTTATGAGATTATCTATTTATGAACCTATATGATGCTTTATGCATTTATTTTTCATTACATGCTATGGATGCAATTATCTTATGGTAGGATATAGATATGCAATGATGCATGAATTTTTATCAGATAGTTTCCTATTTTTCCCATGTATGGATGCAAATGTTAATGTAATGTAGGTTCCTATGTTTTTTATTTTGTTTTTGCTTTTTGAATATATGCAATACTAACCCTATTTATATGAATGTATGAAGTATGACTATTTTTCCTTCCTTTTCTCTATAATGAATAATGATTAATGCTATGCATGAATGCAACAGATAATCTCACATGTGTTATTTGAAATCAATGAGTATATCAAATGGTAGATTCCATCCTTCCTTCTCTTGAACATTATGATGACCTCAGATTTAAAATTGATGTGTCCCCCTTCTCCCTTGGAAAATTTTTTACCATAAACAAATGCAACTTAATCTAATATGCAAAATGCCATTAATCTAATACGCAAAATGCCATTAATCTAACATGTAATTAACATGACAATGCAACCTAGGTGTCACCAGCTTATAGCAAATAATTGCCTTGAGGATAAATTTTCATCATTGAGCATTTTTGGGACTGGAAAGCTAGTACAACCATCACTGACCACATCATGATGATATGAATACTGCTTTTATTATCACTGTTGGTAACCTCATTTTAAACCAAGTACAACCCTCACTAGTTGGATAACCAAACTATGGGAGTCTGAATACCGGTGTCAATAGATTCAATGTTACAAGTGGATTTTTGGTATTAAGATATGAAAGATCTAAATAGCCAAGGGATCCTTTTGCATAAACAAACAAAGGTTAATCCTCCCCCTTATGAGATAGTCCTCGATGGTTCTTGAATGACCATGTCATTAGATGGACTCTCATAAGTTGATGGATTTTCCTCAAAAGAGTCATTCAAAGGCAAGAAAATATCACATCTTCATCATGACCAATCTAGTGGAAACATCATTGATGAGATAAAAGAAGTGATAAAAAAAAACAAGGTCCGAACAAATTGTATCAAAAGAAAGCCTCAAGTGTTTTGCAATGTTTCATGATTTTCAAAAAAAATATTTTCAAGCATTCTAATCCTTAAAGTATTTGTCAATTTTTACTCCTAAATAAGTAAGTCAATGAAGGCTCAAGGATCAAGTTGTAGGATCAAATACTTGGATGGTGAACAATGATATCCATCAAAGGTTCATGAAAATCATACTCTCTCTGATAATTCTGATAAAATTTCTTGCTGTCCTAACTAATTGTAGCACTTGTTGAATCCATTTGGTACCATAATTCCAATCCTTTCCTACCCCCAAGTGATAAATGTGATCATGAGACACCCTAGGGAACAAGGAAATGCATCAATGCAACTGACAACTTTATTATGACTATGTACAAATGACAGATGCAATGAAGGTATACAAATGAGATGGTGGAAATGCAATATGTACAAATGCAACCTAGGAAAGACCAACTTAAGGGAACCAAAGGTGCTTGTTTACCAAGTTTTCACCTTTAGGATGAATCAAGCTTCTTTTTTTTTTTTTTTTGCAAGCTTTTTCTCTCTTTTTTTTTGTTTTTGCTACCAAGGTGCCTATTTGCTAGGTTTTCACGAGGGCAGTTTCTTCTTTTTCAATTTTTTTGTATTTTTCCTTTTTTTTTTTTTTTTTTATCATCAAGGTGCCTATTTACTAGGTTTTCACCAAGACAACATTTTTTGAATCATATCTGAATGTTTTTCCTTTCCTCAGGCTCCATTTTCCACTATTTTTGATCTTTTGTGTTTTCCCACTGTTTTTGTATTTTCAAGCTCTCTTTTGAACTATGTAAAATAAATAGGATGCTCTTTTAGCTGATACTCTTTATACTCTTTATGTGTAGAAACTTTTGAGATGAATACTATTGATAGGTTCTTGAAGTTCATCTCCATCGCAATCTGATAATTTATAAGTTCCCGTGCCAAATGAAGAGATGATGATGAATGGGCCAAGCCAATTAGCTTCCCATTTGTCTTTCTTTTCTCTTTCAACCTGGTTCTTTAGATTCTCTCGTAATACTAAGTCTCCTACCTGAAATACTCTTGGCTTAATATGTTTATTATAGTTCTTTGAGATCCTATTCTGATACACTTTCAGGTGCTCATAAGCTTGTGTTTGATGCTCATCAAGTAACTCCAATTATTGAAGCCTAGCTACTCTATAATCTTCATCTGTAATCAATCCTTGTAATGACACTCGTAGAGATGGGATTTCAACCTCTAATGGTAGAATTGCTTCAGCCCCATAGACTAGTGAGAATGGCATGGCTCCGGTGGGTGTTCTTATGCTGGTTCTATAGGCCCATAATGCTGGATTGATTTGCATATGCCAATCCCTTCCTGATTTGTTAACAGATCTCCTCAAGATTTTCAAGATGTTCTTATTCATGGCTTCAGCTTGCCCATTCCCTTGAGGGTAATAGATTGATGAAGAGTGATGAGTGATATGAAATGTAGCACAAAGTTCATCAACATCCTTATTTTTAAACTATTTCCCATTATTTGTTATGATGGCATGTGGAATACCATATCAGCAAATGATATGATTCAGGATAAACAAGGAAATTTTTTTACCTATTTCCATTATCAATGGAACTACTTCAACCCACTTTGTGAAATATTCCGTTGTGGTTATGATATGGTTTTGTCCATTTGAAGAAGATGGATGTATCATGCCAATTAGATCAAACCCCCATTGGTAGAAAGGCCATGGTGTAACAAATGGGTGTAACTCTTGTGTTGCGGCATGTATCATATTACCATGATATTGACATTTTCTACATATCTTCACAAAATGACAAGCATCTTTTTCTAATGTCTTCCAAAAGTACCCTAAGCAAAGGATTTTCTTAGCTAGATTTAGACTGCTTGAGTGTGACCTGCAAATGCCTTCGTGGACCTCATGTAGAGCTAACTTAGACTCTTCTTCCTCTAAACACCTAAGTAACATCCCATCAAGACCCTTACAATATAATGTTTTTGAAAGGATTAGGTAACAGGTGGCTTGGCATATGAAATTTCATTTTTGGGCACGAGTTTGGTCTAAGGGTAACACTTGGTTGTTGAGATAAGTGTAGATAGGTCCATACCAAGGAGAGTCAGGTCCATGTAAAAGGGAAATAATTTGGGTGTTAGGAAAGTTGAATGTTATTTTTACCAACTCTTCCACCAAGAACTCATACTTCTCATTTTGATCAGGTTTTTGTAACAAGGAAGCCAAAGTAGCCATGGCATCTACTGCTCTATTTTTCTCTCTAGGAATTTGTTCAAAGGTGATTAATGCAAATAATTTCCTCCATCCATCAATCATATTCTTATAAGGCATCAATTTTTCATCTTTGGTGTGATATTCATTGTTGACTTGATTGATGATGAGCTGGGAATCTCCATAAATTTGTATCTCCTTGATATTCCATTCTAAAGCCATTTTGATGCCTATGACTAGTGCCTCATACTCCACTATATTATTAGTGCATGGAAATAAGAGCTTGTAGGACTTGGGAATAGTGTAGCCTTGTGGCATAACCAATAGTATGCCAGCCCCGGAACCTCCTTGAGTATAAGAGCCATCAAAATATAACTTCCATGTTTTTGCTTCTATGTTAACAATGGCAGAATCCAAAAATTCCACTTGAATAGTTTGTGTGGAAATCATGGGGTTTCTACTAAGTGATCTACTATTATTTTCCCTTTGATTACTTTTCTATCAACATACTCAATGTCAAATTCTTAATATCATAACCCACTTGGTAATCCTATCTGTTAGAGCAGTTTTGCTTAATAAGTACTTAAGAGGGTCAATCTTGGAAATCAACTTGACCTTATGCATCAACATGTAATGTCTTAGCTTTTGAAAGGCAAACACCACTGATAAGAAAGCTCTCTCCATAAATGTGTAATTAAGCTCATATTTAATCAAAGTTCTACTCAAATAGTAAATACCTCTTTCTTTTCCTTGCTCATCTTCTTGTGCTAGAAGTACTCCTAATGATCTTTCTATAGCAGATATGTATAGAAGCAATGCTCTGCCTTTGATTGGTGGCATGAGAATAGGTGGACTTATCAAATAAGTCTTCAACAATGTGAAATCTTGATCACATTCTACATCCCATATGAATATGGTGTCCTTGTGTAATAATCTGGTAAAAGAGTGACATTTTTCAGCTAATTGACAAATGAACCTTCTTATGGATTGAATTTTTCCTTTTAAGGATCTCATTTGGCTCATGTTCTTAGGTATCTCCATATCCATTATGGCTTGTACTTTTTCTGGGTCCACTTCAATTCCTTTTTCTGAAACTATATAGCCTAATAGCTTGCTGGATTGGACACCAAAGGCACACTTCTTTGGGTTTAATCTAACTTTGAATTGTACCAACCTAATGAATATTTTTCTTATAATTTGTAAATGTTCTTCTCTTGTCTGGGATTTTTCTAGGATGTCTTCCACATAATCTTCTAAGAAAGTGTGCATCATGTCGTGAAAAATAGTTGTCATGGCCCTTTGATATGTGGCTCTAGCATTTTTAAGACCGAAGGGCATGACATTCCAACAAAAAGTACCCCAAGGGCAAGTAATGGCCATCTTTTCTTGGTCTTCGGGAGAAATCTTTATCTAATTGTAGCCACTAAACCCATCCATTAATGAGTACATTGCATGACCTGCTGTCAAATCCACTATGGTATCTATGCTTGGAAATGGGAAATCATCCTTGGGACATGCAAGATTTAAGTCTCTAAAATCCGTACACACATGGATAGATTTAAAATGCTTGGTGACCAGCACAATGTTAGATATCCAATCAACATATGCTATTGTTCTTATGAATCCAACCTTTAGCAATTTTTCCAATTCTGCCTTCACTAAGAGAGCCACATGTGGGTGCATTTTCCTTAGCTTTTGCTTCAAAGGTTTAACTCTAGGTCTAACATTCAAATGATGCATTATGAAATCAGGATCCAATCTAGGCATGTCAGCATATGACCATGCAAATTTTACTTGTTGTTCTTGGAAGAATTTGATGAAGTCTTCTCTTTCTAGAGGTGTAAGTGATGCTGCCAAGTGTATAAACTTTGGATCTAATTATGTCCCAATGTTGACCTTTTCTATTGGTTCTATAAGAATAGGTGACCTTTCTTCCTCATGTTTTGGAAAAGTATCCAATCTCTCTTCCTTTGGTGCCATAGTTAAGTTTTCACCAAAATAAACATCTTTTATTTTTATATTTTTTGGTTCTAATGGTGCCACAGTTGGGTTTTCACCAATAGAACTTTTCATTTTTTTAATTATTTTTCTTCATTTTTTTATGTTGACTAAGAGATTGGACCCCTCCTTCTATCATTATGTTCGTATTTAATTCATTGGTGAGAGAGGGTTCAACCACATTAAGGTAGTGATTCATTGCTTGGTCATTGGGAAAGTAAAGTAGGTCATTTGGTTCGGTTTGGTCCCAATCAATGAGGTCTGAATTGATCAAAAGTAAGGGTTCATTGGGTAGAATTTCATCAATAGGTGTTATGGACATGACTTTATCTGAGGGTTTGTACATTGTATCATTTAGATCTATGACGTGCGCTTCCTCAAGATGATCCAGGGAAGAAGGGTCAAAGTCCCCTTCACTCGAGGCCTCATCAACCTCTACGGGAAACAACATGGGAAAAGCCACAAGAGGGTTAAAACTAACATTTGACTCTCTCTCCTCTAAAGGCATCCAAAATGTTTCTATCCATGCTTCATTGGTAGGTACTTGCTCTATATTAGGCCTTTGAATATGAGGTTCTTCACTAATTTGAGCTTCTTGCCTTGGGATGTTTGCATAAGTATGTATAGAAATCACTTCCTTATCATGACATGATTCATATGATAAGGTATCCAATTCATAATCTCAAGAATCATCACTATCTCCTTCGGATTCTAAGACATTTATTTGAGGGTAAAAATCATGTATTGGGCTTGAACTTTCTCCTTTGAATTGAAAACCTACTCCAAATTTTTCATGATTTACCCTCCAAATAGGTTCAATAGTTTCTAATAATCCCCTATTTCTTTTGCCTAAGGGTCCTCTTCCCTTGTATCCCATCTTCTACATTATATCAAATCCTTTCCCATATTGCTCAGTTTGTATCTTTACATGCTGAATTATTTCCATGGGAGTGTTGGAGGTATCTTCCTCATCATGGTAAAGCCATTGAAGGACATCATCTTATTCCTTATCCCATGTTGCTTTGTTATCTTCCCTTACAAAATAGGAATTATACTTATGTGGAAGATGTTCTTTTGATGGTTTACCATGTGATTTTGGAGATGTGGGCATGTCAAATAGAGAAATAGAATATTCCCCTATTCCTTTTGAACTAATCTTGCATTGTTTTTCAAAGTTATTCATCATTTCACTCATGTGTTGGTAATGATCTTCCTTGGATTTTTCCTTTTTTTCTTTGGTAGGTTTATAAATCACCGTCTCTGATTTTGGTGCTAGATATGAAATTTCTATTGCATTTGGCACCTCGTAGCTCACTTTTTCCTTTCCCTTAGTTGATGTTGCTGGGCTAGCTTGAGGAGGATGTTGGATAA
Source organism: Chamaecyparis obtusa (assembly GCA_027943335.1). NCBI lineage: Eukaryota > Viridiplantae > Streptophyta > Pinopsida > Cupressales > Cupressaceae > Chamaecyparis > Chamaecyparis obtusa. The sequence continues at coordinate 564,986 of BSBK01009765.1, forward strand.
CATCCAATGCTAGTTCTTTCATTTTAACATCTTCAATTGTGGTTCTTTGAATAATTCCCTCCCAGTTATGTGGAATGTATAACTCGTGAAGAGGTTTGAGTGCATTGCAATATTGGAATGGGTTAGAGTCTCCTCCAACTATGATTTCTTCACCCATGTATGGAAATTTTATGCATTGGTGGTACATGGATGGGACTACTTGCATCTCATGGATCCATGGTCTCCCCAACAAAATATTATAAGTTAATTTCATGTCCAGCACTTGGCAAATGGTATCCTTCTTGACTGGTCCCACTTGGATGGGTAATACAATCATGCCTTTAGAAGCTCTTTCAGCTTCATCATAAGCTTTAATGGTGATTTTCTTTGTAGGGTCAATGCAAGACTCAGATAGACCTAAGGATTTGACAAGACTTAATGTGCAAATGTTGAGACCAGCCCCTCCATCAATGAGGGCTCTTTTGACTCTATGCCTTTCAATTAAGACCTCTATATGCAATGGTAGATTTTGAGGATGGGTTATAGACATGTCATGTTGATCAAAAAATGAAAGACAATGAGGTGCTACAAGATGACTTACCATATTTTGAAACTTTTCTGCCTCTAAGTTAGTAGGAACATGTGTCTCTATTAGAGATTTTTCCAAAATCTCCTTATGGTTTGGTGACAACTTCAATAATTTGAAGATAGAGATCTGTGCTGGAGTACATTACAATTGATCAACCAAACTATAAGGCCTTGCTGCTATAAAAGGTTGTTTGACCACAATGTTGGATTGTGGAATGTTAGTGCTTTGAGGAGCTATCCCTTGTAGGGTCATTCTAGAATTTTTCCCTCTCATAATGACATTTGATGCTTCCTTTTGAGGTTGTTCGTTGACTATTATAGCATTAACAATATGATCATAAGGTGGCGCAAAGTTGAGATTATTGGCACTTTGCTTCTTGCTATTTGATGACTCACCCTTATCATGTTTGTAAAAAGGTTGTTTGAATATTGTATGATCTTCATTGTTTGGAGGTCAGTCAATGGTGATCGTGCCATTATCAATTAAATCTTGCACTATATTATTTAGTTGTAGACATTCATTTGTTGTGTGTCCTCGAATTCTATGATACTCACAATGGCTATTGGCACTCCACCAACTAGGCTTATTATTTGGCTCGTAAGGCTGAATTTTGGGTAAAGTAATGACATTATTAGCCATGAGAGTCTTTAATACCTTTTCAAGGGGTTCACCCAAGGGTGTGAAGTTCTTTGGAGGAGTTGGCCTCAAATATTTATCAAATTTAATACTCCTTGAATTATCTCCTTGATTTCCATTGTTGGTGTGGTTGTTGTTGGATGGTGCATTGGAACTCTGATTGGTATTATTCACTTGATTAGGTGTCCTTGTAAGAGAAAAGGGGACCACCTTAAAGTTGCTAGATTCAACTACTCCATCATTCACAATTCCTTTATTGTTGTTCTTATAATGACTATTACTATTGAACCAATTATTCTTCTGATTATTGCCATTTTTGCCATTGTTGCCACTGTTGGAGTTGTTCTTATTATCTTTGTACAGTTTGAGTTCTCCACTTTTGACTAGCACTTCCTCTATGGTTAATCCATTTTTAATTAGATCTTGGAAGGTCTTTGGACATTGCATTCATAAGCGGTATTTTAACGCATTACTCAAACTGTTTATGAAGATATCCATCTTCTCTTTTTTAGGCACACTTCTAGGATATCTTGCAAAAATTGTCCTCCGCCTTTGTAGAAAAGTGAGGAATGCCTCTCTATATTTTTGTTTTGTGTTGCATAATGTTATCATCGTGACCTCATGTTTAATGTTATATGAGTAATGGGCCATGAATTTCAAAGCTAACTCTTCAAAGGTCTTAATGTCGGAGGGTAACTTAGAAAACCACTCCATAGCCACGCCTCGTAAGCTTCATGGGAATGATCTCATAAAATATGTTGTATCATGCATGAAATCTAAGCTCAATGCACAAAACTCTCATAAGTGATCTTGGGGATCTATTTTTCCTTCGTACTTGTCATACTTAGGAAACACAACATTGATTGGAAATGGCACCATAACCAAGTTTTTATCAAATAGGAATGGACACAATGCTTCAATAGAGAAAGGCTTGGAAGACCCGCTTTGCTTGATGTTGTCCAATTGCATTTGAAACATCTTGAATTGCTTGTTCATGATGTCTAAGGTACTCTCCTCAACTTCCGGTGCTTTAAGTTGGTTGACATCATAGTCACGAGGAAGCTTGAGACCTTTTTGTACTAAGTCCATGAAATGTTTTTCTCTATCTCTGTCCATTGCCTTTTCCATGAGCTTTCTAAAATAAGGACATTGGATAGCCTCACTAACTTTTTCATCCATGGCATCTTTTGTTGTTGGTTCGGTGTTAGTTTGAGTGTGCGTTTGGTCAACTCCTTGAGCATTTTGATCTACTCCTCCATTGTTGGTATTTCCTTGGTTATTAATATTGCTCTAGTTATTCATGTCAATGCCTCCACTACTGGCATTACCTTGGTTGGTGAGATCAATACCAATATTATCCTTACCACCCAAACTACCATAATACATCATGTTGTCTTCTTTTTCTTGTTCAGGTGACTTTTGTGGTACTCTAGGAGTAGTTTCATCTCTGGGATAAGGGAGCTCTTGTCTCAAATAAGTCCTGTCAGCTTGCAAGGTTTGCTTGATATAATATGATCTAGTCAATGCAGGCATGAACCTTGGATACAAGTCAAGACTACTTGGGTCAAGACTACTTGGGGTCTAATCCTTTGTAAAATTTTGACAGATATGTGAAATAGGATTTTCGACTAGACTGTAAGTTGAATCAGTGAAAAATCAAAAAAGGGTATTCAAATTGATATTCAAAATTTTTTTATTCTTCCTGGAAATACTCTCTATTTGCCCTTTTTGTTTTCTAGGTGTGACTAAACCAAGCATAGGCATGTCTAAAACCTACATAGGTGTATACTGGTTTGTTGATAGGTGGCACTCTATAAATGTACAAGCGGCACTTTGCTTTTGTTAAGTGGGTTTCCAGAATTTACAGGCGTGTTTGAATCTCTGTTAGGTGGGACTTTACTGTATCCATGCATATTTTAAACAAGTCAAAGGCATGACTAAATCAATGATATGTGTGTTTAAAATATGTGAAAGTGACACTTCTCTAACCAGGGTATACAATTTTGAAATTTTTTTTAAAAAAAATTTGATCAGGTATTTTTGGAAAATTCTCATTTTGAAAATTAGGAACAAATGCAACACACACATAAAAGTCTCTAAACAACAATCTAATGTGTATATTCTCAAATGTTTTTCACAGGCATAACACAAGAATAGATTCTGAATAGCCTACCTAGAGTCAAATTGGCTTGTAAACATGGCTCTACAAGGTTGCCTTTCTAATGTACTTGGGCTTTAATCAGTATTCCATTCAAATGAATTAAAATCTCTCATCCCCAAAGTATATTAAGGGGCTTCCCACATGCACCAAGGCATGATTTTGTGCAATCCATAAGGACTACTAGAGGAAGTTTGAGAAGATTAAAATCCCTTTGTCATGCACCCCATTAAGGATGCATGTGTTTCATTTTATAGTAGGTCAGATTCTCATGGCAAAAGAAAGTGTATCCCACTTTGGGCTGTCCCTCTCACTAGCCTTGCTAAGGCAAATTCAGGAGGCAAGCCCACTAAATCTTTAGCATGTTCATTTTGCAAGTAAAGAAAATTGGAATTTAAGTAAAGTTTTTGGGAATTTGTTTCACCAAGAAGATGAAGAGCATATCCCTAACTTTCTTTTTGATTCCCAAACACTTCAAACACTTAGTTCTTTTTCAACCTCTTGACAAGGAGGTTCTTAGAATTGAAATGTGTGGTTCAATTTCCTTTCTATTTAAGCTAGATTTAAATAACAATGCCACAAGTTAAGGGAATGCAAGCTTGTTTAAGTGAAATACCTCTCCTTGTAGCTAGTAAAGGCTATGGGCATTTTTGAGTTATTGATTTTCATTTTTCACTCACCTTGGCAATTTGCTCCAGCTCCCTCCTCCAACAAGTTAGTCAAACACAACCAATTAACAATGAGGGGAAACTAAAATTGCATGTAATCAATCAAAAGATTTAAATGAAAGAAACTTTAAGCTCAAGGTTCATAAATCCAATTTAGAGACACAAATTTTTGCTTGTAAGCTTCAATCACAACTAAATACTTCTCATATACCTTGACATCCTCATCTAATGTGGATTCAAGGACAACCTTTGTATGCACTTGATTCTCCTTCTTTATTTTCTTTGCCAAGGCTTTTCCCTCCTTATTGAACCTGCTCTCTAGCTTTCTCACTCTCGAATGTCTGCTCATTTACTGATTAACAACAAACAACGATAGTCAGATTTTCAAATTTATCCAATTAAAGACCAGAATAGAAAATAAACAATAGGCAACATCATCCAGCTAATAGGCATGAACAAATCACTCGAAGGTGTGACTTTAGTGATTAGCTGTGATACTTCTCAGTGATATAAGAGACATCAATAATTCATAAAGGTGGTAACTGTTTCCAATCTAAGCTTGAGAAAAATTTAAATGCATGGAAAATAGTCAGAGAAAAGAGACATCTAAAGGATTCAAAGTGATAAAGGAGTTATGTCAATCACAAATTTAAACTTTAAATGCAATGCAAAGTCATATTCAAAGTGACAGAAAACTTAGCTAAAGCATAAATCTAGACTTTAAATGCAAAGCAAAGGAATTGTTGAAGCGATAGAAAATAATAGATACGTGATACTTCCTATCATGTAAGCGTGATTGAGAGTGGTAAAGACCTTATGCTTTACTATTACAGTCATGAGTTTCTAGCTAGCAGGTGTGAGAACAGTGTCCAAAGCGACAACGAAATGCTTCAAGACATGAGTAAATTTCTTGTAGGTGTGACTTTAGCAAATTCCTATAGAAAACACACGGAAACAACACAAAAATGCATGCAAAGATGATTTAAATCACAAATTTGTTAGAATTTGAGGCTCATGCCCCATAGTGGGTGCCATTTGTGTGATGAATGAAATCACCTTCATGAAATTAAGATCAAGTAACAAGAATTTAAGCTAAATACAAAGGAAATTTACTCTAAAATGGAACTACAATCTATAACATCTCATGGATCTCTAGAAAGAAGTGGTAAGGAGCTCTCAGCTGTAAATCCTCACTAGTGACACCTCTAAAATGAGAAGAATGCTGCTACAATGCTTCTAAATGCTTAATCTAAGAGAGATTCATGCTTAATCTAGCTCCATTTTGATAACAATGCAATGATAAAATGCTAAAATGATAAACTCTAAATGCTCAAATGCTTCAATTTCTCTTAGAATGCTCAATTTGCCTATAGTAACAATGCTTTTGCAAATGACTTCCAAGATGGGAATGCTCTCCAAAATGCCTCATACTTATAGTAATTTCCCAAGGATAGGGGGTAGAGTGAATTGATCATGGTTAGCTCATGGTTGAGTCAAAAACTTTACTTTGTCCATAAATGAGGGGACAATTTACAATTTGTGAGTGATTTATGTCCCTTTTTTAAGTGATCCATGTGCACTTGTTTTCTCAATTTTCATTGGTTGATCACTCTGTTGAGGGAAAATAGAATTTATTAATTCAATTAAGTAATTAAATTTTAGCCATGGAAGTGTAATGGGTTCAATTTGATTTTTTATTAAAACAACTATACAATCAATTAATTAAAATCAATTATATATTGTTTTTGCCCCTTTTAAGCTTCAATTTAATCATTTAACATCATTATTTAATAATTCCTTTGTTTTAATTGATTTTTGCTCAACATTATTTAATTATGACCATTTTAGTGCATTTTGATGATTTTGAGTCATTTTATTGATTTTTGCAATTAAAAACCTTTGTCCAATTTTATTTACTTTTATTATTACTATTATTAATATCATTTTCACTCTATTTATTTATACACTTTATTTAATTATCCTTATTTAATTATTATGAAGAACATACCATTTACTCAATCAATAAAAACATATAAATATTATTATATATAAGCATGGGTATATGCGTGTGCACTGACATATACACATAACTATATAACATATACAAATAATGATAACATAATTATTATACACATAAAAAAGGTTAATTCTAACTTGTAACATAAACTCAGATCAACATCGAAACACGAGACCACAATGTAAACTACATTCTAATTTCCCAACTAGGGTATCAGCCTAGTAGAAATCTAAGTCCATGGGTAACCTCAAGAGTATCTTGGTTAAATATGCACACAACAATAGTTTGAAGATTTTGAAGGTACGCTCAGACCTGTGTAGCCAGGTGGAGATGATGCCTAGTACCTACATCCTGCATCACCAACTAACATGCATATATATGTGTGTGTGTGTGTGTGTGTATGTATGTATGTACATATGTATATATATACATATATACATACATATATATATATATGTGTGTGTGTGTGTGTATGTATGTATATCTATATATATAAACAGATAATGGAAAATAAGGAGGGAGAGTGTGAATGCATGTGGACCTCCCATAGGAGTAACTATGACTACCTTTCGTCATCCTACACTCACATCAAACAGTGTAATTATTAGAACATAATGGGGTTAGCAGGGTTAGATCCATCATAATATAAATCAAATGTAAAACATTTTATAGATAGTTTATTTCTAATCATTCATCATTTTATTTCAAATTATTTAATATCTCATAATAAAATCTATTAATGAAAACAAATATGAACTCAAATGTCCCATCATAAAATAACATTGTCCAAACATATAATCCAAAGTATCAAAGTAATAATCCTATCCATCAAAAATATGTAGACACTAGGGTGGGCATTACATCCTCTCCCCCTAGGATTAGGCTTACTCTTGGAAGCCTACAAACAAGTATGAATATGCAGATATGAGTCTGCTAGCATCCTCCCAAGTGGCAGAGGTCTCATCACTGGGGTCCCATTGGACCCTTACCTACTCTATGTTGCAACCCCTGAGGGTCAAAGTCCATTGTTGGAGTATACACACTAGCTCCAAAGCTAGCTACCTGTCATCTACCTACAAAGTGTTCCAATCCAAAACATGGGTCAAATCAGGAATATACTCCCTAAGAATAGATATGTGAAACACATCATGCACATGTGCAAGGCTGGGTGGTAGGGTGAGTCGGTAAGCAACTGGTCCTATCCTCTCAAGGATCTCAAATGGACCTACAAATCTCACTGCCAACTTAGAACCTTTTCCATAATATATATGACTCTTATGTGGTTGGACTCTCAAAAACACCTTATCTCCAATAGAGAACTATCTATCAATCCTATGAGCATCAACATACTTCTTTTTCCTATCTTGAGCTGTCACAAGATGCTCTCTGATCCTCTGAACCTGCTGCTCCATATCTGGTAACATATCAGGACCAAGTAGTACTCTATCCTCTAAGCAATCCCAACTCAGAGGGGTACGACAAGGATGCCCATAAAGATCCTAAAATGGTGACATTTCTATCAAACTGTGATAGCCATTATTGTATGCAAACTCCACTAATTCCAAATAATCTTCCTAGTGGGTTTATCTGTCCATCACATACATTCTAAGAATATCCTAAGGTACTTGGTTAACTCACTCTATCTGACCATTAGTTTCTAGATGATATGAATAACTAAAATTCAACTAAGTCCCTAAGGCATGTTGCAAAGAGGATTAAAATTTTGAAGTGAACACTTGATCCCTATCAGAGATAAGCTTTCTAGGAACACCATGCAACCTGACTATATCCTTTAGGAAGACTTTGGCTACTGAGGTGGTAGTATAGGATGACTGCATAGGAGAAAAATGTGCTACTTTGGTTAACTTATTCACTATGACCATGATAGCATCATGTCTCCAATAAGTGACTAGGAGTCCCACAATAAAACCCATAGAGATCGTATCCCATTTCCATTCAGGAATCCAATGTGGTTGAAGGAGGCCTACTAGGTGATGATTTTTGGCCTTGACCCTCTAACACTCTAGACACCTATGCACAAAATATGTTATATCTCTCTTCATACCTGACCAAAAGTATAACTATCATAGATTTGAGTACATCTTCTTAACCCCTGGATGAGCTAAATAGGGAGCACGATATGCTTCCACCATGATAAATTTTTGATGATCACCTGAAAGAGGTACATATGTTCAGCCTTGCTACCTCAACAATCCATCTGACTCTAAGGAATAACCTGAGAACCTTCCTTCTAAGGCCCTTCCTGACTCAATTTCAGCCTTAACTTCTTGATACAAAGTATCTGAAGGAAGTGACTGCAAGATCTGACTTCTCAAATCAGTTGAAAGGGAGAGCATGGACAACTCATGTATCCTTTTTCTCAAAGCATCTACTACCACATTCTCTTTACCTTGGATGTATCTGACCTCAAATTCATATTCGCAAAGGAACTCCATCCATTGACACTGCCTGGTATTGAGATTAGGTTGAGTAAATATGTATTGAAGGCTTCAATGATTGGAGTGTAGCTCAAACTGATGCCCCAATAAGAAATGTCTCCAATGATTCAAGGCATGAACTATAGTTGCTAACTCTAAATCATGCGTGGGATATTTAAGCTCATGGTCCTTAAGCTTTCTAGACTCATAAGCGATAACTATTCCTTCTTGTATTAACACTACCCCTATGCCTTCCAAGGAGGCATCAATGGAAACTACAAAATTTTCAATGGGGTCAGGTACCACCAAAATTGGGGCACTGGTCAATCTATCCTTAAGGATCTGAAAGGCTTCTGAACATTTCTCAGTCCAAATGAACTTCTTCCCTTTCTTTTGCAAGGAAGTTATGGGATGAGCTATTCTAGAGAATCCTTGGACAAAGTGTCTATAGTATTAAGCTAAACCCATGAAACTATGAATCTCTAAGATATTGGTGGGGGTTGGCCATTCAACTATAACTTGTATCTTGGTAGGATCAACTGCTATACCTTCTCCTGAGATAACATTAAAAAGATACTTAACTTCAGTCTAAAAGAATTCACACTTCTCCAAGTTTGCAAACAACTAATTCTCTCAAAGGCATTGCAACACTTGATGAAGATGTTGTTCATGTTCTTCAACTAACTTAGAATACACCAAAATATCATCGAGGAAAATTATGACAAATTTTTTCAAGAAGGTCCTGAATACCCCATTCATAAGACTCATGAATACTGAAGGTGCATTATTGAGACCAAAAGGTACCATGGTAAATTCATAATGTCCATACCAAGTATGAAAAGCTATTTGGTGAATGTTAGCCTCATTAATCCTTAACTAGTGATAGCCTGACTTTAGATCAATCTTAGAAAATATCTTGGCTCCTTTCATTTGATCAAACAGATCATCAATTCTTGGCAAGGGGTATCAATTCTTGATGGTTACTTTGTTGAGTTGGTGATAGTCAATGCACAACCTAAGTGAGCCATCCTTTTTCTTAACAAAGATAACTAGAGGTCCCCAAGGTGACACACTTGGTCTGATGAAACCTTTTCCAAGAGTTCTTCCTATTGGACTTTTAACTCACTCAACTCTAGAGTGGTCATGCGATAAGGAGCTTTGGAGATAGGTTCGGTTCCTGGCACCAATTCTATGTGGAAATCAATGTCCCTTTTGGGAGGCATTCCCAGAATCTCAATTGGATATACATCTACAAAATCTTGAAGTAAAGGGTGTTAGGAATGAATGCTGAATGTTTAGCACTCATTCTATAGCAGTTGTTGTTGTATTCATGACTATGATTGTCATTGATGTCAATGTAGTGATCTTCTAGAGACTAGTAGAGAAGTAGATAGTGTTTTGATTAGCGCACATGGGATATTGCAATTGGAGCTATGAAATGTTGAGGTTATATTAATTGATATGTTATATGTCTATGGTTAAGGGTGCAGATAGTAATTCATTTATTCATAGAAGTTATGAGCATTTTGGTGGAAGCAGTATTCAGGCAGTGTTCCTGAGTAGCGGGTTATGGAAATCAGATGATATCTCCTAATCAGGATGGAATCTGGTTTTGCATAGTTAAAGGGAAGCTTGAGACACATTGATAGTGATGTGGTTATCAGTGCAAACTTCAAGGTCACATGAGTGAAGATTTATTGTATTTGGAAGCCGACAGTTTTGTCTAATTCTAATGTAGCATGTGGAAACTTTTATTTTGTAATTATGTGTCGAATCATTTGTAATTATTTGAGTGTGGTATAAAGGAAGGAATGTTTTTCCTTGTTTTAATGTAGTTGTAATATTTTTGGCATGGTTGAATGTGAATGTATGCATGAAGTGAAGAAAAGAGCTAATGAAGTTGTGAAGGAAGACATGCGAAGTACAGAGATCTGAAATTGAGATCTGGTGTAGCAGTGTGTGTGGTTTGGCACAGTGAAGAGGTAACATATTTAATATTATTCTATTGAATAATCTTGAGGTCAATTGGATAGTGTGTTTAGTGATCTTGCCATTGAAGCTGTTTGGGCAGTGGGTCCTTCTATCTTCCATAACTCCTAACAGGGTTAGAATCTTTTAATAGGGATTCAAAATCTCCTAATAGGGATTCATATGTACTAAATGTATTTCATAGGACTCCTTGTTAGAGTTTTAGGTGACTCTACAACACCCCCAGGATCAAATGCAAGACCAAGATAACTTCCACAAGAGATTGGCAAGACAATTGCATTAAGATGCAAGAATGATATTATTGATCATGGACATGATTAAAATGTACATAATAGGCCTCCTTATATAGGAAAGGAGATAAGAGACAATGATAAGGAGCTGATAAGCTATCACCTATGCTAGGTGTAATCACATGTCCACCAAATGTGGATCATCCTCCATTATGCAATGAAGTATGTGCATTGGATTAGGATGATAATGTGATAAGAGCACAAAAGGTGGATCTCACACACAATGAGGTATGTGATGACAACTATCACACCAAAAGTGGAATTTCTCCTACACCTTGTGCTTAATAGATTTGCACACTCCTAGGTGTCTCAATCACAAACTACTATGCAATGCATTAACCTAAGTAAGATTAAGTAAAGTGTAATTAGGAATATTTAATTACACCAACACTCCTAACAAAGTCCATCCTTTCACAAGGAACATTTATATTAGTGTATCTTTTGTGGGGATCATTCCCACTGGGGTTTACTCTTTGATCAAGAGGTTCCCTAGTCAACATATCTTGTGTTATTGTGTCATTGTGTATGAATATCTTTCTATGGTTGGTAATTACATTACTTACATGGTTAAATGTTGTTGAAGTTGATAAAAGTTATAATTATCTAATAACTGATTCACCCCCCCCCCTCTCAGTTATCTTGGTGGACTTTACTTTCTAACAATTGGTATCAGAGTGAAAGGTCCTTGAAGGAAAAGTTTAATAGCTTAAGGAGATCCATGGTGAATTTCAGGAAAGAAAGCCCTAAGTTTGATGGAGTAAATTTTGATAGCTGGAAAGAAAAGATGAAGACACATCTACTGTGTTTAGGACTAGGTTATTGGTTGATTACAAAGAATGATAAGACTATCATTGAAGAGGACAATCTTGAGATAGGATCTAAAGACGAGTTAGATCTATTCATGTGTAACATACTTGGAAGAGAAACACTTTTGACAACACTTCTAGAGAATGAATATAGTCAGGTAAAATGTTTGACCAGATCTCATGAAATTTGGAAAGCTTTACACTCTAGTTTTGAAGGTGATGAACATGCAAAAAGGGCCAGACTACATAATTGGATTTGTGCATTTGAAGATATAAGAATGATGGAAGATGAATATGTTAGAAGCTATATTGGTAGAATGTCAAAAATTGTTGCAGTGATAAAATCTTGTGGAGGAACAAAGATAGAGAATGAAGTGATATGGAAAATTTTGAGGACATTGACTCCTATATTTAAGCAGACAATACAGATGATTGAACAAGTTATACCTTGTACTATGAACTTTTCAAGAGAGACTCTTCTTGGAAGATTGGAAGCAACAGAAATGAACCTGAGGTTAGTAGGAGACTTACCTAGAATGGAGACACCATTCAGTGCTCTTAGTGTTTGCCCTACTTTGTCAAGAAGTACCAGTGTTAGTGGAGATTATGCTAGCAATAGTTCTAGAAATGAAGAAGACAAGAAGATTGAAGAAGGTATTGCCTTGCTTGTGGAAAGAGAACCAGACGGTAAGAAAAAATTTAAATGTTGGACTTGTCAAGAATATGGTCATTTTGCATCTAAATATCCTAAGAGAGTTAAAAGGTACAAGAACAATTTCAAGCCTAGAAGATCTAAGGAATGTTATTATGCTAATGATGAAGATCTTGAAGCTAGTATAGAAAGAAATTTGAGTGAAAGTGATACTAAGAATAATGATGAAATAGGATTTGTAGCAATTAAAGAAGAGAATCATGAATCTAATATTAAGGAAGAAAAAGCCTTAGTTTCCCAACTTGAAAAGAAAGTTGATTGGATTATAGATAGTGGTTGTTCACATCATATGATTGGAGATATGAAGAAGTTCATAAAGTTTAACAATTATGATGGAGGAGTTGTGAGAGTTGGAAACAATGCACCTTGTTTGATTAAAGGTATAGGATCTATTACTCTTGATGGAAAGACTAATATTGATGATGTTTACTTTGTGGATGGTTTGAAACATAATCTTTTGAGTTTTGGATAGTTAGTCGATAAGAGATATCAAGTTTGGTTTACTGAGAAAATTTGTGTGATAAAGGATAACAATGGAAATCTGATTAGAATTGGATCTAGAACTAGAGGTAATGTATTTCAGTTGAATCCTACTGAGATGACATGTTTGATTACTAAGATTGATGATAGTTGGTTATGGCATAGAAGGTTTTGTCATATAAACTTTGCTAACATTGTGAAAGTGAGTACTACACTTGTAGTAAGGGATTTGCCTAAAATTATGAAGCCTACTAACATGATTTGCAAAGAATGTGTGATGGCTAAGTAGAAGATAAGTTCATTTCCTAGTAAGAAGTTCACATCGATAGAGAAGTTGGAGATTGTTCATACAGACTTGAGCGGTCCTACCAGGACTAGAGGATTCTATGGAGAAAGGTATTTTATGATTCTTGTTGATGATTTTACAAGAATGATGTGGATTGAATTTCTTAAAGAAAAGTTTGAAGCATTTGATAAGTTTAAGATCATTAAGAATAAAGTTGAGAATGAATCCGAAATGAAGATTAAATGTTTGAGATCTGATAGAGGTGGAGAATTTACTTCTAGAGATTTTAACACCTTTTGTGAAGTGAATGGTATTAAGAGACATTTTTTAGCCCCTAGAACACCTAAACAAAATGGTATTATAGAAAGAAGAAATAGATTAGTGACTAAAGCAGCAAGAGCTATGTTATTTGAGAATGATTTGGTGAAGATATTCTGGAGAGAAGTAGTGAATACAATAGTATATACAATGAATAGAGTACAAATCAGAGTAGACACAGACAAGACACCTTATGAATTATGGTTTGGACATGCACCCTCAGTTAAGTATTTTAGAATTTTTGGAAGCAAATGTTATATAAAGAGAGATGATGATATTGGAAAGTTTGATCCTAGAAGTGATGAAGGTATTTTTCTTGGATATTCTTTGAAGAGCAAAGCATATAGATGTTACAATAAGAGAACTAAAACTATTGTTGAGAGCGCAAATATTAAAGTTGATGAGAAGTTCAAAATTTAGGAAAGAATGCTTGATTATGAATCTGATGAAGAAACTCATCCTAAGCCTAACATTGAAACTACTGAATTATTCTATGAGACTGATAGTGAATTTTTGAATGAAAGTCATGCTGAAGAAACTAGAGAGGAATCTAGAGAAGAATCTACAGTTGAAGCAAGATCTGAGACTATGACACCGAACAAGTATTTATCAAGACATCATCCTATTGAAAAAGTTATTGGAAGTTTGGACAGAGGAGTTCTGACTCAGAATAAGGTACATTTATGTTTGATTTCTCAAATTGAACCTAAATCTACTAATGAAGCTTGTGAAGATGAACATTGGATTAATGCTATGAAAGAAGAACTAGATCAGATTGAAAAGAACAAGACATGGGAATTGGTCCCTAGACCTAAAGACAAGAATGTGATTGGAACTAAATGGGTATTCAGAAACAAGATGAATGAACAAGGAGAAGTAGTAAGAAACAAAGCAAGATTAGTATGTAAAGGATACTCACAGAAAGAAAGAATTGACTATGAAGAAACTTTTGCACCTATAGAAGGAATTGAAGCAGTAAGAATGTTTTTGGCCTATGCAGCTTTTAAGAAATTCAAAGTGTATCAGATGGATGTGAAGTACGCATTTCTAAATGATGAATTGGAAGAAGAAGTCTACATTGAGCAACCTGAAGGTTTTCCTTTGACTCAAGAAGGAGACATGGTATGTAAACTGAAGAAAGCACTATATGGACTTGTGTGATGAATGAAATCACCTTCATGAAATTATGATCAAGTAGCAATAATTTATGCTAAATACAAAAGAAATTTACTCTAAAATGCAACTAAAATCTATAACATCTCATGGATCTCTAGAAAGAAGTGGTAAGTGAGCTCTCAACTGCAAATCCTCACTAATGACACCTCTAAAATGAGAAGAATGCTGCTACAATGATTCTAAATTCTTAATCTAAGAGAGATTCATGCTTAATCTAGCTCCATTTTGATAACAATGCAATGATAAAATGCTAAAATGATAAACTCTAAATGCTCAAATGCTTCAATTGCTCTTAGAATGCTCAATTTGCCTATAGTAACAATGCTTTTGCAAATGACTTCCAAGATGGAAATGCTCTCCAAAATGCCTCATATTTATAGTAATTTCCCAAGGGTAGGGGGTAGAGTGAATTGATCATGGTTAGCTCATGGTTGAGTCAAAAAATTTGCTTTGTCCACAAATGAGGGGACAATTTACAATTTGTGAGTGATTTATGTCCCTTTTTTAAGTGATCCATGTGCACTTGTTTTCTCAATTTTAATTGGTTGATCACTTTGTTGAGGGAAAATAGAATTTATTAATTCAATTAAGTAATTAATTTTTAGCCATGGAAGGGTAATAGGTTCAATTTGATTTTTGATTAAAACAACTATACAATGAATTAATTAAAATCAATTATGTATTGTTTTTGCCCCTTTTAAGCTTCAATTTAATCATTTAACATCATTATTTAATAATTCCTTTGTTTTAATTGATTTTTGCTCAACTTTATTTAATTATGTCCATTTTAATGCCTTTTGATGATTTTGAGCCATTTTATTGATTTTTGCCATTAAAAGCCTTTGTCCAATTTTATGTGTCTACAAATGCCCCTCTTTGAATTGATGTACGAAGAACTTTGATTCAAAGATTCTTATTCATCTTGATTACTAATATGACTAATATGATTGATTGCTACCTCTGATGATGAAACACAATTTTTTGATGCCCCATTGATCCCGTGATGTTTGATTATGACCTCAATTCCAATACCCTTATGCCCCCTTAGAAATTAAAACATATTAATTTCTTGATTTGAAAAAGATTTATGATGATTGATTTCAAATATGTTTTCATTTCTGAAACCGTTGATGATATGCTGTACTAATTTGAATAAATGTCTCGGTTGAATGAGTTGATATAGCTCCATAGTCATTTTGACCTCTATAATTAGGTCAAAAACCCTTTAAAATAGGATAGTAAACCTTGTTTTACTATTCATTTGCACTTTCTACCTTGGTGATTTTGCTCTGATCCTCTGACTTATTTCGAGATGGTTGTCCTGATTCATGAGCACAAATTTGAGAGATGCTGGAGATATGTGAGGCTACCTGACTCTGGACCTCCGGTGAGTCATTCCAAACCTCATCTTGTCCTTATGATGCATTTTATGAGCATTTATTACATTTCCAAATTTCAAAATTGCCTTTGAAGAATTAAATGTCGCCTAGGATAAATTCAATGTTGCTTTGCTTTTTTTACTCTCACCTCTATGCCTTTTAGTCCCACTTCCACTAGGTTTCATTACCACTTAGGAAATTTCCACTCTCACCTAGGCATGAAAGAAATCACTCCTAGCACAGGGAAAATTTGTCAGTTTTCTAAAAAAGTGTCACTTCTGCGAACCCTAATAGTTTAACTGTTGCTTAGGCCAATATTGACTATCACCTTGCCTATTTCAGTGTCTCTTAATAGGTAAAATGTCACCTAACACCATAGAAATATCACCTAGAAAGATTTGGTAGTCGTCTGTGATGAAATGTCACTTGGTAAAAGAAAACTCTCACTTGATGAATTTTGAGAAAAATTCTAGGAAAAAACTGATTACCCTTGATGCCAAATTTGATAATGTGTGATGACTGATCAAAATGATAAGATGAATTTCATTGCTTTCCAACAAAACACTTAGGTTAGGATATCAAGATACAAATACCACAAAATATGATTGGTCAATCCACTTAGGATAGTTATTAATAGGACAAATCAATCAATGTGAAAATCGATATGACTTTGATATGACTTAGTTCGTTCTTAGGACACAAAGACATGAACAAATGATACTGGGTGTGATGACTTGATTGTTGATTGACTTGAAATGATTCCTCAATAAGACATACTAATATGCTTCCTTCTTGCTTTGCTGACAGGCACACTACCCTACCTTATACATCTGATCAGTAGCATCATGGGTTATTGACTTAGGTCAAACACTCATAGCTGTTGAGTTCTAAGTTATAGAGTGATGCAGTTTGAGCTTCCTACTTGATCTTCCATGGTTCTAGTTGAACCATGGATTACTTACTACAGAGGTAGAGCGATGGAGCTCTAACCACAATACCTTTCACCTACCATATGGAGAGATGACGATCACACCCAAGGATGTGTATTAGTTGCTGAGGATTCTATGCAGAGGTGAGTTGGTGTACTATGATTCCATGTACGATGCCACTGTCTATTGATGAGTGTTTAGAGACAACACCATAGGGGATGGAGATACTATTACTTGGCGATAGTTTGCATCATTTCTAAGATTACCAGCTATTCTAGGTGCTCTGATTGGTGGTGTGCTCCTTCCAGACCGATGGGGTCAAGGTTTCTCTATGGGATGGGGTAGGATACTAGAGGATTTACTTGGACATCCTTAGCGGTTTGATTGGGGAACCTATGTACTGGCATAGTTATACCATGATTTTCATGAGGTGGTGTATCGGGTGAGTGCTTCATTGTCTTTTGGTGCTATTGTGCTATAGTTGTGGATATGGGAGCATCTTCCCATTACTCACTCCATTTCAGATAGGAGTCATCCTTGTGGACATCCATATGCTTTTCTGTACATATGCATGGTTATACAACATCATTTGGGTCACTTGGATTACTGGAGATGATAGATTGATGATCTTGATCAGGTGACATGGTGTCCTTTCCTCAGTTGTGAGGGATGGAGAGAGGATGTGGATGAGCTACCTTTCATGTTTTCACCTCACTGGATGATTGGGCACACCACTACTTCTATTGAGCACTTTTGCTTCGACAGAGTTTTGAGACAATATGGTAGGATATAGGTGATGCCTCAGGTTAATGCATTATATGCTCAAGTATAGGTAGAGATATCTATGTGGGGTCCATGCATTGATTATTATTTTACCTTAGATTAGATTGTAGGGATGACTATGTGCAGATGGGAGATACTGTTAGGGATATTAGATGTGGGCATGTCTCATGAGTATGCCAATTGGTGGGGTTGGAGCAGGTTTCCATGATTTACCAATCCATCAGAGCCTATTCTTGGATGGAAAGATGGTGCCAGACCTATCAGAGAATGAGGAGGCAGATATCCTCTCACTACATTAGGTAGAGATCGAGCTGGAGATAGACAGGGTGGGGATATGGATAGGCAGGTTGATGTCATGCCTCCTAGAGTAGAGGTGAGATAGGATAGAGCTCATAGACATTAGAGGGCTCATAGACATGCTCAAGTGGATGCAGTGAGATAGGTACTAGGTGCATTGGATCCATTGATGTAGTTACAAAGGGTTGCACTGGCCCAGTAGGATGATGGTCAACAGGGTGATGGTGGTGCTCATCAAGATCAGGCATAGCCAAGTGATGGAGCTCCACAGCCACATGATCATGGGGTTCCACAGATGCCTCCCCAGCCACAAGATCAGTGACTGGGTGTACCAGATGATGGCATTGATAGATTAACCCAATGGATAGATACCATGGGGACATAGATGTCTACAATGGTGGGTCGATTAGATCAGGTTGCCTCGTTGTTGTAGTAGTTTGTATCTGCCATGGTCGGTCAAAGATAGGATGGAGCAAGCTCTTCTCAGGCTCCTCCTTCACCACTAGATAGTAGAGGTCTAGGGGATATAGGATCATGATCTATTGGTTTGAGAGATGCATCCATCAGCGATGTCCTCTATACTCTTTGGTTCATGAGATATGAGCAGATAGTTGATGTACTCCTTTTTACGAGATTGTATCTAGATACTTTGATGTACTTGATCTCTTTGATGATATATGATATACTCTTGGTTCTCTAAGATGAGTTGTTTATGAGATTATCTATTTATGCACCTATATGATGGTTTATGCATTTCTCTTTCATTACATGCTATGGATGCAGTTATCTTATGGTAGGATATAGATATGCAATGATGCATGAATTTTTATGAGATAGTTTCCTATTTTTCCCATGTATGGATACAAATGTTAATGCAATGCAGGTTCCTATGTTTTTGATTTTGTTTTTTCTTTTTGAATGTATGCAATACTAACCCTATTTATATGAATGTATGAAGTATGACTATTTTTCCTTCTTTTTCTCTGTAATGAATAATGATTAATGCTATGCATGAATGCAACAGATAATCCCACATGTGTTATTTGAAATCAATGAGTATATCAAATGGTAGATTCCATCCTTCCTTCTCTTGAACATTATGATGACCTCAGATTTAAAATTGATGTGTCCCCCTTCTCCCTTGGAAATTTTTTTACCATAAACAAATGAAACTTAATCTAACATGCAAAATGCCATTAATCTAATATGCAAAATGCCAATAATCTAACATGCAATTAACATAAAAATGCAACCTAGGTGTCACCAGCTTATAGAAAATAAATGCCTTGAGGATAAATTTTCATCATTGAGCATTTTTGGGACCAAAAAGCTAGTACAACCATCACTGACCACATCATGATGATATGAATACTGCTTTTATTATCGCTGTTGGTAACCTCATTTTGAACTAGGTACAACCCTCACTAGTTGGATGACCAAACTATGGGAGTCTGAACACCTGTGTCAATGGATTCAATGTTGCAAGTTGATTATTGTTATTAAGATATGAAAGATCTAAATAGCCAAGGGATCCTTTTGTGTAAACAAACAAAGGTTAATCCTCCCCCTTATGAGATAGTCCTCGATGGTTCTTAAATGACCATGTCATTAGAAAGACTCTCATAAGTTGATGGATTTTCCTCAAAATAGTAACTCAAAGGCAAGAAAATATCACATCTTCATCATGACCAATCTAGTTGAAACATCATCGATGAGCTAAAAGAAGTGATAAAAAAACAAGGTCCTAACCAATTGTATCAAAAGAAAGCCTTAAGTGTTTTGCAATGTTTCATGATTTAAAAAAAAAAGATATTTTCAAGCATTCTGATCATTAAAGTATTTGTCAATTTTTAATCCTAAATAAGTAAGTCAATGAAGGCTCAAGGATCAATTTGTAGGATCAAATACTTGGGTCGTGAACAATGATATCCATCAAAGGTTCACGAAAATCATACTCTCTCTGACAATTCTGATAAAATTTCTCTTTACCTTGACTGATTGTAGCACTTATTGAATCCATTTGGTACCATAATTCCAATCCTTTCCTGCCCCCAAGTGATAAATGCGATCATGAGACACCCTAGGGAACAAGGAAATGCATCAATGCAACTAGCAACTTTATTATGACTATGTACAAATGACAGATCCAATGAAGGTATACAAATGAGATGGTGGAAATGCAATATGTACAAATGCAACCTAGGAAAGACCAACTTAAGGGAACCAAAGGTGCTTGTTTACCAAGTTTTCACCTTTAGGATGAATCAAGCTTGTTCTTTTTTTTTTTTTTGGCAAGCTTTTTCTCTCTTTTTTTTCTACCAAGGTGCCTATTTGCTAGGTTTTCACCAAGGCACTTTCTTCTTTTTCAATATTTTTGTATTTCTCCTTTTTTCCTTTTTCTTTTTTTATCATCAAGGTGCCTATTTACTAGGTTTTCACCAAGAAAACATTTTTTGAATCGTATCTGAATGTTTTTCCTTTCTTCAAGCTCTATTTTCCACTATTTTTGATCTTTTGTGTTTTTCCACTATGTTTTTATTTTCAAGCTCTCTTTTGAACTATGTACAATAAATAGGATGCTCTTTTAGCTGATACTCTTTATACTCTTTATGTGTAGAACCTTTTGAGATGAATACTATTGATAGGTTCTTGAAGTTCTTCTCCTTCACAATCTACTAATTTATAAGTTCTCATGCCAAATGAAGAGATGATGATGAATGGGCCAAGCCAATTAGCTTCCCATTTGCCTTTCTTTTCTCTTTCAACCTGATTCTTTGGATTCTCTCACAATACTAAGTATCCTACCTAAAAGACTCTTGGCTTAATATGATTATTATAGTTCTTCGAGATCCTATTCTGATACACTTTCAGGTGCTCATAAGCTTGTGTTTGATGTTCTTCAAGTAACTCCAATTGTTGAAGCCTAGCTACTCTATAATCTTCATCTATGATAAATCCTTGTAATGACAATCATAGAGACAGGATTTCAACCTCTAATGGTAGAACTGCTTCGGCCCCATAGACTAGTAAGAATGGCGTGGCTCTGGTGGGTGTTCTTATGCTGGTTCTATAGGCCCATAATGCTGGATTGATTTGCATATGCCAATCCCTTCTTGATTTGTTAATAGATCTCCTCAATATTTTCAAGATGTTCTTATTTGTGGCTTTAGCTTGCCCATTCCCTTGAGGGTAATAGATTGATGAAGAGTGATGAGTGATATAAAATGTAGCACAAAGCTCATCAACATCCTTATTTTTAAACTATTTCCCATTATCTGTTATGATGGCATGTGGAATACCATATCGGCAAATGATATGATTCAAGATAAACAAGGAAATTTGTTTACCCATTTCTGTTATCAATGGAACCACTTCAACCCACTTTGTGAAATATTCCATTGCGGTTATGATATGCTTGTGTACATTTGAAGAAGGTGGATGTATGACACCAATTAGATCAAACCCCCATTGGTAGAAAGGCCATGGTGTAATAAATGGGTGTAACTCTTGTGCTCAGGCATGTATCATATTACCATGATATTGACATTTGCTGCATATCTTCACAAAATGACAAGCATCTTTTTCTAATGTCTTCCAAAAGTACTCTAAGCGAAGGATTTTCTTAACTAGATTTAGACCGCTTGAGTGTGACCCACAAATGCCTTCGTGGACCTCATGTAGAGCTAACTTAGACTCTTCTTCCTCTAAACACCTAAGTAACGTCCCATCAAGACCCTTATGATATAATGTTTCTGAAAGGATTAGGTAACGATCAGCTTGGCATATGAAATTACATTTTTGGGCATGAGTTTGGTCTAATGGTAGCACTTGGTCTTTGAGATAAATGTAGATAGGTCCATACCAAGCAGAGTCAGGTCCATGTAAAAGGGTAACAATTTGGGTGTTGAGAAGGTTGAATGCTGGTTTTACCAGCTCTTCCACCAAGAACTCATACTTCTCATTTTGATCAAGTTTTTGTAACAAGGTAGCCAAAGTAGCCATGGCATTTGGTACTCTATTTTTCTCTCTAGGAATCTGTTCAAAGGTGATTAATGAAAAGTGTTGGTGTTCAAAATGGACACTTATGCTCTTAGGCTACCAATATACCCTCAGATTGATTTTAGGATTGGTTAGTTCCAAAATGTATAAGGATCTTAGGGCAACTGGACCAACTATAGGGACAAGACTACCCTCTTTACTTTTGGCTCTACAAAACAAAGGTAAGTGCACCTAACCTAGTGAAAACTATACTTCACACACCAAAGACTGGGTCTAAACAACAGATTGAATAGTAAGAAAGTGCTAAATGCTAACCTCACATTCATTGACTCTCCATTACTATAGGGTATTACTACTATCAACCAAATACAATTAAAACTTGACAAGTGTTGATATCTAGAGATGGAAAGAAGTAAGCAAGGGCCAATCAAGCATTGAACTCAACTAAATATACTAATCTCTAATCAGTGCCATTATCCATTGGGAAAATCTCAAATACAAACATTGAAACATGAACCAACTATTGTCAAAGAATCATAGCCATAAACATAAGTATTTCAGCCCATCTACTACTTATAATATCCTTCTGTAGACAAATCAAAGTGAATCTATGTCCTATCCAAAGTATATTTCACTTGATCCTAGATCAAGAACTGAAGACTAGAACATATACAAAGGTAACCCTATGCAATAGATCAAAAAATCTAGAATTCACAAGATTGACACCAAGGAGAGACTTGGAAGCTTGAAATAATTGTATTAAGTATAATGAATCATGTACATGTTCAAAGTAGAGAAGAGAGAAAACCACTTCAATGACCTACAAAAGACTACAAGGAAATTCTATTAAATCTAATACAATATGATACTACCTGGTTCAACTCCCTAAAACTAATCAAGATCATAACCCTTTCAAAATAAAACACTTTACTTCTTATACCCCTAGTCACCTTGGAATCCTCAAAAAGGATGCATCAAGCTTCAGATGACTAGGGTTAGGGTTTCAACAACTTAACCAACCAAAACTACATCAGAAATTTATTGCAGGGGAAGAAACATAAGCAACCTAGACAAAATGAATCTCAGACATATCTGCAATCATCAAAATCCATGAGGACAGTACAAAACAACAAGGAATTGCCATGAAAACCAGTCAAATCAGCACCTAAAAACATATCTTGAGCACAAAACCATACTTCTCCTAGTATAAAAACATCATGCCACCTACTACAGGGACCCTCAGACCAGTCTGCCACAACCAACACCACCAAATCAATTGAAATTGGCCATTAAAACCATAAATTTTGGTACCTTCTATCGCTTGAAACCCTCTGCAAATTTGAATTTGAACTTCAATGATCACTTTATGGCTTTAGTAGCAAAGTGGTGGTCAACATTTAAAATCAGATCAACTTTAAGTCACAACCATCAGATCTCTCCCTTTTGTGGTCTTTTATGATCTTAACTCAACTACCACCCTGGGTTTACTTCCACCAAACATGTGACAATGCATTTCTAATTCATGAAAAGAAAACTTAACCCACCAATTGACTTCGTGACTTGGCGACCCAAAGAAAACATAACCTTAGTCCCACATTTAGCGAACTAGTGACCAAAGGTCACTACCAGTTCATGAAACACTTTATTTATCTGCCATAAAGTTTAGCGATTCCATGAACACTTGTTCGCTGAACCGCTAAAACATTTAGGGAACCACCACTATTTCACGTGAATGAGTGAAGCATTAATAAATTTTTTGGCCACTAAACACTTATCCCAATTGCCAAAAGATTGAGAAACTTTTAACAGGCCCGCATTAGGAAGATTGACATCCATCTAAAGTTTGCATAGGCCTCCAAGATTGTATCAGATTACATGTCCATCATTAGATCGAGAAACTTCTCCCTGCCCTAACAACCCTCTGACACAAAACAAAATCAATGGTTGTCACAAGATCTTAAGCCACTGACAAAACCTATAAGATCAAACGCCATCCATTGATTCACTAATAGGATTAGGACCCACTGACACATCCAGAAACTAGGTCCCACTGATAGCATCCCAACATGTTAATACTTGGGCCAATAAAAAATTGCCAATTGTGCATACATGTCAACGGACCCACCTGTAGGCTTTATGAGAATCAATAGCTATCACTATACCGCTACATTAAAAATTGAGCATGTTATATCAATGGTATAATGATAGCCACAAGATTAAAATGAACTTTAATCCACCTAAACACCAAGAAGATTGGTCCCACTAACATCACTCCACCTCATACTCCCATGGACCAATGAGATACTACCAAGTCAGCTTACCTGACAGTGGACCCGCTTGAAAAGGAAGACTACATCATCAGGAAAAATCAATGATCGGTGTAAGATCTCAAGCTTCTGACACATCCTATGAGAACTTACGCTGACTGTCTAATGGAAATACTATCAGAGAGGGGCCCAGGAAAATACTAAAGCCAAAACATAGGAAAAATTAAACGCTAAGACTTAGGCTTAGAGGAAAATATCAGACGCAGGGGACTATAGGGAAATATTAAAGGCCACCGGGGTAAAGACTTAGGAAAAATTTAAACGGGGCTGACCAAAAATATAAAGCACATGTGAAATAGGACACCTAAGTGACCCACAAAAAGTAACATCAAAATAGAAAAAGGCCAGGGTTTAGACAAAGAGGTTTTGTATGCAATGACTATATTTTCAAAAATTTGAACCAGGGCTAAAGGTAGGGACCTAAAAATAACTGCAGAGACCAAGGGACAAGGGCTAGAGCCATGAAATTTTTTGCACGTGCTAACAGTGGCTCATACTTTGGGACGTGTATCTCTTGTAGATACAATGAGCAAGCTAGAATCTCCTGGAAGAGCAGACCAACTCAAAACTTTGACACACAAAAAGCAAAAACAAATGACTGTACAAGGGAAAACCTAAACTACTGCTCATGGAAAAGATACTTCAGGAGAAGTAAAACTTTAGGAATTGTCCATGAATAGGAAATTCCAAAGTACCACCAGTTAAATCTTTCAGAACATAAGAATCTATCTCCCATTTTCTTTCAATAAGATAAGGGCCCAACTAAATTGGATCAAACTTTCCATGCTTCCCCTTATCTTCCAACCTTGCATTCCACATTAAGATGAGGTCATCAATTTCAAAACTTCTTTGGGTGGCCCTCCTATCAAACAAATTCTTACATTGTCTCTACAATGCCTCATTTCTTTCATGTGCATCCCTCCTTACCTCTTCCAATTGGATTAGTTCATCCATTCTTACTCTCATTTCATCATTCAAGTCTTCATCATATGCTTGGATAAATGTGTACATCTGCAATAGATTATTTTGAGGTAATCTAGCACCCTATTCCATATACCAAATCAAATGGAGCACAAAATATGGCCTTCTTTATAGTTACCTTGTCAGCCCACAGTGCCCACCATAACTTTGAGTCCCAGGCTTTCTTATTCTTGTCCAACACTCTCTTGAGAATCTTAATCAGACTTTTATTACTAGCCTTAGCTTGGCCATTTCCTTGTGGATGATATGGAAAAGAAAATGAAATGTGTATCCCATACTGCTAACAAAAATCACTAAATTCCTATGATCTAAAACACATTGCATTGTCAACCACAATTACCTCTAGGCAACCAAACCTGGTAAGGATGTTTTGCATCATAAAATTTGTCACCACTCTACTAGTAGCCCTTCTAGTGGGGATAGCTTCAACCCACTTAGTAAAATAGTCTGTTTCCACTAGTATGTAAGAATGTCCACCACTAGACTTATTTGGAATTTCCCCAATGAAGTCAATACCCCACTTCTAGAATGGATCCTGAACTGCAATAGGTCTGAGTGGTAAATTCCCATTAAACTTCAACTTTCTACCAAATCTCTGACATGCATCACATTTTCTTACAAATTGATGAGTATCCTTAAAAACTATAGGCCACCAAAATCTAGACCTAAGGATCTTGTGGGCTGTGGTCTTTTCCATATAATGTCCTCCACATATACCTTGGTGCATTTCCTTTAACAGAGCCTCATACCTCTCATGGTCTATGCATTTTAGCAATACTCCTTCATTTCTTCTCCACCACAACTAACCATGTATAATGGCATACCTTTTAGATTATAACTTGATAGTTCTCCTATTTTCATCCATCTCAGGGGGAAGGACCAATTTTTGCAAGTAGCCAATAACATCTTTGTACCAATCACAATAATCCATATCACAAATGTATGGCCTTTGTTCTTCTTCTAACACATTCACATGATTTGCAACTAAATTTCTTTGTGCCATTAACTTTGCAAGACCTAAGCCTCTTACCAATTTTGTAATTTGGATATCAATATTAAATACTTGGATCCTATTGATCCATCTACATCTTTTTCCTGAAACTTCTTGTTGCACCAATATATCCTTAACTATAGCACTAGGAACATAAGAAACCACATTAGCTCCTACAACATAACATCTAAAATCCTTGATTGCTTTGACTAAGGCATAAGCCTATTTCTTAGTAATATCATATTTCAATTCTTTTGCTTGTAAGGATTTACTAAAAAATAATATGGGTTGTTCATTTCCATCTTAATTCTTTTGTAATAAAACTGCTGCAACTGTATGATAAGAAGCAAAAGAAAATATCTGCATGGGCTTACCATAATCAAGTGTCCTTAAAACTGGAGCATCCTTGATGGCCCTTTTGATACTTCTGAAAGATTCATTTGCTTCTTCATTCCACTCAATCTTTGCCTCCTTTTTCAACATCCTAGAGATAGGGATACTGATTTCTGTGAAATTTGTAACAAATCTCCTTAGGAAATTTACCTGCCCAAAGAAAGACTGTATTCCTTTAACATTTCTAGGTGGTGAAAGTTTATCTATAGCCATAACCCTTTCAGGGTCAATTCTCACTCCATCCTTGGACACGATATGTCCTAAGAGCTTGCCTTCCAAAACACCAAAAGAACACTTCTTTGGATTCAAAGAGATCCCATACTCTAAGGCCCTAATAAAATTTTTCTCAAGATGTTCACAATGTTGACTTTCCTTATTTGAATATGCTGTGAGATCATCCTAATACACCACTAGAAATTTGTTTATAAAATTTGCAAAGGCTACATCCATAGCTCTCTGAAAAGTAGCTCCTGCATTTGTCAGACCAAAAGGCATTCTAACATAAACATAAGTTCCCCAAGGGGTAGTGAATGCAGTCTTAAATTGTTTTGATTC
Source organism: Chamaecyparis obtusa (assembly GCA_027943335.1). Classification (NCBI taxonomy): domain Eukaryota; kingdom Viridiplantae; phylum Streptophyta; class Pinopsida; order Cupressales; family Cupressaceae; genus Chamaecyparis; species Chamaecyparis obtusa. The sequence continues at coordinate 592,162 of BSBK01009765.1, forward strand.
CTTGACCATGACCTGATTATATCCAGAGAAACCATCCATCATGGACATTAACTCTGATCTAGTAACCCTCTGTAGCATATTCTCCGTATTAGGCAGACCATAATTGTCCTTCAAAGAATTGACATTTAAATTCCTAAAATCAACACATAACCTAATGTCACCATTCTTCTTCCCGACTGGAACCAAGTTTGACACCCAAGTAGAATGTTTAACAGGCTTGATAATGTCAACATCCATCATCTTTTTGAGTTCATCTTGCATTTTTGGTGCCAAAGTAGGGTTCACAAGCCTTAACTTTTGCCTAAAAGGTTTGGTACCTTCCTTCAATGGTATTTAATGCTAAAATAGATCCTCTCTATAGGCTTTCAAATCATCATAAGACCATACAAAGACATGTCTGAATCTTTTGAGAAGATCAATCAGATTATTCCTAGTTCTTTGGGACAAACATTTACCTGTGTAAACATTTTTGGGTATTTGATTTGTTCCTAAAAATTTATTTCCTCCAAATCATTTATCTTATCAACAAATTTAGGAAAACAAGTCCTTTCTTTATCATCAAATGCCCTTTCAAGAGCAACCAGTCCCCCTGGGATCCTATTTGATTTTAATTGCAAAACTTCCTTCCCAAGAACATTCTCTTTTCCATTTTTGATGTCAACAAAAGTGCTAAAATCCATCTCCTGACCATCAAAATGAGATTCACATTGCAAAAACCTTAGTATATCCTGATCATCAGAAAATACCTGCCAATTCTCAACATTGTCTGGGATAGAAGGCTAAGACTTGCACTCAATCCTGGATATCCCTACAAAGGTAATATCCTCTAGCCTTAATGCTATTTTTGCTAGTAAGTCAACCATCCTGTTTTGGCTTCTATCCACCCAATCAATACCAAAGGCACTGAAACCTTCAATTTCATCCCAAACAACATTTCTATATTATTTCAGCCTTTAATTCTTTGATGCATACTTTGATCTAATCTGAGAAACTATTAACTTAGAGTCACCCATCACCCTAAGATGTTTGATCCCATGTTTTGATGCTTGTCTCAAACCAATCAGTAGGGCCTCATATTCAACAACATTATTTGTGCAAGGGAATAAGAGAGTGAAAGAAAACTTAAAAGTCTTACCACTTGGGGATATCAATAGCACTCCTGCTCCAGCACCTTCCTTTGAACTTGCTCCATCAAAATACAAGGTCCATAATACATTACCTTCTACCATGTTACTCTTATCATGAGCCAGAAAGATAGGCTTGACCCTTTCTTGCATCTCTCTCTCCTAAACATGGAAAGAACCAATGTCAGTGTCTAGAAAACAATTCATATTGTCCTCTTCATCCTGCTTAATCATATGTGGAGTTCTAGCTTCCCTTGAGACTTTCACTTTTTCTCCTTCAATGCTAAAAGTGGGAAAGGACAAGTCACATTGAATACTTCTTCCCATGGAGGCACTCCACTTTCTAGATAACAACATTCCATATTGAGGGGGAATGTCGACTACAAGAACACTCATAGTTAATTATTTGTCAGGAAATGCTACTAATTTATAAGGCAAAGCCTTAATGGTACCAATAACTGGCACTTCTCTTGAGTCCATAGCTTGGCATCTCCCATGAGGTGTATCAACCTTTAGTCCCAGTGACTTCATGATCTCTGTAGGCATGACAGTGTTTGATGCTCCAAAATCAATGATGCAATTCTTCAATAATTTTCCATTTATCATAAGGGACAAGAAAAAAGGATCAACTGTCCCAGATGCAGTATTTACAATGTTTGCATTCAAAAATATTTGAAAAATCTCAGAAACAATTTCTTCATTTTTACTGTCAGGTGTGTCATCTAAAGTAGCCACATTCTTGTCACCTCTATTCATTTCTTGGACCTTTATAGAACAGGCACCATTTACCCAATCCAAGGCCTTGACCTTGTGCTCTTCTATTCTCATCATTTCTAACAATGGAACCTTGACAGTTATTTGTGAAAGCAATTTAGTCATATCAATGGGAACATAAGAATGGTTGCCCATATCTTCCTTAATCTCAGAGATATCTTTATCCCCTTTTTGGACAATCAAGTCAAAGTTACTCTTTTTTACAAATTCATTTTCCTTTTGAGGTATGGGGATAACTACTTCTGATGTCTTTACTTTACCCTTAGGTATTGTAGTAGGCCCACTCTTCTTTCTTATTTTAACTTGACTGACAACACCGGCACCCTTTTCCTTTTCCTCGTGTTGTTGTGTGTTCCTTTTAGAATTCTTGATAAACATTCTACCTAGTTTACCACTTGTGCCTCCAACTATCCCGCTTCTCAAATTGTAATTACTCCTAGCTTGAGTGACCATGTCTGCAGTGATTTGTGCAATTTCCTCATCAAAGGGTCTCCTTAAGGAAACATATTCCTCATACTTCACTACACCACATCCAAAATCATCAAATTCTTCCTCCTCATCATCAGTAGAGTCAACCTCATCCCATGCATGTGAAGAAGTCATTCCACAACCACTCCTATCATATTGCTCATCTTGTTCTTGGTTATCAGGTAAATTCAAAGCAATAACACAATGCTCTGGACTATGAGGAGATTGACAAACAATACACCATGGGATATGATCATTCATGTTAACTGAATTTATTTGCAAAGGATCAGGAATCCTATCATCAGGCCTATCTCTTTTAACTAGAAAAATGGGCTTGCCATCCTTCCATTGAGTATTGTATGGGTAATTCTACATTCTTGGTTGCCTGCTAAAATTACTTGAAGCTGGCCTGTCATTTGTTGCAACCTTATTATTTCTTTTTTCATTAGGCTTTAGACTCTCTAAAGCACTTAGAATTTGCTTTAGACTATCCTCCTCCTTAGGCTTAAATTAGCAGACCTTTCCATTTCTTTCTTGTTTTACAGTTGAGGCCTATAATCATCTCTTCTCCCTAATTTTCTATATATTCTTCTATTACTTTCTATGTTGATAGCCAACTTGTATGCCTCCCCAATATTTCTAGGGTTCTTATCCCTTAAGAGGTAACCCATCTTTTCATTAAAAGCATTTAAGTATGTCACAAGACACACCCTCTCATCTAATCTGATAACTTGCAATAGCCTATGCATAGCCTTTTGGAATCTTATATTAAATTCAAGGACCTCTTCATTCTGATTTTTTTTTATGTTATTGAATTCATTCAAAATAAAACCCTCATTTGTTTTATCTCCATAATGATCTTTGAAACAATTCTTAAATTCATTCCAAGATCCTATACAAGCATGGGGCAATCCTCTAAACCAATCCCTAGCATCCTCGGTTAGAGATTGTACAAATAACTTCATTACAACATCATCAGGCTCAACATTATAGTCATCTATTACATCCATAAAATTTTTTAGATGTTCTTCACATGTAATGACATTGTTTCCAGTAAATTTAGGGAGTTTCTTTCTAATTTCATTAGGAATAACATTAGGATAACTAGGAATACCAAAAAAAATAAGTTGTTTGTACCTTTCATGAATAGGAGCTCCATGTGGTGGATCCATTCCTTGAGATGTACATGTCCTTGTGTTTGAACCATCAGGAATTTTAGTAGCACCTAGAATTCCATTTGTTTGAGTTGCAAGGTTACCATGATTTCCACCTTGCCCCAAGAAAGAAGTAGCAACATTTGAAGGTCCTGAGGTATGCTTGAGAAAATAAATCTTCTTCCTCATTTCTATAGTAGTAGCCTCCAACTCTACCTTCTCTAGTTCTTTAGCCCACATTTCTTTCTCTTTTCTAGCCCTCTCAAGGTTTGCATCTAATCTCAACCCTTGATCTAATGGGTTTTCCACATGAATCTATTCACTAATCTGCACTCCAACAGTTTTTTGTTTTCCCTTATCTCTAGGCCTAGTTATCTCATGTGTTTTATACACAATAGGCTATTCCTCTACTCTTTCAGGCTCTAGGAAAAAATTAATTGCCTCCAAATCTAACAACTCCCTCTTTAGCTAATCAGCCCTTATCATTGCTTATCTTACTCTATCCTCTTTGTCCTTTTCTCTTTGTTTCCTGATAGCAACTTGTTCTTCGACTCTTCTTTCCAATTCATAGACCTCCTCAAAGATCTCTTCTGATTTAGGGAGAGTAGTCTCAAACTCATCATCTCCCACTTGAAATTCATCCTCATACTTGTTTAATCCCAAATCAACAGCCTCTTCATATTCTAAAATATTTTCTTCTTGACTAGGCTTGGTTTGAGTTTCTTGTCTTGTATCCTTTTTATTTCTCCAAGTATGAGAAATATTTCCTTTCTTCTTTCTTCCCCCTGTCTGACTAGGCCTGGAAGTGCTTGGAATACCTTCTTCCATTATTTTTTTAGGATGTTCATTCTTCTGGGACCTAGTACCTCTATAACTCATTTGATAAAAATCTACTAACTAGCACTGTTGTAGAGATGTTTGAGTCACCACCCAAGTATGTTGGGAATCTTACAATACCACTTAACAAATATCCAAATGAGACTATAAGACAAGGGACAAGAATAACTATATTTTTCAATGATGACCTGCTGGTTACTATAGACTTGTGTAACACTTCCCCAATAGAGTCACCATCTTGTTGGTGTTCAAAATGGACGCTTATGCTCTTAGGCTACCACTATACCCTCAGATTGATTTTATGATTGGTTAGTTCCAAAATGTATAAGGATCTTAGGGCAACTCGACCAACTATAGGGACAAGACTACCCTCTTCACTTCTGGCTCTACAAAACCAAAGTGGGTGCACCTAACCCAATGAAAACTATACTTCACACACCAAAGACTGGGTTTAAACAACAAATTGAATAGTAAGAAAGTGCTAAATGATAACCTCACATTCATTGACTCTCTATTACTATAGGGTATTACTACTATCAACCAAATACAATTAAAACTTGAAAAGTGTTGATATCTAGAGATGGAAAGAAGTAAGCAAGGGCCAATCAGGCATTGAACTCAACTAAATATACTAATCTCTGATCAGTGCCATTATCCATTGGGAAAATCTCAAATATAGACATTGAAACATGAACCAACTATTGTCAAAGACTCATAGCCATAAACATAAGTATTTCATCCCATCTACTACTTATAATATCCTTCTATAGACAAATCAAAGTGAATCTATGTCCTATCCAAAGTATATTTCACTTGATCCTAGATCAAGAACTGAAGACTAGAACATATACAAAGGTAACCCTATGCAATTGATCAGAAAATCTAGAATTCACAAGATTGACACCAAGGAGAGACTTGGAAGCTTGAAATAATTGTATTAAGTCTAATGAATCATGTACATGTTCAAAGTAGAGAAGAGAGAAAACCACTTCAATAACCTACAAAAGACTACAAGGAAATTCTATTAAATCTAATATAATATGATACCGCCTACTACAACTCCCTAGAACTAATCAAGATCAGAACCCTTTCAAAATAAAACACTTTACTTCTTATACCCCTAGTCACCTTGGAATCCTCAAAAATGATGCATCAAGCTTCGGATGACTAGGGTTAGGATTTCAACAACTCAACCAACCAAAACTACATCAGAAATTTATTGCAGGGGAAGAAACATAAGCAACCCGGAGAAAATGAATCTCAGAAGGATCTACAATCATCAAAATCCATGAGGACAGTACAAAACAACAAGGAATTACCATGAAAACTAGTCAAAATGGCCACTTGCAAACATATCTCGAGCACAAAACCATACTTCTCCTAGTACAAAAACATCATGCCACCTACCACAGGGACCCTCAGACTAGTTTACAACAACTAGCACCACCAAATCAATCAAAATCAGCCATTAAAACCATAAATTTTGGTACCTTCTGTCGCTTGAACCCTCTGTAAATTTGAATTTGAACTTCAACAGTCACTTTATGGCTTTAGCAGCAAATCAGTGATCAACATTTAAAATTAGATCAACTTTAAGTCGCAACTGTTAGATCTCTCCCTTTCGCGGTCTTTTGTGATCTTAATTCAACTGCCATCCTAGGTTTACCTCTAGCGAACATGCGACAATGCATTTCTAATACATGAAAATAAAAATTAACCCACCAATTAACTCCATGACTTGGTGACCCAAAGAAAAAATAACCTTGGACCCACATTTAGTGAACTAGCGACCAAAGGTCACCACCAGTTCACGAAACACTTTATCTATTTGCCAGAAAGTTTAGTGATTCCATGAACGCTTGTTCACTGAACTGCTAAAACATTTAGGGAACCACCTCTATTTCATGCCAATGAGTGAAGCATTCATAAATTTTTCAGCCACTAAACACTAATCCCAGCCACCAAAAGACTGAGAAACTTTGACTGGGCCCGCATCAGGAAAATCGACGACTGTTTGAAGTTTGCATAGGCCTCCAAGATTCTATCAAATTACATGCCCATCGTTAGATCAAGAATCTTCTCCCTACCCTGACAAACCTCTGACACAAAACAAAATCAACGGTCATTGCAAGATCTTAAGCCACTGACAAAACCTATAAGATCACACGCTGTTCATTGATTCACTGACAGGATCAGGACCCACTGACACATTCAGAAACCAAGTCCCACTAACAACATGTCAACGTGTTAATTCTTGGGCTAATAAAAAATTTCCAACTATGCATACATGTCAACGGACCCACCTATAGGCTTTATGAGAATCAATGGCTGTCGCTATACTGCTGCATTAAAAATTGAGCATGTTATATCAACGGTATAATGATAGCCACAAGATTAAAATGAACTTTAATCTACCTGAATGCCAAGAAGACCGGTCCCACTGACACCACTCCACCTCATACTCCTATGGACCAATGAGATACTGCCAAGTCATCTTACCTGGTAGTGGATCCGCTTGAAAAGAAAGACTATGTCATTAGGAAAAATCAATGATCAGTGTAAGATCTCAAGCTTCTGACACATCCTATGAGAATTTACGCTAATTGTCAGATGGAAATACTATCAAAGAGGGGCCCAGGAAAATACTAAAGCCAAAACATAGGAAAAATTAAATGTTGAGACTTAGGCTTTAACGAAAATATCAGGCGCAGGGGACTATAGGAAAATATTAAAGGCCGCCGGGGTAAAGACTTAGGAAAAATTTAAATGGGGCCGACCAAAAATATAAAGCACATGCAAAATAGGACCCTTAAGTGACCCATGAAAAGTAACATCAAAATAGAAAAAGGTCAGGGTTTAGACAAAGGGTTTTTGTATGCGACGGCTATATTTTCAAAAATTTGAACCAGGGCTAAAGGTAGGGACCTAAAAATAACTGTAGAGACTAGGCGACAAGGGCTAGAGCCATGAAATGTTTTGCATGTGCTAACACAAATTATTTCTTCCATCTATCAATCATAGTCTTATAAGGCATCAATTTTTCATCTTTGGTGTGATATTCATTGTTGACTTGATTGATGATGAGTTGGGAATCTCCATAAATTTGTATTTCCTTGATATTCCATTCTAAAGCCATTTTGATGCCTATGACTAGTGCCTCATACTCTGCTATATTATTAGTGCATGGAAATAAGAGCTTGGAGGACTTGGGAATAGTGTAGCCTTGTGGCGTAGCCAATAGTATGCCAACCCTGGAACCTCCTTGAGTATAAGAGCCATCAAAATATAACTTCCATATTTTTGCTTCTATGTTAACAATGGCAGAATCCAGAAATTCCACTTGAATAGTTTGTGTGGAAATCATGGGGTTTTTTGCTAAGTGATCTGCTATTATTTTCCCTTTGATTTCTTTTCTATCAACATACTCAATGTTGAATTCACTTAATATCATAACCCACTTGGTAATCCCACTTGTTAGAGCAATTTTGCTTAATAAGTACTTAAGAGGGTCAATCTTGGCAATCAACTTGACCTTGTGCATCAACATGTAATGTGTTAGCTTTTGAGAGGAAAACACCACTGCTAAGCAAGCTCTCTCCATAAATGTGTAATTATGCTCATATTTAATCAAAGTTCTACTCAAATAGTAAATAGCTCTTTCTTTTCCTTGCTCATCTTCTTGTGCTAGAAGTACTCCTAATGATCTTTCTGTAGTAGATATGTAGAGAAGCAATGCATTGCCTTTGATTCATGGCATGAGAATAGGTGGATTTATCAAATAAGTCTTCAACAATGTGAAAGCTTGATCACATTCTACATCCCATATGAATATAGTGTCCTTGTGTAATAATCTGGTAAAAGAGTGACATTTTTCAGCTAATTGACAAATGAACCTTCTTATGGATTGAATTTTTCCTTGTAAGGATCTCATTTGGCTGATGTTCTTAGGTATCTCCATGTCCATTATGGCTTGTACTTTTTCTATGTCCACTTCAATTCCTTTTGCTAAAACTATATAGCCTAATAGCTTGCTGGATTGGACACCAAAGGCACACTTCTTTGGGTTTAATCTAACTTTGAATTGTTCCAACCTAATGAATATTTTTCTTAGAATTTGTAAATGTTCTTCTCTTGTGTGGGACTTTGCTAGGATGTCGTCCACATAATCTTCTAAGAAAGTGTGCATCATGTCGTGAAAAATAGTTGTCATGGCCCTTTGATATGTGGCTCCGACATTTTTAAGACCGAAGGGCATGACATTCCAACAAAAAGTACCCCAAGGGAAAGTAAAGGCCATATTTTCTTGGTCTTCGGGACCAATCTTTATCTGATTGTAGCCACTAAACCCATCCATTAATGAGTACATTGCATGACCTGCTATCAAATCCACTATGGTATCTATGCTTGGCAATGGGAAATCATCCTTGGGACATGCAAGATTTAAGTCTCTAAAATCCATACACACACGGATAGATTTATCATGCTTGGTGATCAACACAATGTTAGAGATCCAATCGGCATATGCTATTATTCTTATGAATCCAACCTTTAGCAATTTTTCCAATTCTGCCTTCACTAAGAGAGCCACATGTGGGTGCATTTTCCTTAGCTTTTTCTTCACAAGTTTAACTCCATGTCTAACATTCAAATGATATATTATGAAATCAAGATCCAATTCGAGCATGTCAGCATATGACCATGCAAAGTTTACTTGTTGGTCTTGGAAGAATTTGATGAAGTCTTTTCTTTCTAGAGGTGTAAGTGATGCTTCCAAGTGTATAAACTTTGGATCTAATTCTGTCCCAATGTTGACCTTTTTTGTTGGTTCTATAAGAATAGGTGACCTTTCTTCCTCATGTTCTGGCAAAGTATCCAATCTCTCTTCCTTTGGTGCCATAGTTGGGTTTTCACCAATAGGACTTTTCATTTTATTTTTTTATTTTTTTCATTTTTTTCTTTTGACTAAGAGATTGGACCCCTGCTACTGTCATTATGTTCGTATTGAATTCATTGGTGAAAGGGGGTTCAACCACATTAAGGTAGTGATTCATTGCTTGGTCATTGGGAAAGTAAAGTAGGTCATTTGGTTCGGTTTGGTCCCAATCAATGAGGTCCGGATTTATCAAAAGTAAGGGTTCATTGGGTAAAATGTCATCAATAGGTGTTATGGACATGACTTCATTTGAGGGTTCGTACATTGTATCATTTAGACCTATGACGTGCGCTTCCTCAAGATGATCCATGGAATAAGGGTCAAAGTCCCCTTCACTCGAGTCCTCATCAACCTTTATGGGAAACAACATGGGAAAAGCCACAAGTGGGTTAAAACTAATGTTTGAATCTCCCTCCTCTGAAGGCATCCAAAATGTTTCTATCCATGCTCCATTGGTAGGTACTTGGTCTATATTAGGCCTTTGAATATGAGGTTCTTCACTAATTTGAGCTTCTTGCCTTGGGATTTTTGCATAAGTATGTATAGCAATCACTTCCTTATCATGACATGATTCATCTAATAAGGTATCCCATTCATAATGCTGAGAATCATCACTATCTCCTTCAGATTCTAAGGCATTTATTTGAGGGTAAAAATCATGTATTGGGCTTGAATTTTCTCCTTTGAATTGAAAACCTACTCCAGATTTTTCATGATTTGCCCTCCAAATAGGTTCAATATGTTCTAATAATCCTATTTCTTTGGCCTAAGGGTCCTCTTCCCTTGTATCCCATCTTTTGCATTATATCGAAGCCTTTCCCATAATGCTCGGTTTGTATCTTTACATGCTGAATTATTTCCATGGGAGTGTTGGAGGTATCTTCCTCATCATGGTAAAGCCATTGAAGGACTTCATCTTCTTCCTTATCCCATGTTGCTTTGCTATCTTCCCTTACAAAATAGGAATTATACTTATGTGGAAGAGGTTCTTTTGATGGTTTACCATGTGATTTTTGGAGATGTGGGCATGTCAAATAGAGAAACAAAATATTCCCCTATTCCTTTTGAACTAATCTTGCATTGTTTTTCAAAGTTATTCATCATTTCACTCATGTGTTGGTAACGATCTTCCTTGGATTTTTCCTTTTCTTCTTTGGTAGGTTTATAAATCACCATCTCTGATTTTGGTGCTAGATATAAACTTTCCATTGCATTTGGACCCTCGTAGCTCACTTTTTCCTTTCCCTTAGTTGATGTTGCTGAGCTAGCTTGAGGAGGGTGTTGGATAACATCCAATGTTAGTTCTTTCATTTTAACATCTTCAATTGTGGTTCTTTGAATAATTCCCTCTCGGTTATGTGGAATGTATAACTCATGAAGAGGTTTGAGTGGATTGCAATATTGGAATGGGTTAGAGTCTCCTCCAACTGTGATTTCTTCACCCATGTACGAAAATTTTATGCATTGGTGGTATGTAAATGGGACTACTTGCATCTTGTGGATCCATGGTCTCCCTAACAAAATATTATAAGTTAATTTCATGTCCAGCACTTGGCAATTGGTATCCTTCTTTACCGGTCCCACTTGGATGGGAAATACAATCATGCCTTTAGAAGCTCTTTTAGCTTCATCATAAGCTTTAATGGTGATTTTCTTTGTAGGGTCAATGCAAGACTAAGATAGACCTAAGGATTTGACAAGACTTAATGTGCAAATGTTAAGACTAGCCCCTCCATCAATGAGGGCTCTTTTGACTCTATGCCTTTCGATTAAGACCTCTATATGCAATGGTAGATTTTGAGGATTGGTTATAGACATGTCATCTTGATCAGAAAATGAAAGACAATGAGGTGCTACAAGATGACTTACCATATTTTGAAACTTTTCTGCCTCTAAGTTAGTAGGAACATGTGTCTCTACTAGAGCTTTTTCCAAAATCTCCTTATGGTTTGGTGACAACTTCAATAACTCTAAGATAGAGATTTGTGCTAGAGTTCATTGTAATTGATCAACCAAACTATAAGGCCTTGTTGCTGTAAAAGGTTGTTTGACCACAATGTTGGATTGTGGGATGTTAGTGCTTTGAGGAGCTATCACTTGTAGGGTCATTCTAGAATTTTTCCCTCTTGTAATGACATTTGATGCTTCCTTTTGAGGTTGGTCATTGACTATTATAGCATTAACAATACGATCATAAGGTGGCACAAAGTTGAGATTATTGGTGCTTTGCTTCTTGCTATTTGATGACTCCCCCTTATCATGTTTGTAAAAAGGTTGTTTGAATGCTATATGATCTTCATTGTTTGGAGGTTTGTCAATGGTGATCGTGCCATTATCAATTAAATCTTGCATTACATTCTTTAGTTGCAGACATTCATTTGTTGTGTGTCCTTGAATTCTGTGATACTCACAATGGCTATCGGCACTCCACCAACTAGGCTTATTATTTGGCTCGTAAGGCTGAATTTTGGGTAAAGTAATGACATTATTAGCCATGAGAGTCTTTAATGCCTTTTCAAGGGGTTCACCCAAGGGTGTGAAGTTCTTTGGAGGAGTTGACCTCAAATATTTATCAAATTTAGTACTCCTTGAATTATCTCCTTGATTTCCATTGTTGGTGTGGTTGTTGTTGGATGGTGCATTGGAACTCTAATTAGTATTATTCACTTGATTAGGTGTCCTTGTAAGAGAAAAGGGGACCACCTTCAAGTTGCTAGATTCAACTACTCTATCATTCAAAATTCCCTTATTGTTGTTCTTATAACGACTGTTACTATTGAACCAATTATTCTTCTGATTATTGCCATTGTTGCCACTATTGGAGTTGTTCTTATTATCTTTGTACAGTTTGAGTTCTCCACTTTTGACCAGCACTTCCTTCATGGTTACTCCATTTTCAATTAGATCTTGGAAGGTCTTTGGACATTGCATTCATAAGTGGTAGTTTAACTCATTACACAAACTATTTATGAAGATATCCATCTTCTCTTTTTTAGGCACACTTCTAGGATATCTTGCAAAAACTATCCTCCACCTTTGTAGAAAAGTGAGGAATGCCTCTCTATCTTTTTGTTTTGTGTTGCATAACATTATCATCATGACTTCATGTTTAATGTTATATGAGTAATGGGCCATGAATTTTGAAGCTAACTCTTCGAAGGTCTTAATGCTAGAGGGTAACTTAGAAAACCACTCCATAGCCATGCCTCCTAAGCCTCATGGGAATGATCTCATTAAATATGTTGTATCATGCATGAACTCTAAGCTCAATGCAAAAAACTCTCATAAGTGATCTTGGGGATCCATCATTCCTTCATATTTGTCTTACTTAGGAAACACAACATTGATTGGAAATGGCACCATAACCAAGCTTTTATCAAACGGGAGTGGACACAATGCTTCTATAGAGAAAGGCTTGGGAGCTCCACTTTGCTTGATGTTGTCCAATTGCATTTGAAACATCTTGAATTGCTTGTTCATGATGTCTAAGGTACTCTCCTCAACTTCCAGTGCTTTAAGTTGGTTGACATCATAGTCACGGGGAAGGTTGAGACCTTTTTGTACTAAGTCCATGAAATGTTTTTCTCTATCTCTATCCATTGCCTTTTCCATGAGCTTTCTTAAATAAGGACATTGGATAGCCTCACTAACTTTTTCATCCGTGGCATCTGTTAGTCCATTTTCCACTCAATGCAAAATCCTATGAAAATGGCCCATTTCCTTGCAAGTTTTCTTGAAATGTCCTGCCCTATGTTCTTCATTATGTCACCTTGCTCTAGTCCAAATCGTACGTGCTGAATCACAAAATCTAGAAAGTTATTAAAGTTTTAAGGTCTACAGGAAATAGTTTCAAAATTTTCCATAGCGTCAAAAACACACAGTGTTTTTAAAAATCCATGATGTTTTCAGTCTGTGTGAAAACCTTTGTTGTTTTTGACCTTATGCCTTCCAGCTTTTTTGCGCTTATCTTTTGGTGTCAGAAACCTTGTGTGTTTTCGATCTTTTCCGTCGAAAACCCTGTGTGTTTTCAACCTCATAGTTTCCTGTTTGCTGGCGTTCCCTAACTACTAAAGTGCAATGGATGGTGGGCCCAAGTCTTCAAAGGTTTCAAAATGATTGGTTGTCACATGATCACATGTCAAATTTCTCTGACATGCGACCATGTGACCAGTTCCTTCCTTGCGCATGGGGCCCATTGGCGGAGGGGTGTGGTCCTGTTGGCAGTCATGTGGTGGCCTGTGGTTGGCTATTACATGATTGCATAGCCCAATTTTTGGCTATGTAATCATGTGACTATTTGACACGTGTCTGCGGTGGTGAGGTGGTAGTTCATCTGTGGGACCCGGTTCTTCATGCTTCTAGCATAGTTAAAGCTCGGATAGGATCAGTGGTCAGCATAAGTTCACATGGAAAAGTTGTGTGATGTTTATCCTCCATGCTTTTGTGACAACTGTCTGATCCTCCAAAAGGTAAGGCTTCTTTGGTGGTGGTCCCGCTGGTGGTTATGTGGTGGCCTGTGGTTGGCTATCACATGATCGCATGTCAGAGTTTTCTGACATGCGATCATGTGACTGGTTGACACATGTTCTTGAGCCCATGGTAGGTGGTGATGTGCTAAGTTTTGATTGGTTTCCATTGTACCTGGTGGTAGGGTGTTTGTGGTGGGACCCATGTTTGCAGTGCCTGAGCATGTTTGACATTCAGCAGTGAATGCTGATGGTTAGTCGCATGTTCGCATAGCCTTTTTCAAGGCTATGCAATCATGCGACTGACATTTTGTGTTAACCCTCAGCAGTGGTGGTTGCGGCAGGGTAAAGGGGTGCAGCTTGTCGCATGTTCACATAGCCTTTTCGGGCTATGAGATCATGTTACAACGATCTATGATTGACTGTTCCATGGTTAAGAGACCATGGTCACATGATCACAAGGGTTAGTTTGGTGCCTTGCGATCATGCGACCAAGCATAAGATGAAACCTATTTTCCTATGGTAGTTAAGTTGGTGACAGTGCGATTGCATGAATAAGGGCAAATAGTTAAGGAACATAAAGCCCGTGAAATGCATGGTGACCATTTGATTTCAAATTTGATCTGCAGAGGGTTTTCCAGCGACATGAAGTACCATAATTGATGGCTTTTTTGGTAGTTTTTTATTGGTTTGGTGGCACTTGTTGTTGTAGTGTGGTCCAAGGGCTCTGTGGTCGATTGCAGAGGTTTTTTTGTACCTGATGGAGTGTGGTTTTGTGCTCGAGGTGTGTTTGCAGGTGGTTAATTAGACTGATTTTCATGGCAATTCCTAGTTTTCTATCTTGGCTCATAGATTTTCATAATTGCAGATCTGTTTGAGATTTTCTCTCTCTAGATTGCTTGGTTTCCTACCCCTACATTAATTTTTTATGTGTTCCAGTTGGTTAGGTGGGTGAAACTTTGACCCCAATCATCTATAGCTTGTTGCAACCTATTTTGGGTTTCCAAGATGACTGGTGGTATATATTGCAAGTTTTTGATAGAATAGGGGTTCTAAATTTTGTCAGTTCCAGTGGTTCCAATTTCTGGTTCCATGAGTGGTTTCTTCATGTAAACATTTTCATCTTGGTTGTATCAGCATTAGGGAAAACCCTCATGTATCTTTTGCATATTGTCTATGGTATTTTCTGAATCAATTTGTAATATAGGGATTTGAATCCACATACTTAATACAGTTTCTCATTCTTGGATCTCTCGTTTAGTTGTTCTTAATGAATTTTGAGTTTTCTGGCTCATTGCATTTGGTTGCTTATGTATATGTTTCATCTCTCAGCCTTGATTTAGAATCAGGTTAAAAGTCTCTGAGTGAAGCAGAGATTCATTTGGTTCAATTAGTAAGGATGCTTGTAAGTAGTGTAAGAGATGTTTAACTATGTTTATGGCTTGGATTCTCAGATGAATCTAGTAGTTTTCCTTGTGTTCCATGTTCACTTCAGGTATGATGCCCAATGAATAAGGCACTGATCTTAAGCTAGTATCCCTGTGCTGATGCAAAGTGTTGCATGGTTGTCTGCATCCTAAAAGAAACCCAATTATATTTAATGTCTCCAATCCTGCAATCCCTCATAGTCTTGAGGTCACAAGGCCATTTTATACCCAATAGCAATTGAGATTTAATGAATGTCTGGTTAGCATTTAGTAGTTTCTTTCTATCATCTACTTTGTTTAATCTAGTCCAAAGTCCTAAAATGTCATAAGTTATTGGATTAGGTACACCCACCATGGTTTTGTAGAGCTAGAAGTGAAGAGGGTAGTCTTGTCCCTATAGTTGGTCCAGTTGCCTTGCAGAGCTTTCACACTTGGATTTAACCAGTCCTAACATCAGTCTCAAGGCATATTGGCAGCCCTAAGTGGCATAAGAGTTTTCAAACACCAACAACATCTTCTACCATTGGTTCGGTGTTAGTTTGAGTGTGTGTTTGGTCAACGCCTTGAGCATTTTGATCTACTCCTCCATTGTTGGTATTGCCTTGGTTATTAATATTGCTCTGGTTATTTGTGACAATGCCTCCACTATTGGCATTACCTTGGTTGGTGAGATCAATACCACTATAATCCTTACCACCCAAACTACCATAATACATCATGTAGTCTTCTTTTTCTTGTTTGGGTGACTTTTGTGGTACTCTAGGAGTAGTTTCATCTTCGGGATAAGGGAGCTCTTGTCTCAAATAGGTCCCATCGGCTTGCAAGGTTTGCTTGATATAATATGATCTGGTGAATGCAAGCATGAACCTTGGATACAAGTCAAGACTACTTGGGATCTAATCTTTTGTAAAATTTTGATAGATATGTGAAACAGGATTTTCGACCAGACTGTAAGTTGAATCAGTGAAAACTCGAAAAAGGGTATTCAAATTGATATTAAAAAATTTATAATTCTTCCTAGAAGTACTCTCTGTTTTCCCTTTTTGCTTTCTGGGCGTGACTAAACCAAGCATAAGCATGTCTGAAACCTACGTAGGCATATACTAGTTTTTTGATAGGTGGCACTCTGTAAATGTATACGCGGCACTTTGCTTGTTGTTAAGCGGGTTTCCAAAATTTACAGACATGTTTGAATCTCTGTTAGGTGGAACTTTACTGTATCCATGCATGTTTAAAAAAATCAAAGGCGTGACTGAATCACCGATAGGCATGTTTAAAATGTGTGCAAGCGACACTTCTCTAACCAGGGTATAAAATTTTGAATTTAAAAATAAAATAAAATTTTGATCAAGTATTTTTGGAAAATTCTTGTTTTGAAAATTAGGAACAAATGCAACACACACATAAAAGTCTCTAAACAACAATCTAATGTATATATTCTCAAATTTTTTTCACAGGCACAACACAAGAATAGATTCCAAATAGCCTACCTAGCATCAAATTGGCTTGTAAACATGGCTCTACAAGGTGGCTTTTCTAATTTACTTGGGCTTTAATCATATTCCATTCAAATGAATTAAAATCTCTCATCCCCAAAGTATATTAAGGGGCTTCCCACATGCACCAAGGCATGATTTTGTGCAGTCCGTAAGGACTACTAGAGGAATTTCGAGAAGATTAAAATCCCTTTGTCATGCACCCCATTAAGGATGCATGCATTTCATTTTATAGTGGGTCAAATTCTCATAGCAAAAGCAAGTGTATCCCACTTTGGGCTGTCCCTCTCACTAGCCTTGTTAAGGCAAATTCGGGAGGCAAGCCCACTAAATCTCTAGCATGTTCATTTTGCAAGTAAGGAAAATTGGAATTTAAGTAAAGTTTTTGGGAATTTGTTTCACCAAGAAGATGAAGAGCATATCCCTAACTTTCTTTTTTATTCCCAAACACTTCAAACACTTAGTTCTTTTTCAACCTCTTGACAAGGAGGTTCTTAGAATTGAAATGTGTGGTTCAATTTCCTTTCTATTTAAGCTAAATTTAAATGACAATGCCACAAGTTAAGGGAATGCAAGCTTGTTTAATTGAAATACCTCTCCTTGTAGCTAGCAAAGGCTAGGGGCATTTTTGAGTTATTGATTTTCATTTTTCACTCACCTTGGCAATTTTCTCCAGCTCCCTTCTCCAACAAGTTAGTCCAACACAACCAATTCACAATGAGGGGAAACTAAACTTGCATGTAATCAATCAAAAGATTTAAATGAAAGAAAATTTAAGCTCAAGGTTCATAAATCCAATTTAGAGACACAAATTTTTGCTTGTAAGCTTCAATCACAACTAAATACTTCTCATATACCTTGACATCCTCATCTAATGTGGATTCAAGGACAGCCTTTGTATGCACTTGATTCTCCTTTATTTTCTTTGCCAAGGCTTTTCCCTCCTTATTGAACCTACTCTCTAGCTTTCTCACTCTTGGATGTCTGCTCATTTACAGATTAACAACAAACAAAGATAGTCAGATTTTCAAATTTATCCAATTAAAGACCAGAACAGAAAATAAATAGCAGGTGACATCATCCAGCTAATAGGCATGAACAAATCACTTGAAGGTGTGACTTTAGTGATTAGCCGTGACAGTTCTCAGTAACATAAGTGACATCAATAATTCACAAAGGTGGTAACTGTTTCTAATCTAAGCATGAGAAAACTTTAAATGCATGGAAAATAGACAGAGAAAAGTGACATTTAAAGTATTCAAAGTGATAAAGGAATTATATCAAGCGCAACTTTAAACTTCAAATGCAATGCAAAGTCATATTCAAAGTGACATAAAACTTAGCTAAAGCATAAATTTAGACTTTAAATGCAAAGCAAAGGAACTTTTGAAGTGACAGAAAATAATAGGTAAGTGATACTTCAAGCTGTGTAAGCGTGATTGAGAGTAGTAAAGGTTGTATGCTTTACTGTTGCAGGCATGAGTTTCCAGCTAGCAGGCGTGAGAATAGTGTCCTAAGCGACAACAAAATGCTTCAATGCATGAGTCAATTTCCTATAGGTGTGACTTTAGCAAATTCCTACAGAAAACACACGGAAACAACACAAAAATGCATGCAAAGATGATTTAAATCACAAATTTGTTAGAATTTGAGGCTCAAGCCCCACGGTGGGCACCATTTGTGTGATGAATGAAATCACCTTCATGAAATTAAGATCAATTAGCAACAATTTAAGCTAAATACAAATGAAATTTACTTTAAAATGCAACTACAATCTATAACATCTCATGGATCTCTAGAAAGAAGTGGTAAGTGAGCTCTCAGCTGCAAATCCTCACTAGTGACACCTCTAAAATGAGAAGAATGCTGCTACAATGCTTCTAACTACTTAATCTAAGAGAGATTCATGCTAATCTAGCTCCATTTTGATAACAATGCAATGATAAAATGCTAAAATGATAAACTCTAAATGCTCAAATGCTTCAAATGCTCTTAGAATGCTCAATTTGCCTATAGTAACAATGCTTTTGCAAATGACTTCCAGGATGGAAATGCTCTCCAAAATGCCTCATATTTATAGTAATTTCCCAAGGGTAGGGGGTAGAGTGAATTGATCATGGTTAGCTCATGGTTGAGTCCAAAACTTTGCTTTGTCCACAAATGAGGGGACAATTTACAATTTGTGAGTGATTTATGTCCCTTTTTTAAGTGATCCATGTGCACTTGTTTTCTCAATTTTCATTGGTTGATCACTTTGTTGAGGGAAAATAGAATTTATTAATTCAATTAAGTAATTAATTTTTAGCCATGGAAGGGTAATAGGTTCAATTTGATTTTTGATTAAAACAACTATACAATCAATTAATTAAAATCAATTATATATTGTTTTTGCCCCTTTTAAGCTTCAATTTAATCATTTAACATCATTATTTAATAATTCCTTTGTTTTAATTGATTTTTGCTCAACTTTATTTAATTATGTCCATTTTAATGCCTTTTGATGATTTTGAGCCATTTTATTGATTTTTGCCATTAAAAGCCTTTGTCCAATTTTACGTGTCTACAGGACTAAAGCAAGCACCTAGAACTTGGTATGCAAGATTGGATAAGGATTTGTTAAAGTTGGAATTTACTAAAGGAACAGCTGATAGCAATCTATACACAAAAGAAATTAAAAATGGATTGTTGATTATAGTTATTTTTGTTGATGAGATTATTTTTGGAGGAGAAGATGAAGCTAGTGACAAATTTGCTAATGAAATGAAGATAGAATTTGAAATAAGTATGATTGGTGAGATGAAATACTTTTTGGGATTACAGATAACATAGAACAATGATGGTATCTTTGTAAGTCAGACAAAGTACTTGAATGATTTGCTGAAAAGATTTGGAATGGAGAACTGTAAACCAATTGGAGCACCTATGGTTATAGGACGTAAACTATCTAGCACAGATGAGACACCAGCAATTAAACAGAAGAAATATAGATCTATGGTTGGAGGATTGTAGTACTTGACACATACTAGACCTGATATAGCACATTCAGTTGGAATTGTAGCAAGATTTCAAGTTAAACCTAGAGAATCACATTATTCAGTAGTAAAGAGGATACTAAGATATATAAGAGGCACAATGGACTATGGATTGTGTTATGAAAAATTTGATGATTTTACCCTATGTGCATATAAAGATGCTGATTGGGGAGGTAGTGTTGATGATAAGAAAAGCACCAGTGGTGGAGCCTTGTTTCTTGGAGGAAGATTAGTTACTTGGTTGAGCAAAAAGCATAATTTTATCTCATAAAGCACAACAGAAGTAGAGTATGTAGCAATAGCAAACAATTGTAACCAGATAATTTGGATGAAGCAAATGTTGAAGGACATTGGAATTAAGTTTGTTGAGCCTATTGTCATACATTGTGACAACACCAGTACAGTTAGTATGTCTAAAAATCTTGTATTACATTCTAAGACAAAGCATATAGAGATCAAGTATCATGTTGTAAGAGAGAAAGTTGCTAAGAAAGAAGTCAGATTGGAGTACATAAGCACAAAGGAGTAGATAGCAGACATATTTACCAAGCCTTTGCCTAAGGATACATTTGAGTATCTGAGAGGTATGCTTGGGGTTATGCCCCAACCTACTTTTAAGTAGTGATGTAGTTCATTGCATCCATCCAGTGGTATATGAGCCCTATTTTTCTTATGGATTGGATGTTGGTACTTCCTCTATGGGGGAGTATGTGTATCTGAGCTAAGTCATGAGGACTCTTGTGAATGTATTTTTTGAATAGTGTCTTTTGACATTGGAGTTGTTGTTGTTGACATAATGATGAAATTTCTATCATTGATGTCAATGGGGGAGACGTATTCATGAAAAACCATTTGAACCATCTATTGGAGAGAATTGAATAAGAAAACAAAGCAAGATTTTATTGATGAAGAAGATTTGAAATTGTTTTTAGAGCAACAGTGTTGCAGTATTGGATTTTTAGAACATTGGATGTTTTTCATATATGATGCCATCAATGCCAATGAGGGAGATTGTTAGGAATGAATGCTGAATGTTTGGAAATCATTCTGTAGTATTTATTATTGCATTCATGACTATGATTATCATTGATGTCAACACAGTGATCTTCTGGAGAATAGTAGAGAAGCAGACAGTGTTTTGATTAGCGCATGTGGGATATTGCAGTTGGAGCTATGTGATGTTGAGGTTATATTCATTGATATGTTATATGTCTATGGTTAAGAGTGTAGATAGTAATTTATTTATTCATGGAAGTTATGAGCATTTTGGTGCAAGCAGTATTCAGGTAGTGTTCTTGAGTAGCGGGTTGTGGAAATCGGATGATATCTCCTAATCAGGATGGAATTTGGTTTTGTGCAGTTAAATGGAAGCTTGAGACACATTGATAGTGACATGGTTGATAGCACAAACTTTGAGATCACACGAGTGAAGATTTATTGTATTTGGAAGCTGACAGTTTTGCGCAATTCTTATGTAGCATGTGGAAACTTTTATTTTGTAATTGTGTGCCGACTCATTTGTAATTATTTGAGTGTGGTATAAAGGAAGAAATTTTTTTCCTTTTTTTAATGTAGTTGTAAGATTTGTGGTATGGTTGAATACAAATGTATGCATGAAGTGAAGAAAAGAGCTAATGAAGTTGTGAAGGAAGACATGTGAAGTACAGACATCTAAAATTGAGATCTGGTGTAGCAGTGTGTGTGGTTTGGCACAGTGAGGAGGTAACATATTTAATATTATTCTGTTGAATAATCTTGAGGTTAGTTGGACAATGTGTTCAGTGATCTTTCCATTGAAGCTATTTGGGCAGTGGGTCCTTCTGTCCTCCATAACTCCTAACAGGGTTAGAATCTTTTAACAGGGATTCAAAATCTCCTAACAGAGATTCATATGTACTAAATATATTTCATAAGACTCCTAACAGAGTCCATCCTTTCACAAGGAACATTTATATTAGTCCATCTTTTGTGGGCATCATTCCCACCGGGGTTTACTCATTGATCAAGAGGTTCCCTAGTCAACATATCTTGTGTTATTGTGTCATTGTGTATGAATATCTTTCTATGGTTGGTAATTACATTGCTTACATGGTTAAATGCTATTGAAGTTGATAAAAGTTATAATTATCTGATAACTGATTCACACCCCCCCTCTCAGTTATCTTGGTGGACTTTACTTTCTAACAAAGGGTGCTCAAGTATAATTTTGTAATACCCTTTCGTTCGTGACATTTAGTTAGCAACAAGGATGTTAAAGAATTAAGCTATATCGATAAGATATTAACAAATGGTATAAATGATTAATATCTACTTACTATTGGATTCTAGATAAAGTATAAAAATTAACTTTATTAAAAATTTATATATATAAGTCTAATGTTTCATAGTGAAAATTTATTGTGGAATATCATGTTACTAATATTGTAACTTATTTCTAATATAATAATAATAATGTTCATTGTTGAAAAATCTTTACGTAACTATTAGTTGTGTGGTTTAATCAAATTTTCTATTAGAGGAGATTAATGATGGACTTCTGATTCAATTTATCGTTTAATAATTTATTACTCAAAGGTCTAATAAAAATAAAGTACTATTCTACTATTGAATAAAAATTTTAATCATGGATGGTTAATTTATTTTGTTTAATGGTGAATAGTGTTTAATGAAAATATTCGATTATATATATATATATATATATATATATATATATATATATATATATATATATATATATATATATATATATATATATATATATATCGGATTTAATTTAATATGGCATTTATGGATTATATAATTTATATTTTCATATATAAGTTAATACTTAAAATATATCATTTATTTATAAATATGTTAAGTTTTGTGTTTTTTTAATAAATTTTTTATTTGATAATAATTTGCTTGATCTCATATTTAATTCTTTATATGTAAAATATGTATATCTAATGTATATAAATATATCATTTATTGAAAGGATATAGATTAGTGTCAGACATTAACATAGAATAAAATTTTAGATTAGAAGTTAAGATGGGAGTAATATATATTATAGATAATAAAAGTTGTGAGTTTAAAACATTAATTATTAGGCTAAATTTGGAGTTGAATTCTGTTTCATATATGGATAGCATTGCTTCCTTCCCTATTACATGCGAGCTGGCCACGTACACCTTACATCTGTTCAGGCCTGTATGGTTACTACATCCATTATTTTGCCTTTTGCATATCATTTTTTAAAAAAACTTTTAAGGACACTTTCTTTTTTAGCTTTTAGATGATTAGAAATATAGACAAACATGTCATATCAATGAAGGCATTTTTATATTAGTGCATTGTTTTCCTTATGCACAATATACACTTAAAGCCTGGGGTCTTTATCAAGGATCTAGTCTGAGGTTTCCACTTTCTATTATTACTATAATAATGCGCACATACAATGTTTAATTTCGGTGAGGAAGTTTTATAATTAAGGTTGATGTGGATGAGAGGCTTTCTAGTAGAAAAACCTGCAGCTACCAATATGGAGGAAAAGGATAGTAGTGCAGAATGTAGGATTTCTTGGGAGAAAAGTGAATCCTATTGCAGAGAGATGATAAGATTTTGGAGTACATTACAGAATTCTGCTAGCTATCGTAGGGGGAGCAGGTGGAGTACATGGTAGAATTTTTTTTATGACAATTAGTGGGACTAGGTGGAGTAGACAGCACATGGACATGGGCATCCTTTATTGTTTGCATCAGTTACTGAGAACTGGGGGTATTGATTGAGTTAAGGCTAGACCGTTCAAGCCACTTCCAGGACATGAAAGCTAAGATAATTGGTGTAAGATTGCAGTTCTAAGGAGGATGTCTTCTTTGGGGGACTGCGAATGGGATTCTCCTCTCTCTTTACCCTAGTCAGAGAACCCTTCGAAGAGTTCACGAGCTAGCTTCAATAGCAAGGCATTGAGTTCTTGCAGTGTTTGTGTCAGATTCTACTCTTTTCTTTTCATTTCAGTCGTGCTTCTAAGATCTAAAATTGTAAGCCGAAGAGTTTGAGGGGATGAGTACATCGATTAGAGCAATAGATACTGGTGAGTCATGGACAGGCAGTCGGTGACAGGCAAGCACCGGATTGTTCGAAAGAAGCAGCAGTGTTTTCTCACAGTCAATTGAACGCGAAGAGGACAGAGGAAGCACTAAAATGGGTAGCCATTGAGAAGCTCCCCACTTATAATCACCTCAGAACTTCCATTCTTAAGCCTGGAAATCAATAAAATAAGAGGGCTTTCTGAGATAGATGTTAGGAACATAAAGCTTGAAACTCGGCAGTAGTTGCTTGACAGGCTTGTCAACGTTGCAGAAGAGGACAACGAGCAGCTTCTACAAAGGCTTCGTCAAAGAATTGATAGTGTTGGGATCAAGCTACCCGAGGTTGAAGTGCGTTACGAACAATTGAATGTGGAAGCTGATGTTCATGTTGGGGGCAGAGCGTTGCCCACACTCTTTAACTATACAGCCAATATGATTGAGGCAGGTGTTATAAGATGAAGGGACTGAGGGATGAGGCCCTCCAAGCATTCTGAGCTACCACCGGAATTGATCTTGAGTCTCACAAGATCAATCAAGCTCTGTCTCATTGTCCTAATGTAAAAAAGAAGATAAATAGTGAACAGTTAGTCAAACAATCATGTATGCTTCTAAAAAAATGGAAGATCTTGATAAGTATGATGGATTCGTTGTGACCGGTAGTAAAAGTGACGCCATGGCAATGCTGTTTGGATTCTTGAACCCTGTCAACTGTTGAGATGTCTTTACCAAATGCGTGTCAAAGAGATGAGGATATGCTTGGGTCACCAGGTAAGTAACATTACTTACCTCTAAAAGGTTGCATTTTGCATTCATGAACATTAGTAATAGGGATTACACTCTCAAGAAAATGATAGGTTTAAGAGTTATAATATTTTTTACAGTTTTATCATGATCAAGAGTAATTTTTTTAAAGGACATTTGGTTTAATGATCGAGGTTACATTAATAGAGAATTAAAAAAATAAAATTATATAGTAAGTAGTTCTTGAATGAGGACTATATTCCTTTAAGATTTTGAATTTTGACGGTGGTTAAATATGTAATTTCACTGAGTTTGTCTTTATTAATTTTAAATTACTTCAAAACTTATTATTTTTATGAGTAGAATATTAGGGTAATTTTTAGAAGTTAGCTTTATAAAGTTAAATATAGTCTTTTTTTAAACGTAAAATTTGATTAACATTATGATCAATTTTAGAGGTTAATTTTATTTTGCAATTAATAAATTATTTTAATTGTTTAGTTTAAACAGATAAATTAAAGACTTAATTTTCTATTGTTAATGATAATTAAAGTTTAGCAAAATGACGTTTTTGGTTATAAGTGATTGAAATAAATTTTGTGTTAAAATATTTTGGAATTTTGAACAATTTTTCACTTATGTGACATTTCTATTAAATATATTTAGTTATAAAATTGTTAATTAGTTTCTAGATAGCTTTCATTGGTTTATGTGAATAATAGTTAGTTAACTTCTTATATGTAGTATGTATTGAAAATTTATGAGT
Organism: Chamaecyparis obtusa; assembly: GCA_027943335.1. Lineage (NCBI taxonomy): Eukaryota > Viridiplantae > Streptophyta > Pinopsida > Cupressales > Cupressaceae > Chamaecyparis > Chamaecyparis obtusa. The sequence goes on from BSBK01009765.1 coordinate 617,453, forward strand.
AGTTAGTGAGTTAATTTCTTTTAGTGATTTTAGACGTGGATATTTTAGAATTTCATTAGTTCATACATTCGTGAGACCCTTTTGGTAGTCAATTTCATCTTGTCAATTTTAATACCAAGTTGTTTTAACAAATGTAGATACTTGGATTAGACAACTTGTATGAATTTTAGTAAAACTGATACTTTTAAAATTATGGATATAGGTTATTGATTTGAGAGAATTGGTTTGTGTGTTTATATCTGAACATGAAATTATGCAACTTTAATTAGGTTACTAAGTTGGATTCGTATAAAGTTATTTGGAATTAGCTTTGTGTTAACCTTAAGACTTTATGTGTTAAATTAAAGTAATGACCTTGAGATAAGATGCAGGACACCATTGTTAGTGTCCCTGTGATATTTATAGTTATTCTAAATTGTCAGTTATGTACTTTTTTATAGGAGTTAGAATTTCAAATATATAAAAAGCTAAAATTGAAGTATAATGGTAATAAGGTATGTGTGGCGATGTGACAAATACAGCTTTTTAAGACAGATGCATGTTGGGAAGTAACTATTATATGCTTAGTTTGTAATGTTGTAAAATTGTATAGAAATTTATTAATTTACTTGATTATTTGAAGATAAATGTGTTGTGAGTAAAGAAATGATTTATGTCAAGCTATTTGTTCTAGGGGGTTGGGATTTATGAATGTGGATGAATGGAAGTGTTTGATGTATGATTTTACATTTCTCCTTTGGCTCCCCATGGTTGGTCATGGAGGAAGCTTTGCTCTTGTTTCTTTGTGGTGTTTTAGCTCCCATGGTTGGTCCTGGTGAGAGCAAGCACCTTTGTGTTTTCTTTTGTCATTGGATTTGGGTTGTATGCTCTTGGCTCACTCACCCGTGGGAGGGAAAAGAAACCAAGAGGGGGTGTGGGGAATGGAAGCAACTCCATGTGTAGAGTCTCCTCCATGTGTGGGGAAGGATGAAACTTGGGTTGAGTGGTTTTCCCCCAAGTAACCTTGCATTTAGCCCATGAGGCATTGGGGGTATAAGGAGGGAAGATTGGCCATGTGCACCTTGTTATGATATTGGGGGCATAAGGCGTGATATATTGGTCCATGTGCGGCCTTGTTATGATATTTTGCTTATTTGGGTCCATGTGTGGCCTTGTTTTGATATTGAGTTTATTTGGGTCCATGTGTGGCCTTGTTTTCATGAAATGGTTATCTCCATGGGTTGTCCATCCACACCCCACAAAAAGGAGTTCTTGGAATTTTTTAGTTTCACCCTTGAGGGAATTTGGGTTGCAATTTATGTTATCTTGCGAGTGTTTTGTGTTTGAGTGTGTGTATCCCATGTTAGGGTCATTTGATGAACCCTCGAGCCATGTTGTAAATCTTGGATCTCATGATGTCACCCTTGGGTATTATGGTAGATACTTGTGACTTTTTAAGTGTGTTTCTTGCTTTTTTGAACGTGTAAATTTGTGGGTTGAGATCCAAGTACTGAACTACAAAGATTCTATGCATGAAGTAGGCAAGGCCATCTGGAGATGAGCCCCCGAGTCTCTAGGTCAGGCCCTTAGGTCTTCTCCTACCTTTCTATATATGTAAACTTTCTTAGTTAAAATTAATGAAAAGGATTGTTTTATGATCGAGTATATTGGTTAGTAAATTTGATGTTGATGACTAAGAAATGCCACATGTATTGTACCTCATAATTGATGTAGTGCAGTAGTAATGGTACATTCACAAAGGTAACTTAAAATCTAAAATTTATCCATTAAACATGTATTAATGAAGCATTTATGTTTCTCTAAGATGTTGTATGATCTAGTTAATTATAAATCTTGTTTTTTTTTTAAAAAATTGTTGTGATCTTTCATGCAAAAGTTTGGGCATGACAAATTTCTCTATCTTCCTTGTCAGCCAAGTCATCAACTGAGATTGCAAAAAGTTGGCATCCCTTTCTCATGCATTTCTTAAGTTGCATAGCTGATATCATCCGAAGTGATATAGGTCGTTGGATTCCCACAATAGTGTTGGGATTCCCCAAATCATCCAAATAATGAATGAGCTTCTTTCTACAATCCATCTTGGCTTCATGATCTACTAACCAATCCATTCCTAGGACAAGTCCATACGATCCAAGAGGAATAACTTGAAGATCAACATTGGTAGAGAAAGGTCCTAATCCCAAGTTGCAACCTTGAACACACAAATCTGTGGTTTTCATGATATGTGGAGTTTCTATCCATTGATTCAATTATTTTCTCAAACAAATTTGGGAGACTATTCCCTTGGTTGTGATTTTTAAAGAAATTTTGGGATTCAAATTCGGGGACCTCTCTTGCAATGCAAGTGCCATCTTCTTGTAATGCAAGTGCCATCTTCTTGTAAAGATATTTTGAGTCTATGAGAACATGTAGAAACCGGCATTCAACAAGGTTTGATTTGAAATTGTTTTCCCCAATTTGGTAATTGTTTATTTTTATGAAGAGATTTAAAAATATAAGTGAATGATGTTAAAGTGGATTCAACCTCATTCAAATGTAAAAGAGGGGAATATGAGATCTATTCTCAAAACCTAAATTCCCAAATAAGAGATCCAATTTGATTAACCAAAAGGCTAATGCAGAATTGAATCAATTAATGGAGAATATGGAAGAGAGAAAAATAATCAAATATTTCCCTATAATTGAATTGTGCTCAGAATATAGAATAATTGAAATACAAATACTAACCTTGAATTAGGGTAGATCTGGAAAATGTCAAATTCTGATGTCTATGTGCACTTTCGAAAGATTTTGCACCTTGTTCTAGACTGGAAATGCCAAGACAGAGAAAACCCAAAAATCTTTCTCCAAGATGAGCTCAAGTCGACCTTGACCTCATAAAAGGTCAAATACTACATTCTTTATTTGAAGGTTGATTCTGACTTTGTTTGCAGATCTTAGAAGTTTGTCGAAAAGGGTATCCAAATTTTCTCTCAGATCCAAAATCTCACACCTATACCTATAAGAAATTGGGGGTTTTTGTTGTATGGGGGGTTTGCCTTAGTCAAACCCCAGTTTAGGAATTAACCTTGAAATTGAATTGAAATATATTGTGCATAAACAAAGTAATTGAAACAAATCACCTCACCTATGTTGAAGTCCTTGTAGAGGATTCAAATCCTTAAATCCACAAGTAGGAATGCTTCAATCGATGTAGAATGAATGGTAAGATGTCTCCAATCAATGGCAATTGATCTTCAACACCAATCTTGACTTGATCTTTGCATATGAGAAGGCTTGAATGAATGGAGAAGGATGAATCTTCAAGGGGGCTCCAAAGAGATTGAATCCTTCAATGGCTAACAATGGATCTCCTTGAGGGATGGATGCTTGAACACTTGAATGCTTGAAGACTTGCTTGAACTCTTGAAATCTTGAAATCTTGAATGCTTGAGTGTGGATGTGATGTGAAAACTTGATGTGAAAATGAGAGAGGAAGGCCTCCTTTTATAGTGAACTAGGGCACAATCCTCTAGAGGGGCCACCTTGGAGAATTAAATCCCAATTAGGTCCTAACCTTTAGAAAATATACCTAGATTAAATGCATTTGAAGGATTTACCATCCTAAAACCCGAAATGGCCAACCCAAAGGTGGGAAAACAAATATCCTGAAAGCCCAAAGCCTGGAAATAAAGGAATTTGAAAATCTTCAGAAGGGGGAAAAATTAAGGTTGGACCTGACCTAGTCAAGTTCGAGGTCGAATCTGACCCTCATCCCAGTTTTGCTCATAACCAAGTCAGGAGGTCCTGGGGATGCCCAGAAACCTAGAAATGATATCAGACAGGGACAAAATGTCAGGGATAGACATAAAATCCTATGATGATAGTGATGAAGACTAGGAGGACCTATTACTTAATCCTACCTAGAAAATAGAGCCATGGAAGAGGAAAATTAAGGAGAATCCTTGGGATCCTAAACCCTAATTTCACCTAGAATGAAGAAATCAAGTGCAAGGAAGAAGTGGAAAGCGGGGAGAAAGCCAAATACATGTAAAGACCCAATCAAGGCACCTAACATGACCCAAAACCACTTACTCAGAGGGCTAAATGCTCTTAACATGGAAGTGCTTCCATTTTAAGATGATACATTAAGCTCCCACTTTAGCAAGAGTATGGACTCGATGCAAACTCTTGGTAAAGGAGATCAAAATGAAAAGATAATCTTATCGTAATCCAAAAAATAAAAACCTTGAGCCCCCAAGGACTCAAGTCTTCATCAACTCTTAGATCATAATAAGAGGAACATCTCTAGAGAGAGAAAGAAGGTGTGATTACCTCACCCAATGAGAACTTATGTCCCATTGTGAACCACACAAGAAAATGGCACAACTGGAAAGATGGAATTGAACCACCTAGTGAATGTGGCTACTCACTAGTCAACCCATTGAAAAGTCATCCTTAGGAATATTCTATTCCATAAGAATAAACTAAAAAACAAAAGAGATCCATTCTTAAGGACACCTCCATCCTTAAGGGATCAAAATATATGTCATTTGAAACTGGAGGGATCAAGAGATCCTAAAATATAAATCCATGCTTTAAGAATCAGTTATCAATCCAAAAAGGGAAAAAAGTAACTTGAAAAATAATATGCATATCAAAAAGTGTATGTGTACAATAGGTGAGAAGAGCATATGCCCCCATGTTAAAGTCATTTCTCACACTTTAATAGAAGCAATGGATTTAACGAAAACATAAACAACTCCACTGATTATGTTTCCATGTCGAGATGCCCCCAGATGAAGACAAATCAAGGGAAATACCATATAAACATACGGAGAACACAGAAGGGATCTACCTACTATGGGGTCAGTATGATCATAAGATTATATATATATATATATATATATATATATATATATATATATATATATATATATATATATATATATATATATATATATATATATATATATATATATATATATATATATATATATATATATATATATATATATGATATTATTGCAAATGAATTGACATCATTCCCCAAAGAAAGTAGAACTACAATCACAAAGGAGGAAAGATCACATAAGATATACGAAGGAGAATCTTTTTAGACCATGACATGGAGACCAAAAAGAATTAGTGCTACCATATCTCAAATCCAAGCAGATTATACAGGGAAACATTTACAAACAATGGCACATTTACAACATAACATTAAACAACACATAGAAGAATAGAGATACATATAGAGGAATTTGAATGACAGCTTTGATTCCTTCATCACCTTGCACTAACTGAGTAACAAGGATTGTATAAAAGAATTTAACAACATTTAGAAAACACATTAGGGGAGAAATACAGTACAGTAGGCAAACACACAACAAAGCTACCACAAAGGACAAGCCAATCAAACATGCCACCTACTCTCCCCATCTCATTGTATATCATTTAGGGAAGGTGCGTGACTCATAAGAGGGACTATATCCAACACAATAGGAATGATAGCTAGTTCCAAACAAGGATCCTCTTGAGAATCACAATGTTCGACACTAGGTGTAAGAGTTAATTGTGATGAAATCATATTAGGTAAATTGGTGTCAATATCAATAGTTTCATATTCATTATTAACATCATCAGTATCATCAAGAGTATCTTCTTCATTTGAATTAATTAAAATAGGATCTAAGATACGAATAGAATCATCATAATCATGCATATGAACATCATTATTAGTACCAATCACATTATGCATAGGTTTATCTAAGGAAGGTAAAGATCTTTTAGCTTTAGCATGAGCACAATGCTTTTTACAATGTTCATTAGCAGATCAATTTAATTTTGATTTAGTTGAAATAGGTTGAGAACTAGGAGGAACAATCATAGGATCCTTCATAGGTTCTTTAGGAAGATCGATCGGATTACTAACCATAGGAGAGATAATCACAAAATCTTTGATAGGTTCGGTAGAAGGAACTTGATTAACAGTACTAGAAGTCATAATTAAAGGAGGTATAGAAGGTGTAGGTAAAAGACCATGACTAGGAATCATAGGAGATATGCTTAATTCAAGAATCTTATGATGTTTGTAAGCTTGATATGATCAAAAAAGATTATCAGGTCGAGGAGGACATGAATTAGATAATGAAGGCCAAAAGAAATCAAGAGTAGCACAATCTCTAGGCCTAGAATTTGATATAAACTATGATTAATCATCTTCACTTCTTCATCATGAATGAACTTAAGACACTTATGGATAGGTGAAGCGATAGCATGCATGGCAGTCAACCAAGGAAAACCTAGCTTAACTTGAAATTGATCTAAAGTAGGAACCACAACAAAGGTAGTGTTTACAATTTTTCCACAAAGTTCAACCGGTAAAGTAATAGAACCAAATGATGGATAAAAAAAACCATTGCAAGTTTGAATCCACACATCTGATATATCATAAAAGTCACATTGTAAGCTTTTCATAAAAAGATTTTCTTTAGTAATAACATTAACCAAGGATGTAGGATCAACAAGACAACCACGAGTAGGTTTCTAAGTAATCCTAGTAGCAATGTAAAGGGGACCATCAGGAGGTTTAATAGTCTCAGAGTCATGAAAGGTAATCAAAAGGTCTCGAGGTCATTTATTCTTAAATTGATGTCGAGGTTTAGATTGAGTTTTCATTTGAGGTTTAAGTTTTGGTTGAGATTGAGATGGAACTTGAGGTTGAGGTTGAAATGAAGGTTGAGGTGGAGATACAAATTGGTCAACATGCTCCACTTGATTAACAACATGATTGAGATCATCCATCTTTGAATCATATACAATTTCCATAGTAGATGGTTGAACAATAGTATTAGTATCATGCATAGGTAAAGGATTCGTATAGATTTGAAGGTTCTGATTAGGAGGAGAGATAGATTTATTCCCACTACTATCCAAATTATCAACAGATAAAACCTTAGAATCAATTAAGTCTTGAATCTTATGTTTTAAAGAATAACATTTCTTAGTATCATGACCATTCTGACAATGATATTGACAAAAATCATTTTGATCAAAAGATTTAGATGCAATCATAGTAGGTAAAAGAGGTTGAATAGGAGGTAAAGTAATCATATTAGCAGCTAACAACCTATTCATAATAGCATGTAAAGATTCAGAAAGAGGAGTAAATGTATGATTTAATCGAAAAGAAGTGGATGCAAAAGTGGCATTATGAGATGCAACAACTTGATCAGCAACTGCATTCACTTGTTTGTTTATCTTGACATAGTTATTGAATTTTTGAAACTTGTTTGGATTAGGAGCAACATCACTCTTATCAACTGGAATAGGAGCCATTGGAGTGGTGCTCTCAAATTGACTCACTTGTAATTGATAATGATGAAGCACTGCACAAAGTTGTTGAAATAGGTAAATTCAGTAAGCAAAATATTATCTCTAATATTTTTTGCAAATTTGAAATAAACATATGTTGAATATCAATATTAGGAACAAGATAGGAAATCTGAGTATGCAAATGCTTAAATCTACCAATAAATTTAGTCAAATTTTCTTTAGCACTTTGTTTACAATGCATTAAATCAGTCAAAGACACTTGCGGGCCAATATTATTTTGAAATTGTTGAATAAAGGCATTAGCAAGTTGTGGGAAGGAATTAATTGAATAAGGAAGCAAGGAACAATACCATTGTAAGGCCTTTTCATGAAAGGTTCTAGCAAAAATTTTGGCTAAAATCCTATGGTCATGAGCATAATCACTACAAAGGATTTGGAATGTTTTAACATGATGAACATGATCTCCTTTTCCATTATAATTCTCAAGATGAGGCATCTCACCTTGCTGAGGAAGAGGAGTACGAATGATATCTTGGGACAAGGGACTTCCCATGTCACATGTAGGAATACTAAACTTGTTTTGAGTTAAGGAAGCAAGTTGTTGTTGCAAGGATGATATAGTTTGAACCAAACTGATGATAGTTGAATCATTAGAGGAAATAGGAGGAGTAGCAACATTAGACACACCAGGTAAAGTGTAAGAAGCTGCAGGAATAGAAGACACAACTGGAGGAACACTAGGAACTACAATTGGAAGCATATTGGAATAAGTGAAAGGAACATTATGATATGAAGGTTGTGATGTAGGAAAGGATATAGGAGGAACACTTATAGGAATGGAGGGAACTGTCATAGTCACCAAAGGAGTATAGATAGGAACACTAGGTAAAGAATTAGAAGGAGGTTCAACACTAGTGATAGGAGGAATCAACCCTAAATCTTGAGCTTCTTGAGCTAAAGGTTTAACATTTGAATGCACAAGGTGAGTAATACCACGCAAGAGATTAACACCTTGATCACTATCATGGAGAACTTTCTTAAGAGCCTCTATAGTTTGAATAGAATCTTGATTATGGTTTTCTTGGAGAAGCCAATTACCCATTTTATCAAGTTCAGTGGAAAGTTTTTGGACTTGTTCAAGAGGAACTCTTAAAGTGTCATCCTCATCATGAGATGAGTGAGAAGAGTTTTGCTCCATTGGAGCATTAGCACCATGAAGGATCAAGTGATCATCTGAGATCCTAAGGAAAGGAGAAGAAGATTCAAGATCAAAGGTACCCATGAGTCTACGACTTCGGCTAACCAGAATATTATAAGTAGGACTAGTGGTAGTAAAGCTCATAAACCAATGTAATGCAAATGAACTAAACTAAGAACACATAAAGCATGAATATGAAATCTAATTAGCATGCAAGATCTAACACAAAGGAAAAATCTAATACTAACAAGATAAAAAGAAAGCACAATAAGGCATCCAATTCCACAAAAGAAAAGAGAGTAAGTACGTCAGGTTCACCAAAATGAATGATGTTAAAGTGGATTCAACCTCATTCAAATGTAAAAGAGGGGAATATGAGATCTATTCTCAAAACCCAAATTCCCAAAGAAGAGATCCAATTTGATTAACCAAAAGGCTAATGCAGAATTGAATCAATTAATGGAGAATATGGAAGAGAGAAAGTAAATCCAATATTTCCCTATAATTGAATTGTGCTTAGAATATAGAATAATTGAAATACAAATACTATCCTTGAATTAGGGAAAATTTGGAAAATGTCAAATTCTAATGTCTATGTGCACTTTCAGAAGATTTTGCAACCTGTTCCAGACTGGAAATGCCAAGATAGAGAAAACTTAGAAATCTTTCTCCAAGATGAGCTCAGGTTGACCTTGACCCTCATAAAAGGTCAAATACTACATTCTTTATTTGAAGGTCGATTCTGACATTGTTCATAGATCTCAAAAGTTTTCCAAAAATGGTATCCAAATTGACTCTCAGATCTGAAATCTTGCACCTGTACCTACAAAAAAATGGGGGTTTTTGTTGTATGGGGGGTTTTCCTTAGTCAAACCCTAGTTTAGGAATTAACCTTGAAATTGAATTGAAATATATTGTGCATAAACAAAGTAATTGAAACAAATCACCTTGCCTATGTTGAAGTCCTTGTAGAGGATTAAAATCCTTAAATCCACAAGTAGGAATGCTTCAATGCATGTAGAATGAATGGTAAGATGTCTCCAGTCAATGGCATTTGATCTTCAACACTAATCTTGACTTGATCTTTGCATATGAGAAGGCTTGAATGAATGGAGAAGGATGGATCTTCAAGGGGGCTCCAAAGAGATTGAATCCTTCAATGGCTAACAATGGATCTCCTTGAGGGATGGATGCTTGAACACTTGAATGCTTGAAGACTTGCTTGAACTCATGAAATCTTGATTGCTTGAGTGTGGATGTGATGTGAAAACTTGATGTAAAAATGAGAGAGGAAGGCTTCCTTTTATAGTGAACTAGGGCACAATCCTCTAGAGGGGCCACCTTGGAGAATTAAATCCCAATTAGGTCCTAACCTTTAGAAAATATACCTAGATTAAATAAATTTGAAGGATTTACCATCTTGAAACCTGAAATGGCCGACCTGGAGGAGGGAAAACAAATATCCTGAAAGCCTGAAGCCTGGAAATCAAGGGATTTGAAAATCTGTAGAAGGGGGCAAAATCGAGGTTGGACCTAACCAGGTCAGGTCTGAGCTTGTACCTAACCTAGTAAGGTTCAAGCTCGATCCTAACCTAGTTAGGTTCAAGGTCGAATCTGACCCCTGGTCCCAGTTTTGCTAAGAACCAAATCAGGAGGTCCCGGGGATGCCCAGAAAACTAGAAATGATATCAGACAGGGACAAAATGTCAAGGATAGACATAAAATCCTATGATGATAGTGATGAAGACCAGGAGGACCTATTATTGAATCCTACTTAGAAAATAGAGCCATGGAAGAGGGAAATTAGGGAGAATCCTTGGGATCCTAAACCCTAATTTCACCTAGAATGAAGAAATCAAGTGCAAGGAAGAAGTGGAAAGTGGGGAGAAAGCCAAATACATGCAAAGACCTGATCAAGGCACCTAACATGACCCCAAATCACTTACTCGGAGGGCTAAACACTCTTAACATGGAAGTGCTTCCATTTCAAGATGATACAATAAGATGAATTTTCAAATGGGTATCTCTTACTCATTGTATGTATTTTTCAAACAAAGCAATCACAAATACACTTGTTCTTTTTAACCCTCTACACAAAATGTGTTTGAATTTGTAAGGACATTATCACGGGTTTTTGCACAAAAAGATACTTCAAGAAAGCTAGCTAGTTCACAATTTGGTTCATAAACATGGCTCTACAAGGTAGCCTTTGCTATTTTAACAAGGTATTTAATCAATATTCCATTCAAAATGGACATTAAGTTCTCATCCTCCAAAATTAGGAGGCTTCCCACCACCGGTATGTTGGAGTTTTATGCAATCTGGAAGGACTACTCAAGGAAGTTCTAAATCTTAATATCCTTTTGTCACACACCCCATTAAGGATGCATGCATTTTATTTTAGAGTGGGTTGGAATTTCATGGAAAAAGAAAATGTATCCCACTTTGGGCTATCCCTCTCACCGGCCTTATTAAGGCAAATCTCAGGAGGTGAGCCCACTATAGATCTAGCATGTTCATATTGAAAGCAATAAATTGGAATGAAGAGATAGGTTTTGGGAGTTTGATTCACCAAAAGGTGAAGAGCATATCCCTATCTATTTCTCAATTCCCTAAACACAATTAACAAGGTTCAATTACCTAACCCACTAACTAATGGGAATTGAGTATTTCTACTCTTTTCCACAAACAAGGGGTTTTTGAATTTGGTGTTTGGTTTATTCCTTTAAGCTATTTTGATTACTAGATTATAGAAAAAATTACAATGCCATAATCTAAGCAAAAATTGACCAAGTTCAGGATTACCTTATTCGAAGCTAGAAAAGGCTAGGGTAATTTTTGATGAGTTTGTCATTTTAATGCTCACCTAATGGTGATAGTTCCTTCCTTTTTTGCTTCTCCTCCAACAAATTAGTCGACAAAAACAACCAAAATGAAGAAAAACAAGAATAAATTTGAATCTAAGCCCCATTTATCAAATTTTGACAAAAATTGATTAAGGCAAGCAAATTCAATTTAAGGAAATGAACTTTGACTTATAAGCTTAAGCAACTTTTAAGTATTGTTCATATACCTCTTCTTTTATTACTGAGAATCCTTCAAAACCAGCTTGATGCGTGCAACGTTCTCCTCTTTAATCTGTTTGGTCAAAGCCTTCCCTTTGTTGTTAGACCTGGTCTCTGGTTTTTCTTATTTTCTTATGACTAGGCATCCTGTAGACATAGAGAAACCATCTTCCACAAGTTAGATTCTATCAATTTTCAATTTTATTGAATGCACAACAAAATCTATTGAAAGCTCTATTTAAATGATTGAACGTGCTATTAAAAAAATCAAATGCGCTAAAGAAAATATTAAAAGCTCTGAAATAGAAATTGAAAGTGCTATTAAACTAAGCAAAGGTGTTAAAAGAAAGTCTAAAATGCGCTAGAGAAGGGTTCAAATTTGCTAGATAGTCTGGGTATACATGTTGAAAGAAGGAAGACAAATTTAAATGTGTTGAAACTCCACGTAAAGGCACAAAACTTTTTCGTAGATGTGCTATTTTAGACTTTAAAAGCACTAGAGAAACTCATGTATGTACTGGAGAATCTTTCAAAAGTGCTGAAAAACCTATAAGACAGAGAATAAAGCAAGATTTTGCAAGAAAATTTTACTTCTCCAAATTTAGAAATTAATGAGGCCTAAAGCCCCATGGTGGGTGCCATTTTTTGTACTAGAAAAAGTACCTTCATAGGGTAAGTATCTTCAATAAATCAAAATAATAATTAAATAGCCACAATAAGCAATTCAACTAAGCAAATTTAAAGAAGATTGAACACTCTATGGCTCTCTAATTAGGGATGCTAATGGGAAGCTCTCAGCAAGCCTCCATTAGTGATAGTCATAATATGAGAATGAATGATAAACAAAGTTGAAGATCAATTACAAATGAAATTACTCCTATCTACCTTGAAATTTTCCTTTCTAGCTCTAAATTGTAAGACATTTGATGCTTCTCAAAAATTATGGATATCTTATTGATTGAATTTGTTGGATACAATTGTCTGAAGGACATTGTTGGATTAGCTATGTGTTGTCTTTGATGTCACACAAATGTCATATCAATTATCATTCTTAGTGTCTGCCAAGTTCAGTCAGTCAGCTAAGTGGTTCTCAGTGTCTACCGAGCTCAGTCGGTCAACTAGGCAATTTTTAGTGTCTACCGAGATCTCTCAGGTGTCAAAAGGAAACATGATAGGGAAATAGTGTTAACTGAGCCTCCTTGGTTATCGAAGGAAAATTAGTGGTTACCGAGCTCTCTCAGTCTCCGAAGGATGTTGCAGAATTCACTGTGGTTATCGAGTTCACTCGGTCACCGAAGGAAATCTTTTCAGGATTAATGTTTACCGAGCATGGTCGGCCCTTCAAAGGATTTTTTTATTACAGTTTGTTTATCTAAGCCAACTGTTATAATAATTATTAGTGCTGACTTGACAATCTAAATGTTAATTAAAATGGCATATATATATAGAAGGTCAAGTGGTGAATAAAAGACATACAGCATGCAGAAATCATTTTGAAGAAAGGTATGTGCAAATTTTGAAGGATGGCTAGATATCCTTGAGGAGAAGCAAAGATTTATTTGATCAGTAAGGATCTAGTGAAGCAGAACAGAGATCTATATTCAACAATTCAATTGCAGGTCATTTCATTGTTACTCTCTTAAAATTGTAGCAGTGATATCAAAATCTCTTAACTGAGTTGGTTTAACAACCATTTTGTAAATCCTCTAACAAGGTGACAGTTCTATTGAATTGTTTCAAGACCTCTTACAAGGCCACTCCTAGTAGGGTGATTAAATCCTCTAACAAGGTCACACCTAACAGTGTGTTTTGTAACCTTTTACCGGGTTGGCTTCTTACTGGGCATCACTTCAGAAGAGTGAAAAATAGTAACTAGTTACATTGGTGGTTTTTCCCATATTGTGTTTCCATAGTAAATCTGGTGTCTCTTATTTTCATGTTATTTTCTTTATTCATGTAAGTTAATTAGTGATGAATGCTTAAGAACAGTTTAATTATTACACACTTCAAGGATCAAGTTTTAGCATTTCTTTGTATATTTACCGAGTGGCACAGTAAATAATTTGTTAAGATATTTAAGGGATCAGTGGTAATATTTTTGTGGTTAACTGATTCACCCCCCCTCTCAGTTACTGCATCTATATTTTCAACAATTGGTATCAGGGCTTTTGGTGCTTGCAGGAAGGGTTTCAAGGACCTAAGCTAAAGATCAGGATGTCTTACAAAAGAGAAATTCCAAGGCTTAACAAAAATAACTTTTCAGCATGGCAAGGTCTCATGAGACTTCATTTGGCTTCCATTGGTGATTCAGGATGCAAATATATTGATCAAGAATATACAATTCCTACTGGCACATTAACTGTTGAAGACATTGCAGAGAAGAAGAACCATAAAACTATGATGATAGACATTGCATCAGCTCTTAGCTATGAAGAATTTGATGAAATCAAAGACTGCACAACTCCTCATGAAATGTGGAACAAGCTAAAGAAAATCTATGGTGGTGATGACAATGTGAAGAGAGCCAAAGCAGAGAGCCTAAGAGGATAGTTTGATCAGATGAAAATGAGAGAAGAAGAAAACATTGCAAAATATGTTGAAAGGATCACGACAAGTGTTAGTACAATCAGAGCTTCTGGAGGAAAAATTGATGATGAAACTATTATAAGTAAGGTTCTTAGAACATTACTTCCTATTTATGCAATAAGAGTTTCTGCTATTCAAGAAAGAAGATGTGAAGAAAATCACAATATAACTTTGGATGCCTTAGTTGGAAGATTGACAGCCCTTGAACTGGATAACTATGACAACTATGTTCCAACTTCTAAAAATATTGAATCAGCTTTTGAGGCCAAACTTTTACTCAAGAAAGGGAAGAAAATCCAATTAGAAAGTGAAGAAGAATCAGAGGAAAGTTCTGATAGCGATCTTGAAGTTATTGAAGCATTACTTGCAAAGAAGTATTCAAGAGGCAAAGGAAAATACAAAGGTAAAACTCCCTTAATCTATTTTTCATGTGAAGAAATTGGTCATATTGCAGCTAGGTGTCCAAACAAGAAAAGAAAAGATGAGAAGAAAAGTCACAAGTACAATGGCAGGAAAAATTTCAAATCATTCAAGGATAAAGGTAAGAAAACATGTTTTTTAGCTAAAGATTTGGATGATAGTGAAGAAGAAATTATTTTCATTGCTGTAAAAGATGAATCTGATAATGATGAAGATGAGATGGCACTTATCTCTCATATAAGCAAGAATGATACATGGATTATAGACAGTGGATGCTCACATCATATGACTGGTGACAGGACTGAGTTTGAACACTTTGAAAACTTTGATGGTGGTAATGTAAGGTTTGGAAATAATGAACCTTGCTGTATAAAAGGAAAGGGATGAATTTCATTAACCAAAGAACTTATATGTGATAATGCATATTGGGTTGAAGGACTAAAGCATAATCTTCTAAGTGTAGCACAACTAATTAACTTTGGATTCAAGGTTGAATTCATGAATGGCAAAGCAAGACTGCTGGATGACAAAGGAAAACTGATAGGATCAGACAAACAAACCAAAGGTAACCTATTTTATCTTGATCTTGGTGATTACTCATGTTTTATTGCTCAAATTGAAGAAAGTTGGTTATGGCACAAAAGGTTATGTCATGTAAATTTTGACAACATGATGAAAATAAGCAAATTCAAGAGAGTAAGAGGTATTCCTACTTTGAAGAAACCTGATGTTGGTCTATGCAAGAATTGTCAAATTGGTAAAATGGGAAAGTCTAGTTTTAAAAGTAAAAACTATCAGTCTGAAGATATTTTGGAAATTGTGCATACTGATTTATGTGGACCTATTGGAATTGAGAGCTATACCGGAGAAAAATTCTTTGTTCTCTTTATTGATGATTACTCTAGAATGATGACTGTTATGTATTTAAGAGAAAAGTTAGAAGCATTTGCAAAGTTCAAATGGTATTTAGCAAGAGTAGAAAAGGAAGCAGGAAAAAGAATAAAATGCTTGAGATTAGATAGAGGTGGTGAATTCATCTCCTATGAATTCAATAATTTCTGCATTGAAAGAGGAATCAAAAGACAGGTATCAGCCCCGAGAACTCCTAAGCAGAATGGAATAGCTGAAAGAAGGAACAAATCTATCATGGACTGTGCAAGGACTCTAATGATTGAAAAGAACATTGCTATGAAATACTGGAAGGAAGCTATCAGCACTGCAGTTCATACCTTGAACCAAGTATAGCTGAGAATAGACACATCCAAGACTCCGTATGAGCTATGGTATGGCTACAAACCAAATGTAAGTTACCTAAAAGTATTTGGTAGTAAATGTTACATCTTAAAAGAATCTAGAAAAGGAAAATTTGATGTAAAAAGTGATGAAGGAATATTTTTGGGATATTCTTGCAAAAGTAAGGCATATAGATGTCTAAATTTGTCTACTCACAAAATCATAGAAAGTGCACATGTGAGAATTGATGAGTTTGTAGAAAAGACTAAAGAAGAAAGCAAAAAGGAACCAGAGGATTATAGAAAATTTGTTTACATCAAACCTGATACATTGCCAGACACATATAAGGAAACTACATCTATTGAGCCTAGTACCATAACCGAGTCACAAAGTACCAAGTCTCAGTTTGAAGCTACCGAGCAAGTATCTACCGAGCCTGAGCAACTTGAACCTGAAGATGAAGAAGATGACAATGTAACTCATTCAGGAAGAAAGGAACTTGTATTGGCCAAGTACGTTAGAAAGCATCACAAACTAGATCAGATTATTGGAAACAAATCAGATGGTACTATGACAAGAAGTAAACTAAATGGTACATGTTTATTTGTTGATTTTGAACCTAAAAATGTCAAAGATGCATTGGAAAATGAAAGTTGGATTGAGGCTATGAATGAAGAAATAGAGAAATAGAGAAAAATAAGACATGGACTCTTGTACCTAGGCCTAAAGATAAAAATGTAATTGGGACAAAATGGGTATTCAGAAATAAGTTGAATGAAGATGGTCAAGTATCAAGAAACAAAGCAATATTGGTATGTAAAGGATATTCTCAAGAAGAAGGAATAGATTATGGAGAAAATTTTGCTCCTATTGCAAGATTAGAAGGTGTGAGGACTTTACTTGCATATGCAGTACATAAAGGATTTAAGGTATATCAGATGGCTATAAAATCTGCATTTCTCAATGGTATTCTTGAGGAAGAAGTCTACATTGAGCAACCTAAAGGTTTTATTGATCCAGACAAAAGGGATATGGTCTGCAAATTACATAAAGCATTGTATGGTCTGAAACAAGCTCCTAGAGCATGGTATGAAAGATTACATAACAATCTTACTCAGATTGATTTCAAAAGAGCTAATGACAACAGTAATTTATACATCAAAGAAGGATCAAATAACAAAATTTTTTTGACAGAAATATTTGTGGATGATACTGTGTTTACAGGAAATGATGATCAGTGCAAAGAATTTTCAGAGCATATGAACAAAGAATTTGAAATGTCTATGTTTGGTCAAATAAAATTTTTTGTTGGACTTCAGATTCAGAAGAACAAAAATGGTATCTACATTACTCAGTCTAAATATATGAGGGAAATACTTAAAAAATTTGGTATGGAAGATTCAAAACCAGTTGGTACACCCATGTGTATTGGACTAAAGCTTACCAAAGATGATGATTCAAAAGAAGTAGATCAGACCTTATATAGATCAATGATTGAAAAATTACAGTATGTAGTACACACAAGGCCTGATATGGCCTTAGTAGTTGGTATAGTGGCAAGATTCTCGGCTAAACCCAGAGAAAATCACATGATGGCAATCAAAAGAATCTTGAGGTATTTAAGGGGAACTGAAGATTATGGCTTGTGGTATAAATTTGGAGGCAATCTAGATTTAAAAGTGTTTACTGATGCTGATTGGGTAGGAAACATTGATGACAGAAAGAGTACAAGTGGTGGAGCATTCTTTCTTGGCAAGAGGTTAGTATCTTGGACTAGTAAAAAGAAAAACTGCACATCCCAATCCACAATAGAAGCAGAATATGTTGTTGTAGTAGTAAACTACTCTAATATTGTATGGTTTAAATAGCCTTTGGAAGGCATGAAGGTTGAAATCAAAGAACCAGTTATTATGTTTTGTGATAATACAAGTTCAATAAATATTTCAAAGAATCTAGTAATGCATTCCAAAACCAAGCACATTGTAATTAAATATCACTTTGTTAGAGAATTGGTGCAGGACAAGGAAATTAGATTGGAATATATTCATACAAAAGAACAAATTGTAGATATCTTCACCAAGCCACTACCTAAGGATGCATTCTTGTATCTAAGAGGCAAGTTAGGGGTCACTCCCCTGTCCGAGGTTCACTAAATAAAGTTTTAGTGATGCATCAACCAGAACATGTTGAAGATCAATCAGTTGATGTAGCATAGTCAGGGAATCATTGCATATGAATCAGTACATAAGGTACATTGATATTTATCAAAACTATGTAAGTTGTCTTTGGCATGTATTGTCAAAGAGGGAGAGTTTTCTATCATTTCAAGAAATTTATAAGAAGAATAATTTGAGAAGTTAAGAGGGAGAGTTCTCAGTCAGAAAAAAAAAAAAAGTTTGAAGATGATGAGAATTAGAATGAAGCTAAGGATATGTTTCTTACTCTAGGTTTCTTTGTGAAATTTCATTGTGCTATGACATGTGTTGCCATCAATGCCAAAGAGGGAGATTGTTGGATACAATTGTCTGAAGGACATTGTTGGATTAGCTATGTGTTGTCTTTGATGTCAGACAAATGTCATATCAGTTATAATTCTCAGTGTCTACCGAGTTCATTCAGTTAGCTAAGTGGTTCTCAGTGTCTACCGAGCTTAGTCGGTTAGCTAGGCAGTTTTTAGTGTCTACCGAGATCTCTCGGGTGTCAAAAGGAAACATGACAAGGAAATAGTGTTAACCGAACCTCCTCAATTATCGAAGGAAAAGTAGTGGTTACCAAGCTCTCTCGGTCTCCAAAGGATGTTGCAGAATTTGCTATGGTTACCGAGTTCACTCGGTCACCGAAGGAAATTTTTTCAGGATTAATGTTTACCGAGCATGGTCAGCCCTTCAAAGGATTTTTTTATTACAGTTTGTTTATCTAAGCTGACTATTATAATAATTATTAGTGCCGACTTGACAATCTAAATGTTAATTAAAATGGCATATATATATAGAAGGTCAAGTGGTGAATAAAAGACATACAGCATGCAGAAATCATTTTGAAGAAAGGTATGTGCGAATTTTGAAGGTTGGTTAGATATCCTTGAGGAGTAGCAAAGATTTATTTGATCAGTAAGGATCTAGTGAAGCAGAATAGAGATCTATATTCAGCAATTCAATTGCAGGTCATTTCATTGTTACTCTCTTACAATTGTAGTAGTGATATCAAAATCTCTTAACCGAGTTGGTTTAATAACCATTTTGTAAATCCTCTAACAAGGTGACAGTTCTATTGAATTGTTTCAAGACCTCTTACAAGGCCACTCCTAGCAGGGTGATTAAATCCTCTAACAAGGTCACACCTAATAGTGTGTTTTGTAACCTTTTACCGGGTTGGCTTCTAACCAGGCATTACTTCAGAATAGTGAAAAATAGTAACTAGTTACATTGGTGGATTTTCCCATATTGGGTTTCTATGGTAAATCTGGTGTCTCTTGTGTTCATGTTATTTTGTTTATTCATGTAAGTTAATTAGTGATGAATGCTTAAGAACAGTTTAATTATTACACACTTCAAGGATCAAGTTTTAGCATTTCTCTATATATTTACGAAGTGGCACAGTAAATAATTTGTTAAGATATTTAAGGGATCAGTGGTAATATTTTTGTGGTTAACTAATTCACCCCCCTCTCAGTTACTGCATCTATATTTCCAACATGAATTATGCCTTGCATTTATAGATTTTGGCAAGGGTAGGGGGTGTAGTTGATTTGATCATGATTATGTTGGCAATCTGGCTAATGTGGATGCATAGATGTTGTCATTATGGCAACATATGATCTCTATTGAGAGCACAAAATCTGGAATGCAAGAATGGCAAGTTGAAGGAAGAAATTGTCTAAGTATGGATACAGTGATCCTAAATAACCCAATGAAGATTTAGTTGACGACGTCCAATGGAGCAATATTTTTTTTTGCGCAATTAACTAAAGCTTCTATAGAGTATGAGGATACCCCATCTCAGTGCACATAAAGTTTGGAGTAGTATAGATGAAGTTATTCGAAGTTTACCGAAGACAGTTTTTGTAGACAGAACAGTTTTGGAGACAGTATTAGCGAAAGAGTTAAGGGATTATTTTTTCTTGTCAAAATAATGACTTAACATTATTAAGGGATGACATCCTAGATGTTTACTCTTGGATAAAGATTTTGGAAGCCAACCATATAAAGTTATTAGCCCTAATAACTCATATATTAGGCATACTTGAAATGTAATGAAATAACAGTGTGTGATGTGTAAAAAGAAAGAAAAGGATAACTTGTGATAGTTGTATATTGTGATAGAAGCAAAGGCTATTGATGCGAAGTTTTAAGCAGTACCATACTATAGTCAGAAACATTTTGTATTACCTATTTGGGCAGTGAGCTCAGCTGGTGATCAGGTTTTGTAATCTAACTCCTAATAGGGTTAAGGCTTCTAACAAGGCCTAAAGTCCTTTAACCAGGACATATCTACTATATATTGTAAATTGACTCTTAATAGGGTCCAATATCCCTAACAGGATACTTTTGATTATTGATCTTTGTGGGTACCATCACCACCAGGGTTTTCCCTTGGCCAGGGTTTCCTCAAGAACATATCATGTGTTATGAGTTCTTTCTATTTATTGCTATGTTTGTTAATCAGCTTGATAATCTTTGTATGCACTAAAGTAATCTATTATATCCATAAGTGGGCAAAAGAAAAAGTTTGTGAAATACTGATTCACTCCCCCCTCTCAGTATTTCCTATTTCTAACAATTGGTATCAGAGCACAGTTACTCGGAGAAGGAACATTCAAGGAAAGCTTAGCAGCTTGAGTAAGATCTCTATGGATATGGATCAACTTCAAAAAAATCTTGAAGAAGCTCTTGAATAGATTTATATGCTTACTGATGAAAGAAACTCCTTAAGAAGAAAATATGAAGATGCAAAGAATGCTATTGACAAATTAAAAGGTAAGATTGAAGATCTGAAATCTAAAAAGAAATCTGATATGCTTGTTGAAGATTGTGATGAATTAGAAAAAGAAAATGAGATCCTTAAGCATGAGCTGAAGATAGTAAATCTAAAGCTTAGTATGAAAGATGGAAATTTGAGATCTGATAATGAAAAATTGAAAATTGAGAATGAAGATCTGAGATCAAGACTTGAAAAGGAAACATCCGAATCTGAAAAAGTAAAAGTGCAGTATGTGGAACTTGAGAAGTATAATAAAATTGTGAAAGGTGAATTAACTCAATTGAAACAACAACTTGAAAGGCTATATTCAAATGGTGATAAGACTGAAAAACAAATTTCTTTTGAAGAACCATTCTTTGATAGGACTGGATTTGGATTTAGTATGTTTAGAACAAACCATGAAAGTAAGAAGCCAGATCTGAGGACATCTGAAAGTGTGGAGGTAGATAAGAACACATTGGAAGATCCACCTAAAGAAGAATCACCTAGAGAGAAAGAAGAATCAAAGACAGAATAATCAAAATAGGAAGAATCATCTAAAGGTATGCAAAGAGAATTCAAAGGTAGATGTTT
The DNA here is from genome assembly GCA_027943335.1 of Chamaecyparis obtusa. Lineage (NCBI taxonomy): Eukaryota > Viridiplantae > Streptophyta > Pinopsida > Cupressales > Cupressaceae > Chamaecyparis > Chamaecyparis obtusa. The sequence goes on from BSBK01009765.1 coordinate 638,825, forward strand.
TGCTTGTAATACTATTGGGCACATGAAGAGAGATTGCACAAGTAAGCAATTTAAACCTTTTAATGGACATTGTTATAATTGTCATAGTTTTGGACATAGAGCTAACAAATGTAGAAGACCTAAAGTAATTTTGAATAATTATGATAGAATGATTGGGAATACTAACAATGCAGATACGAGATCTATTGAAGAAATGAATCAAAGAAAAGTGGTAGTATGTTTTAGATGCAACAAAGTAGGACATATTACTAGAAATTGCAGGTCACAGATTAACCAGCAAGGACAGAGATTTGGAAACAATGGAATCATTTGTCAGATATGCAACAAGTTTGGACACTCAGCAAGAGTTTGCAGAATGAACAATGGAGGTTATCATCATAACCCTAACCCTAGGAACAATGCAAGAAGGAATGAAAATGTAGGAAACAAAGAGAAAAGTTGTTGTAGCAATAAAGATGAAGTATAATTCAATAAAGGCACAGATCAAGGAGGTATATTTAGCACTAAAAGTAGTCAGGAAGGTAATGTAACTAATGGTAAGGATGAATCTTTACCTGACCCTTCTTTAAGTACTTAAATTATGTAAGTTTCTATAGTTTAGGACTTAGGATTAGTGTAGATTAAGAATTTGAATGAGTTAAGTTTTGCGTAGTTAGATATAGGTTTTTTATGTTGTACTAATGCTATGGTTAAGTGCGCAAAAGAAAATATCATGTTTTGCAAGGTCGCAAAAAGTTTTATGGTTGTAGGTTTGTAGAATCAGCTTTTTGAGGTTTTAGCGGCAAAATGAATGAATGCGATGTCAGATCAAGTTAATGTGAAGTGTTATAAGGTCGAAAGTGAAGTTATCATGATTACAAAGAAATTGAAAAGAGATTTGAAAGAAGAAAAACTGAGTTGAGGATGATTTGAAAAAGCTTGGAAGCAGTTTGCAGCGACGATCATACCGAAACCCTAGATTTGCAAAGTTGAGGTATTTTTTGATCTTTAATCAGTTGATAAGATGGATATTTCTATGGTTCATAATGTTAAGGATAAGAATAGACCTAAGATTAAGAAAGAACCAATAGAACCAGCTGAAATTGATAACAGACTAGCACTATCATCCGTACTAGACGGAGTATTGCACATTGAGAATGTTAAAGGATATTTAGGGTGCAAGTTTGAAACTTTGGGAGATGTAGATTTTAGTGATGATTACAGGAAATTTTATAATCAAGACATGTTAGTTAAACTAGCTTATGGGCACCTAGAGAATAATGAAATTATCAATTATTACATGAAGTATGAATTTAATGATGAGGAATGTACCAAGATCATTTTAAGTAGAATCCACAATGGGAAATTTTGGATGGAGGATAGAGTTATTTATATAACTACCAACCTAATTCATGATGTTACTAGATTATCAAAAGTTGGAGAGATTCCACTGAATGAAAAGAACATGAGAAAGATTGTTTTAGACAACATTGGATCTAGTTATAATGGTAGAGGAATTGCGATAAGTAAGATTAAGCAAGATGATGTTAGGTACCTTTGCAAGATCCTAACAACTAAATTCTATGGTAGTTCAAGGTAAGATGACATGGCTACATGAATGGTTCATGTAGCTTATCTTATGTGTATTGAGAAGAAACAAGTAGACCTATGTGAAATTTTGAAAATTTAGTTATTTGAGAACTTAGATAAGATTAAGAAGGCTAAGTACACACAGTTTAGGTTTTCATCTCTGATAACCTATATGTTTTTCCATATTTTGAGAAGATTTCCTTACATAGTTGATTGGAGTGACAATGTGAACACAATGGAAAGAATAAACTTAGTCTACATGAAGCACCTAATTGATAAAGTCAATGACAGTGTGAAGCTTGTATTGAAGACTTTTTAGAATATTGTTAAGAACAAATCAAGGATTCCTCAATCCTTAGTTGAAAAGAATAAAGATGACATTTTTTTATGGTAGACACTGATTTCACCTACATTGAAGCAGTTGAGCCTAGAATGGAATTCATTGACCCTCTTGGCTATGAAATATCTGAAGCGGAAATAGTAGGATATGTGAATAGACTGTTAAAGTGTGAGTTGGATGGTCATGCAAATAGGTTTGGAACCTATGAAGAGAATTTCAACTCTGCAATAAGTTTGAGAGAAAAGAAGCAATCTAGTAGGAGAGTTGAATCTACTATGAGGAAAATACTAAAAGAATCAGGTATGTTAAGTCATGAGTTTGACATAGCTAAGAAGACTACAGAAGCCTTGACGCAAAGTGAAAATCTTGTAATTCCACCTAAGGCATCTAGTGCAGACCCTGTTGATCCTATTGCAGTAAAGGTAAAAGTTGAAGTACCTAAAAAAGATGAAGGAAATAAATCTTTTTCTCCTATTTCTAGCAAAAGAGTAAAAGTGAGTGCAACAGGACCTAGCAAGAGATAGAAAGTGATTGTACCACCTATACCTAGAAAAGTAGCAGAAATTAAAGATGATGATGAAGTTTCAATCAAGAAGAAAACTTGGAAACCAAGAATTGAAAGAGTTAATGAAGATATATTGAAGCATGGAGACTTCACTAAGATAAATAAATTCTATGATCTATATGGATCATTTGACAGATTGAATTTTGAAAATGCAATGATTACACATATGATTGTGACAGATAAGAAACTTAGCACTATTCATGGTAAGATCTCAGAAGATTTGTATAACAAACTTGTGAATAGAAAATAGAAAGCACAAGAAGAGGACATAAAGATGAGAGAACATGTAATCAGATAGTTCTATGAAGTTAAGGATGAAGATCATTTGAAAAGATTCTTGAAGCCTCTTGGAACTTTATTGAGAACTAAGAGAATAACAATCCTTATAATGGGAGGCAAAAAGGAGGAAGTACAGAAAGAGACTAAGCAAGTAGTAATGCAAGTTCTTGTAGATATAGTTGCAGGAAAGCATGTTGAATCAGATCCTCAGTAGAAGCAATCAAAGGAACCACATGCAGAGGAAGTTGGTATTGAAGAAGTCCCATCTTCTTCACATATCAATATTGGCAAAGAATCAATGGACATTGAAGGAACCAAAGTAACACTAGAGTCAGATGATGTAGTATTTCATGATCTAGGAAACATTGTTGACAATTTGGCTTTAGAAGAGCAAGAGAAGATTATAGAATTAGAAAAGGATACAGAGGCAGTGGAAGCACCAGCTGTATCAGAATCAGTTCTAGTAGAGTAGACAGTTAAAGGTAAACAAATTTTGATAGAGGTCACTACCCCTAGTGCACCTAACAGTAAGAAGAGACAAATTGGTTCAATTTTTGAATACCTTGGAAAAGAGGTTGAAGATGATGATCAACTTAAGTTCATCACATCTCTTAATAAAATTATTGGAAAGAATAAGAAGGTGAAGGACCTTGAAGGAAATGTTAGAGTTTTGACAGAGAAACTTGAGAGTGTGATCAGTTCTAAGGTATTTGAATCGGATCCACTTGAGAAAGCTAAAATAGTAATAAACTCTTTTGACTCTGAATTTTCTAACTTAAAGGATATTGCTAGAATAAAAGTTCAGGAAGACTTTGAAGCAGAAATGCAACAAAATTTAAGTGTAAATATTCAAAATGATATTGGTAATTTGGATGTATGCATAAAGAATTTGAGGAAACATTTTGAGACTGGAAAGAGTTTGTATATACAATGCACAAAATCAGAAATCCTAATAGCTGAAGAAGATAAGAAGATGAGAGAGAAGATAGATGCAATTATAGCTGAAAAAAACACCTTGACAAGCCCAAATGTAAAGATAAGTTCTATATGGAAGAACATAAGGAAGTTAAATGATGAAATCAGAATGTTAGCAGAAAAGAAGAATAGAAAGATGATTAGGATTAACATCTTGAGAGAGCATATCTCAATCAAGTCCTCAATTTTTGAATACCAAATTGAGTAGTGTCTTTCAGCAAAGACATCTTTTTAGAAGTTTAGCTTTAATTCCCTGCAAGCTTGTCAGACAACAGCATACGGATTGAGTACTCTACTCAATGTTGCTGAATCCATCAGGAAGATATGGGAGAAAGATTTTGAATCATGGAAGTCAGAGTTTGGTGACTGTGTTGCAAGCCTACCAGCTTTGCAATAGTTGATAACAAGGTATCAATTTTTTTTTGACATTTTTGTACACCCTATCTTTGTCATTGTTGTCAAAGGGGGAGAGATAGCAGAAAATTGAAAATATGTTGAGGAAGGATACTCATAGGGGGAGCTATTCTATGGAGTACAATATTGTATATGTGTTGTATAACATTTGGCCACAATTTTGTGTAAATACTTTGAAGTTTTGTTTGCACACTTAGCCAATTTTCCCATATGTTGCCACCAATGACAAAGGGGGAGATTGTTGGCAATTTGGCTAATGTGGATGCATAGATGTTTTTATTATGGCAACATATGATCTCTATTGAGAGCACAGAATCTGGAATGCAAGTATGGCAAGTTGAAGGAAGAAATTGTCTAAGTATGGATACAGTGATCCTGATAGAGCACCCAATGAAGATTTAGTTGGCGACGTCCACTGGAGTAATATTTTTGTTTTTGTAGTTAACTAAAGCTTCTATAGAGTATGAGGATACCCCATCTTAGTGTGCATAAATTTTGGAGCAATACAGATGAAGTTATTCAAAGTTTACCGAAGATAGTTTTTGCAGACATAACAGTTTTGGAGACAGTATTAGCGAAAGAGTTAAGGGATTATTTTTGCTTGTCAAAATAATGACTTAACATTATTAAGGGATGAAATCCTAGATGTTTAATCTTGGATAAAGTTTTTGGAAGCTGACGATATAAATTTATTAGCTCTAATAACTCATAGATTAGGCATACTTGAAATGTAATGAAATAACAGTGTGTGATGTGTAAAAAGAAAGAAAAGGATAACTTGTGATAGTTTTATATTGTGATAGCCACAAAGGCTATTGATGAGAATTTGTAAGTAGTACCATACTATAGTCAGAAACATTTTGTATTACCTTTTTGGGAAGTGAGCTCAGCTGGTGATCAAGTTTTGTAATCTAACTCCTAATTGGGTTAAGGCTTCTAACAAGGCCTAAAGTCCTTTAACCAAGATAGATCTACTATATATTGTAAATTGACTCTTAACAGGGTCCAATATCCCTAACAAGATACTTTTGATTAGTGATCTTTGTGGGTACCATCCCCACCGGGGTTTTCCCTTGGCCAGGGTTTCCTCGAGAACATATCATGTGTTATGAGTTCTTTCTATTTACTGCTATGTTTGTTAATCAGCTTGATAATCTTTGTATGCACTAAAGTAATTTGTTATATCCATAAGTGCACAAAAGAAAAAGTTTTTGAAATACTGATTCACCCCCCCTCTCAGTATTTCCTATTTCTAACAGTTTAGGTGAGGGTTAAGTCCATGGTTCCACCTTTGGAGACCATTTAAATATTGTATCCTCAAAGCTTGGGACAAGAGGACAAAATGGGTAGACAAGATGCATTCTCCAAGTGAGTGATTGAGATTTAATTTAGGCTTGATCCATGTGAGCTCCATTCTCAAATCCTATTGGTCGATTGAATTTTCCTCCCATTTGGTGGTTGAGGGAAAATAGGATTTAATCAATTGATTTTAATTAATATCTTTAGCCATGTGTACCCCTTGAATGGGTTGATTTGATTTAAATTTGAATTATGCAATTAATTAGATTAATTGTACAATTTATTGATTTAACTTGATTTATTTAATTTTAATTGATTTTATGGCTTTTTTATTTTTAATTAAATTTGAATTATGGCTTGATTTCAATTTTGATTTGATAATAGCTTGATTTGATTCAATTATTTTGATTTTTGCCTTGATTGTTCACTTGATCTATGTTGTCCATTTTCAAGTGATTATAGTTGTAGGTTGTAAAAACCAAGTAGAAAATTGAAAGAGAAAACAAAGTGGAGAGGGAGAGAGTGATGGTCTTTCTTTTTATGCTTGCATCTATTTCCTAGACACTTTTCTATGGCAAGCAATGCCTTCTATTCACCACATACAGTAATAAAAAAACTTTAATCCCTACCTTTAGAAGGCAGGGACTAATAATAAAACCACCTATTAGGGCATCAATTTAAACCAATATGTCACAACCAAACAACATGAATCCAAATCCATTAGATAGAGATGGCATAGTCATGTCATTTTTTTATAGTTTACTACTACTATTTTAGTAAATTTAAGATATAGAGTCTATAGTTTACTACTAGTGTGTCTCCTAGCATACCTTTTCCTATCTCTAGTCAATAAATTATTTGGAAAGAACTTACTCCCAAAAGAACACCACATCTAGTTCACAAGGAAGGGTTTAACCATGAATCCCTACTAGACTAATTGTTAGATGTGTTGAGGTATTACACTCTCCCATCCCTATTGTTTTTGTGTATGAGTGACTTATCCAATCACATACCCATGCCTCACTATAAAAACCATCATTGCATGCTTTTTATTATGACAATGTCATTGTATGCTTCCATTCCATCAAATCAAATACCCACTCTTTGATTGTCACATGATTTTTATTACGATAATGTCATTGCATGCTTCCATTCCCTTTTCAATAATCTATGTTCTTACATACTTATTGAATCACTTAATTTACTATTTTGTCATGCATCATTTTTCTATCCAATTTTGTGCAACTAATAAATACAACTGATTAGAGGGGGTCATATACCATTTCTACCACTCTTGTTATTGAGATTTCAAATTCTAACTTGTATTATGTATAGTAACCTCCATACCTATATGAATCTTCACCTACACACTAACAATCAAGCATAGATCTTATACATTCTACAATGAATGGAATCACATGGTCATATAAAATATGCATATAAGGAATGCATAATAAAAAACAACATGAAGTAGTTTGTGATAGGAGATTAATGGTATATGAAGGAGAATTAAGAGTTGTGACAAGGAGTTCATGGTAATGTAGTGAAGATTAAGAGATTGTGAAAGGAGGTCTACTATCTTATAACAAAACTAGGTAATAGCAACAAACTAGGTGGAAAGTCAAAACCACCTTGAATTTGCTTCACAGGAACCTTTGAATGGGTAACTATCTTTCCCTCACCTTTATCACTCCCCTATGACTTCCCTTGCAAATGTGTTGTAAGTTGTGGATTCTATTGTTAGTAGTATCCAAAATAAGGTCATTAAAGGAAATAATAGATGTAGTTGGAGCTACCACTATCATTGGAATAACAAAAAGAGCACTAGAAGTATTAAAAATTTCCTTAGGAGGTGATCCATGAAGGATATCACTTTGTGGTAATACTTCTTCCACAATAGTACCAACATCTTGCATTGGTTCTTGACGACGAGAGATTTCCATTTTTTCATTAAGTTCTTCCATTTTTGGAAGATGAGGAGGATTAAAGGAGACATTTTCATTACTTCTTTTTTAGTATCTTCTTGAGGGTTTTCAGTATCTTCTACAACATGCTGTAAATTTCATTGCTTCTTTTTGTTTCTATTTTGGCTTTAGATCTCCCTATCTATCTTCTCTTTTCATTTCTTACAGGAGATGTTAGCTAACACCTCCACTTCCTCTTTTGTAGTAGCATAAGAAACATAAGAAAGACTATCCAGATGACTAGATGACCATTTAGGGTTTCAATGAATAGAGGATTTGTTTAGTTTTTTTTTCACACTGGGAGAAGTAATAGGACTCTTTTTTAGTATCTTAGGGGTTTTACTAGCAAGGCTAGTTTTCAAGCTTCTCTTTTGAGTGGATTCCCACTCAAGGGTCTCAATTTTAGCAAGTTGGGGTTCCTTGGTTTCTAAGCCATAATCCATGAAAGTATCCCATCCAATTTGGGGTTTTATAGTAAGAAGGTCATGTATGACAAGAAGTTTGATCAAGAAATGATAGGCCAAGGAATTAACATGTCCTTCTCAATAGTGATTGCATGCATGCGTTAATGATTACAAGCATGTACTTGATTAAGCAGCTCCAAATATGGATATTAGAAAGAGAGAATCATTTATTCCATCTTGGTTAGAAACATATCAAGCAATTGGGATGGTTATTAGAGGCAAGCTTAAGAAAATGTATAAATCAGTCTTAACAAAAAATCTCAAGCCATATAAGATAAATCTAAGAGAACTGAAGTAAAGAGCTGGCCTTTGGAAGGAGTAGGAAGATGCCTAAAGAAGATATTCCATTTAAGATAATGCCAAGAGAACCAAAGTAAAGGCTTGTTCACCAATCTAAATGCACAACTTCGTAGAAGAATTTGATACAAGCCTGATGTTGTCAAACTCTATAGATGTGACTTGGAGTGATTCTTAAAAGATGAGTAATATGATTAATAAAGTTTGAAGTGAATTAATGATGGTATGGTAATCATTTAAATTTGTGACTTAGGGGAAGACATACTTGGCAATGCGTGATGTAAATGAAAAGGTGAATGACATGGGTAAAATAATCATTATGTGGTAAAGTTAAATTTACAAAGTAACATATCATTTATAAAACCTACTGTAACATGTCATTTTTTATTTGACATTTTTTTGTCACAACTAAAGAGTTCTGACCATGAAAAAATAGAGTGACCATTTTCTATCAAAACCATATGTGCAGATATAAACATTAAGTACAACATGTAGAATTTTTTTGCAAATATACAGATTAAGGATCATGTCTGATAATACAAGGGAATTCGATCAAAATAGGCAGATAATCGCTAGATTATTGTCTAACTTTCAAAGAGAAGGTGATGACAAATGTTATTGTCCATGCAAGAGTTGTAACGACTTAAAGACAAGAAGAATCAAAATCAAAACAACAAAGAGACATTGTAGGGAGAATGGTCACATTGAAGGGGGGTTTGATTATCATCCATTGGTAAGTTGTTTGTTATATTGTTTTCATAATTAATATACATATGAACCATGGAAGGAGGTTTGATTATCACATTGAAGGGGGGTTTGATTATCATAATTTTTATATAGGTAGATCTCTCCAGTGTAGTATGTGATATAGACCACCACATCTCAGAGGAATATGGGGGTGTGAATATAGAGGAACATGGAGGTGTGAGTATTGAAGCTGAAGATCATGATCCCATGGAAGATGATGATCATGTGCCAGAAAACACATTTGAAGATGATGGTATGAATGCATTTATCCTTGACATATTTGGTACTGGTGCTACTACTATTGACGATGATGATTATCATGATGAGGATGACATTGATGTCATCCATGATTTACCTCTACTTGAGAAGGAGAACATGACCCTTTATGAAGGCTCCCTATCTACTTCTCTCTATTGTATTGTTGTTGGTGAATTTGAAGGTTATGAATGGTTTATCCAACATAGTAATTTCATGTATGCTAAGGTTTGTCATATACATCATTATAGTCTATAAAAGGTGAAAAATGTACCATTAAAATTGTTTATAGTAATGACATATATTTTTTTCTGTAGATTGATAGGTGGGTTTCTATTACCACTATCAAATGTTCTCCCTCACTTGTACTGAGAATTATGTGCCACTATGAAACATATTAGATTGGAGAATCAAGCAATAGATGCTTATCCTGAAGATCATGTTATTTATCATAAAGAACACAAATATGAAACATGATTTCTTGAATGTCGTATGAGAAGATATCAAGATGATCAAATGACAAAAAGGTGCCTCACAAGGTTCTTCATTACATCCCCATTATTCCACGTATGAAATGATTATTTAGGTGCAGTAGCTTGGCACAATTTATGGATTACCATGCATGCATCAGGCGTCAAGATGACATTATTTGAATGCCCATGGATGGTTCATCATTTATGGACATAGAGGAAAAGTGGCCACACTTTAAAGAAGAACCTCAAAATCTTAGGTTTTCTCTGTTAGCAGATGATGTCAATCCATTTGGAGAGATGAAATCTGTTTACTCAGTGTGGCCTATTTTTGTTATTAAAAATAACCTTCCTCCATGGATGTCAATAAAGAGGGAGCACATTATGTTGGCAATGATCATTCTAGGTATTTTATTATTTTATAGTTATCTACATGTAATTATAAGTCTTGGAGTGAAATGGCCACAATAATTATTTGATATTGTTATTAATTCAACTAGGTAAGTACCAAGTGAAAGATATGAATGTATATATTGCACCTCTTATCAATGAGTTTTTGGTGTTATGGAATGGTTTCACTATGTATGACATCTCTAAACCAATTAGACAAAGAAAATTTCAATTCCATGCAATGCTTGTGTGGACAATTCATGATATCCCAGGGTTGACACATTTTTGTGGTATGTTATGGTGAATTCTAGTTGTACATGATAATTATAATTATAAAAATTAACATATTTAATCCAATTGTATCATTATCTTGTAGATCTTCAAACAAAGGAAAAATTTTCATGTCCAATGTGTGGTCCAAAGATGAAATCTTGTCATTCCAAAAGTTTAAGAAAATAGGTGTTTGATGAGTATAGGCACTTCCTCCACAGAAATCATAAGTATCGAAGTGCGGAAAAACATCTTTTCAATGGGAAAGAAGAGACTACATCAAAGCCCTAAAGAATGACACCTCACCTATGGTAGTTGGAATACAATAGAATTTGAGGTAATATCATTCAACCTAATGGTTTATGTTTTAAAATTATATATTTCAATTATGTTTTGTTGGCTAATTATGTAATTGATGATCATGAAGGTTGTGAAGGCATCACTGACCACCTTCCAAAGGGACTAGAATGTTATCCTAGAGAATTTAGTAGGCTGCCCTACTATGAGAAGCTACAAATTTTGCATTTGTTTGATATTATGCATATTGGAAAGAATGTAATAGAGACATTGTGTAAAATATTAGATGGAAGGTGTGACAAAGAAAAACATGACAAAATTTGTAGTGACATTCATGATTCCAATCATGCAATGAAAAATATCATTAAATCAAATAGAAATGGAGACCAGATTAATGCAAGTGCCCTCCCTTGGTTATCAATAGAGCAACAAAGTAATGCCATAAACTAAGTCATACAAAAAATTCAATTTCGTATAGGATTTTTGGTGAATATAAGCAATCTCATATCAAAGAAAAGTGATTTTGGGTCAGGGATGAAAATGCATGATTGAAATACCTTCATCAAGGTAAGTCATAATATTTTTTATTTACAATATATTTGTGTAACTACATTCAATTTTCATTGTATGAAATGATTAGTTGACAATTTTTACAGTATGTGCTACCCCTATCGCTCCCAGAGAACTTTGACAATAATATCAAAAAAATGATATATGATCTTGGAAAATACATGAGGTAAGCAGTGATATTTGTCTAATATATCAAACAATAATATCAAACAAGTAATATATTGTAAAGTCTTGTATTTATATATTTTTGTGTCTTGAATCCCTTGTAGGTGGTTGTCATCTAAAGAAATCCATAAAGAAGATATAAAATATTGGAAGAAAAGAATTCATCGACTAATGTGTAAAATGCAAAAGTGTTTACCTTCAACTTTTTTCAATGCACAAGAACACTACCTCATACACCAAGTTGAGGAGATTGAATTGTGTGGACCTGTACAGGCTAGGTCAATGTGGATGGTTGAGAGGCATTTGAAAGTTTTGAAGGGTTTGGTTTGACAAAGAGAACTTCCAAAGGGTTCTATGGTTGAGGGATATATGGTATACTAGATGATGGTGTACGTTACTCAATATCTTCCTAATCTTGCAGCAAAGACCCATATAGATTGCATTTGGGATCTCGACTCCATTAAAAAATTTGAAGGGGAGTACTTGGTGGGAAGCATTAGATTTAGGAAAGTGAAAGGCAATAAATTATGAGATGCTATTGTAGTTAATTAATTCTTAATCTTCAAAATAAATATGTTGTAAGTCATCTATTTACTTTTGTACAGTTGCTAAAGAGTGGGATGCAATACATTTGTTTAATGCAAACAATCAAGATTGGTTGATGGTATAGATTGAATGATCTTTCAACATTATAGTCATAGATTAAAATAGGAATCTATGTCTTTATTGGTTATATAAGCTCATCGTAATGGAGATCCCATTGTTACACAAAAAAAATAGATTTAGCATATGGTTTAAGAGATCTCCAGGAACTTATAAGTTTGTTAATCAACCGTATGTTTTTCAACTCATGATGTAATAATTTATACATGTTTAACATTATTGTAGGTGAAAAACCACAAAGCTATGTTATGCAATGGTTATAAATTTTGCATCAAAAATTTGGATGACACAAAGAGAGCTTGTGATTCTTGGATAAGTGCAATCTTCCAGGTGACTAATATTTCATCTAGAAATGACTTACATCCTCGAGAGTCTCAAAATTGATACTATGGAATTTTGCTTGATATACTTGATTGTGACTTTAATTCTTTCAAATTAGTTCTCTTCATCGTGAAATGGTACAAACTACAACTCAATAAAAATGATCCTGATATAACTGTTATTGAGCATAAAAAGGGATTTCAAATGATTAATACAAGGTTGTTTGAGCCAAGTGGGGAAGAGCCCTATGTTCTTCCAAGCCAATGTGAGCAGGTATTTTACTCAGAGGTTCCACATAAACCGGGTTGGTCATTTTTTTTTAGGCATGATCCAAGAGGAAGGCCGATAAAGTATAATGCAATAGAAGAAGAAGATACCAAGGAAGAGGAAGAAGTGGAAGATGATGATCACGATTGAGAGTTAGTCAAAGAAGAAGATGATGATGATGCTACTAGTGATCACAATGATGATGATGATGATGACGATGATGATGATAGTGGTGGTGATGATGTCGTCAATGACAATGATCTTGATGATGAGATGGATCAAGAATAATATCAATGACATGAATGAAATGTACAATTATGTGTTCAATGCCTATGCTATTCAATATTGAGTTCTTGATAGATCAATGATTAATCATATGTGATGCTAATGTTCGATGTGATAAGTATGTATTCATTATTGATGCTAATTTCATATTTATTTTGTGTCTGATGTTGCCACCCCTGGTGGAAACAAGTATTTGACTACACACATTGTCAACCCAACTTCTTACTTGACAATATAAAGTAAAGGTAAGGAATACAAAAAATATATAATGATTATGATGATTGCATATTGTTCATATTGTCTACTATGTAATTTTGAGTAAATGTATCATGAATTTTTTAGCTAACATAAGACAATTGATTTACATATGTAGAAACCTGAACCCCTTTCATGAACATCCCACACAGTCTCATGGATTGTTAGGCATAAGTCAATACACCCTATAGAGATTAATGTCTTTTACCATTTGTAAAATATCTCTCTCATTTCCACCTATTTGTCTCATTTCATGGAGTGCAGGTACTATAAAATAGGTATTTGTTAGATTTATCTTCCTCGAGTGAGGAAAATGTAAGAATGGAAGAAGAAAGTGAGACATTTAGTATGTCTAAATCAAGGAGATCGACTCGAGGTCAAAAGATCAGAAAGAAATTCAATAAATGCATGGAATTTTTCCTTGCTCAAGGGGGGTCGTGTTCTTATGATGATGAGAGAAAAGGTGACTCCAAGGTTCCCTTTAGGTACAAACATCTACACAAAAAAAATGGGTCCCCGATGAACTTCCTCTAATAAACAATGATTTTTGTGTTAGAGAGAGGATATATCGCATAAGATTGTCCACATTACATGGTTTGGGCCAATTTTTCATGGATGGCATAAATGTATCTTACAAAAAAGTTGTCAAATTGATGGAGTATGTCAGACCTTGTTATAATTATAGTAGTTGGATGCAGATTATTAGATATAAAAAAGTATGTGTAGGTATGCACTCATGACAAATTATATACAACAAAAAGTCAGTGAACAAAGTAAAATAATAGCTATATACATTGACAGAATATCAGAGCACCAGGTTCTACACTGGGAACTCTAGGAAGTTGTATGCCCATTAGATGTCTAAACTGTTAAACTTGAAACCAAACATAGACATATAACCCTTTTGTGTTTTGATAACCATTAAACTACATCTAAACATTTATGCTTTTCTTTCTATTTAATGTCCTTGAGATATCACTATGTCTAGCAATTGTTATAGGTGATTTGACTACTTAGTGTGCATGGTTACCTTCTCTAATGTATCTAGGGTGAAATACCTTTGGATGTCATGAAGTGATTACTCCTTTCAGTGTGGCTACTACTAGTCACCTTGTTATGTGGATGAGTTATGATTGATGATTCATTTTTGGTTGATTGATGAATTGTTCATGATGTGTATGGGCTAGCATTGAAATTTTGAACTTTCTTATGATTGGATTAGTCACCTAACTCTCTTTTCATTATCTATTTTGTGATGTTAGTCACACTTAATTTAATGTTGAAATGGAGATCTCTTATGACTTAAGGTTGGACTCGTGATTCCCCCACTTGGGTTTTACCTTTTCAAGTTTTATGGTGGCTACTCTGAATGTTTGATATTGTTGGCCCTATTCTGTGATAAGTGTTGTTTCTATCATGTTTATCATAAACCCCTAATAGTATGTATAAGGGAGGACATCACAGAGATGGTACCATATATGCTATGTGATATTAGAATCATTGTGTATCCTATATGTCTGCATAGGTGTTGCATTAACTGGATAGTTTTTCATGAACTTCTCAACTTATTATTTGTTATAAATATGAATGTGTTCTTTATGTAATCAATTGAAGATGTTTCTATAACAATGTATGAATAAAGGTTTAGATTTGTTATTCGAATTTATAATAAATGATTGATCAATGTGATATTTTTAGTTGTTCCTAAACTAGATATTATATTGTTCTTAATGACTGTATATTATGTTCTTACTTTATGACTTGTATTTAGATGTTATGTTTTGTTTTTAGTAAATGTTTCGTGGTTGGGGGATTCATATCCTCATCTATTGTAGGCTTCCAGGAGTAAGCCTAATCCTAGGGGGGGTGGATGTAGTACCTTGCCCCTAGTTTGATTTTATAAATGTTATGATTACTTTAGGATGATGGATTATATGTTAAGAATCATTGATGCTTATTATGTTACTGACCCCATACTTGCATGTGTATAGTTGATGTGTTTTTTTTATACTTCTATTTGATGTGCCTGATGTGGTTGAGGGATGGAGTCGTAGTTACTTGCTTGTGAGATCCACATGATTGACTGATCCCCACCATTGTCTGTTATATATTTATATATGTATGTATATGCGGGTTTTGTATGCAGGTTCACAGGTACCAAGCAATGTCTTCCCTAAATTGTCAGGATGAGCATGCCTTATCGTAATATCTCAAATGGTAAGAGAGGGGAGATAACACAGATCCAAAACCCTAACCTAAGCTTAATTATCTTAGGATTGGACAAGTATCAATCTATCTACCCTATCTGAATTCATTTGGTTGACAGGAAATCATGGAACCCTTCTCCTGAGTTTGTTTTATTTTATGTCATTTTGATTTCATTGATTTATTGCTTGTGGGTGATTTTATATGATTATTAATGTTATGATTATAGTTGAATTTAATGATTAATTATGCTCCTAGGTTTAATTGAAAAATAATATTAAATTTATTTCCTATGTTTTTGTATGATTATTAATTAATTAAAAATCAAATATTAGGATATTTGGTTTTAATTAATTAAGTATGTGAAAATATGATTAATATTGTCCATTAGATTTTAAAATTATTTAATTGCATGATTTAATGATGTTTGGATTGTTTAATTATTTAATGTGCTTTATTGAGTTTGAATGTTATTTGTTTCAAAAAGTTGACAACTTGTCTTTAGGAGTCTAAGTTGAGTAGTGCACAATTAAATATATTTTTAATTATTAATTAGCAATTTCTCTCAACTAAAGAGGGCGAGTTTGATTAGGAGTTGTATTGTGAGTCATCTAGGGATTGCATGAATGGTGGAGTTGAATCCCTAATAGGGGGAATTAGCATTCATTTTGAATTCAGTCACGTTGTTGGAGATTGGTGGAGAGCTTTTGGAGAATTTGGGATATTTTTGTGTTCTTGAGCTTTTGTGTGGGTGCTTGAGTTTTTGGGTGAAGATTGTTTGCATCTAGATTTGGGTTTTGCATGCACTATGATTTAGATCTGTAGGATTGAGATTTTTTGTTGTCAGATCTGGGAATTTCTTCATTCTACAGGCATTCTATTTTAGTTTCTAGCATTGGAATTGAGGTAGGGGTTTGAGGAACCTTTCAGTGATTTCATCTATAGAATTTTTTAGTAATTTACTATGCTTGATTTGATTTATAGATATAGATCTATTTTTGTTTATGCTTTCAATTTGGGGGTTTAGAAAAACTCATAGATTTCTTATTTCATATTTTTATATATACTTGGCACAATAGGGTTATGTTGTCAAAATTTGGAGAGAAAATACATCCTAGAACTCCTAGAAAATGATAAATTAATCTTGATATAGTTTGTACTATAGTGTGGTTAAAATAAATTATTGGGTTGTTGTCGAAAATCTAATTTGAGTTAAAAAAATGCAATCTGGGTAAAAACCCATCCTCTGTAAAAAATGATAGTAAAAAACAAAAACAATTACCATAGTAGGAAAATTATTGGTTTACAAAGACAAGAATTACAATAGTAGATTTGGAATGAATTTACAAACAAATAAGGAAAAGACAGATTAGAGAAAAGACAAAATCTTGGCATGGTTTTGTAAAAATACCAAATATTTCCATTTTTAGAAAAAAAATGTACAGAACTTTATTTCCATTTTTGAAAATATGTTAGTCCTGTAAAAAAAACAAAACAAGAAAATGTGTTAGTTTTATATATTTATATATATATATAAAAATATGTTAAATTATTTACAAGAGAATGTAAAAGTGATATTTAAAAAGGAAAGTTTTAATTTAAAAAAAAATAAGCAAATTTAATGGGGGGGTGGGGCCACCAAAACCCCAAGCCTACTCTCCTTACCATGCACATGCAGTGCACGACTTGCAGGTCATGTAGGGTACGATGCTTGTAGGTTGTGCAAGGCACGACACCCTGCAAAGGCCAGTGGGTGCGGGTGCAGGTATCGTAAAGGGGCCCCCCATGCGACACTTGTAAAGTGTCCAGATTTATTTAATTTTTGAAATTGTTTTTTTTTGTTAATAATTATTTTATTAATAACTTTTATTAATATATTTTTATTTATATTAATAATTTATATTTATAATTTTTATTAATAATTTTTATTTATAATAGTAAATTTTATTGATAATTATTATTTATAATTTTATTAATAATTATTATTTATATTAATATTTGTAATTAACAAATGTTATCGTACATTTTTTTTTTGAACGATGGTTATTGTTAGGTTTAAATTGTGATTTATTTATTGTTTTAGTCTAAAGCATGTTAATAGGTGTTTAATGGATGTTTTTAATATAATAGAACAATCGTTAACAATATGTTAGAATTGTTAATATTAGTTCTATAGTAGTTTTTTTCCAACATGAAGCTGGTCTTTTTAGAATTAAATATGTTTTTTTTTTGTTCTTAAATTGATACTTAGTCGGAATTGATCTAGAATTTCTTATTGGACTAGAATTAATGATTAGGAGATTGAAATTTTACTATAGATGTGCTTTCAGTAGTATGTATAATTGGTTTTCTTCATAATACATAAATGTGTCTACAACTTATGGGTTATTTCATAATTGTACATGCATCTTGTTATATTGAAATTGGTTGTTCTATTCAATATGGTTTTATCTTTCTTGGATGTTGAGGTTTATCAATTTTATGGGTACTAGATAACCTAGGAAAGATAGAGGCTTGGGATTTGGCTTCTATGTTCATGTTCTTTCTTATTTGATGTAGGTGTGTATTCTGATTATTATCCCTGATTTAACCTTTTGGGCTCATGTTGTATTGAGTTTTACTTCATATTCTATAGAGGAGAATATGGAATTGACTGTTTTTGTCTGATCCATGGGATCATGTGTATATTCTTTTGTGAACACTTTGAGAGTTTTTTGTGATATCATGCTTATGTGGGAACCAGTATGTTCCTGTTATTTTGTGGAATAGTCCTGAGGGACATTGTTATCTTTTGTGATCTATGTGAGATCTATGAGCCTAGGGTAGTTTACCTAGATATGTAGTAGGAGGTGGCTTGCAATAAGCATTGGGGCCCACAAGTGGCTGCCAAGATCACTTATTATTAAGTATCTTAATCAAGTGATAACATAATATAACATTGAGAGATATTAAAATAAACCTAACAAGATAAGTTTCCTTGCCTTGGCTTAGTGCTAGTACAGACTAAGGTGGGAATGGAGAAGATGGCTAGCCCCCTTTATAAGGGATGAGTTGGCATAGTCGATGGCTTCGTCAGTACAAGAGGTCATTGACACTGTGTATGGTCACTTGAGTGTAGGGATCCAGAGAGATTACCAAGACAAGACTCAAGGGTTAGATGTACATGATGACACCTTCCTATGCATAGTCTAGTTATTCTACATGTGTTGGTTGCCTCTGGATTAGTGAGACTTATCTTGCACTTTTTCTTGTATACCTTGAGTAGAGACCTTTCAAGATCCTTACCTTAGCTTGATTTGTTTGATGTTTGTTATCCAAGTGGAATCTGTTGTTATCTCCTCAGCACGGTGGGAGTGGACCTTTTTGGTTCACAAGGTCAGGTGGTAGTGATTCTTTTACCATTTGAGATTTTGACATTCGTGTACTAGTGTTGGATGATCCCTGTTGCAGTTGTTCCTTCTTGAACTTCATTGTTGGAGTTGTGTTCTTTATTCTCTTCTTCTTAAGATCTTGTTTATTGTATCATTGATTTAGAGATATCATGTTGTTCTTCTGTTTAGTTATTGTATTACATACCCTGCAAAATGTGTAGTGGATGTAGGTTATTATGGATACCTTATGGTACCAGATGTAATTATGTTATCTTCTAGGTGATGTTGTTTTTATCTTTCATTTGCTTATGTGAGTTTCATAGTTGTACCTCATCTATATTATTAATTAATGTTAAAATAATCTTTG
The DNA here is from genome assembly GCA_027943335.1 of Chamaecyparis obtusa. Lineage (NCBI taxonomy): Eukaryota > Viridiplantae > Streptophyta > Pinopsida > Cupressales > Cupressaceae > Chamaecyparis > Chamaecyparis obtusa. The sequence goes on from BSBK01009765.1 coordinate 657,889, forward strand.
TCAAGGAACCCTCGAGAGTTGTAACTTGTGTTGGTTGTTTACATTAACATGAGTAAATGGTAATTGCTTGTGCATTAATGTTTGTCCTATATGTTAACTTTAAAAAAATTATTCTGCAAACTTAGATGCATGTTTAGGTTAAGTTCTCTTGGGTTCCCTGGTAGGGCATTACATAGAAGGCCAAAAGCATTAGGGAATATTGTAGGTTTTATAAATAGTACACGACTTGTGTCAACTAAGAAGAAACCCAATTGCATAATTGAGGTGCACAAGTGAAATTGTGTATTTGTATGTGTAATCAAATCAATATGTGGAGGGGAAGAGTCTCTTATCAATTACAATTTGAATCACATAGATACAAAAAAACTCACTATCATGGATGAGGTGGTACACACTATGCACCATTTAAATCAACTCCAATTGAATAGTAACATGAACTTGTACATGATTTAAAAATGTTTAAAAACTAAAAAACTATCTCTTCTTTTAATTGAAGCATTTTAATAATTGTCTATTATTCAACGTAACTTAGAATAAGAACACATGCATTTTAACATGTCTCAGTGATTTTTTTTGAAATACAAGGCTATAGTATGGATCAACAACCACATGATACACATGATGATGATGGTTCTCATGGGACTTCTTCTTCCTGATAGGTAAAACTCATTATTGTTGTACAAATACACATACGAGAAAAATGTTAATGCGTATTTTTTGTTATGTTTTATTCTTCACTACTATTTTGGATTTCTTTTAAATAAAGTGCTAATAATATTGTTCTCACAAATGAGTGTTGATCAGAAAAAGGGAAAGGAACAAGTAGTCCATGAGGAGCCACAGGATGAGTAGGATCCATTCATTTTTTATTTTGCATCAACCGCTGATCATGTGGTTGCACTGTAAAAGGTCCTTCATGCACTATCAAGAGAGTTAACTCGATTGACATCAATTCGACCTTAGACTCCTCAAATACATATGAGAGAGGATGAGTTGATGCACCTAGTTTAGACTTATACATCAAGTATTAATGTATTTTTTAATTATAAAAAAAGTTCAATAATGGTTTTTATAGTATACTCATTTATTTATGGCATTAACTAAAATACATATGTGTTATCTTTACAGAGGATGCAAAATAAATTAAAGGGTCATGCCCCATATGTAGATACTTTAGGTGGTTCAATTACATCGCATGTCCTATCCTCCACTTGTGTTTTGATCAAACAATTTTTGTTTGAATAGCTCTAACAATCTTGTCCATGGTTGTCCATATTTTTTAATTCTCTAACAATCTTATTTTTCAGCACCTACCATTGATCCTATGTCGAGTATGCCACCTGCTATGAGGAACAAAACCATAGAGGTACTACTACCTGCAATGTCAACAACACATATCATGGCCACAGATGTGATGGGAACGACTATTGGTAAGTAGATTCCTCTTTTTCTCTCTCATTTATCATGTGTTTATTTCTCTTGAACTATTTATTTCTTAGGGGGCATTTTGTAATATTGGATTCATTTTATGTAGGGGGCAATGAGGAAATTCTTGGATGTACTCATGTTAGATGTATGAGAACAAGATAGAATTGTGATCAATTTCTCGTGAGCATTGCATATAGACTTCCCGCGAGAGTAGCCCATCTTTTAGGTACTTTAAGATTGATACTTTCTTTTACTATACAATCTTCTACTCATAATTTAATTCACTAACCCCCTATGTAGTCCCTTGCAATAACTAATAATCCTATTATTATTTTGTAGGGAATAATCTATTTTATGAAAAACTTAATGATGAATGTTTTCACATTTTTGGGTCAACCATACGCACATGGTATCATATTTTTATTTCATTTCTAGATTAGATTTCCTTTGATCCCTTTCTTCAAGTATGTTAAAAGGTAGCCTCACTTCATTTATGAATCTAAATTTTTTTTCTTAAAAGGTGGCAATTAGAAGATAAAGAGTTACAAGATAAACTCATTGACTCTATGACAAAACATTTTGGACCCAACATCTTTCAAAGGCTTAGGCTCCTTAAGAAATTGGGCCAAGCTTTGAAGTATATTAGGGATAGCTACAGGTCCCAAATAGAACACGACCCTTATTACAAGCATCCTATTAGGAATAGTCCCAAGAGATAACTGAGAGGGGGGGGGGGTGAATTAGTTATCTACAAGATTAAATTATTTAACCAATTAAGTATATAAGAACATTAAGACTATACACAATGAGATAATGCTTTAATGAAACACCATAATTTTGGTTACGAGGAAACCCAAATAGGTAAAAACCCCAGTGGGAATTAGCACCCACTATAAACTGCACTAGTGTATAATGATCCTTACTAGAAGATCTTACAACCCTGTTAGGAGTTGATCTTTACAATATAATAAGTATAGTGACCTGGTCAAGGGTCAAACCCTATTAGGATTCCTTTAAAAATAACCCTGTTAGGGGTGAGGACTCACTGTCCAAGAGCTCACTGCTCAAATGAAGAAGGCTATAACCTCCTCGATAATAGCTATACACTATATCTAGATTTTGGTGAACTACAAGTTAGACTTGCTATCTAGATTAGTTCCAATGAATAGAACACACACTCTTCTTTGTCACATAGACCTTCTACTGATGGAACAATACTTTGCACTTACTTCTTTGCTCTTTTCTTCACTACATTTTCATTTCCTTGGCATACTTACCAATCATAATTGGCTGGTTATAAATATCTTTCTCCTTAATCAAGTAGACCTGTTAGAACCTTCTTGAAATCATATTAGAGAAATAATAAAACTCTCCAAAAACATCTCTTTAACCACACAACACCAAACTAATAGCACAACTCCATATGAGTAGACGCGACGCTTCACACTGTCGGCTCCACCAAAATAACTGAATCTTTTCTCTCATGTTGAAATATGTTATGCACTCTTAAAAAAAAATTATTAACTCTTATCCAAACATAATACCAAGCATGTATATCATAATGATAGGTGCAACTACTTCAACAATATAAACAATGTCAGCTCCATCAGATAAACTTAGGAAATTGTAATTGGCAATTGGAAACATCATAACTTAACCTATACTGCATAACTGACTTTGCATCCATGAACATAGCATCATGAACATGTCTCCAACATAAATATAAATGCACAAGGCTCCATCATAACCATACTACAAATCACATACATAACACTTCTTGGGATCTGTTAGGAACACTACTGAAACAAACAACTGTATAACTATCTTCACTCAGAATCAACCTCTACACTTATGACATCATGTTGATAACATATCTAGGAAACATATGCTCAATTATATCTCCATAGGATTTCACACATGCTTCTTACCATATGTTGTCATCAATGACAAACATACAGTCAACACTATCTTACTGGAAAATCTCCAACAATATCCCCCTTTGGCATTGATGGTGACATATGGAATGAAAAACACAACCAATCCAAAAGTAGAAGTATTTTATAACATTCTCCATTTCCTCAAAAAAAATCCCCCAAGGATGAATCCTCCAACTACTGCATCTCTTTCTAAATTCTCCCCCTTACTTCATGCTCCTCCTACTTGTTTTCTTGTTTTCTATATACTCTCCCTTTCTGCTTGTTTTCTAGTTTTTCATGACTATATATTACCCCCCTTTTGACATCAATGGAAAAGGGCACCATAAATAAATAAGTACAGGTACTATTCCTAAAGTAGAGCAGTCATCCATTCATCAGTCACTTAGGACTGATGCACTCCTACAAACTCTAATCAAATTTAGGGAAGGGAACTACTCCCAACTTCTCCCTAAGATACTCAAAAGTCTCCTTCGGTAAAGGCTTTGTGAATATGTCTACTAGCTAATATTTTGTACTCACATAATCCAACTTTACTTGTTTCTCTATAACTTTCTCTCTTAGGAAGTGATATTTTATCTCTATATTCTTTGTCTTTGCATGCATCATAGGGTTCTTTGACATATTGATAGTGCTAGTGTTATCAAAATGAATAACAATAGGATAATCAATTTGAATTCCAAAATCCTTTATCATCTACTTGATCCACACAATTGTAGAACAATTTAATGCTGCTACGACATACTCTACTTCTACTGTTGACTGAGAAATACAATTTTGCTTCTTTATTATCCAAGTAACAAGTTTATCTCCAAGAAATATTTCTCCTCCTGATGTGCTCTTTATATCATCCATCCAACCTACCCAATCTGCATCTGTATACACATGAAGCTCTACATCCTCTGAGCTAGGATACCATAAACCATAGTCTAAATTTCCTTTCAAATATCTGAATATCCTCTTGACTGCCATTAGATGACTTTGTTTAGGTTCAACTACAAATCTTCCAACTATACCAACTACATTAGAAATGTTAGGTCTAGATTGAGTAAGATATATGAGTTTACCAATCATAGACTTATATAGAGTTGTGTCTACTTTAGAATCATCATCTTTTGAAAGCTTGCATCTTGTTATCATGGGTGTGCTTACTAGCTTGCAATCATCCATCTTGAATTTATTCAATATCTCTTTCAAATACTTAGACTGATTTATGAATATGCCTTTGCCTATCTGTTGCACACTCAATCCCAAAAAGCATTTGATAGGTCCAATCATGCTCATTTCAAATTTTCTCTACATTTCCTTAGCAAATTCTGCACTAAGCTTATCATTACCACCAAATATAATGTCATCAACAAAAATAGCAACATGTAATATTCCTTTAGGTGTCTCTCTTAGGAATAAGTTACAATCTACTGCTCCTTTCTTGTATCCAATCTTAGTCAAGCAATCATCTAATCTTTTATATGATGCTCTAGGGGCTTTCTTCAATCTGCATACCATATCAGACTTGTTTGATAAGGTGAAACCTTCAGGCTGCTATATGTATACTTCTTCCTTCAACTCTCCATTTAGGAATGCTGACTTGAAATCCATTTGACATTCCTTAAAGTCTTTGAATTTTGCATAGGCTAGAAATAACTTTATGGCTTCCAATGTTCTCACAGGGGAAAATGTATTACAATAATCAATTCCTTCTCTTTACACATATCCTTTACATACTAGTCTAGCTTTATTTCTTACTACTGTACCATCTTCATTCATCTTGTTTCTAGATATCCACTTGGTTCCAATCACATTCTTGTCTGGAGGTCTAGGGACCAGTTCCTATGTATCATTCTTAACTATCTAATCTAGCTCTTCTTTCATTGCTTCATGCCAATTTAAATCATTACATGCATCTTCAACACTTAAAGGTTCAATTTGTGAAAGTAAACATACCACTTCATCAACTGTTGAAATGTTTGCTTTTGATCTTTTCATGACTTTGCTTCTTTGATTTCTAATGATATCTTCCTTTGAATGGTATCTAGATGTGAATTTTGGAACATTAGGTGTGACTCTCTCATCTATCTTTTGAGTTTCTTCTTCACTTGTTTTAGGGTCATTGAATAATACATCAATACTATCAAACATTTCTTCAACAACTGCTTCACTACTAGTAGGTCTAGGTTCTTCTTCAATCATAGGTTCATAATCATGATATCTTTCTTGAATCATAAACTTTTCATCAATCTTTACATGAGCACTTTCAATGATCTTCTTCAATCTCAAATTAAAACATCTATAAGCTTTTCTTTCAGTAGAGTAACCAAGGAAAATACCTTCATCACTTCTTGCATCAAACTTGCCAATGGCTTCATCTCTCTTGATGTAGCACTTGCTTCCAAAGATTTTGAAGTATTTCACTATAGGTACATTACCAAACCATAGCTCATAAGGTTTCTTGTCTATGCCTGCTTGTAATTGAATTCTATTGATAGTATAGACTACTATATTGACTGCATCTCTCCAATAGATGTGTGCCACCTTTCCTTCAATTGTGATAGTGTGCACTATGTCAAGTATGATCCTATTCCTTCTTTCTATAATTCCATTCTGCTGAGGGGTTCTAGGTGCACTTAGCTATCTCTTTATCCCATGTTCTTCACAATACTCATAAAATCTGTCAGATGTGAATTCTCCTCCTCTATTTGATCTCTGACACTTCATCTTTAATCTGGTCTCATTCTCAACTTTAGGTTTGAATATTTTGAACTTCTCAAATGCTTCAGATTTATCCTTTAAGAATACAACCCACATCATTCTAGAATAATCATCAACAAACAAAATAAAGTACCTTTCACCATAGTATGATCTTGTTTGAGTTGGTCCACATAGGTCTATATGCACTAGATCCAATTTGTTCTCTTTCGAATTATGCTTTGTTCTGAATGAATTCCTTACATGCTTTCCCATCACACATTCCATGCATATTGTATCAACTAACCTTGCAATACTAGGGAGGTCTCTTATTGCCTTAACATTTCTTATCTTTACTATGTTTTCAAAATTGATGTGACAGTCTTTTATGCCATAACCAACCATCATCTTCTTTATAAACAAAACAACTTGCTTCTAAATTAAGCTAAAAAACATGAACTTTTATCTTTGAGCCTGATGCAATCATTGTTGGATATTTTCCAGCAAGCTAGTACTAACTATATGTTTGTCATTGATGACAACATATGGAAAGCAACATGCGTGGAAGCCTGATGGAGGGAGCCTTGAGCATATGTTACCTAGATATGTTATCAGCATGATACCATAAGCGTAGAGGTTGATTCTAAGTGTAGAAAGTTATACAATTAACTATTTTAGTAAGTGTTCCTAAAAGATCCCAGGAAGAGCTCTATATGAGATTTTTAGTACAGTTGTTGTGAAGCCTTGTGCACTTACACTTGTGCTGTAGACATGTGATGTGGATGTTCCAAGGCTTGCTTGCACTTCAACCAAGAAACCTAGCTTGTCTCTTCTAAGAACCTAATCTCCTCTAGGTCTTGATTGGCTTAGATGATTAACTAAGACCAATTCCAACTCTTCTCTAAGAGTTCTATCCCTTGTGCTTCATCTTGAAAGACTAACACCCTTTAGTTAGTTCAATTCTTTAACCTCACTTAGAAAGCTCTAAGTGCCAACTCTTCACAATCTTCAAATTTCCTTGTCAGGATTTCCATCATCTTGGAAACTTTCATAGATTTTCCAATTTGATCCATTTCGATGGATCTTCAAACTTATCCTTATCAGGTTCAAGGATTCACCATTAGGAGACCTAATTTGGCCTATTTCTTGTAGCCTTTTGTAGAGGCCTTTTGCCAATTCTTGACCAATATTTCCAAAAAAATCACAAAACCAATAATGGATTTGGATACCCTTTGGTATTTTACAAAGGATTCTATAATTTTTTTCTTCCTAGGTCATCTGTACATTGCCTCCCTACAATCTAGGTCTAATAGGACTAAAAGACCTTTTTTCTAGGACTGACTGTAACCTTGTTTGAATCTTGCTCAAAACTTGGTCTAATGTAATGGTATGAAATCAATTCTCATAGTATGTTACGATATGATAAAATCCTACTTGTAACTATACTTGTGCTAGATAGTACCTCTCTACCCTGCAAGAAATCTTCTCTTCTTCAATCCTAAACCTCTAACTGAGCACTGTCTGCTCTTCTAGGGCTTAGTAGTAAAAATAGCTCTCCATAATTTCATGACTTCTAATCATAAATACATATAGACTAATTAATACCCTAACATATCCATCCATCCTAAGGAGATTCCCATGGTTAGGTTTCATGGGGGAGCCATGAATTCACAGACTGGTCAGGACAGGACGAGTGAAGACTCTAAATAAAGAACAATTTATTCAGCACACTAAAACAACTCTAATCAACTTGATTTCTAAATGAAAAATTCTTAAAACAACCTAAATAACACTACACAATCATTAAGTTGAGACTTTCAATCGATTACATGTCAATATCACAACAAAAGTTTGAGATCTTCTCTCAAAATAGAGTTTTTAGAGATGTATTGCTATACTCAAACTATTACAATGAATCACCCTCACCTTGAGATTCAAGTCTTAGATGATATTAGATGCCATCTCCATGATTCTAGGGCCTATTGTCCAATCTCCCACTTCCTATTCTTTAGGGGATCCAAGGTAACCGAGTTGCATGCGACATTTGCAATAATTGCAAATGTTATCATGGCAACTTCTTAACAACATTTGGCATCTTACCTTCATGCCATCATCCTATTCCTTAGGACCTCTACCTCCTATATTTCAAGGATCCAAGATCATAAATGACCTTAAGGCATCTTTCTAACATCATTATGTTCTTAGAAAACATTGAAGACTCTAACTCAAACTTTAAACTCCTAACATTAGGAAATCAAAACTACAAACAATGGCTAATTTGGTGACCTTAGTCCTAATGACTAACTCACCTAGCCCACAATAGCAATGATCTTCTAAGGTCTTAAAACAAAAACAACCTTCCTAACTTGTGCTAATGTTAGGTACAAGCCAAAACAACTAAACCATGGAGGTTAGCCTAGGTGTGCTCCCGCACCATCCTCCCCAAAACAAAATAATTCAATCCACCCTTGGATTGAGGATGCTTGGATCAATTCCCATCTCCTTGAAATCTGATTCCTTGACCCATATTGCATCAGCATCAGTTTGACCATGCTTCTTTATGAGATGTTCTTTGTACTCCCTGGTCCTAGTCTTTTTGTAGACTCTAGTATCCAATATACTGTCAGCTCCTTTGACTATAGTAGTGGGTGGTTGGAGATCTTCCACATTTCTGATCACTTCAATGAGACTCTAATCCATGTCTTATTTTGGTCCTCTATAATGAACTAGATCTGCTATGTTAAAAATAGGGGACAGTCCAGTATCTTTCGGTAGCTCAACTCTGAATGCATTATCACCATACTTAGCCGAGATAGGATAGGGACCTATCCTTCTCATCTACAACTTGTGAGGGACTCCCTTTTGAAGTCTAGATTTGTTAAGATGCACCATAACCAAGTCTCCCACATGGAGCTGAACTTGACTTCTACTCTCATCCACCTTGGTTTTATGTTTCATGGTGTTCTCTTGCAAGGTCTTCCTCACTGTATCATGTATCTCCTCCATATCATATGCAAAGTCATCAACATATCCACTTCCCTTCACTCCATCCTTCAAATCTCTTAACTCATAGACTCCTATAGGATGTAGTCTATAGACTATTTCAAAGAGACTCTTCCCTGTTGATCTATTTATAGTGTCATTGTAGGCATATTCAGCTTGCCCATTCAACTGATCCCATTGTTGACCATACTCCTTGGTCAAGCACCTTAGTAGATTTCCAGGGCTTCTATTGACAACCTCGATCTCACCATTAGTTTGGGGATGGTAGGCTGATCCAAAAGATAAATTAGTGCCTAGCCTTTCCCAAAGAGTCTTCCAAAAGTGACTCATGAATTTAGTGTCTCTATCTGACACAATGTTGATAGATAACCCATGGATTCTTACTATCTCTTTGAAGAAGAGAAAGGCTATTTGACTAGAATCATTAGTGGTCTTGCATGGAACAAAGTGAGCCATCTTTCTAAATCTATCCACAACCACATAAACACTATCCATACCTTGCCTTGTCTTGGGTAACCGAACTACAAAATCCATACTCAAGTATTCCCATGGCCTAGTAGGAATAGATAGTGGTTGATAAAGGCCTACATTTGAAGAAGTGCCCTTGGCCTTTTGTCATAAAATACAACTTTCCACATACCTCCTAAAATCAAGATTCATGCTTGTCCAATAATAGAACCTTTAAACAAGTTCTTAAGTCTTAGTGATCCCAAAGTGACCACTCAAAACACCATTATGCTTTTCTTGTATCAAATTCTCTCTAATAGAACCTTTAGGAACACATAATTGATTCCCTTTAAATAAGAGATTGATAGAAAGTTGGCTATACTAGTGTATATGACTTAGTATAGTGTTAAAGTCATATAGTAGTTTGGAGTCAACACACTTAATGAGAAGATCAGAAATTGGCTAAGTGTTGAAGACTGGATAGTATACAGAGTACCTAAAGCTTAGAGCATCAGCGCACATGCGTATGAATGAGTTATGGTATGTGCCCTAGGAGATAAGTTGGTTAGACTATATTCATGCTTATTCTATGAGCGCATGATCTGATATGTAAGTATGACAAAGTTATAGACAGTTGAAGTTACACAGCCAGTGTGTGCCAGAGAAGAACAGAGTAAGCAACTGACTATTGGAATTTTGATTTGCAGTTATATTCTTATGATGTAAAGGCCATGCACCTATTGTAATTAGGTTTCCAAAATATAAATATGTTTGTTTGTAAACATTCTTGAGCCAATTCAATTGGAAGTGTTATATGTAATCAGTTAAAGGGCCAACCTAGTTATTTGTTTTGTATGTGCATATAAATATGAGATGCACCCATTCTAATTAGTATGGATGTTGATAGAGAGTTGAGATAAGTAGAGAAAAAGTGTGTGAAGAGTCTATAAGATGTATTAGAGCTTTTCAAGAGGTCAAAGCATCATTGCATCAAAGGAACTGATCTAACAAGTAGTGTCATAGTGACAGTTCATCTAGTAGATAAAGTGTTTATCTAAGATCAGAACGTTGTAGCCTTCACCACTTGAGCAGTGAGCTCTAGGATAGTGAGTCCACACCCCTAACAAGGTTTATTGTAAAAGAATCCTAACAAGGTCTAACCCTTAACAAGGTCTACTGTACTAAACATATTGTAAAGAAACTCCTAATAGGGTTAAGGATCTTCTAACAAGGATCATTATACACTAGTATAAAATATTAGTGGGTGTCAATTCCCACCAGGGTTTTTACCTATTTGGGTTTCCCTGTAACCATATTGGTGTTATGTGTTGATTTCATGTTTCATGTTTATGTGGATGTTCATTTTAGTACTTAAGTATTTAAGTTCAGTTTACAGATTAAGATAAAAGATAAAATATAGTGAACACTGATTCACACCCCCCCCTCTTAGCATTCCCATTCCTAACAATTGGTATCAAAGGTCTAGTCCTTAGCAAAGAAGTTTAACCACTTGAGGAGATCATGGACAAAGTAGAAATGAAACATCTAAAAAGAAATCTTGAAGCTTCTCTTGAAGACCTAGACAAATCTGAAAAAGAAATTGAAGAACTAAAGGAAAAACTCAGTGATGCTCAATTAGTTATCAAAAGGCTAAGAAAGGATTTGAAAGAATGCTCTGCTAGTGATCTGGGGATAATGGTCAAGAAGCTGAATGGAGAAAATTCATCCTTAAAATAACAGCTTGAAGAATTTGATGATAAGCTGATTAACAATCAGGAAGTCTACGAAGCACAAAATTAGATTGACAACATGCGATCAAGAATGAAAGCAACAAAAGGCACCTCAGATGCTAAGGAGACTAGAAGTTAGACTAAGGATCATATTAAACCACCTAATAATGAGTGCAAGCTAGTAGACTACACTTGTTATGCATGTAACAAGAATGTACACATAGCAAGGAGCTGTACAGAGGTAAGACCTTTCAATGGTTACTATTATTCATGCAATAAATTTGGTCATAGAGCTATGAATTGCAAGACAAGTTAGAAGAACATGACTCAATATGATCAAAGAAATCAGAATCAGTCAAATGTAAGAATTTCTTAGAATGTTACATGTCATATATGTAACTATAATGGTCACTCAGCTAGACAATGTAAAATGGTGACTCATGTCAATGCGTCAAGGAATATAAGGCCTCCAGTCATTTGTCACTCTTGTAACAAGGTTGGACACATCTCAAATTTTTGTAGATCAAGGATGCAAGGTCAAGAAAGCCCTAAAAATCTTGAAGAATCAGTTCTGGATCCTGAAGGAGAAGTCAATATTGTGAAAGCTTCAAAGGATGTAAGCTTGATTTGGTCAAAAGCCAAGAAGGACAAGGTTGATGAGTATGTATTGGATGCATCCTCTACATCTGGATGAATGGCCCTCAGGGTCATAGGGGGAGCTAATTTAGCTCTAGACCCCTATGCGGCTGGTATACTCACTATCAGAGTATGCACCTTTGAACTTAAGCTTTTGGAGGTTAGCAAAACCTATGTGCAAGAGTGCACTAGCTAATTATTTGCAAAATGGAAGTTAAAAATTTTCAAGTGACAGCTTGGTTTACATGACAAGTATTAATGGTAGATTTTCTACTTTAAAGAACATAGAAGTTTGTAAATCTCTCATTGCATTTGATTTCAGAGAGATTGGAGAGAAAAAGATCCTTAGAATTTGATTGAGAAGGATTGAAATTTGATTCATCAATTGATTAGCTATGCATTTGATCAGTTGTGGAAACCCTAGTTTGTCGCGCCAATTCAAGAAGTCTTCAAGATCATTTGGAAAGTGATATCCAAGTAAGTGATGGCTACTCCTATAGTATTTAATGTTGTAGAGAAGAAAAGATATGTATTCAAGAGGCACTCATTTAAATCCACCTTAGATGACCTATAAGGGGCATTCTTTGGCATGCCTATGGGTGTTATGCATGTTGAGGACATTAGGGCATACATATATTGTAAGAAAGAGCTAGTAGGATTGGATAGATTAAGGGCACACATGGAAAAAATGATGAAACCAGAAAAAACCTTCATGGATGAGTATGCACAGTGGAATAATCACCCTATAGTGGAGTATGCTACAACATATGAGTTCTATGAATCAAAATGGATCAATATTCTACTAAGCAGGATTGATAATGACCTATTTTGGATAGGTGAAGTTTCGGTCATAAGTACTAGTGACCTAATTTATGAGATGATAGGCCTCTCTAAAATAGGCACCACTCTTCTAGCCAGAAAAGATGTGAGAAAACTTGTTGAGAAAAATTGCAAGTCAAGAAGTGATAGGTGAAAAATGACCATAGAGCCTATTGAGGAAGATGACATCAAATTTATGTCCATGATACTAGGTTATGGATTCCAACACACCAGTAGGGTGAACAATGTGTCTACAGCCACAATTCTTGTAGCTATCAGAATTGTGAAGGAAAATGGAGAGTTTAATCTATGTGAGATCTTGCGCTCATAGTTAATAGATAACATTAAGGCAATCAAGCATGACAAGACCAAGATATTTAGGTTTGGGTCCCTAATTATCTATATGTACTTCCATATTGTTGGAAAGGTGTCAGATTCATACCTAGAAAAGACAATTCCTACCATGCCACAGATATCCTTCAAGGCATCTACTGAGAGCACTCTAAGAGACTAGATGACACTAGAGTTGAAGACATTTCGAGTCAAGATGTAGATGACCTACATAATTCTAGAGAAAATAGTTGAAAAATATAAATATATTATTTGCTTCATGGTTGAGACAGACACAACATGCATGGATATGAGGTTGAGGAACAAGTCCTAGAAGTATATGCACAAGTATTTCTTTTAGCCCCTAAAGATCCCAATGAGCCAAGATAGGGAACCTATGCAAAGAAAACAAGAGAAGTTGATGCAGTGTTAAACATCATAGCAACAAAAAGGAAGGTTGCTAAGGTTACCTTAGAGATCTTTAGAATTCATGGAGTGTCTCAAGCAGACCTAGACAAAGAAAGGGAACAAAAGATTGCTTTGGAAATTAAGAGCATAGCAACAACAAAGACTGAATCAGAAGATCCTAAGCTAAAGAAGGTGAAGATAGAAAAGTCTAATATTCAGAAGGGTAATACTGATGTTACTCTTTTTATGCCCAAAGAAACCATTGACCTTACTACTCCTCCTAAGTATAAGGCAATGCCTAAGAAGAAGAAATAAATCAGCATTGGTCATCCATCCTTGAGAGTAACAAGGAATAGAAGGAACACTCAAGCACCTCCTGAACTAAGTTTCAAACCTAGTCTTAGTGTGCTAAGTACAAGAATCATTGATGAAGGCAGGATTGATCAAGTAGGAAAGTTCTATGAAAAATATAGTGAGATTGACAAATCATAGATACATGGAATGATTATCAAACATATGTTGAAGTTTAAGAAAATAGTCCTAGAACTGAAGACTATGATTACTGATAATGTGTGGAACATCTTAGAGTTCCTAAAGAGACAAGATATTTAAGAGGATCTAAGGATAAGGGAAAAGACCTTAGATGAAACCCTCCCAATATGTTCCTTAGATGAAAAGTCACTATTCTTAGATCTGGTAAAGCCTCATCTAAGAAAAAAGTCAAGGACCTTTCATATAATGGACAAAAACTATGAGCTGGTGGCTAAGGAAATAGAGAAGGCATTTGAGAAGGTCTTCATGAATAGGCACATGTATCCAGCTACTGCACCCAAAGCCCAAGTACCCACTATGATTTCCAAAGAGTCAAAGACCATCAATGTACAATCTATAGGTCCACAGGATTTAGCGCATGCAGTTGACACATCCACAGAGGCAAAGAAGACTGCACCCATGACAAAGACACCTAAGGATGATTCAATCTTCATTGACAATGTAAAAGTTACTATGGTGGCCATAGATATGGATTTGGACAAGTTTGAAGAGGCATTTGTAAGCACTCAAGAGGTTGAAAACTTATGCAATAACACTCCTCCCAATCAATAAGAAGAACTATTGATTGAGGATATAACAAATGAAGAAGAAAATATGGAAGAAAAGAAAGAAGAAGAAAAAGAAAAAGAAGCTAAAAAAAAAAGGGAGAAGAAGACATAAAAGGAAGTGAGAAAAAAGATGAACCATCAGTTGAAATAATCAAGGTAAAACAAGAAGTGATGGATAGCACTCCTATCACTCCCTCACCAACATTGTTGTAGAGTTTGACACCTGACACAACTAGTTTGGACTCTTGGGGAGAAGAAGACCTGATCAAGTTCAATGTCTTAGCTATGGAGAAAGCCAAGGAGAAATAGGTGATGAGAAATCCCCTCCTTGTAGAATCAGTAAACATCTTGAACAACTTGTTACCAGCAGACAAGAAAGTGTCTAAGGTACACTTTGTTGATGATGTGAGTACAATCATTTAACAATTCAAGAGTAACTTCTCTAGCCTAGAAGAATTTGCATCCCTAGTTGTAGAAGAGAAACATTTGAAGAAGAGGCTTAGTGAATTGGTTAGTAACTATGCACTTGACCTGAGCTCACTAAAGACTAGTCAAGCATCCTTGAAGGAGTTTGTAGCAAAGGGAAGAAAGATTATTGCGAATCGTATGAGCCAATACAAGATGACTAGTGATTTGTACAAAAAGATACAAGAGGTTGAAGCTATGATCAAAAGCATAAGGAAATTAGTGGAAGATCCATCAATTAATGTGAACATGTGCAATAATGTCTACCAAGGATAGATAGATAAGATTGAGAAGGCAGAAAAGGATATGTCCAAGATAAGGGCTAGACAGACTCAGTTAAGGAATGCTCTTGTACCCTCATTAGACATACTTAATCAGAATATCAAGGAGATTGATGCCACCATGGTGACATATGATCAAGGTCCTAGCATAGAATTTGAGAAGATGGAGAAGCTACAATATGCATTATGCACCCATCTATAGATTGTAAATTCACTGATCACATTTTGGAAGAAGGAGATCCAAAACCTGTAGATAGCATATTCAGATGTTCTATCACAGTAAGTATTTGTGGATACAATTTTGAAGCACCTTTTTCATTAATGTCAAAGGGGGAGTATGTACAAAATATGGTTATAGATATATATAAGGAGATATAAGATAGAAAGATATGTATAGGGAGATATAAGACAAAAAACAATTTGTGTTAAGGAACAGTTAGCAACTTCACCATATTCCTTTGTTTCCATCAATGAAAAAGAGGGAGATTGTTGGAAAGTTGGCTATACTAGTGTATATGACTTATTATAGTGTTTTCATTATGGAAACAAAGTCATATAGTAGTTTGGAGTTAGTGCACTTAATGAGAAGATAAAAAATCGACTAAGTGTTGAAGACTAGATAGTATACAGAGTACCTGAAGCTCAGAGCATCAACGCACATGCGTATGACCAAGTTATGGTATGAACCCTAGGAGATAAGCTGGTTAGACTATATTAATGCTTATTCTATGAGTGAATGATCCGATATGTGAGTATGAAAAAGTTATAGATAGTTGAAGTTACACAGCCAGTGTGTGCCAGAGAAGAATAGAGTAAGCAACTGACTGTTGGCATTTTGATTTGAAATTATATTATTATGATGTAAAGGCCATGGACTATTGTAATTAGGTTTCTAACATATAAATATTTTTGTTTGTAAACATGCTTGAGATAATTCAATTAGAAGTGTTGTATGTAATCAGTTAAAAGGCTGACCTAGTTATTTGTTTTGTATATGCATATAAATATGAGATGCGCCCATTCTAATTAGTATGGATGTTGATAGAGAGTTGAGATAAGTAGAGAAGTGTGTGAAGATTATATAAGATGTATTAGAGCTTTTCAAGAGGACAAAGCATTAGTGCATCAAAGTAACTGATTTGACAAGTAGTGTCACAGTGATAGTTCATCTAGCAGATAGATTGTTTATCTGAGATCAAAAGGTTGTAGCCTTCACCACTTGAGCAGTGAGCTCTAGGATAGTGAGTCCACACCCCTAATAGGGTTTATTTTAAAAGACTCCTAATAGGTTCCAACCCTTGACAAAGTCTACTATACTAAACATATTGTAAAGTAACTCCTAATAGGGTTAAGGATCTTCTAACAAGGATCATAAAACACTAGTACAAAATTTTAGTGGGTGTCAATTCCCACTGGGGTTTTTACCTATTTGGGTTTCCCCATAACCATATTGGTGTTATGTGTTGATTTCATGTTTCATGTTTATGTGAATTTTCATTTTATTACTTAAGTATTTAAGTTTAGTTTAAAGATTAAGATAAAAGATAAAATATAGTGAACACTGATTCACCCCCTCCTCTCAGTGTTCCTATTCCTAACAAAGATGACTTTGCAAAGTATATTCAACATAATTACTATGAAAATGATTCTTGTATTTAGAACATACCTTATAAATGTCTACAAAATCTTCATCATCTACATATAGATCCTTGAAGTGGTCTATCCCCATGCTCTTCAACTGAATCTCTTGGATAGTGAGAGCTCTTCTAGACAATGCATCTACCACCTTATTGAGGACTCCTTTCTTGTGCTTGATATTAAAGGTATAAGCTTGTAGGAATTCAACCCACTTCATGTTTTTGTGACTCAAATTTTTTTGTGAATTCAGGAAACTAACTGCTTGATTGTCTAAATACACTATGAATTCCTTGGGAAGCAAGTAGTGCCACCACTTCCTTAGAGCTTGGACCAATGCATACATCTCAAGGTCAAAAGAAGAGTACTTCTTCTTGGCTTCACTTAACTTTTCTAAATCAAAAGCTACTGGTCTACCCTCTTGGCTTAGAACAGCCCCAATAGCCACATTGCTAGCATCACACTCAATGGTGAAAAGCTTCTAAAAGCTTGGCAACACTAAAACAGGCTGGGTAGCTATCTTTTCCTTCAACAACTCAAATCTTTTGTTAGCATGCTCATTCCATATAAGCTTGGTCTTCATTCCTAATTTGATTGTGTCTAACATAGGAGCACAAATAGCACTAAAATGCATTATGAATTTCCTATAATATTGTGCAAGGCCATGAAAAATTCTTACCTCTGTTGCTATCCTTGGAGTAGGCCAATTCATGATAGCCTCCACTTTTCTCTTGTCCATTTTCAGATTACCATTTGATGGAACAAATCCAAGGTACACTAGATCTATTTTGATGAACTCACACTTCTCCAAGTTGATCATCAACTTCTCATCATGTAGCTTCTTGAAAATAGTCTCAAGATGTTCTAGGTGCTCACCTCTTGTCTTGCTATAAATCAGCATATCATGTAGATATAGTACTACAAACTTGCCTATGTAGTCTTTGAGGACTTCATTCATGATCCTCATGAATGTGGAGGGAGCATTGGATAATCCAAATGGCATGAAAAGCCATTCATACAAACCTTCATTGGTCTTGAAGGTTGTTTTCCACCCATCTCCTTCATGTATTCTTATTTGGTGATAGCCACTCTTCAAGTCTATCTTGCTATAGTACTTAGCTTCACCTAGACAATCCATTAGGTATTCAATCCTTGGGATAGGGAACCTATACCTTATGGTTATCCTATTAATAACCCTTGAATCAATACAAAGCCTCCAAGTTCCTCCTTTCTTAGGTTCAAGGATAGTGGGTAGGACACATGGACTAATACTCTTTCTAATGAAACCTTGGTTTAGGAGTTCTTGTATTTGCCTAGAAATTTCCTCATTTTGTTGAGGGATCATTTTGTAAGCTTCCTTATTAGGTAGGGTAGCTCCTGGAATAAGGTCTATCCTATGACTTATGTCTCTTTTAGGGGGTAAGGTTGATGGTTGTCCATCACTCACTATACCTTGGTAAGTTTGCAACATGCTTTGTATTTCCCTTGGTAACTCTATCTTCTTAGTCACCTTGCCTTCATCTTCCTCTCTTGGTCTTAAGACCAATGCAAATCCAACTCCTTCACTCTCTTCCATGGCTTCTAAGAACTCTTTTTCACCAACCATGAATAAATTTGGACCTGATGTCTTCACCTCTACATCCTCTAATGGTGACTGAATTTTAAAAGTCACATTGTCCTTCTTGAAAGAATAGGAATTCTTTCCTCCATCATGGATAGCTTGGTGGTCAAATTGCCATGGTCTACCTAGGAGCAAATGACATGCATCCATAGGTAACATAGCTCACAAAAATTTGTCTTTTTACCTTCCAATGGAGAACTCCACCCATGCTTGTTCATTCACTAACACATGTTGGCCTTTGTTGAGCCAAGTGACCTTGTAAGGATTGGTGTGGGGTATCCTTGTCAACTTTAGCTTGCTGACTACTTCCTCTGACACAATGTTGTTAGTAGACCCCAAGTCTATGATGACTCCACATACTTTTCCCATCATCTTGCACTTTATCCTAAACAAAGACCTCCTTTGGCTTGGCTCCTCCTTCACTTGCTCCTTGATCAAAGTTCTCCTCATCATGAGGTTCTCTCCTTCCTCTGAATTTAGTGGTACTTCAGCATGCTTCTCTTCTACATTAGCCTCATCATGAACTAGATTGGTCCTTTTATCACCTCCTTGAGAAGTACTACCCTTATCTGGACACCTATAGGGAGGGTGTCCCATTTGATTGCAATGGTAGCATTTCATATTGGCAAAGTAGTTGCCTCTTCCTACTTGTCCACCACTTCTTCCTCTAAAGCTAGAGTTAGAACTCCTTCCTCTACCACCTCTACTAGAGCTTCCTTCTTTTTGCTCACTGAATTTGGTGTCTCCTTGAGTCCTTGATTTATAACTTCTTCCACCATAGCCACCTCTTTGTCCTCTACTATCCTTGCCTTTACCTCTACCTTTGGAGGTTTACTCTTGTTTTCGCTTTCCCTTCTCTTCTATCTTCAAGGCCATTTGATAGAATTTGTGAATGGTTTTGAAGTTCACAAGACTCATTTCCTCTTGAATAGACCATTTGAGGCCATTCAAGTATCTTGCAATCTTGATGCTTTCATCTTCAACTACCTTTGATCTTAAGCATAACTTTTGAAACTCCTTAGTGTATGCTTGAACATCTAGATCTTTTTGTCTAAGATTGTGTCTCCTTCAATGCATTTGAAGTTCATAGTCATTAGGAAGGTAGGTCTACTTCACTTTAGTTACCATGCCCTTCCATGTAAATATAGGACCTTTTCCATCATTTTCTCTCTTGGTTTGCACAAACTTCCACCATGTTAGTGCTAAACCTCTTAATCTTGATTTGGCCACCATAACTTTTTGGGCCTCAAAGATACCATCACATTCAAAATGGTTCTCAATGTTTTCTATCCAATCCACAACTGAATATGGATCCATTTGTGCACTAAATAGTGGCACACCCTCCAAAGCTTTGCCACTCAAAGCCTTTAGTTCTTTTAAGAAGGGTTCTTCAGGAAGAATAGGGTCAGGTGTTGGAGCTTCCTCCTCCAATTCTAATTCCTTTTCCCTTGCTTCTTTCTCTTCCTTTTGATCAATTTTATCCATGACCTTATTAGCTTTGTCTTGGATTTCACCCAAGAGCTGCTCCATTTGGGCTAATTTTTCTCTTAGCAACCAATTATCCTCTTCTTGTTCCTCAACCTTCTTGGCTAACTCAGCATTAGTCACCATTACTTTAGCTTCTTCTAATCCCACTGATGTATTCTCTCCCACTAATTTAGTAGGCTGAAACATCAACCACAAGCCTGATCAATTCAAGCTTTGATACCAATATGATGTGAGTGTTCCAAGGCTTGCTTGCACTTCAACCAAGAGACCTAGCTTGTCTATTCTAGGAACCTAATCTCCTCGAGCTCCTAATTGGCTTAGATGATTAACTAAGACCAATTCCAACTCTTCTCTAAGAGTTCTATCCCTTGTGCTTCACCTTGAAAGACTAACAACCTTTAGTTAGTTCAATTCTTCACCCTCACTTAGAAAGCTCTAAGTGCCAACTCTTCACAATCTTCAAATTTCCTTGCAGGGATGTCCATCATCTTGGAAACTTTCATAAATTTTCCAATTTTATCCATTTAGAAGGATCTTCAAACTTATCCTTACCGGGTTCAAGGATTCACCATTAGGAGACCTAATTAGGCCTATTTCTTGTAGCCTTTTGCCAATTCTTGACCAGTCTTTCCAAAACACTCACAAAACCAATTAGGGATTTGGATACCCTTTTGGATTTTACAAAGGATTCTATAATTTTTTTCTTCCTAGGTCATTTGTACACTACATCCCTACAATCTAGGCCTAATAGGACTAAAAGACATATTTTCTAGGACTGACTGTAATCTTGTTTGAATCTCACTCAAAACATGGTCTAATGGATTGGTATGAACTCAATCCTCATATTATGTTAGGATATGATAAAATACTACTTGGAACTATACCTTTGTTGTATAGTACCTCTCTACCTTGCAAGAAATCTTCTCTTCTTCAATCCTAAACCTCTAACCGAGCACTATCTGCTCTTCTAGGGCTTAGTAGTAAAAATATCTCTCCATAATTTCATGACTTCTAATCCTAAATACATATAGACTAATGAATACCCTAACATATCCATCCATCCTTAGGAGATTCCCATGGTTAGGTTTCATGGGGGAGCCATGAATTCACAGACTGGTCAGGACAGGATGAGTGAAGACTCTAAATAAAGAACAATTTATTCAGCACACTAAAACTACTCTAATCAACTTTATTTCTAAATGAAAAAGTTTTATAACAACCTAAAGAACACTACACAATCACTAAGTTGAGACTTTCAATCCATTACATGTCACTGTCACAATAAGAGCTCGGGATCTTCTCTCAAAATAGAGTTTTTAGAGTTGTATTGCTATACTCAAACTATTACAATGAATCACCCTCACCTCAAGATTCGAGTCTTAGCTGATATTAGATGCCATCTCCATGATTCTACGGTCTATTGGCTGATCTCCCACTTCCTATTCTTTAGGGGATCCAAGGTAACTGACTTGCATGCAACATTTGCAATAATTGCAAATGTTGTCATGACAACTTCTTAACATCATTTGGCATCTTACCTTCATGCCATCATCCTATTCCTTAGGACCTCTACCTCCTATATTTTGAGGATCCAAGATCTTAAATGACCTTAAGGCATCTTTCTAACATCATTATGTGCTTAGAACACATTGAAGACTCTAACTCAAACTTTAAACTCCTAACACTAGGAAATCAAAACTACTAACTCACCTAACCCACAATAGCAATGACCTTCTAAGGTCTTAAAAAAAAAAAACCTTCTTGGCTTGGCTAATGTTAGGTACAAGCCAAAAAAATAAACCATGGATGTTAGCCTAGGTGTACTCCTACACCAACATGTTGGAGAAGCTATGTTCATGGATGCAGAGTTTGATATGTAGTAGAGTCTGAGTTATGATGTCTATAGTTGCCAGTTGTAGTTTCTTGAGTTTATTTAACATAGTTGACATTGTTCTTATTTTTATGGTAGTTGTGCCTATCAATTGGATATGTGCACTTGGATTTGTATTAAGAGAAGAGTTAAGATGATTATGTTAAGAGTGCATGATATAATTTAACATGAGGAGAAAGTATCAGTTAATTTGGTGGAGCCGACAGTGTGAAGTGATACATTCACTATTATTGAATTAGACAGGTCCCAGTTCATGTTGTGTGCTTAGTAGAGTCTATTAGCACTTAGAAAAGTTTCCATGGCTTTACCAATTTTCCTCTAGTCTCTGTAACCTTTTTCATGTCCCTGGCTTGAAACCCTAGGTAAAAATTCAAAAAAGTAGCCATTGGTGAGAAAGGCCCTAATTTACCCTGGCCCTATTCTATTTTCATGTTACTTTTCAGGCCACTTAAAATATTATAAACCCATGTGCTTAAATAATTTCCCTAAGTCTAGCACTAGGCGGCTTTATTTTTCCTAAGTCCCTGCATGTTAATATTTCCAAAGATTCAGCCTTTAAAATATGTGGCTGTTGTTAATTCGCAAGACTACAGGTTGTCAGATTTTCTGACATGCGATTTAGCGATAGGGTACCATCTGTCCTGGTAGGCCCTATTTCTCAGTCTTGGATTCTCAATCTAATGATGGGCGTATCTTCTCATAGAATTTGTTAGACCTATGAGATTATATGCCATCCAGTGATTCTCCTATGTGACATAGCTTTTCAAATGGAGCGGGTCCACTGCCATGTAAGCATAGGCGGCAGTTCATTATTGGTCAGCATGTTGCTGATAGGGATCCTGTCAGTGGGGCCTGTAGTGAAGCCTTTTTAATCTGCGGTTGGTGCATGATCTTAAGGAATATTCTTCCCCTTTGAGATCATACACCATCTGTTGATTTCAAATCTAACTCAGTGGGACCTGGTTGCCTACATGTCAGTGGGTCCGGACATCTGCAGAGGATCTATGGTTGGTGTGAGTTCTCATGGAATTTGTCAGAGCCATGAGATCTTATGCCAACCATCAATTTTACTTTTTCTTAGGTGGCTAATAGGGGTGGTTCCTCTAACAGGTGGTGTTGACATGCAACATTTTCATTGGCTAAGTAGGAGGGTGACTAGGACATGTTAGTGGGTCTGAATCTTTCGAAGGGCTAGTAGATGTAGGATCTACGGGTGTCATGTAATCACACAGAATCTTTTCAGGCCATGCGATCATGTGATAGCCATTCAATTAAAGGGTTGTATTTTATGGGTCTTGTCTGGTACGTGATGCTGATCTGCATGGTTTTTATTGGCTACAGTGTGCTGACTTGGCCAAAGAATTTTCAATAGGTTTATGAATGTTGTGAGATTAATCATGAGCCACCTCATCTGCCAAGAAATAAATAGAATCGATGGTCGCATTTAAAACTTTTTCTGGATAACCATTGTATTTCAAATTCAAATTTTTAGAGGGTTTTCCAGTGACAAGAAGGATTGAAATTGAATGCTTTTACAGCTGGATTTGGTAGAATTAGTTTTGTCAACTATTGCAGAGTGGTCCAGGGTGTTAGCTAATTGTCTGCAGGGGTTTTGGTACCATGATGGTGTTGCTCGAGGCATGTTATAGGTGGAAAATCAGACTAATAAAGCATGGTGAATTAATGGTCCTTGGTACAAATAAAGAAATTATCATGATTAAGGATCATTCTAGGGTCTGTTTTCTTGAGGCTGCTTGGTTTTTCCCTCAAATGAAATAAATAGTGACTATATTTTGGCTGGTTTGGTGGGTTAAACCCTAACCCTAGTCATCCATAGCTTGTTGTATCCTATTTTGGGATTCCAAGATGACTAGGGGATATATATGGTTGAATTTTGAATTTTGTATTGTTGTTGATGTTCTGTTGAAAATCAATAGAAAGACTGAACAAGGAGAGCCTATATTTATGTCTTGTTCCTAGCAATTGTCATCTTGGTAATGTATTGTTTCTAAAAGTTTTAATGAGAATACACTTGAATTCCTATCTCAAATTTGTTATTGTCTTCTTGTCTTGATTTTGGATTCATATATGTTGAAGTCACAAAGTGAGTTAGCATATGGTAAACAAAGAGTATTGTGAGGTTATCTTGGAGTTCCTAACAAAGTTAGGATTAAAGTCTTTAGGGTGATTTCAGTGAGTCCATGGTTGGATAAGGATTTTGATGATCAGGTTTGGGAGTGAGAGGGATAATAGGAAAAACACTTATCCTGAGTTCAAGGGTGTTTGAGTTAGGGTTCTTAGTTATTTTTATGTTACTGGGTGACTCTTTGCCTTGGATTAAGGCACTGATCCATTCTCTAGAAGTGGTCCATCATCATCCACCACAAATACAAATGATAAAATCTTCAAATCAATTAGTAAGGGGTATAAATGCATAACATTTTGTGATTCCTTTCAAGAACTGAACCAAGGGCATACCCGCCTGAGCATTTAGGCTCTAAGTGTAGGAGGATCCCTTTGATCCTTGTTAATTGGCCCTTTTCCTTGCAGACTTTGGAGTGGTGATAGAGTCAGTGACATTAAGTTGTCAATCATAGTGTAAAGCTACAAGTAGAAATGAAAAGGGGAACCAACAAGATGGTGACTCTGTTGGGGATGAGTCTAGAAAAGAGTAAAAAATAAAACAAAGCATTTGCTAAAATTCTCTCACTAAGTGTTGAGTGGTGACTCTGAGAGTTCTTTGTTTGATCAGTGCAATTCCTAATAAATAGTGTGTAGACCCTGGTGAAGTTTTGGTTGATTGGAAGAAGATGCAAAAGATAATTACAAAATATTTTCCTCTTCAAGGAGGTGTCGAATCTGCATAGCAAAGAACCTGATGGAGCTTCAATGTGAGCTCTAGATCTGCCCTGCCTTCCAATCAACAAAGTTTTCTACTATAGAACTTCCAGGTATCATACTTTCATGTTTGGAAATGTTTCCTTATTAAGTGATCAAGCACTAAGGGAAGGAATAAGGTGTGAGTAGAGGTTTGCATACTTCAAGTTTTAGTTGTATTTTTGCAAAATTTTATGGAAGTATTGCATTAAGTTATGATGGGTAAAGTTGAGGAGGAACTTGCATTATTGGATCAAGGCATCCAGAGGGATTGCATAAAATTGGTGAGATTGAAGGTGGGAGGTAGAAGAGAACTATCAAGACCTTTGTTCTATGAAAATTTTTGTGATGCATATGATGGGCTTCTGGGGGGTATTGAGTTTTCAGAATCTATGTTCATTGGCTTGTTTTTGGAGCTTTGTTTTCCTGAATCAATCCATTGGCTAGCTTCCTTGTATGAGGAGCATTATGTGCATATCAGGGATTGGATACTTCATGATGTTGATCTTGAACTCGAGGATACATTTGGGGTTGTGCCTAATAGTACTGTTATTGAGAAAAGGGGAAGTTATGAAGGAGATGTGTCAAGTGTTGACACTCTTTCTTATAGTCATGAGAGTGATGCTTTTTCTCAATGTGGGGAAGAAGATTTGTGTAGTCAATTAGATGAAGAAAAAGATTGGATGAATGAAGATGTTGTTGATGATGACTTATCAGAGGAAGGTGATGCTGGGGATAGTAGTTCACTTCATAGTGAACAAATTTCAAGTCTCTTGTCTCATGAATATCTCAGATATTCAGGGAGGGGTAGCTCTAATTTCTCACATCCAACACACATGATATTGACCAAGAACATGAGTCAGTAGGGTCTGACTTTGACATGTGTGTTCCTGGTTCTTTTTCTGCTTCTGCATTGCCAAATAAAAAACAAGCTATATATGATGTATCAGATGATGAAGTCATTAGTATCTCCTCAGTTTCAAGTGTTGAAGATATCCTTGATATGGCATTGAATACTGATTGGGAAAGTTGTATAGATTCTTAATCCTTTTCTGATTTTGAATCTTTTGTTAAGCCATTGAAGGATGGCCCTTTAGTTTCTCATAATGAGCATGTTAATGTTTCTTTTCCCACCTACCAACAATTTTTGGTTTTGTCAAATGCTAACCAGATGCAGGATGGTCCTATGTTTGATCATCGTGCCCCATATAATGAATCCCCTCAATGTTTGCATGAAGATTAGTGTATTTTCTCCTTGGAGGTGCAAACTTTTGAAATGAATGGATCCGATAGCATTTGCACTGATAGTTTGAAAGAGCTAGAGTGTTTTTCTTTTCATTTGGACAGTAAGCTTCCCAAATGTGGTGACAAAATTGAAGATGATTCATGTTGTAGTTCCTTCAGCATTCTCCTATTTAAGGAATGCAACATGCATATGCCACATTCTTTTCAAAGTTGGTATGACTTTCATCCTAGTCCTCAACTAGAGTATGCTGACATTTTTTGTCTTAAGTTATTGGAGAATGGAAATGATTTTCATCAGGTGCATGAAAGTGATAAGCCCAGCTTATTTTTGTTCTGTGGAGAGGAAGACTATTTGTTTGATAGAGGAAAAAATTGATCAGAAGTTTTGGGGCCCTGAGCCTTTTGTAAATATTGTAAATCCTTGTATAGTTGTTTTCCTTTTTTGTTGTGTGTTTCCCTTCCTATTTCCCTAGTTTGGTTTCCAATTTTTGAGGTCCCCTATTTTGCCTTGATGGTGGTCTGCTTCACCTCATGATTCTACGTCCTTGCTATGCCTGTAGGAGGCATACATCCCAAGACAGAGCCATTGTTAGCACTCAAAAAAGTTTCCATGGCTTTACCAATTTTCCTCTAGTCTCTGCAACCTTTTTCATGTCCCAGGCTTGAAACCCTAGGTAAAAATATAAAAAACTAGCCATTCGTGAGAAAGGCCCTAATTTACCCTAGCCCTGTTCTATTTTTATGTTACTTTCTAGGCCACTTAAAATCTTATAAACCCATGTGCTTAAATAATTTCCCTAAGTCTAGCACCTGATGACTTTATTTTTCCTAAGTCACTATGCATTAATATTTCCAAAGGTTTGGCCTTTAAAATATATGACTATCGTTAATTCATAAGACTGTAGGTTGTCAGATTTTTTGACATGTGATTTAGCGATAGGGTGCCATCTGTCCAGGCAGGCCCTATTTCTCAGTCTTGGATTCTCAATCTAATGATGGGCGTATCTTCTCATAGAATCTATCAGACCTATGAGATTATATGCCTACCGTTGATTCTCCTATGTGATGTAGCTTTTCAAATGGAGCAGGTCCACTGCCATGTAAGCACAGGTGGCAGTTTCTTATTGGTCGGCATGTTGCTGACATGGATCCTGTCAGTGGGGCCTACAATGAAGCCTTTTTAATCTACGATCGATGCATGATCTTAAGGAATATTATTCCCCTTTGAGATCATGCCCCATCCATCAATTTTAAACCTGACCTAGTGGGACTTGGTTACCGATGTGTCAGTGGATCCTAACATCTGCAGAAGATCTATGGTTGGCATGAGTTCTCATGGAATTTGTCAGAGCCATGAGATCTTACGCCAACCATAAATTTTACTTTTTCTCAAGTGGTTGACAAGGGTGGGTCCTCTAACAGGTGGTACTAACATGCAACATTTTCATTGGTTGAGTAGGAGGGTGACTAGGACATGTCAGTGGGCCCAAATCTTTTGAAGGGATGATAGATGCAGGATCTACGGGTGTCATGTAATCGCATGGAATCTTTTCAGGCCATGCGATCATGCTGCAGCCATTCTATTAAAGGCTTGTATTTTGTGGGTCCTATCTACTATGCAGCACTAATGTGCATGGTTTTTATTGGCTATGGTGTGCTTACTTGGCAGAAGACTTTTCAACAGGTTTACGACTGTTGTGAGATTAATCATGAGTTGCCCGATCTGCCAGGAAATAAATAGAATCGATGGTCACATTTTAAAATTTGTCTCGATAACCATTGTATTTCAAATTCAAATTTTTAGAGGGTTTTCTAGCGATAGGAAGGACTGAAATTGAATGCTTTTATGACTGGATTTGGTAGAATTGGTTTTGTCAACTATTGCAGAGTGGTCCAAGGTGTTAGCTGATTGTTTGTAGGGGTTTTGGTACCATGATGGTGTTGCTCGAGGCATGTTGTAGGTGGAAAATCATACTAATAAAGCATGGTGAATTAATGGTCCTTGGTACAAATCAAGGAATTATCATGATTAAGGATCATTCTGGGGTCGATTTTCTCAAGACTGCTTGGTTTTTCCCTCAAATGAAATAAATGGTGACTATATTTTGGTTGGTTTGCTATGTTTAGGGTTGGTTTGTTGGGATTTCAAGATGACTAGGGGGTATATATGGTTGAATTTTGAATTTTGTAGTGTTGTTGTTCTGTTGAAAATCAATAGAAAGACTGAACAAGGAGAGCCTGTATTTGGGTCTTGTTCCTAGCAATTGTCATCTTGGTAATGTATTATTTTTGAAAGTTTTAATGAGAATACACTTGAATTCCTATCTCAAATTTGTGATTGTCTTCTTGTCTTGATTTTGGATTCATATATGTTAAAGTCACAAAGTGAGTTAGCATATGGTAAATAAAGAGTATTGTGAGGTTATCTTGGAGTTCCTAACAAAGTTAGGATTAAAGTCTTTAGGGTGATTTCAGTGAGTCCATGGTTGGATAAGGATTTTGATGATCAGGTTTGGGAGTGAGAGGGATAATAGGCAAAGAACTTATCCTGAGTTCAAGGGTGTTTGAGTTAGGGTTCTTAGTTTTTTTAATGTTATTGGGTGACTCTTTGCCTTGGATTAAGGCCTTGATCCATTCTCTGGAAGTGGTCCATCATCATCCACCACAAATACAAATGATAAAATCTTCAAATTAGTTAGTAAGGGGTATAAATGCATAACATTTTGTGATTCCTTTCAAGAAGTGAATCAAGGGTATACCCACCTAAGAATTTAGGCTGAAAGTGTAGGAGGATCCCTTTGATCCTTGTTAATTGGCCCTTTTCCTTGCAGACTTTGGAGTGGTGATAGAGTCAGTGACATTAAGCTGTCAATCATAGTGTAAACCTGCAAGTAGAAATGAAAAGGGGAACCAACAGAGTTGACTAAGGCATGATTAAAGAGTTGTATTGTTTCTCTAATATGATTTCAAGATGATTCTAATATGCCAACTTGATTATATCATTTAGAGGAAAGATATTTATAGGCAATCATTTATGATTGCTAAGATATGGCAGATAGTTGAAAGAGTAGAGTAGAGAAGAGTAGAAGGTGCACAGTGTTTTTCCATCAGAAAAAGGTCTATGTGACAAAGAAGAAAGAGTGTGCTATACATTGGAACTGATCAAGACAACAGGTCTACCTTGCAATTCACCAAATCTAGATATAGTCTATATCTATTATTCAAAAGGTTGTAGCCTTCACCCCTTTAAGTAATGAGCTCTTAGACAGTACATCCTCACCTATAATAGGGTTAATTGTAAAAGACTCCTAACAAGGTCTGACCCTTAACCAGGTCACTGTACTTATTGCATTATAAAGATCAACTCCTAATAGGGTTGTAAGATCTTCTAATAGGGATCATTATACATTAGTGTAGTTTTAGTGGGTGTCAATTCCCACCAGGGTTTTTACCTATTTTGATTTCCCCATAACCAAAATTATGGTGTTGTGTTAAGTGTTATTACATTTTTTTTATGCTTAATGTTCTTCTATACTTAATTGGAAAAATAATTGAATCTTGTAGATAACTGATTCACCCACCCCTCTTAGTTATCTCTTGGGACTATTCCTAACAATTGGTATTAGATCCAAGTGCCTCAGAGAGAAATTTTAACAACTTGAGGTTGATCAAATGGAATTCTTTAGCAAAGAAAGTCCTAAGTTTGATGGAGAGAACTATCTACACTAGAAGAACAAAATGATGACACATATTTAGTGCATTTCCTTTGATATTTTTGAGGTAGATACCAAAGAAGTTCAAATTCCCTCTCTAGAAAATCTTGCAAAAGATGATGCAACTTTGAAGAAAAAGGAGATGTTCACTTCAAATTCTATTGTCTATTGGTTGTCTTTTCTTCCTACTTGCAGCTTTACACTATGATTGACAAACTAATGTCACTGACTCTAACACCACTCCAAAGTCTACAAGGAAAAGGGACAATTAAAAAGGATCAACAAGAATCCTCCTACACTTTGAGCCTAGATGCTCAGGCAGGTGTACCTTTGACTCACTTCTTCAAAGGAGTCACAAAATATTATACAACTATACTCTTTACAAATTGGTTTTAAAGATTTTATCATTTAAATTTGTGTGATTAATGATGATGAACTGCTTCCAGAGAATGGATCAGTGCCTTAACCTAGGGCATGGAGTCACTCAATAACATATATCAACTAAAAATCTTAACTCAAACACTCTTGAACTCAGAATAAGTGCTTTGCCTATTATGTCTCTCACTCCCAAACCTGATCATCAAATTCCTATCCAACCATGAACTCACTAGAACTACCTTAAAGACTTTAATCCTAACTTTGTTAGGAACTCAAAGATAATTCCATAATATTCTTTGTCTACCATATGCTAACTCACTTTGTGACATTAACATATATGAGCCCAAGATCAAAACAAGAAGACAAACATAAATCTGAGATTAGAATTCAAGTGTATTGTCATTAAAATCTATAGAATCTATACATTACCAAAACAACACAATGCTAGGAAACAACCCCAAAATCCAGGCTCTCCTTGTTTAGTCTTTTACATTGACTATCAACATAACATCACCAACAACCCTACAAAATAAAACTTCTTTCAATATATACCACAAGTCATCTTGGAATCCCAAAAATTAGGATGCAACAAGCTTTGGATGACTAGGGCAAGGGTTAGGGTTTTCACCCACCAAACCAACCAAATCAATCAAGAATTTATTACATTTGGAGGAAAACCAAGCAACCTGAAGAGATCAGATCCTAGGATGATCTTCATTAATGAAAAATATCTGAGTAATGTACCAAAGATCATGAATTCACCATGTCAAATAATCTGATCGTTCACCTGCAACATGCCTCGAGAAAATCTTACCCATTTCTTCATGGTACAAATCTTCTGTAATCAATCATCAAACTCTTCGAACCACACTGCAACCATTGACATAATCAAATTCACCAAATCTAGTCGCCCAAGCATTCAATTACAATCCTTTTGTCATTGAAACCCTTAAAGTATTTGAATCTGGAAGAAATGACTACATGTTTGGCATGAAACTTCATATCGACAGTCAGAATTCAAATCTGGGCTCACTTTAAAACACGACCATCAGATCTCCTCACTTTAATGGGCTTCATAGCTTAACCTTAATAGGAATCCTAGTTTACATTTATCCTTTAGTCATGAGATTGTGAGACATCATCTCAAACCATGAGTTACCATCTAAAGAATCAATGACTGCAGATTCTTGTGATCTCATAACCTTTTCCTTAATCATGATATAATCTAGAGATTGTGTGACCAGCATTGATATATCTATCATCAGACAGCTATCGTTAAGTCTCAAAACCTCAAGAGAATATTTAGAAACATGCTAAGACTCAGTGACAAAGGCAAATTTCATGATTGATTAATCTTTTAGAATATTCCTTTCTGATCATGAGACTTGGAGACTAAGCCCCACATATGGTCCTACCAAGTTCCATCTGTCATCAATTCATTTGTCATTACTACTCAATCACCTCTAACACCTGCCAACTGTCTGTTCAAAGACTAACTCATCTTGAACCCTAGTATATCTGGTGATTCAGTGACAAAGGGTCTTCGCTAAATCTCAAAATCATTTCATTAACTAGGGTTAAATCTTGAGAACACACGACTGAGGAAATCTCCAAGTCACTGAATAATTTCTTAACCCTGAGTCAGATCAAGAGATCGTGCAACAACCTTCAGTTGTTAGATCATTGAATATCATAAAACTTCTAAGCCTACTGAGATCAATAGTTGTCATTATACCACTAACTTAAATATCATGCATCTTATCCAAGTGGTATAACGACAACCATAGGATCAACACGAGCTTTAACCCTTGAAAAGTCTAACCCCATAGTCGCTCTATCATCAGCCACTCTGTCAAATCATTGGAAGCCATGTTGTGAAGAACTAACAAGTGGTCCCCTTGACTTTTCCTCCTTGGCTTTGATCATATGACAAATGACACATCATTGTCCATGCTGACCAATTAGTGTTTGACACATTAGCACCCTCTCTGACATCTGGTCCAGTTGGATCACCTCGTCTGACATGTCTCTATCTAGAAATCACATGACTGAAGGACTTTGTTGAGTCACTGAATAATTTGGAGCTTCACTAACCCATTTTGAGATTTCTTGAATACACACATTCGCCCAATCAGAAAATATTTTAGAACCTTGCCAACTTATTATGAGAATAAGCGAACAAGAGTAAAGTTTAAACCTTCACCAAATATTTGGTTAGAATCGCCAAACTTAGATGACCATAAACATGAAGCACAGTCACTGGTTCGCTGAATCATTTCATGTAGAATGCAAACATATTGAGATTAAAACATGATTGTCGATCTTTAAGAAATCAACGATGCTCTCTAGATCGCTGGATGACATGAGACTTGATCGGGAAATATGGAGATTCAATGACTGAAGAAAGAATGAATCACCTGCTAGGTCACTGAAAGTTAACATGAAACCACTGGATATCAAGCGAATAAGAGACTGCACAGTCATGTATTCACTGAATGAAAAGATGTTATAGTTTTGAGGATTTAGAGAACAAGCAACTGAGGCAACATATAACATAGTTTTAATGCATTCGCGAGTTCGCTGAATATCTTAGAGACATGAAACAATACTATGTGATTTAGCGAACACCAAGAAGGAAATAATCACATACATATAGGAAAGCCTAAGTGGCCTAAAAAAGTAATGACAAAAAAAGAACAAGGCTAGGGAAAATTAGGATTTTCCCTTCCAACGACTAGAAATATGAATTTTTGAACCTAGGGTTTCAAGCCAGAGATAAAGGAAAAACATTGCAAAGGCCAGAGAAAATTACATAGCCATGAAAATTATTTTAGGTGCTAATAGTGGCTCTATCTAGGGATGATGGGTAACCTATGCCCATGCAAGAATGCAAAATTTCTGGGAGAGTAGACCACCTACTGGACAAAACTTTGAACAAAAAAGAGCAATAGGACAAACCCTACGAACCAAGATGGAAAGAATAGGAAAGAAACACACAACTATACATAATGTACAACATATACAGACCTAACTACTATTCATGGAAAGATAAATACTTTCAATTGAAGTATTTCTTCAAGAATTGTCCATGAATTGGCAATTCTTGAATATCACCATTTAGTTCTTTGACAATGTAAGAATCATGGCCCCATTTTTCATGAATTAGATATGGCCCCATCCAAATTGGATCAAATTTTCCATGTTTCCCTTTATCTTCCAATCTAGCATTCCAAATCAATACCAGGTCATTTGGCTCAAACTTCCTTTCAACAGCCCTTTTGTCATACAAATTCTTAACTTGCAATTGCAACTTGGCATTTCTTAAGGCTGATTCTCTTCTAGTTTCATCCAGCCTGATGAGGTCCTCAATTCTCAATTGCATTTCATCATCTATATCATCATCATACAACTGAACAAACCTATACATTTCCAATAAGTTGTTTTGAGGCATCCTTGCATGTATCCCATACACTAAATCAAATGGTGCACAACCAATTTCTTTCTTCACAGTTACCCTGTTAGCCCAGATAGCTAATGGTAACTTTGAATTCCATTCTCTTCTATTCTTATCAAGGATCCTCTTGAGGATTTTTATCAAGCTCTTATTTTTTGATTCTACCTATCCATTTCCCTGTGGATGATAGGGTGAGGAGTATGACATCTGAATTCCAAAACCTTGATAGAATTCCTTGTACTCGGAAGACCTGAAGCACATTGCATTATCATTGACTATCCTTTTAGGGAAACCAAACCTTGTGACAATATTATTCAACAAGAAATCAGTCACCACCTTACTAGTTGAATTCCTTGTGGGGATAGCTTCTACCTACTTAGTGAAATAATTAGTGGCAACTAATATCCAAGAGTGTCCTCCACTAGACTTGTTTGATATCTCTCCTATGAAATCTATTCCCCATTGTTGGAAAGGAGCTTGCACTTCAACTGGCCTTAAAGGTACATTTCCTAAAAATTTAAGCTTACCAGAGAATCTTTGACAAGCATCACACCTCCTTACCAACTACCCTGCATCCTTGAAGATTGTGGGCCACTAGAATCCTGCTCTCAATATTTGTTGAGCAGTAGCTTTACCCATGTAATGTCCTCCACAAACTCCCTCATGCATTTCTTTTAACAACTTGTCAACTTGATTTTCATCAACACATTTCTAAAGTATGCAATCTAGATTTTACCTATACAATTTACATTTTACAATCACATACTTGATGGCCTGGAGCTTCAAAGTCCTCCTCTTATTATCATCCATCCCTACAGGGCACTTCATATTTCTCAGGTAGAGGATAATATCTTGATGCCAAATATAATCATCCATATCACAAGTATAATCAATTTTAGTCTAGTTTATCTGACTTGCATCAAGATTGGATTGAGCCATCAGTTTTGCCAATCATTGTCCTCTAACCAATTTGGTAATCTAGATGTCAATATTGAATTCTTCAATTCTATTTATCCATCTACATCTCCTTCCAGACACCTCTTGTTGTGAAAAGATATCTTTTATTGCTGCACTTGGCACAAAAGAAATCATAATTGCTCCCATCAAATAACATCTAAAATCCTTGACAGCCTTCACCAGTGCATATGCTTGTTTTTTATTGATATCATATTTCAGTTCAATAGCCTGCAAAGATTTACTAAAAAATGTAATAGGCTACTCATAGCCCTCATTATTTTTCTACAACAAAACTACAACAACAGTATGAAAAGATGCAAAAGAAAAGATATACATTAGGATACTGTAATCAGGTTCCTTGAGCATAGGTGCATCTTTAATGGCTTTCTTAATATTCTTGAAAGCTTCATCAGGCTCACCTTCCCACTTGATCTCAGATCCCTTCTTCAACATCTTGGATATTGGTCTAGTGACTTCAGCAAAATTTGTAACAAATCTTCTCAAGAAATTCACTTGACCAAAGAAAGATTGAATTCCTTTAACATTTTTTGGCTTAGGGATTTTTTCAATAGATGCCACCCTCTCAGGATCAATTCTAACTCCTTGCTTTCCAACCAAGTGGCCAAGCAACTTACCCTCAGTGACACCAAATGCACATTTCCTTGGATTTAATGAAATTCCATATTCCAAAGCCCTCACAAATATTTTTTCTAGATGAGTACAATGGTCTTCTTCCTTCTTGGAATAGGCAGTTAAATCATCTTGATAAACAACAAGGAAATCATTTATAAAATCTAAAAAGGAAACATCCATTGCCCTCTAAAAAGTTGTACCAGCATTTGTGAGACCAAAAGGCATTCTCACATAAACATATGTCCCCCAAGGTGTAGTAAAAGTTATCTTAAATTGTTCCGATTCTTTCATAATCACTTGATTATAACCAGAGAAACCATCCATCATAGAAATTAATTCAGATCCGGTCACTCTTTGCAACATACCTTCCATATTAGGCAGACAATAGTTATCCTTTAATGAGCTAATGTTCAAATTTCTAAAATCCACACAAAGTCTGATGTCACCATTCTTCTTTCTGATAGTGACCAAATTTGAAACCCAAGAAGAATGCCTAATGGGATTTATAATTCCAGCATCTCTTAGCTTCATTAATTCTTCTTGCATCTTAGGTGCCAAAGTAGGATTTATAGGCCTTTGTTTTTTCCTAAAGGGTTTGGCATCTTCTTTCAAAGGAATAATATGCTGGAACAAGTCTTCTCTATAAACCTTTAGGTCATCATATGACCATGCAAAAACATGCCTGAATTTTCTCAATAACTCAATCAAGGACTTCCTCACTTTATGAGACATATCCTTACCAATGTAAACCTTCTTAGGTGCTTCTTGTGTACCAAGATTTATTTCTTCTAAATTCACATGACCTTCCTTTTTAGTATCTATCTGAACTCTATCCTGACTATCAAAAATAGTTTCTAGAACAACAAGTCCCTTCGGAACCTTGTTAGTTTTAAGTTGCAGGACCTCATTACCAAGGACAACTTCTTTTCCTTCTGTAATCTCAACCAAGGCCGAACAATCTAATTCCTAACCATGATACTGATCTTCAAAATTCATAAATCTCAAGATATCCTAGTCATCTTCAAAAACTTGCCAATTCTCAATATTGTCTGGTATACTAGGCCTAGTCTAAATTTCAACCTTAGAAATGCCTACAAAAGTGACGTCACTAGGATTGATTGTTATATTGGCTAACAAATCAGCCATCTTATTATTAATTCTATCCTTCAACTCAATATTGAAGACATCAAAACACTCAATCATATCCCATACAACATTCCAATATTGTTTTAGCCTTTTGTTCTTTGAAGCATACACTAATGTTATTTGGGACACCACTAATTCAAAATCCCCAATAAATTTTATACATTTAATTCCATGCTTGTGTGCCAATCTCAATCCTAGCAACAATGCTTCATACTCTGCTATATTATTGGTACAAAAGAAATTCAATGTGAAAGAAAACTTGTAAGTGCTCCCACTAGGATATACGAGTAAAATACCCACTCCTACACCATCTTTGCAACTAGCACCATCAAAGTACATCACCCACAAATCACCCTTCACAGACATAGAACCTATCTCTTCAGCAATACATGGCAATATAGGCTCATTTTCAAGTACAGTTACCTCAGCTCTGAAAGCATTGACATTAGTATCTACAAAGCAGGTAACCTCATTATCAATATTCTTTTCAATCATATAAGTTATGCTTGGTTCCCTTTCAATCCTACTGGACTGACCATCAA
The DNA here is from genome assembly GCA_027943335.1 of Chamaecyparis obtusa. Taxonomy (NCBI): domain Eukaryota; kingdom Viridiplantae; phylum Streptophyta; class Pinopsida; order Cupressales; family Cupressaceae; genus Chamaecyparis; species Chamaecyparis obtusa. The sequence goes on from BSBK01009765.1 coordinate 694,735, forward strand.
AATTGAAAGTTGCAAAAGAAAGATCACACTGCAAACTTCCACCCATGGAAGCACTCCATTTCCTAGATAATAGCATACCATAATGGGGTGGAATGTCTACCACAAAGACACTCATAGTCAGTTCCTTTTCTGGATAAGCTGCCAATCTGTATGGCATTGCATTTATAGTCCCAATGACTGGTACTTCCCTATTATCCATTGCACAACATCTGCCTTGATTTGTATCAACTTTGAGACCTAAATTTTCCATAATCTTAAAATGCATAACAATATTAGAAGCACTAGAATCAATCATACAATTGCTCAGTTTCATTCCATTCATAATGATACTTAAGAAGAATGGATTTATATTTTCAAGGCTAGCATTGAAAAAATTATCCAAGTATATAGGTGGTATGTGAGACACCAATCCTTGGACCTCCACTTCTTTCAAAACTTTATCCTAAGGTCCATTGCAAGAAACATCATTATTATGAACATTATCTACCCATGCAATAGCCCTATCCTTATGTTTAGGGATCCTCAACAATTCTGACAATGGAACCTTGATAGTTATCTAAGACGGTACAACTAGCATATCAACAGGAGTAGAGGGAGGAAAATCAATCTGTTCTACCTTAGTGTCCTTTTGTCTATCGGATACATTGGTTGTAGCTGTGACCTTTACCTTTTCAGCCTTAGCCATTTTGGCAACTGGCCTCTTTATTTCACTTTGATAATTTTTGTCTTGAGCAGTAGGAATCTTCTCAGCTCTAACTCCCCTAGGTTCCCACTTCTTACCTCCCACATTTTTGAACCTTACTAAATGATCATCCTTTGATCTATTCTCATTGGGCTCCCTAGAGTTGGTGTTCTTCATAAACATTCCTACATCTTTCCCATTTGTATCCCTTGCCACCATGCCTCTAGTTTGCACTTGGGCTATCATTTCTACAGTGATTCTATCCATTTCTTCCTTTGAAGGTCTTCTCAAATTCACTATTTCTAAGGGGTTCATGTTACATATCTTTTCATCAACATCATCATTATCAGAAAAAACCTCCTGATGGAAAAGTGCCCTATTATGTCTTTTCAAACACACATATGCTTCTTCATCAATATTAGAATCATCTTCATATCCTAAATATGAATTTTCCATGTTGCATCCAATGTCATCATGATTTTCTTCCTAATCTAACTCCTCATTGTTATCATCTTGATATGCTGACATGGACTGTGCAACCACACAATGCTCTATAGAATGAGGAGACTGGCATGCTATGCACCATGATGCATTCTCTACAACATTTATAGAGGACCTTTTCAAAGGATCTTGGACAAATTTATCATTATTTCCTCTTTTAGTAGGGACAATAGGCTTGCCATCCTTCCATTGGGTGTTGTAGGGATAATTCTGCAATCTATTCTGCCTATTGAAATTATTGTTGAATTGAGGCTTTTCATTGACAGGAACATTATTAGTTCTATTAGTAGGTGCTTTTAAATCCTTCAATGCATTCAGCACCTTATCCATTTTATCTTCCTCTTGTTTTTTGTTTCCAACATTCCTTTCATTATCCCTTTTATATTTCTTATCTCCAAACAGCTTTGGATCATCTCTCTTCCCACCCAATTTTCCTAATATTTTCATATCATTTTCAATGTTGACAGCAATCCTAAAAGCATCCCTAAGAGTTCTTGGTTCCTTATCTCTCAACAAGTATCCCATTTTTCCTTCAAAGGCATTGAAATATGTGGTCAAAAAAACATTGTCATCTAACCTCATGACTTGAAACAACTTATGCATACCCTTCTGAAACCTCATATTGAACTCAGCTGTAGATTCATTCTGATTTTTCCTTATAGTGTTGAGCTCATTCAACATGAAACTAGCATTAGGCCTATCACTATAGTGTTCTTTGAAACATCTTTCAAAAGAATCCCAAGTGTCAATACATCAGTCAGGGAGTCTCTTAAACCAATCTCTAGCATCCTCCACCAAAGATTGAACAAATAATTTCATGACTACATCCTCATGCTCTATCTCATAGTCATTTAGCATGTCAAAAAATAACCTAAGATGTTCCTCACAACTAATGGCATTGTTACCAGCAAACTTAGATACCTTGTCTCTTATATCAATTGGAAAAGCATTTGGGTAGCTAGGTATTCCATCAAAACTAATTTTCCTATAGCCTTCTAGTTGCATAGGTCTTCTTTGAAAACTTGAACTAGTGTTCCCCTTTGGATTAGTGTTTTTGTCTATATTCCCACCCATTTGTGTATTTGACTATTTATTAGGGTCAACAACTGATTTAGTAGATGTAGTAGGAATTAGATTACTAGTAGTAGCATTACTAAGTGGAACAATAGTAGTTGTAGATGGCATACCGATTTCAGTAGCAGATGGGCCAAAAGTATTTGTAGATGAAGCCTTCAAGAACTAGATCTTTCTTCTTTTTTCTGCAATGGAGGCTTCAATTTTAGCCTTCTCTAACTCTCTTGCTAGGTCCCCATCTTCTTTTCTTCTTCTCTCTATCTTTGTATCCTTATTTGAAATGGGTGGTGGGACCTTTGGTATTGCCACTGGCTTTCTTATTTGGAGTCCCAACATCTTTTGCTTTCCCTTTTCACCAATAGCAATAGTAGGCTTAGGGATCTCATGCCCATCTTTATCTTAAGGGAGGGAAGCATAGCTTTGAACCTGTCTGATCACAGGGCCCTCTTTATTAGCAAGCACTCCTACTCACTTCTCAAAGCATCAAGATCACCAAAGACATCATGCTGTAAAGTCTTAGGAGAAGAAGCAAGCATCTTGTTTCTCTCCTTCAACTCATTAATCTTTCTAAGAAGAGACTCTCTTTCCATTAGAGCATTCACTTTCTTAGCTTCTCTCTCCTTTTGTAACCTCTTATGTATGGCATCCTGCTCTGCCAACTGTAACCTTAGTGCATTCAAATCATCTAGGTCTATCATAATATCATTAGAACTTGATGAAACATCCATATCAGTAAGGTTTTGATATGGGATATGGACCTATCTTGGTCTCATGGGTTGCCTTCTAAATATATCCTCATCAGGATCTAAATTCGGTCCAAAACCCCTTTCTTTGGCTTGTTCATCCTGACCTGTAGGTAATGAACCCTTATCTTGAAATACTACCTCTGGGGTATCATAAAATTTATCTTCAGAGTAGCCACTATCTGATCTAGAAATTTTGTATTGTGAATCTTCCTCATTAGAGGATGCAAGTGGTGCTCTATTTTTATTATTTCTTTGTTCTCTCATGGGAGCACTAGTAGACTCTCCATCTCTCCTGATCCAACTCTTCTTTTCCTATCTAGGTAATTGTTCCAAAGTAACTTGTAGATTTTTCTTGACAAAGGACCTAGTATTCCTTCTTTTATCCATGATTTGTAGTCTATAACACTGGTTCTAACCTTTTGAGTCACCACCCACCAAAGTGGGAAATCTTTCTTTCAACCTTTTAAGAAAACAACTGAATACATAGGAGAAACACAAAAATCCACTAAAAACTCCCCTTTCTAGAGTCTCCCCAGTAGAATCACCATTTTGTTGGTTGTCTTTTCTTTCTACTTGTAAGTTTACACTATGATTGACAAACTAATGTCACTGACTCTATCACCACTCCAACGTCTACAAGGAAAAGGGCCAATTAACAAGGATCAATAAGAATCCTCCTACACTTTGAGCCTAGATGCTCAGGCGGGTGTACCTTTGACTCACTTCTTCAAAGGAATCACAAAATATTATACAACTATACTCTTTACAAATTGGTTTTAAAGATTTTATCATTTAAATTTGTGTGATTGATGATGATGAACTGCTTCCAGAGAATGGATCAGTGCCTTAACCTAGGGCATGGAGTCACTCAATAACATATATCAACTAAGAATCTTAACTCAAACACTCTTGAACTCAGAATAAGTGCTTTGCCTATTATGTCTCTCACTCCCAAACCTAATCATCAAATTCCTATCCAACCATGAACTCACTAAAACTACCTTAAAGACTTTAATCCTAACTTTGTTAGGAACTCAAAGATAATTCCATAATATTCTTTGTCTACCATATGCTAACTCACTTTGTGACATTAACCTATATGAGCCCAAGATCAAAACAAGAAGACAAACATAAATCTGAGATTAGAATTCAAGTGTATTGTCATTAAAATCTATAGAATCTATACATTACCAAAACAACACAATGCTAGGAAACAACCCCAAAATCTAGGCTCTCCTTGTTCAGTCTTTTACATTGACTATCAACATAACATCACCAAAAACCCTACAAAATAAAACTTCTTTCAATATATACCACTAGTCATCTTGGAATCCCAAAAATTAGGATGCAACAAGCTTCGAATGACTAGGGCAAGGGTTAGGGTTTTCACCCACCAAACCAACCAGATCAATCAAGAATTTATTACATTTGGAGGAAAATTAAGCAACCTAAAGAGATCAGATCCTAGGATGATCTTCATTAATGAAAAATATCTGAGTAATGTACCAAAGATCATGAATTCACCATGTCAAATAATCTGATCATTCACCTACAACATGCCTCAAGCAACTCTTACCCATTTCTTCATGGTACAAATCTTCTGTAATCAATCATCAAACTCTTTAGACCACACTATAGTAGTTGATAGAATCAAATTCACCAAATCCAGCTGCCCAAGCATTCAATTCCAATCCTTTTGTCACTAAAACCCTTAAAGTATTTGAATCTAGAAGAAATGGCTACATGTCTGGTGTGAGATTTCATATCGACGGTTAGAATTCAAATCTAGGATCACTTTAAAACATGACTGTCAGATCTCCTCACTTTCCCAGGCTTCACAACTTAACCTTAATAGGAATCCTGGTTTACATTTATCCTTTAGTCATGAGATCATGAGACATCATCTCAAACCATGAGTTGCCATCTAGAGAATCAGTGACTGCAGAGTCTCATGATCTCATAACCTTTTCCTTAACTGTGATACAATTTGGAGATTACATGACTAGCATTGATATATCTGTCATCAGATGGCTGTCGCTAAGTCTCAAAACCTCAAGAGAATATTTAGAAACATCCTGAGACTTAGCAACAAAGGAAAATCTCATGATCGCTTAATCTTTTAGAATATTCCTTTCTAATAATGAGACTTGGAGACTAAGCCCCACATATGGGCCCACCAAGTGCCACCTATCATCAATTCATTTGTCATTAATGCTCAGTCACCTCTGACACCTACTAACTATCTGTTCAAAGCCTATCTCATCTTGAACCCTGGTATATCTGGTGAATCAGTGACAAAGGGTCTTTGCTAAATCTCACAATCACTTCATTAACTGGGGTTAAATCCTAAGAACACATGATTGAGGTAATCTCCAAGTCACTGAATAATTTATTAACCCTAAGTCAGAACAAGAGACCGCATGACAACCTTCAATCGCTAGATCATTGAATATCATAAAACTTCTGAGGCTACTAAGATCAACGACTGTCATTATACCATTAACTTAAATATCATGCATCTTATCCAAGTGGTATAATGACAATTATAGGATCAACATGAGCTTTAACCCTTGAAAAGTCTAACCGCATAGTTGCTACGTCATCAACCACTCTATCAAATCATTGGAAGCCATGTTGTGAAGAATTGACAAGTGGGCCCCCTTGAATTTTCCTCCTTGGCTTTCATCATCTGACAAATGCCACATCATTGTCCATGTTGACCAATTAGTGTTTGACACATCAACACCCTCTCTAACATCAGGTCCACTTGGATCGCCCCATCTAACATGTCTCTATCTGGTGATCACATGATTGAAGGAGACATTCAAGCAAGGAATGGGTAGAGAAAGACATGGAAGAAAAGATACAATACATTAGAAATGTTACCTAATGAGAATGTCAAAGCCTACAATCAAAGGATTAATGAAATAGTTTCTGGAATCAGAAACAATGGTGGAGAGATTTCGGAAGAAGACATAATGGACAAACTAATGACTACCTTGACACTAGAATATGACAATAAGATATGCATCCTAGATGAAACTAGATAGTCCAAAAAAGACTTCAAAAGAGAGACCTTGATCAACAATCTTTCTGCCTTTGAGATATCAAGATTGAAGACAGAGCCTAAAAGTGAAACAACATTCAAAGCTTCAGTTCATGGTAAGAAATCTTTGAACACCTCTAGTAATTTTGATGATGAGGATGATGATAGAGACCTAGATGATTTCATTTCTATGATTGTTGAGAAGGAAATAAAAGGGAAAGGGAAATATTAAGGTCAGTTGCCATTCAAATGCTTTTCATGTAATAAGATTGGTCACTTTGCTTCAAAATGGCCTACAAGAGTCAAGAAGTTAAAGAATAACTACAAGCCCAAGTACACAAAAGAATGTTACTATGCTAGTGAGGGAGTATCAGATGAAGAATCAGCATAAGATGGAATTGGATTCATTGCTCTTAAAGACATGGAGAAAATGTTTGATGAAATGGACCTTGAAGATGAGAAGAAAGAACAAGAATTAGCCCTGATCTCATAGGCAGACATTAGGATTGATTGGATCATTGACAATGGTTGTTCACACCACATGATAGGAGACAAAGATAAATTTGTACATCTAGATAGATACAATGGTGGCATGGTTAGGTTTGGAGATAACACTCCTAAACCTATCATTAGTAGAGGAGCTATCACCTTGGATGGAAAGAACAATACTGATGATGTTCTTTATGTTGATGGTTTGCAGCATAACCTACTAAGTGTTGGACAATTGCTTGACAAAGGATATTAGTTGGAATTCAAAGATAATAAGTGCATCATAAATAACAAAGAAGGAGAGATGATTGCATTAGGTTCAAAGACTAAAGGTAATGTGTTTCAGCTTAATCCTGAAGAAAGTTATTTTGTTTCTAAAATAGATGACGGTTGGTTATGGCATAAGAGACTATGGTACATCAATTTTGATATAATATTAAAGATAAGCAATGTAAGGGTAGTAAGAGATCCTCCATGTATAGAAAAACTAGTTGATACAATATGCAGGGAATGTGTGATGGGAAAGCATGTAAGGAATTCATTTAGAAGAAAGAACAATTTAGTAGAGAACAAGTTGGATCTGATACATACAAACTTATGTGGACCAACTCAAACAAGATCATACTATGGTGAAAGGTACTTTATTCTGTTTGTTGATGATTACTCTAGAATGATGTGGGTTGTGTTCTTAAAGGACAAGTCTGAAGCATTTGAGAAGTTTAAAATATTCAAAGCTAAGGTTGAAAATGAGACTAGACTAAAGATAAAATATCTAAGGTCAGATAGAGGAGGAGAATTCACCTTTGATAGATTCTATGAATATTGTGAAGAACATGGGATAAAGAGACAACTAAGTGCACCTAGAACCCCTCAGCAGAATAGAATAGAAGAAAGAAGGAATATGATCATTCTTGATGTAGCACACACTATCATGATTGAAGGAAAAGAGGTGCACACCTATTGGAGAGATGCAGTTAATACTGTAGTCTATACAATCAATGAAATTCAATTAATACTAGGTGCAGACAAGAAACCTTATGAGCTATGGTTTTGTAAACTACCTATAGTGATATACTTTAGAATCTTTGGAAGCAAGTGCTACATCAAGAGAGGTAAAGCCATAGGCAATTTTGATGCAAGAAGTGATGAAGGTATTTTTCTTGGTTACTCTACTAAAAGTGAAGCTTATAGATGTTTTAATCTAAGATTGAAAAAGATCATTGAAAGTGCTGATGTAAGGATTGATAAAAAGTTTATGATTCAAGAGATTTATAATGATTATGCACCCATGATTGAAGAAGAACCTAGACCTACCAGTAATGAAGCACTTGTTGAGGAAATGTTTGATAGCATTGATGTTCTATTTAATGACCCTGAAACAAGTGAAGAAGAAACAAAAAAGGTATATGAGAGAGTCACACCTAATGTTCCAAAATTCACATCTAGATATCATTCAAAGGAAGACATCATTGGAGATCAGAGCAGAAAAGTCATGACAAGATCAATAGAAAAGAGTTCCATAGCAAATGAACATGTATGTTTACTATCACAGATTGAACCTATAAGTGTTGAATTTGTATGCAATGATTCAGATTAGCATGAAGTAATGAAAGAAGAGCAAGATTATATAATGAAGAATGATACATGGGAATTGGTCCCTAGGCCTAGTGATAAGAATGTAATTGGAACCAAGTGGATATTTAGAAATAAGATGAATGAAGATGGAACAATGGTAAGAAACAAAGCAAGACTAGTGTGTAAAGGATATGTTCAAAGAGAAGGAATTGATTATTCAGATACATTTTCCCTTTTAAGTAGATTGGAAGCCATAAAGTTGTTTCTAGCCTATGCTACATTCAAAGACTTTAAGGTATATTAGATGGATCTCAAGTCAACATTCTTGAATGGAGAGTTGAAAGAAGAAGTTTACATAGAGCATCCTAGAGGATTTACATTATCAGACAGACCTGATATGGTATGCAGATTGAATAAATCCCTCTATGGACTTAAGCAAGCCCCTAGAGCATGGTATGAAAGACTTGATGGATACTTGACAAAGATTGGATTCAAGAAGGGAGTAGCAGATTGTAATTTTTTCATAAGAGAAACATCTGATGGATTATTGTTGGTTGCTATATTTGGTAATGACATTATATTTTGTGGTAATGACAAGCTTAGTGAAGAATTTGCTAAGGAGATGCAGAGAAAATTTGAGATGAGCATGATTGGACCTATCAAGTACTTTTTGGGATTGAATGTGAAGCAGACAGATAAAGGTATATTCATAAATTAGACTAAGTATGTGAAAGAGATCTTGAAGAAATTCAAAATGGATTATTGCAAGTGAGTTAGTACCCCTATGATAATAGGATGCAAGCTTTCAAAAGAAGATGATTCAACAACAGTAGACATAACTTTATATAAGTCTATGATTGGTACTTATATATCTTACTCAAACCAGACTAGACATTTCCAATGTAGTTAGTATTGTTGGAAGATTTGTAGCAAAACCTAAGCAAAGTCATCTCATGGAAGTAAAGAGGATATTCAGATACTTAAGAGGAGCTATAGACTATGGTTTATTGATGTAGGGGCATTCTAGGATACTCAATGAATCTACATGGAGGTGTGTTGTTTTGGTTCTGTGGTACTCAGTTGCAGCTTTAACTGACGGTCTTGATTATTGAAGGAAGCTTGGTCACTAAAGGAACTTGCTGAAGCTTCTATGCTCGGTGAGACTACTTGTAATTAGTGATGCTTATGGTGCATGGTTGATGTGCTCACTCAGTGATGCCTAGCTGGATTGGTTGTTTCTCTAGCACTCGATAGTCCTATTTTACCAACTAGAGTTCTTGGTGGTTTGGTTGGCCGACTTGGTGTATTTACTGTTGGTAGATTTTGTTTCATCCTCCTATGTAGATCTAGAGGGTGACATGGAGAATTAAATAATTGTAAAGCTATTGATGAGCTAACTTGTATTACATTTAATATTTGTTTGTAGGAGTTAATTATTTCATCTAGCCAAATTATGGCTGAAGATTAGTATTTAAGGAGTGTTTGGGTAGTTGTTTAGAGATCAATTTTGGGAGTTGATTAGATCTAGATCCTATGAGATATTGAAGCTTAGATTGTTATTTGATGGTTTGGAATAGTAGAGATAGTGGTTTGCATCCTTGGAGACTAGGAGATTTCTTGGTGGCTTGCAAGCTCAAGTTCAGATTTGCTTTGGGGTTTCCATCAGTTGTTGATTTATTTCAGAACTAGACTACCTAGAGTTGGATTGGATCTTTGTTGATCTTACAAAACTATTTTTGATTGTAATTGGCCCTAACCTGAAAGGCCTTATAGTTGGGCATGTTAATGAAAATCTGATTTGAGACATATATTGTTGTGTTATTCCACATTGTGGTGTTGGCTGCTTGTGAGGACTATCCTTAATTGAATCCTCCTTGACTATATCAGGTGGTATCAGAGCTTCAAGATCTTGAGTGTGTAAACTAGTTAAGGTTGTTTTGCACCAGGACCTTGTTGGTGACTTGTTTCTTTGGGTTTTTTGAAAATATTGAAGGATGCCTCCGGGAAGATTGGACCCTAGCACGATTGCAGATCTCTATGATTCTATGGAATCAAAGATTACAGAGAAGGTGAAATCTGATTTTAGATCTGAGATGGAATTGATGAAGAATGACATGATCACTGAGATCATGAGGGCTATGACTAGTGTACCTTGGAATGTTGGTACTAAAGATGGTTATGAGGAAGCTACTAAAGACTTTGAAGCTGTTGGATCTAGTGGAGATGACTGGAGAGATAGATCTAGTGGAGACAAAAATGGTCAGTTGCATAGATCTGGAGCCCAGTTAAGTAATAGTTACTGAATGGAAGTTTCTACTTTCTCTGGTACTTTGAAACCTGAGAACATGATTGACTAGATTGGTGAATTAGAAGATTTCTTTGAGCTGGAAGAAATTAAAGATCCTCTTTGAGTAAGATTGGCACCGACTAAGTTGAAAGGACATGCTACTCTTTGGTGAAAAGAATTACAAAGAGATAGAGAAGATGAAGGTGAAATGAAGATAAATCAGTGGAGGTTGATGGTGACTAAATTGAAAGCTAAGTTTATACCTGCTGACTATGAGATTGACTTGTTTAAGAAGTTGTATAATCTGAAGCAAAAAGATTTGACTATTGAAGATTATACTGAGGAGTTCTACAAACTTACTATTTAGTTTAGACATAGAGAACTTGGTAAGGAAAATGTAGCTCGGTATGTGAATGGTTTGAGATTTAATATTCAGGATGAACTTTATTAGAGGAGTAACTTGTTCAGGACTCGATGCAAGTCTGGAGGTAAAATTTGTGATATAATTGTTGACAGTGGTAGTACTAATATCCTTGTTGCTAAGGACATGGTTAAGAAATTGGGTTTGAGAATAATGAAGCATCCCTATCCTTATAGGATTGGTTGGTTGCAAGATAGTCATGCTCTGGATGTGAGAGAACAATTCTTTGTTGATGTTCAGATTGGCCAGTATAAGGATCTTGTGTTATGTGATATTGTGGAGATGAATAGTTGTCATATATTGCTTGGTAGACCTTTGAAATATGATTGCAAAGCTATGTATGATTGTGTCAAGAATGTGTTTACTATTGAGAAGGATGACAGGAAGTTTTCCCTGATGCCTTTGTTGGATACAACACTTAGTAGGAGGAGCCTGAGTATTGGTAGCCGAGTTGAGTTGGTGGATCCTGAAGGTATGGATGGTCAGTATGGAGAACATACCTATGTGTTATCAAGGAAAGATTTGAAAAGATAGAGGAAACTGAAGTGGAAGAGTATTCAAGCTGAAAAGTTGGAGGACTTGTATGTGAAGAACTAGTTCAAGGTTTATGTGTTGAATCCCAAAAGATGTTCTTCTAGCATATAAAAATATTTTCAAACCTGGGGTGTCTGATGTAGGGGCATTCTAGGATACTCAATGAATCTACATGGATGTGTGTTGTTTTGGTTCTATGGTACTTGGTTGCAGCTTTAACTGACGGTCTTGGTTATTGAAGGAAGCTTGGTCACTGAAGGAACTCGATGGAGCTTTTATGCTCGGTGAGACTACTTGTACTTGATGATGCTTATGGTGCTTAGTTGACGTGCTCGTTTGGTGATGCCTAGTTGGCTTGGTTGTTTCTCTAGTGCTTCGTAGTCCTAGTTTACTGACTGGAGTTCTTGGTGGTTTGGTTTTCTGACTTGGTGTATTTATTATTGGTAGATTTTGTTTCATTATCCTATGTAGATCTAGAGGCCGACATGGAGAATTAAATAATTGTAAGGCTATTTATTAGCTGACTTGTATTGCATTTAATATTTATTTTTAGGAGTTAATTATTTCATCTAGCTGACTTATGGATGAAGATTAGTATTTAAGGAGTGTTTGGGTAGTTGTTTAGAGATCAATTTTGGGAGTTGATTAGATCTGGATCTTGTGAGATCTTGAAGATTAGATTATTATTTGATAGTTTGGAATAGCAAAGCTAGTGGTTTGCATGCTTGGAGACTAGGATATTTCTTGGTGGCTTGCGAGATCAAGTTTAGATCTGCCTTGGGTTTTCCACTAGTTGCTGATTTGTTTCAAAACTGGACTAGCTAGAGTTGGATTGTGTATACACCTAAAAATGGTCACCTAGACTATTAGCCCCTTTTGCTAAATCATCAATTGCTTATTCTTGATCAAATCCTAGCTCTATCATTTATTCAATTATTTTCTATGGGCTAACCATCTTATCCTAAGTTTTTATTTATTTAAAAGGAATATTTCCTCCCCTTTTAATAAATAAAAAGCCCCCACTTTTCCTCTTATCCTAAGTTGCACAAATAAAGCATTATTCTTATTTTATAAAAAGGGAAAAAGCACTTTTTGTCTCATATGGACACAAAAGTCAACTCTTATTTTCCCATTGGAGGATACTTGTGCACATGGATTTCTCATCTTTTAAGCTCCACCGTTGATTAAATCTTTTGCCTCTTAATCTCCATGGTCCATTTCTCCTCATTTCCTATAAAAGAAGAGCTCTCTTCTTCATTCTAGATCCTCAAATTTTTATGCTAACTTTATGCTGCAGGTTTTCTAGGTACATTTGGAGCATTCTTAGCATCTACATCTCATTCTTAGAATCTACATCTCATTCTTAGCATTCTACATCTCATTCTTGCATTCTTAGCTTAGCTTCATATTTATGTTTTCTTAGATTAGCTTCATTTCTATGCTCTAGATTAGCTCACATAGATTAATTAGCTTGGGTTGTAACACTTGCATATTTCCTTTCATAGCTTAGCTTGCATTTCCATTTCTAGCATAGCATTGCATTGCATTTTCATTCTTGATTCTTGAGGATATTGGCATTCTTGCCCTTGTCTTCATTGAATCTCCCATTGCATGGTTTACTAGCAAGGTTATAGGCTAAATAGCTCTAGCTGAGAGCATTCTTAAAAGCCCTTGCACTCCATGCCTAGGGAGCTATGGATCGATTTGTGAGAGCTCATTCTTGAGTTTCCTTGCATGTAATGATCCATAGAAGTGTGACAACATTTATAGCACACATTTTTGGCGCCCACCGTGGGGCAGAGTAGATAGACTTTGTCCTTTAAATTCTGCATTTTCGTCAATTTTTGACAATTTTTTGGCAAGTTTTTAGCTTAATTTTTAGTCTCTATTTTTTGTCTCAGACTATCACGTGATACTTTCCAAAAGTATCACATGATATACCTCTGTATGTCCATGCGATAGTTCACCTGTCAGAATTATCACCTGGCTATAGTAGAGTATATCGCCTAGTGTTGGGCGAAATATCACGCGGACTGATAAGTATCGCTTGGTGTCAGGTGAAGTATCATGTGAACTATGTCTGTACCTGGTAGTGACCTATTTTTGAGTTATTTTATCCATCTTGCAAGTTTCAGGTTCTCAACATTCAAACAAACGGTAGCATTCATAAGGTTCCCTATTTTGATATCACAAGTGCTTGTCTTGGCAAGGTTTCTTTTGCCCTTGTTTCAAGTGTTCTATGACATGTTTGATCCCATACTATTTGCAAACCTATCTTTTATTTATTGCTCTTGCTTGTCAAACTGAGAAATTGCACTGCTCAATCTACAAATTTGGTCCAAGCGCTTCAAAACTAAGTTTTTCATGTTCACTAGTCAAGAGTCATATGATATTGAAGTATCCTTGCATACCCTCAACCAAGAATCCTAAGTCATTTCTACTGTCCTGTCATTGCTACAATTCGAAGTTGCTAAACTTGCACTTTAACCTACTATAGAGTGTCCTTTTCTGTCCTTATTTGAAACTGGTTTGTTATTTACATGTTTAGATTTGTTCTAGACTGAAACAAATGAGCTAAAACTATTGGGTTTGAGTTTAACGAATGCTACTCTTGATCACTTGTCACATCACAGTTACCTCTCTAGCTACTTGCTTATTGAGCTTCTTGCTCGTTGCTCGGCTTTAGTCAATTGATTGCTGTAAGTACTTGAGCACTTTTGACAAGCCATCTCTCTATTGTTCTACTTTGACAAGTGATCTTTATTAGCCTTGCTTATCTCAAATTTGAGAAACTTTGTCTCATTCTATTAGTTGACCAACATCTCTTTTCATGCCGGTTACAACTCAGTCTCAGTTTGAGCAGGAGAATCACCCTCCATTCAATTATACACAGTTACCTTCTCCAACTAGATGTTCCAAAGCACCCATTAGCAAAGATAGTTCTAGTTCTGACCAATCTGAGAAATCTAAGGCTACACCGTGGTACAAAGGAGGTTTCCTCTTTTCCGCATTCAAGACCCCCAAAAACATAGACAATGTCTCACTCACTTTGACTAAACAAGAAAAGTTTCAACTCTTGCAAGAACACATTGAGTGTAAGGATAATCAAGCATGCTTAGACAAAGAACACAATCAACAAAGGATGGATGCTACTAGGTGCATGGCTTATAGAGGGACATTTCATGAGCAACTTGAGACTAGTAATCATGAGCATAGACCTCTTTTTAACAATGGCAACAATGACAACAACACGCCACCAAGATCTCCTCCAAGGCCAACTTTTGCTATGCCTTCTTCACCACCTAGACCTCCTCCCTCTCAACATGAGGCAGAGGCTAATGATGAGATTTCTAGTGAGGATCTTATGAGATGTGAACAAGATGTGGATTTCCAACGAATGATGCATAAGCTTTTAGAGCGTAATGGCGATCAATATTTTCAATATATGACTTCTAGAGGATACAAGCTTCCTCCCGGCTATGATGTCAGAAAAATTGTCCAACAAAGACTACCAACTAAATTGGAAGTCCTTCAAGAAGAATTACGTTGGACAAATCAACACCTTACCCAAATGGAATTAGAAAGAGAGCCTCCAAAGGTCTCTTTTGTAGAATCAATTTGTGCTCTTCCTTTTGATAAAGATCTATACATGGTCCCGTTTCCTAAGGATATTGAGGTTCCTAAATATGACAAGTATGATGGAAATGGTGACCCTCATGACCATGTGCATCATTTTTATGCTCTTAGTATGGAATTTCTTCATGAAGACACATATCTTCTACAATTATTCCCTTGAAGCTTAAGAAGCCAAGCTTTGGAATGGTTTGCAAAATTGGCACCACCGCTTAAGACTTTTGATGAGTTAGCTCAGCGATTTACCCAGCAGTACTCTTACAACATCCAACAACCTATCACTATGATAGATATCGATAATCTAAGACAACATCAAGGTGAGCCATTTGCAACTTACTTACAATGTTGGAGGTCATTGTATTCTCGATATCCTCGTCAGCTACCCAAAAGGGAAAAGATTGATATTTTTGTCAACACTCTTGTGCCTGAGCTGTATTATGATCTAAGGAAACAACTGTTCTCCTCTTTCAATGACATGGTTGAAAGTGCATATTGAATTGAGGATGTAGCTATAAGAAAAGGGGATATTGTTATTAATAAAGATGCTAAAGGCAATGGCAAAGACAAGAACAAACCTTGGAATAAGAACAAGTATGTTGTTAATGATGGGGTTGTTGATGCTCCTAAAGTTAAAGAGCCCGCTTTCAATCTCTCCAACGCTATCTATGCAGCAAAACAACAAGAAGTTGGCAATGCTCACAATGCTCCTAAACCTCAATATGCAGATAAGCCTAAGAAGTCATTTTGAAAGTGAGTCTATACCAAGTTGGCAGAACCTTACAATGTGATCCTTAAGACTTTGGTTGACAATGGATATCTTACGCTTCCTGATAAACCTGGTAATTGGGATCCAATAAATAAGCCGAATTGGTGGAGAGAGGATCATTACTGCCATTATCACAGAAATAAGGGACATCCAACAGATAATTGTTTTAGGCTTAAGGATGATATTCAGGATCTTATTGAGAATGGAACAATCTCCACTGATGGCTTAACTAAAAATTCTGATCACACAGCTTTCAAAGATCCTCTACCTAAGCATGATAAGGGGGAAACCTCTCAAACACATAAGAAGAATCATGATGCAAAGATCAATTACATGTATCCTTCTAATACACTTGTAATTAACATGGTAGAGCCCGTTGAGAGTGTTCTAATGATGAGGTCTCAAGATGATAATAGCACCAATCATGGTAAGCCAAAGTTAGTCTTGCAAACACGTGGTAGTTCATCTTCCCAAAGTGAGACACTGAATACTGTTACTAGGGGGCAAGCCAAGATTGTCCTTAAAACTGTGCAAGATCCCAAGCAAGCTTTACCTTCCAAACAAGTGGCTCCTTCAGCCACCCCTAGCTATGATCTTGTCCAACATTTGCAAAAGACACCAGCACAGATATCTATCCTTGAGTTGCTTCGATTATCCTCTTCGCATAGAGAGATTCTTGATGAGGCTCTACGTACAACACGTGTTCCCAATGACATTGATCCAAATCAATTTCAGGCTATGGTCAACCACATTTCATCTCTTCTATCTCTCTCCTTTTCTGTAGAAGATGACACATCTATTGCTCACCCACATAATCTATCTTTACACATTGAAGTTCTAGTCTACAATACCCGAGTCCACCGAGTCCTGATAGATAATGGTGCAGGGTTAAATATTGTTTCTTTCAATGTCATACAATAATTGGGTTTGTCAAAATTGGCTATGGATTCCAAGAAGAAGATTACTATAAAAGCTTATGATGAAGTGGAAAGATCTTCCAAAGGTCTTGTCACGCTTCCTGTCCGAGTGGGCCCTATCATGAAAGATATTAGCTTCCAAGTATTGGACATCCCACTCACATATAACATTCTTTTGGGTCATCCTTGGATCCATGACATGCAGGCTGTTCCTTCCACTTATCATCAGTGTGTCAAATTTCCATACAATGGCACTGAAGTTGTGATTCCTGGAGACCATACTATTGCTGCCGAGAAAACACTTAAGATGATGAGCCTTGGTATGGGTGAATATACACTGGATTCCTTTTCTTCTATACCTATTTCTCCTAGGTCATATGGGAGACCTTTTGATCACATGAAGCCTTCCACTTCTACTATGGTGATCTTTGATACTTTTGTTCCTTCATCTGTTCCTTTAGAAGCAGACAGAGAAGAACAAGCTATTCAAGAGTGGATCTATAGAGAGGATTCTAGAAATACTCCCATGCTCAGTAATTTAGACATAGATACAGATGAGTCACCACTGCACACTATGGCTCACATGGGAGATGATCTTCCCTCTACTTCACTTCTTTGGGGAGAAAAATGTATATCTACTAATGATATGGATGTTGATATGGTTCATTCTTGTAGTAACCATCCCGACGTGGTTGATGGGTCTTGTGTGGGGTTTGATGAGTTTGTTCCTCATATTGCCTTAGCAGACCATGCTGGTTCTTCTATGACAAGTATAGATCTAGCTACTTTTGGAGCTTACCCTATAGGCTCAACCTCTCTTGCTACCAGAGATGACACCCCTCGCATAAATGCTATTGAACCAGTCACTTCATTTCATCTTGCATCAACACCTGTTACTTCTTCCACCAAAGAACTAGCAACAAAAAAGATTGAATCAGAAATCAAACATCACGGTCATCAAGTCAAAAGAAAAGAGCAATGGTCGGATGGTGAAAACCACATTGTGGTGGTATCCGCACCTAAGAAAAGTAAAAATAAAAATCTGCTCAAAAATAATGATTCTCAAATAAAAGATGACAAGCTAATTCTCTACAAAAAAATGATGCAATACCTCAAGCATGATCTCATATCTATTATACTTCAGCCCATTCCTAGAGCTAAGAACAAAATTAGTAATGCCTTGGTTACTTCAACATCCATCTTACAAATGAAAAAACATAAATTTCACTTCAAGTTCCTGGTGGATGACTTACGCTATCCTGTTCACAAATCTTACAATCCTACCATCTTTTCATATCTTCCACCTCATATTCCTCTTGCAAATCCACCACGCCATTCCTTCCGCCATCCCTTACACTTTGCCTTTGTCTCTAGTGACTTGTATAGGAAGGGTCTAGATGGAACTCTCCTTAAGTGTCTAGAAATAGAGGAGTCAAAAAAAGTGCTAGCTGAAATCCACGATGGCATATGTGGATCACATTCTAACAATCCTCCGCTAGCTCAGACATTGCTCAGGGCTAGTTATTATTGGTCAAACTAGTTGAGACCTCCTATTGTCATAGTTGCAGCCTTTGGGCCTGGGGCCTATCAGTTCTCTACATCAGAGGAAGCAGATTCTTGATGCCCATTTCTATCTGGGGCATCCTTTGTACATATTTTATGATCCTGAAAAATTACCAAAAAAATTCATATATGATGCTGAAAAAATCCTAAAAAGCATAAAAAGTACTAAAAAATGAGCATCCTAGTGAAAACCTAGTAATAGGCATTTTGATGTCTCACCAAAAAAATAAAAAAATAAAAAAAAATTGAAAAAGTGCCTTGGTGAAAACCTGGAAACAGGCGCCTTGATAGCAAAAATACAAAAATAATTTATAAAAAGTCCTGAAAAAATTGCAATAAATCTATCAAGTGGTGAAAACCTAGAAATAGGCACTTCTTGAGACCCTCTGCACCTATGTCTATCAGTCTTATGTGGCGCTCATTCGCTCCACTTCTCGCTTTGCCTCTCCTAGCCTGGAATTGACTCTTGTCTTAGTCTAGGGGGCATACATTGTTTTAAGCTTATCTTGGGTCTCTTTGTGCGTCTGGGTTTCTTAGGCACCTCGCAAATGGTGTTTTTCAACACCACCCCAACTATGTTTTTCAAAACTGCCCTAGCATCAAGTGTTTCTTAACACTTATCAGATATCCTTCCCGTCGTCTTGGATGATGCAATATTTCTCATTGGCAGATGTGATACTCAAAGCTTGACTCTATGACCTAGACACACGCACTTGACTTGCTGAGATTTGTTTGACTTTATTTCTTTGCGTGTTGTCTATGATGATTTCTTTGCTGAGTGTTCTCCCCCTATGATTGCTTTTGATGATGCATAGCTAGAAGACTGAGGGTATGAGAACATGTTTTATTTCTTTATTTGCTTGTGGGTATATCTTGTTGGTCCTCACTATCATGAGCATTTATACTGGTCTTACTTGACACTATGGACCTACAAGGTATTATCCTTGACTATTTCATGAGTGCATGCTTCTAGTCATCTTGACTTTCTTGTGTCTCGATGCGAGCATAATCTTGCTATATCAAACTTAGGTAATCTCACTGCACTAGTCATCTTGACCTACATGTCTCTGATGCCTAGGTGGGATTTCCACATTTCTATCTGATATAGATCATATTCAGATCCACATAGTTATGCTAGTGTGTATTGTATGATCTTGTGACACTACCAATAATGCTCAATGATGAATATTAGATGTCTATTGGCTTTGTGACCTTGCAAGTAAACCACTTTTCATGTAGCTTGCATTCTTAAGTTCATGTTAGCTTAGTTTTGCATCTTGCATATGGAGAGAGCTCTCCTTTCATCTTTCATGGACTTGTTAATCAACTGCGCTCACCTTTCCCTTCTTCCTGATCATTTCTTTCACTTCTTGTCTTTCATATCACATCATTTTCTATTCATTTCAGGATCGAAACTAAAATCCAAGTTCACCTTGATCATCCAAATCACCTTTTCCCCCTCTTTCACGCAATTGGCTAACCTTTTAAGGCCTGATCCTTTGATCTTCCCTGGGGCATTCTTCACCTCTTCATCCCCATCTCTTTCAAACTTCTAGTCTTTCATTCACTTTCAAATCTCAAGTTCAAATTCTTCCCCTCCATGGTGTTTTTGGGTTGAGGGACCACTTGGTTCATGCCTCGAGTCCCATGTGTCAGGCATATCTTCACTGCTTGATGGTTGTTCTATTCTCTTTCTTCGATTATGATTTTTAGTGATTTGATCATGTCTCTCTTGCTTCTGCTTTCCCTCTACCTAGATTTCACTTTCAATCCTGAGGGGGCAAACACATCATATCTTATTGGTTATGTCTTTCCTAAGTGTTCAGTACTGTCGCTACCAGGCTAACCATGCAGGATTTTCTATCTCTCTGCACTTTATTCTTTGGAGTCAAATTGCTATTTGCTTGCCTTCTTGGCTATCTACTTGCCTTGTTGGCTATCTCTTGCCTTCTTGGCTGATCTATTATTTGACATAATGTGTTCCCAAATCGATCACACATTAGTCAAAGAGGGGCAAATGTATACACCTAAAAATGGTCACCTAGACTATTAGCCCCTTTTGCTAAATCATCAATTGCTTATTCTTGATCAAATCCTAGCTCTATCATTTATTCAATTATTTTCTATGGGCTAACCATCTTATCCTAAGTTTTTATTTATTTAAAAGGAATATTTCTTCCCCTTTTAATAAATAAAAAGCCTCCACTTTTCCTCTTATCCTAAGTTGCACAAATAAAGCATTATTCTTATTTTATAAAAAGGGAAAAAGCACTTTTTGTCTCATATGGACACAAAAGTCAACTCTTATTTTCCCATTGGAGGATACTTGTGCACATGGATTTCTCATCTTTTAAGCTCCACCGTTGATTAAATCTTTTGCCTCTTAATCTCCATGGTCCATTTCTCCTCATTTCCTATAAAAGAAGAGCTCTCTTCTTCATTCTAGATCCTCAACTTTTTATGCTAACTTTATGCTGCAGGTTTTCTAGGTACATTTGGAGCTTTTGAAGATTTGGAGCATTCTTAGCATCTACATCTCATTCTTAGCATCTACATCTCATTCTTAGCATTCTACATCTCATTCTTGTATTCTTAGCTTAGCTTCATATTTATGTTTTCTTAGATTAGCTTCATTTCTATGCTCTAGATTAGCTCACATAGATTAATTAGCTTGGGTTGTAACACTTGCATATTTCCTTTCATAGCTTAGCTTGCATTTCCATTTCTAGCATAGAATTGCATTGTATTTTCATTCTTGATTCTTGAGGATATTGGCATTCTTGCCCTTGTCTTCATTGAATCTCCCATTGCATGGTTTACTAGCAAGGTTATAGGCTAAATAGCTCTAGCTGAGAGCATTCTTAAAAGCCCTTGCACTCCATGCCTAGGGAGCTATGGATCGATTTGTGAGGGCTCATTCTTGAGTTTCCTTGCATGTAATGATCCATAGAAGTGTGACAACATTTATAGCACACAGATTGGATCTTTGTTGATCTTGCAGAACTATTTTTTATTGTAATTGGCCCTAAACTAGAAGGCCTTACAGCCGGGCATGTTAATGAAAATCTGATTTTAAACATATCTTGTTGTGTTATTCCGCATTATGGTGTTGGCTGCTTGTGAGGACTATCCTTAATTGGATCCTCCTTGACTGCATCATTTATGGTATCCTAATTCAAAAAATGTAGAACTTCATGTGTATACTGATGTAGATTGGGAAAGATGCACGGATGATAGGAAGAGTACCTTAGGAGGAGCAGTATCTCTTTAAGATAGGCTTGTCAACTAGACAAGTAAGAAGAAAAATTGTATTTCTCAATCAACAATAGAAGTAGAGTATGTTGCAGTAGCATGAAATTTCTCTACAATTGTGTGGATCAAGCAAATGATAAAATATTTTGGTATTCAGATTTATTATCCTATTGTCATCCACTGTGATAACACTAGCACTATCAATATGTCTAAGAACCCTGTGATGTATGCAAAGACAAAGCACATTGAGATAAAGTGTCACTTACTAAGAGAGAAAGTAGTAGAGAATGAAGTGAAGTTGGATTATGTGAGTACAAAAGATTAGCTAGTAGACATATTCACAAAGTCTTTACCTAAGGATACTTTTGAGTATCTCAGGGACAAGCTAGGAGTAATTCCCTTCCTTGAATTTGATTAGAGATTGCAAAAGTATATTAGTCCTCAGTGACTAATGAAGGGTTCACTACTCTACTTCAGGAGTAGTACCGGTGCTTAATTGTGTGACACCCTTTTCCACTAATGTCAAAGGGGGAGTAATATATAGTCATGAAAAACAAGAAAACAAATAATAAAGGGGAGTATATAGAAAATAAGAAAACAAGCATAAGGAGCATGAAGTA
Source organism: Chamaecyparis obtusa (assembly GCA_027943335.1). Lineage (NCBI taxonomy): Eukaryota > Viridiplantae > Streptophyta > Pinopsida > Cupressales > Cupressaceae > Chamaecyparis > Chamaecyparis obtusa. Next base: position 716,841 of record BSBK01009765.1, read on the forward strand.
AGGGGGATAATTCAGTAAGAATTGTAGCAGTTGGAAGATTCATCCTTGGGGGAGTTTTGATGAGGAAATGGAGAGTGTTATAAAATAATTGTACTATTGGATTGATGGTGTTTTTCATTCCATATGTTGCCATCAATGCCAAAGGGGGAGATTGTTGGAGATTTGCTAGCAAGCCAGTGCTGACTGTATGTTTGTCATTGATGACAAAATATGGAAAGAAACATAAGTGGAAGCCTAATGGAGAGAGCCTTGAGAATATGTTACCTAGATATGTTATCAACATGATACCATAAGTGCATAGGTTGATTCTGAGTGTAGACAATTATACAGTTGACTATTTCAATAAGTGTTCCTAACAAATCCCAGGATGAGTTTTGTATGAGATTTTTAGTATGGTTGTTGTGAAGCCTTGCACACTTACACTTATGTTGTAGACATGTTAGAGAATCTATGTTCATGGACATAGAGTTTGATATGTAGTACAGTCTAAGTTATGATTTTGGTAGTTTCTAGTTGCAGTTTCCTGAGTTTATTTGACAAAGCCTGTTAGCACCTGCAAAAATTTTGATGGCTATATGTAATTTTCCCTGGTCTCTGCAAATGGTTTTCTCTACCCTGGCCCTCAAACCCTAGTTCAAATTTTCAAATATTTAGCCATTGGTGAAGAAGGACCCTAGATTATCCTTGCCAAATTCTATTTCTTCATTACCTTTTTTGGTCACTAAAGTCCCAGTTACACATGTGCCAAATTCATTGTGACTACTTCACATGTTGTGTTAAAGGTTATTTTATCGGGGCCCCCTTTAATATTTTTTGTCAAGGCCTAAGTCTCCCGAGATTAATTTTCCTAAGTGTTGGCCTTTTAAAATTGTGTGGTTGTTGTTATATCGCAAGGCTTCCTATTGTTAGAGTCTCTAACATGCAGTATAGTGATGAGGTGCCATCTATCTGAGAGGGCTCGACTGGTAACAAGGTGTGTTGGCAATTAAACATTAGATTAGATCTACGATGGTCATTATACCACTGGGGAAAGTTAATAACCTTTTAAGCATTATGGTATAGAAACTGTCATCCGATCTTCCACGAGGTTGTGGCTATTGATAGGTGGGTCTGAATTGCCATGTCCTATTGGGTGCCAGGTGTTGCAGATTTGTTATGTTTTGATTGGCCAGTGTGGATGGTGATGAGGATGTTGTCAGGTGGGGCCGCAGTTCTTAAAAGAGATAAAGAGCCTGGAGGTCCATGAAGATTGTGTGGTTGTCACTATACTGCTGAAGCAAAGTGCTCAGTCGTTATTCATCATGCTTTAGTGACAACCGTCCGATGTAGGGGTGGATGAGATGCTAGGTGGGTCCACTACCAGGTATGCACAAATGGTAGTTTCTCATTGGTTGAGCTTGAGTATGAGGTGGAGATTGTCAGAGTGACCTATGTGTGATGAAAAAGTTGTATGTTCGCTAGCTGGATATTGTGACGTGGCCTTCTCTAATTGGATAGAGGTATTGATGACGGGGATGTTGTCAGTGGGGCCAGTGTTTTGGGCCTTTAGGCATGATTAATGCATGGATGGATCTTGTGGCTATCATTACACCACTAGGTGAAGATACATGATTTTTAAAGGTCATGGTATAGTGATAGCCGTTGATCTGATCTTAGAGATGGGGACCACTTTGTGGGTCCTTTATTGATAATTCATTATGTAAATGGTGAATTGTTTGGTGCCATGTGGATCTAGGTGGGCATAGGTCTACTTGACTACAGTCCCCAAGTCGCTAAGGTAACCAAGGTTAATAATAATATGTGCACAATCTCATGACTAAGGAAAATGTAAACTGGGGTTCCCATTTGAGTTAACTTGTGAAACTCAAGAAAGTGAGAGGATCTGATGGTTGGGATATAAAGTGAACCTAGATTTAAATGTTAACCATTGATATGATGTCTGGCACCATAATATAGCTATTTCTCTTGAATTCAAATTTTTAAAGGGTTTCCCAGTGATTGAAGGACTGATTTTTAGTGCTTGGGCAGCTGGATCTAGCTAATTTGATTTCATCGACTGTTGTAGAGTGGTCCAGGGGTTTGATAATTGATTGCAGGGTGGGTTTGTACCATGATGGAGTTGCTTGAGGCATGTTGCAGGTTGACAATTAGATTGATAAGTTTAATGAATTCATGATCTTCAGTACACAAGTAAGAGGAATTATCATACAGGAAGATCATTTTAGGATTTGTTTTGCTCTAGGCTGCTTGGTTTTCCCCAAATGAATTAATTTCTGATTGAATCTAATTAGTTTGGTGGTTGAAACCCTTGCCCTAGTCATCCGTAGCTTGTTGCATCTTGATTTTTGGGATTCCAAGATGACTAGTGCTATATATTGAAAGAATTTTTTATTTTTGTGTGGTTGCTGGTGTTATGTTGATATTCAATGTAAAAGACTGAACAAGGAGAGCTTGGATTTTGGGTTTGTTTCCTAGCATTGTGTTATTTTTCTAATGTATAGATTTTGCAAATTTTAATGAGAATACACTTGGATTCCAAATTTAGATTTATGTTTGTCTTCTTGTTTTAATCTTGGGCTCATATATGTTAATGTCACAAAGTGAGTTAGCATATGGTGGACAAAGAACATTGTGGGATTATCTTTGAGTTCCTAACAAAGTTAGGATTAAAGTCTTTAAGGTAGTTTCAGTGAGTTCATGGTTGGGTAGGAATTTGATGAGCAGGTTTGGGAGTGAGAGGGATAATAGGAAATGCACTTATCCTAAATTTAGGAGTGTTTGATTTAGGATTTTCAGTTGATATATGTTATTAGGTGACTCTATGCCCTAGGTTAAGGCACTAATCCATTCTCTAGAAGTAGTTCATCATCATCCACCATACATATAAATGATAAAATCTTTAAACCAGTTTGTAAATGATATAAATGCTTAATATTTAGTGATTCCTTTCAAGAAGTGAATCAAAGGTACACCCGCTTGAGCATCTTGGCTCAAAGTGTAGGAGGATCCTTGTTAATTGGCCCTTTTCCTTGCAGACTTTGGAGTGGTGATAGAGTCAGTGACATTAGTTTTCAAAGAAGACCTATGCAATTAGAAGGCTATAGGCAAATTAGTTTTGATGGAATACCTAGCTACCCGAATGCTTTTCCAACTAATATAATAGATAAGGTACCTAAGTTTGCTGGTAACAATGCCATTAGTTGTGAGGAACATCTTAGGTTATTATTTGATATGCTAAATGATTATGAGATAGAGCATGAGGATGTAGTCATGAAATTAGTTATTCAATATTTGGTGGAGGATGCTAGAGATTGGTTTAAGAGACTCCCTGACTGATGTATCGACACTTGGGATTCTTTTGAAAAATGTTTCCAGGAACAGTATGGTGATAGGCCTAATGCTAGTTTCATGTTGAATAAGTTTAATACTATAAGGAAAAATTAGAATGAATCTACAGCTAAGTTCAATATGAGGTTTCAGAAGGGTATGCATAAGCTATTTCAAGTCATGAGGTTAGATGACAATGTTTGTTTGACCACATACTTCGATGCCTTTGATGGAAAAATGGGATACTTGTTCAGGGACAAGGAACCAAGAACTCTCAGAGATGCTATTAGGATTGGTGTCAACATTGAAAACAATATGAAAATATCAGGAAAATTGGGTGGTAAAAGAGATGATCCAAAGCTGTTTGGAGATAAGAAATATAAAAGGGATAATGAAAGGAATGTTGGAAATAAGAAACAAGAGGAAGATAAATTGGATAAGGTGTTGAATGCATTGAAGGATTTAAAAGCACCTATTAATAGAATTAATAATGCTCCTACCAATGAAAAGCCTCAATTCAACAATAATTTTAGTAGGAAGAATAGATTGCAAAATTATCCCTACAACACCCAATGAAAGGATGGAAAGCCTATTGTCCCTACTGCAAGAGGAAATAATGATAAAGTTGTCCCTGATCCTTTACAAAGGTCTTCTATAAATGTCATAGAGGGTACACCATGGTGTATAGCATGCCAATCCCCTCATTCTACAGAGCATTGTGTGGTTGCACAATCCATGTCAGCATATCAAGAAGATAACAATGAGGGTTTAGATCAAGAGGAAAATCATGATGACATTGGATGCAACATGGCAACTTCATATTTAGGATATGAAGATGATTCTGATATTAATGAAGAAGTGGATGGGTGTTTGAAAAGCAACAATAGGGAACTTTTCCATCAGGAGGTTTTTTATGATAATGATGACATTGATGAAAAGACATGTAACATGAATTTTTCCTCAAAAATAGTAAATTTGAGAAGACCTTCAAAGGAAGAAATGGATAGAATTACTATAGAAATGCTAGCCCAACTACAAACTAGAGGCATGGTGGCAAGGGATACAAATGGGAAAGCTGCAGGAATGTTTATGAAGAACACCAACTCTGGGGAGCCCAGTGAGAATAGATCAAAAGATGATCATTTAGTAAGGTTCAAAAATGTGGGAGGTAAGAAGTGGGAACCTAGGGGAGTTAGAGCTAAGAAGTTTCCTACTGCTCAAGACAAAAATCATCAAAGTGAAATAAAGAGGCCAGTTGGCAAAATGGCTAAAGCTAAAAAGGTAAAGGTCACAACTACAACCAATGTATCAGATAAACAAAAGGACACTAAGGTAGAACGAATTGAGTTTCCTCCCTCTACTTCTATTGATATGCTGGTTGTACTATCTTAGATAACTATCAAGGTTCCATTATCAGAATTGTTGAGGATCCCTGAACATAAGGATAGGGCTATTGCATGGGTAGATAATGCTCATAATAATGATGTTGCTTGCAATGGACCTTAGGATAAAGTTTTGAAAGAAGTGGAGGTCCAAGGATTGGTGTCTCACATACCACTTATATGCTTGAATAATTCTGTTAATGCTAGCCTTGAAAATATAGGTCCATTCTTCTTGAGTATCATTGTGAATGGAATGAAACTAAGAAATTGTATGATTGATTTTGGTGCTTCCAATACTATTATGCCTTTTAAGATTATGGAAAAGTTAGGTCTCAAAGTTGATACAAATCAAGGCAAATGTTGTGCAATGGATCATAGGGAAGTACCAGTCATTGGGACTATAAATGCAATGCCATACAGATTGGTAGCTTATCTAGAGAAGGAATTGACTATGAGTGTGTTAGTTGTAGACATTCCACCCCATTATGGTATGCTATTATCTAGGAAATGGAGTGCTACCATGGGTGGATGTTTGCAGTGTGATCTTTCTTCTACAACATTTGAGATTGATGATCAATTTATTAGGATTGAAAGAGAACCAAGGGTAACTTATATGATTGAAAAGAATATTGATAATGGGTTACCTGCTTTGTAGATACTAATGTCAATTATTTTAGAGCTGAGGTCACTGTACTTGAAAAGGAGCCTGTATTACCATGTATTGCTGAAGAGATAGGTTCTATGTCTGTGAAGGGTGATTTGTGGGTGATGTACTTTGATGGTGCTAGCTGCAAAGATGGAGTAGGAGTAGGTATCTTACTCATATCTCCTAGTGGGAGCACTTACAAGTTTTCTTTCACATTGAATTTCTTTTGTACCAATAATATAGCAAAATATGAAGCATTGTTGCTAGGATTGAGATTGGCACACAAGCATGGAATTAAATGTATAAAAGTTATTAGGGATTCTAAATTAGTGGTGTCCCAAATAAGATCAGTATATGCTTCCAAGAACAAAAGGTTGAAGCAATATAGGAATGTTGTGTGGGATATGATTGAGTGTTTTGATGCCTTCAATATTGAGTGGAAGGATAGAATTAATAATAAGATGGCTGATTTGTTAGCCAATATAGCAATCAATCCTAACGACATCACTTTTGCAAGCCTTTCTAAGGTTGAAATTCAAACTAGGCCTAGTATACCAGATAATGTTGAGAATTGGAAAGTTTTTGAAGATGACCAGGATATCTTGAGATTTATGAATTGTGAAGATCAGTATCATGGTCAGGAATTGGATTGTTCAGCCTTGGTTGAGATTATAGAAGGAAAGGAGGTTGTCCTTGGTAATGAGGTCATTCAACTTAAAACTAACAAGGTTCCTAAGGGACTTGTTGTTCTAGAAACTATGTTTGATAACCAGGATAGAGTTTAGATAGGTACCAAAAGGGAAGATCATATAAATTTGGATGAGATAAATCTTGGAACACAAGAGGCACCTAAGAAGGTCTACATTGGTAAGGATGGATCTCATAAAGGAAGTCCTTGATTGAATTACTAAGAAAATTTAGGCATGTTTTTGCATGGTCATATGATGACCTAAAGATCTATAGAGAAGACTTGTTCCAGCATATTATTCCTATGAAAGAAGATGCCAAACCCTTTAGGCAAAAATAGAGGCCTATAAATCCTACTTTGGCACCCAAAATGCAAGAAGAATTAATGAAGCTGAGAGATGCTGGAATTATCAAGCTAATTAGGCATTCTTCTTGGGTTTCAAATTTGGTTCCAGCCAGGAAGAAGAATGGTGACATCAAACTTTGTGTGGATTTCAAAAATTTGAACATCAGCTCATTGAAGGATAACTATTGTCTGCCTAATATGGAGGCTATGCTGCAAAGAGTGATCAGATCTGAATTAATGTCTATGATGGATGGTTTCTCTGGTTATAATCAAGTAATTGTAAAAGAATCAAAACAATTTAAGACAACTTTTACTACACCTTGGGAGACTTATGTTTATGTGAGAATTCCTTTTGGTCTCACAAATGTTGGTGCAACTTTTCAGAGGGCAATGGATGTTGACTTTTCAGATTTTAGAAATGATTTCCTTTTTGTTTATCAAGATGATTTAACTACCTATTCCAACAAGGAAGAAGACCATTGTATTCATGTAGAAAAAATATTTGTGAGCTCTTTGGAATAAGGCATTTCATTAATCCAAGGATATGTGCATTTGGTGTCACTAAGCATAAGTTGGTCAACCACTTGGTTGGAAAGCAAGGAGTTAGAATTGATCCTGAGAGGGTGGAAGCCATTGATAAAATTCAAAGACCAAAGAATGTTAAAGGAATTCAGTCTTTTTTTGGTTAGGTGAATTTCTTGAGATGATTTGTTACAAATTTTGTTGAAGTCACTAGGCCAATATCCAAGATGTTGAAGAAAGGATCTGAGATAAAGTGGGAAGGTGATCCTAATGAAGCTTTCAAGAATATCAAGCAAGCTATTAAAGATGCACCTATGATCAAGGCACCTGATTACAATATCCCAATGCATATCTTTTCTTTTGCATCTTTTCATACTGTTGCTATAGTTTTGTTGCAGAAAAATAATGAGGGTTATGAGTAGCCTATTGTATTCTTTAGTAAATCTTTTCAGGCTGCTGAATTGAAATATGATATCAATGAAAAACAAGCATATGCACTGGTGAAGGCTGTGAAGGCTTTTAGATGCTATCTAATGGGAGCAATTGTGATTGCTTTTATGCCTAGTGCTATAGTAAAAGATATCTTTTCACAGCAGGAGGTGTCTAGAAGGAGATGTAGATGGATACATAGAATTCAAGAATTCAATATTGATATCTAGATTACCAAGTTGATCAGAGGACAAGGATTGGAAAAATTGATGGCTCAATCCAATCTTGATGCAAATCAGATAAACCAAACTAAGATTGATTACACTTGTGATATGGATGATTGTATCTGGTATCAAGATGTTATATTTTACTTAAGGAACATGAAATGTCTAGCAGGAATGGATGACAACAAGAACAGGACTTTGAAGCTACAATCCATCAAGCATGCAAATTGTATAGGAAAAATTAGGATTGCATACTTTTAAAATGTGTTGATGAAAATCAAGCTGACAAGTTGTTGAAAGAAATGCATGAGGGAGTTTGTGGGAGACATTACATGGGTAAAACCACTACTCAAAAAATCGTTAGAGAAGGATTCTAGTGGCCCACAATCTTCAAGGATGTAGAGAAGTTGGTAAGGAGGTGTGATGCTTGTCAAAGATTCTCTGGTAAACTTAAATTTTTAGGTAATGTACCTTTGAGGCCAGTTGAAGTGCAGACTCCTTTCCAACAATGGGGAATAGATTTCATAGGAGAAATACCAAACAAGTCTAGTGGAGGACATTCTTGAATTTTAGTTGCTACTAATTATTTTACAAAGTGGGTAGATGCTACCCCTACAAGAAATTCAACTTGTAGGGTGGTGACTGATTTCTTGTTGAATAATATTGTCACCAGGTTTGGTTTTCCTGAGAGGATTGTCAGTGATAATGCAATGTGTTTTAGGTTTGCTGAGTACAAATATTTCTACAAAGGTCTAGGAATTCAGATGTCATATTCTTCACCCTATCATCCACAAGGGAATGGACATGCAGAATCAACAAATAAGAGCTTGATAAAAATCCTCAAGATGATCCTTGATCAGAATAAAAGGGCATGGCATTCAAAGTTACCATTAGCTGTATGGGCTAACAGGGTAATTGTGAAGAAAGCAATTGGTTGTGCACCATTTGACTTAGTATATGGGATACATGCAAGGATGCCTCAGAACAACTTATTGGAAATGTATAAGTTTGTTCAATTGTATGATGATGATATAGATGATGAAATGCAACTGAGAATTGAGGACTTGATCAGATTGGATGAGACTAGAAGAGAGTCAGCTTCAAAGAATGCTAGGTTGCAGTTGCAAGTTAAAAGTTTGTATGACAAGAAATCAATAGAAAGGAAGTTTGAACCTGATGACTTGGTATTAATCTAGAATGCTAGATTGGAAGATAAAGGGAAACATGGAAAATTTGATCCAATTTGGCTAGGACCATATCTAATTCATGAAAAATGGGGCCATGATTCTTATATTGTCAAAGAACTAAATGGTGATAATCAAGAAATGCCAGTTCATGGACAGTTCTTGAAGAAATACTTCAGTTGAAGGTATTTGTATTTCTATGAACAATAGTTAGGTCTGTATATCTTGTACATTCTATATAGTGGTGTGTTTCCTTCCTGTTCTTTTCATCTTAGTTTGTAGGGTTTTGTTCTATTACTCTTTGTCATTCATGGTCATTCTAGTAGGTGGTCTACTTCACCCTGAGATTTTATATCCTTGCTATGCCTGTAAGAGGCATACATCCCCAGATAGAGCCATTGTTAGCACCTACAAAAATTTTCATGGTTGTATGTAATTTTCCCTAGTCTCTGCAAATGGTTTTCTTTGCCTTGGCCCTCAAACCCTAGTTCAAATTTTCAAATATTTAACCATTGGTGAAGAAAGACCCTAGATTATCCTGGCCAGATTCTATTTCTTCATTACCTTTTTCAGTCACTAAAGTCCCAATTACCCATGTGCCAAATTATATGTGACCACTTCACATGTTGTGTCACTAGGTTATTTTATCAGGGCCCCCTTTAATATTTTTTGTCAAGGCCTAAGTCTCCCGAGATTTATTTTCCTAAGTGTCAGCCTTTTAAAATTGTGTGGTTGTCATTATATCACAAGGCTTCTTGTTGTCAGAGTCTCTGACATGCGGTATAGTGAGAAGGGGCCATTTGTTTGAGTGGGCCCAACAGGTAACAAGGTGTGCTGTCAATTAAACATTAGATCAGATCTACGATGGTCATTATACCACTGGGGAAATTTAATAACCTTTTAAGTGTTGTGGTATAGCAACCACTATCTGATCTTCCATGAGGTTGTGGCTACTAATAGGTGGGTCTGAATTACCATGTCATATTGGGTGCCAGGTGTTGTAGATTTGTTATGTTTTGATTGGCTAGTGTGGATGGTGACGAGGATGTTGTCAGGTGGGGCCACAATTCTTAAAAGAGATAAAGAGCCTACAAGTCCATGAAGATCATGTGGTCATCGCTATACTGCTAAGGCAAAGTGCTCAGTCGTTATTCATCATAGTTTAGTGACAACCGTCCGATGCAGGGGTGGATGAGATGCTAGGTGGGTCCACTGCCAGGTATGCACAAATGGTAGTTTCTCATTGGTCGAGCTTGAGTATGAGGTGGAGGTTGTCAGAGTGACCTATGTGTGATGAAAAAGTTGTATGTCCACTTGCCAGATATTGTGACGTGGCCTTCTTTGATTGGATAGAGGTATTGATGATGGGGATGTTGTCAGTGGGGCTAGTGTTTTGGGCCTTCAGGCATGATTAATGCTCAGATGGATCTTGTGGCTATCATTACACCACTAGGTGAAGATGCATGATTTTTAAAGGTTGCGGTATAGTGAGAGCCGTTGATATGATCTTAGAGATGGGGACCGCTTGGTGGGTCCTCTATTGCTGATTCATTATGTAAATGGTGAATGGTTTGGTGCTATGTGGATCCAGGTGGGCCTAGGTCTTCTTGACTACAATCACTAAGTCGCTAAGGTAACCAAGGTTAATAAGGATATGTGCACAATCTCACGACTAAGGCAAATGTAAATCGGGGTTCCCATTTGAGTTAACTTGTGAAACTTGGGAAAGTGAGAGGATCTGATGGTTGGGATATAAAGTGAACCCATATTTAAATGTTAACAGTCAATATGCTATCTCGTGCCATAATATAGCTATTTCTCTCAAATTCAAACTTTTAAAGGGTTTCCCAGTGATTGAAGGACTGATTTTTAATGCTTGGGCAGTTGGATCTGGCTGATTTGATTTCATCGACTATTGCAGAGTGGTCTAGGGGTTTGATAATTGATTGCAGGGTGGGTTTGTACCATGATGGAGTTGCTTGAGACATGTTGCAAGTGGATAATTAGATTGATAAGTTTAATGAATTCATGATCTTCAGTACACAAGTAAGAGGAATTATCATACAGGAAGATCATTTTAGGATTTGTTTTGCTCCAGGTTGCTTGGTTTTCCCCAAATGAATTAATTTTTGATTGAGTCTGATAGGTTTGGTGGTTGAAACCCTTTCCCTAGTCATTTGTAGCTTGTTGCATCCTGATTTTTGGGGTTCCAAGATGACTAGTGTTATATATTGAAAGAAGTTTTTAATTTTGTGTGGTTGCTGGTGTTATGTTAACTTTTGAAAACAAATTTATTTTTCAATAATGTTAATGCACATGTTTATAATTAAAATTTGTATTAAATATTAAAGCATCATAGAACCATGTAGTTAAATATTTGATTATTTAATAAAGCAAGAAGCACATTTAAATCTAATTTCAATTAAATAATTAATTAAATCCAAATATTCAAATATTTGACTTTTGATTAATTTTCTCAAATAAACATAGGAACATGATTAATATTAAATTTCAATTATAATCATTAAACTAATAATCATAGAAAATTACCCACATAAGAAATAAATCAACTAAAGCCAAATGAGGTCAAACCAAACAAAGTAAAACCAAGAAAACACCAAAAAGGGATCCACAAATTCCTGTCAACTAGATGAATCCAGGTAGGGTAGTCAAACTGATACTTGTCCAATCCTAGGACAATTAGGCTTAGGTTAGGGTTTTGGGTCTGTGTATTATCTCCCCTCTTTACCATTGAGATGAATATTTATGGGCACGCTCACTCCTATGAATTTAGAGAAGATGATGCCTTGTTTCTGCAAACCTAACATCACAAAATGAAGCATGTACATTCAATATATATATTGAAGACAATGATAGGGTACGGTCGGTCATGTGGATCTTGACAATGTAAGTAACTACGCCTCCGTCCTCTAGCACACAAGCATCCCAAATAGGTACACACACATGATAACCATACACATGCAAGTATGGGTTTAGTAACATCATAAACCAATATAAAGTATAAAACATCACATCATGATAATATCATCATCTAAACTATGTAACACATGATAAACATATAATAATCATAATCCAGAATCATCATTTATTGAAATAATAATTGATCACATGAAAAGTGACCTAAAAGAATTTGGCTAATAAACTAAAATACAAGCCTAAAAGAGTATGACAACTAAAAATAGAAAGCAAACTATGGGTGGGTACTGCATCAAGAAAATTGAACCATGCAATTAAATATTTAATTATTTAATAAAGCAAGAAGTACATTTAAATCTAATTTCAATTAAATCCAAATATTCAAATATTTGACTTTTGATTAATTTTCTCAAATAAACATGGGAACATGATTAATATTAAATTTCAACTATAATCATTAAACTAATAATCACATAAATCACCCACATAAGAAATAAATCAACTAAAGCCAAATGAGGTAAAACCAAACAAAGTAAAACCAAGAAAACACTAGAAAGGGATCCATGAATTCCTATCAACTAGACAAATCTAGGTAGGGTAGTCAAACTGGTACTTGTCTAATCCTAGGACAATTAGGCTTAGGTTAGGGTTTTGGGTCTGTGTATTATCTCCCCTCTTTACCATTGAGATGAATATTTATGGGCACGCTTACTCCTGCCAATTCAGGGAAGATGATGCCCTGTACTTGCAAACCTGAAATCACAAGATAAAGCATGTACATCCAATATATATATAAAAGACAATGATAGGGTATAGTCGGTCATGTGGATCTCAACAATGGAAGTAACTACGCCTCTGTCCTCTACCACACAAGCATGCCAAATAGGCACACACACATGATAACCATACACATGCAAGTATGGGGTCAGTAACATCATAAACCAATATAAAGTATAAAATGTCACATCATGATAATATCATCATTTAAACTATGTAAACACATGATAAACATATAATAATCATAATCTAGAATCATCATTTATTGAAATAATATCTGATCATATGAAAAGTGACCTAAAAGAATTCATCCAATCAACTATAATACAAGCATAAAAGAGTACAACAACTAAAAATAGAAAGAAAATTGTGGGTGGGTACTACAAATCAAGTTTGAATCCTTTGCAAAAAATCATGTGGAACCTTATACACCTAGCCCCATAAATGCCAATCTAATGTTCCATGAGCAAGACCCTATTAATTCAGAACCAGAAACCACTACTAAAAATATTCCAGATATTGTATTAGATGAATGGGCTGAAGGGAATCTAGAGGATGATCCCTTTAGAAATATGGAAATATCTTGTATAGGGATGTATATCATTCATGATCACGGTGCAGTGATCCAAAATTTGATGAAGAAGGAAGATGAGAATCTAGAGGAGAATGATCTATGGCAGTTGTACTTTGATGGTGCCAGAAGAAAAGTTGGTTCAGGAGGAGGGGCTGTTCTAATTTCACCTAGAGGGGCAAAGGTATTACTCTATTATACATTTTTCTTTTAGTTGCACTATTAATACAGTAGAATACGAGGCTTTGATTCATGGTTTAGAATGGGCTAGAAAGAAATGAATCAAGTTTTTGAAAGTTTTAGGTGATAGTGAGTTAACAGTCAATCAAATTCATGGTACTAATCTCACTAATAATGATGTGCTTAAGATGTACAAGCACATGGTTTGGGATCTAATAGAAGGATTTTATGCTTTTAATCTAATCTCTATCCCAAGATATTAGAAAAATAAAGTAGACAAGTTGGCTACCATGGGGGATGAATATGACATTCCTAAAGAAGTCACAAGTACTAAAATGCAGCATGTGAGGGTCCTAGTGAGACCTTCAATCCTAGATACCAAGGTAAGCTGACAAGTCTTTGAAAATGATGAGAAAATATTCAATTTTTTGATAGAAGAAGCTAAATTCTCTAAAGATAATTAGAATAAAAATGCTCATGAGTACAATGATCAGATGTTATAGTTGAAAACTAATAAGTTACCTAAGGGTTTAGTCACCCTTGAGTCCATTTTTAATTCTGATGACCAACTTAGAGGAGACAAAGAAAGCATGACAATGAAGAAAGAACATTATCAATCTATTGAGATACTCAAGGATAAGTTCCTCAAACTTGGAAAGGTATGTATCCAACCAGAAAAAAAAGCTTTTGTCTCATTATGTCAAGAATTCAGTAATATTTTTTCATGGGAGTATTATGATTTGAAAGGGTTTGATCCCCACTTAGCCTAGCACACTATTGAGCTTGAACCCCATGCTAAACCTACAAGACAAAAACAAAGGCCTATTAACCCTAAGCTAGAAGTGTTAATGAAGATAGAATTAAGGAAGATGATTGAGGCCAATATCATATTCTACATCAAACACACATCTTGGGTTTCTAACCTAGTGCCTGTCAAAAAAAAGAATGGTGAAATCTGGCTATGTGTGGATTTCAGGGATCTCAACTAGGCCTCACTTAAGGACCATCATCCACTTCCCTTTATGGATCAAATATTACAATTTGTCTTAGGATCTAATAGATTTTCTCTACTAGATGGGTTTTCTAGCTATAATCAGGTCCTAGTGAGAGAGGCAGACCAGTATAAAATAGCCTTTCCACCAAATGGGGCACCATGACATACAAAAAGATGCCTTTTGAGATATCTAATGCTGGTGAAACATTTTAGAAAGACATGGAGATGGCATTTTCTGATTTAATGTATAAATTTATTGTAGTCTATCTAGATAACATAACTATTTTCTCAAAAGATACTAATGATCACTTGGTTCATCTAAGACAAATCTTTGAAAGATGCAGAGAATTTGGAGTCTCATTGAACCCCAAAAAGTGTATCTTTGTTGTCCATGAAGGCAGGTTGCTAGGACACATTGTTTCTAGAGAAGGAACAACTATTGATCCTGAGAGGATAAGTGCAATCATGGCACTACCCTTATTGGCACACAAGAAGGGGTTTCAAAGTTTCCTAGGGAGAATCAAATTCTTATGAAGATTCATCCCAAATGTTGTAGTATTACTAAAACCAATGACCCAGATGCTGAAGAAGAATTCAACCTTCCACTAGACAAGTGAAGGGAAGAAGTGTTTTGAGGAAGTAAAAGAAGCAATTTCTTCTTCCCCTACTTTGGTAAACCTTGATTTTTCAGGAGACTTCATTCTATATGCATTTGGCAATACTGATAATATATCTACCATGCTAGTTCAACAAAATAATGAAAAATAGGAGCAACCAGTGGCTTTCTACAGCCAAGGTCTACATGGATATGAGCTAAATTACACCCCTGTGGAGAAACATGTCTTAGCAGTGGTGAGAAGCTTGAATAAATTTAGGCATTTTCTTTCTAATAACATAGTCCACCTCATGGTTTCCCACCCTTGTATTAAATACTTCCTTCTAAACAAGGATTTGAAGCATAAAAGGTTGGTTGTGTCACTAAAGTCATGGAATATGATGTTAAAATCAAGGTGACCAAGTTAATAAGGGGGAAAGGGTTATTTGAATAAATGACTAAAGGGAGAATAGACAACAGTCAGCAAGAAGAAGATCTTCTCTTGATGAACCAAAATTCAGAGCAGAATGAAATTTGGACAACAGAAATGAAGCACTATCTCTTAACTGGCTAGTGTCCCCAAGGTCTTAATAGGGCCAAAAGGAGGTACTTTAAACTCCAAGCTATTCCTTTTGTCATTCTAGAGGATGTTTTGTATAGAAAAGACTATAATGGTGTCATGTTAAGATGTGTTGAGACCAACCAGATGAATAGAATTCTAGAGGAATTCCATGATGGAGCATTTGGAGGACATTTTGTAGCAAGGACTATGCTCTGAAAGTGATGAGAGTAGGATACTATTAGCCCAACCTATATAAAAATGCATTTGCCTAAGTGAGGAAGTGTAAGAACTGTGCTTTGTTTTTTGGAAAACAGAAGTTGGTAGCCCTCCCATTGCATCCCATCAAGGTAGAGAAACCCTTCACAAAATGGGGGTTGTATTTCATTGGACCCATAAATCCTCCATCAAGTGCTGGTCACAAATGGATCCTTACTGCTACAAATTATTTTAATAAGTGCACAGAGGTTGTAGCATTAAAAGAAGAAAATGAGATCTTTATACTCAATTTCTATCAAGATATTGTGTCAAGGTTTGGTACAAATGACTCCATCATATCAGATAATGCCTTGGCATTTCTTGGAATGAAGATCTCAGAGTGGGCATTAAGGCACAATATTTTCCTGAGTACTTCATCTAACTATTACCCTCAGGGTAATGGTCAGGCATAGTCAACCAATAAGAACCTGTTGAGGATCATCAAGAGGACTATAGAGGGGAACTAGAAGGACTGGCACAAGAAGTTGAAGCTAGCCCTATGGGCAGACATGATAACCCCTAAGAGATCCATAGGTAACTCTCCATACATGCTAGTTTATGGAAAAGAGGCTAGGATTCCTATTTCTATTGAATTGCCTACTTTAAGCTTGATTAAAGAGATTGAATTAATAGAAGAAGACACTATGCAAGTTAGGCTTGGTGAATTAATTGAGCTTGAAGAAACTAGAAAATTGGCATTAGAAAATGATAAGGCCCATCATTCCTAGATAAAGAATTTTTTTGATAAAAGAGCCATACCTAGGGTTTTCAAGGAAGGAGACCTTGTCCTTAAATGGGATGAGTTAAAAAACAAACCAGGGAGGCACACTAAATTTGATTTTATATGGAGTGGACCCTTCATGGTTATTAAGTGTAAGGCCCATAATGCTTCCCGGTTGGCCAAGATGGATGGAGAAGAGTTTCCCATTCCTATGAATGGGATACACCTCAAAGCATGCTATTGAGGTTAGAGTACTACCCCTATATATTAGTAGTTAGTTTTTGTGTTCCCTAAGTGCTCCAGCACAAGTTTGTTTTTATTTTTTAGTTTGTTTTGGTTAGCAATAAGTCAGAGACACATTGATGCTACTCTGCAAAGATCCATCAAGAAAGCATCAATGGTTGGTACTAGTGATTTTAGTGCCCACTAATACAAATCATCAATCCTCACATGATAAGTCTCTTAGAGAAATGCCAACCTGTTTGAGGTATTTAGTTGTTTTTTTGGAAAGGAGTTTTTTTATTTGAAGCAAAGTTCAGTTCTGAGGTTTAAGAGACTCTGCACTCAATGGATGAAAAATGAAACTAGTCAAAGGGTACTTAGTAGGAAAGCACTCAGTTGAGGTCACCATAAATGTTTCCATATTTTTACTCATTTTTTATTGGAGAGCTAATTACTAGATGAAACTACAACACCCTAGTTTTCATTATTAGATGATCTTATTCAAATTTATGTTCATTTCATGAAAAGGATACATGTAAAGGAAAAGATATTTTTGCATCTAAATATTACATATATATATGCAAAATATCTTGTATGTATTGTACAAAGGAAATAACTAAAAGATAAAATCATTTGGGCTCACATAGGCCGTGAGCATAGTTAACTTTCAAAAGAATATAAGTGAATACAAACATACATAAAGTGGATGAGCATAAGTATAAGTGTATCACACATTTCCTGAGGTGATAAAATATTTATCTAAGGTTGAATCTAGTGTAATCTTGAGTGATCTAGAACCTGGAAAGAGGAGAGAGATGAGGGTTATATCTAAAGGATCTATGAAATGCATGATATCCTATTACTTAACCTCATCTACAATCATGCATGTATATAATCAGCTATTCAATTCTAAAAGAGCTATGCTACAAGGCATGTGCACTTAGAGGAATGTTGTAGGAAAGGAAGAGATACCATGTTTTCACTAACTTGTTTGTTCCATGTACAAATACAGAAGAAGCTTTGACACTATCACTTTCCCTCACCCAGATAGTAGTGGTATTGAGAGGATGGCCTAACCATAAAAGGGTCATCCTAAAAGTACCATGGTTGTCTAGGAAACATTAGTATTAAGGTGTTGGGATGTGATGAATGTTGTTTCCCTGTTATGTGGGCTCTATCTGGAAAATCTCAAATTTCCTTGACACGGACCACATCACAGGCCAAGAGAACCCATGATTAGTGTTAAGTCTCCTAGTACCCCACATTGAAACCTATTAGGGTAATTAGAAGCCCTATTTCCATCGAGTTTCTGGTTACCCTGACGACTTCAAGGAGGAGCACTAGTCTAAGAAATGTAAGATCAGTGAAGAAGCACTATCCATGGAGCATTCAGAGATCATGAAGATAGAATAATGAAGTAGAAATTATGAAAGAACATAATAGAGATCAACACAGGAAAGGGAAGGAAGTTGGATGAACACCCAATGAATCACTATTATGACTGCATCATTCAAACAGTGCAGTAATAACACCATATGTTTCTATTTCATCTAGTGTTGCTATGAAATCATTTCCAAATGACGCACCCACAATAGCCATCCACCATGCCCATTAGAATGAGGCAGTGATGGTCAAGCCTTAGCAATGAAAGACACTATCACAAATAAAAATGAGAATCAAGAAAAGAATAGTTGCATGGTAAAAAAAAACATCAAGGTACAGATTCTGGTGAACATCCCACACTTTTATTAGCCTTAAACCAATATGTTTTGATCATCATAATGATATGGCATCATCATCACTGATGTGATGCTGTGGATAAATGTCATGATTGCATAAAGACAAACAATAATATTGCTTCAAAAGAGATTTAAAAGTACATGTTTTCATCAAGCAAGGAAATATAATCATCTCAAGTTGAGAACCAAGATCACATGGCACTCATACACTGGAGTAGCATAAAGAAAATATGCAGTCAAGTTAGAAGGTACAACATGAACTAGTAAATGAGCCCCAGGAAGTACCCAAACAAAAAAGGCCTCATGAATAACACCAATAGCATATCAACATGCAACAAAGATTTCATGGTGCCAATCAAATGTAGAGAATTAGTGATAAAGTGAGTATTCAAGAAATACATAGCTCACGAGCTCCTAGATCCAATTATACCAGCATTTCATGTTACAACAACAATGCATATAGTCCACGATCTTTCTGTGGTACAAAAAATGACATAGAAGTGATGATGTAATAGTAATGCAAGCTTAGGCCCTTAAAAAAAGGTGAATTCAATATGAATTTTCATTGATGCCCTAGCTCACAAGTAATATATGACCTTTAAAATCATTCTAGAAAACTAAGCATCAAGATAACAACAATGTAATAAGCTCACAGGTCCCAAACAAATTCAACAGTGAGCCCATAGATAATTATATATTATATCTCAGGCCCAAAGTGAATCAAGAAATGACCAACAATGCATCAAGATCATGGGTTATAAATGGTATAAAAACAATATGCAATAGTAATAGAGATAATTGATGCAAAGGAGGGGGGGAAGGGGCCAAAACAATGGCACACCCTACCTGATCCACCTTGCTTAACAACACACAAAAGAAATAACAACACAGTGAGAGAGAGAAATTAGGATCATTCATATATTATCTTCATTCAAATTGATTCATACATGCCAGGCTATAAGGCCTTCCTGATTTCAGCCAGATATTACAATGAATTACAAAATTCCTCAAACATGTGAGGATCTACCAACAATCTTGATTCTACTATTTTTCATCTTCTATCAAAAGCTGACTCCTAAACTCTAATCAAATAACTATACTTATACAAGAGGCTACCAAACTAATTCAGCCTTTAGATCCATAATCAATAGAAGGAATAGTCAGATCTAGGACCACACACTTCCTAATGATGGATACCAGCATTAAATCTGTGACCCATAATCAATGCATAAGTTGGCCTCAACTAAAACTAAAAAATAAACTACTTGGTAAGAAAGGATGACCGAGAAATAGACAAGCATCATCAAGTGCCAATGAAACAACTAACCACCCAGGAGATAACCAACCACACTCAGTAACCAAAGGAAACTGACCAACTACCAGGCCAACTCGGTCAAAGAAGGAACTGAGCAACACAGATAAACTTCTAATTCTTTTTGGTGACATAGGATTGCCAAGGACCCAAGATGCTTCTACATCAGACACCAAGGGTTATTTAGAAATGATTCTCCAAATCATTTAGTAGGTATGATCCAAGCTGCATCCAACTTAGACTATGAAATCCATGAACTATCTTCAATTGGTCTATTCTTCCACTTTACCAGATATTCCATATACTATTTACCTCTTGTTCTTTTGCTAACTCTTTGCTCCAAAATCTATTCAACTTCTTCATTCTGTTTCTTAAGATACTCCATCAGTACTATCACGTCTTCATCAGGTTCATGATACTCATACAAATCAGCAATGTTGAAAATTGGTGATATGTCCATGTCATCAGGTAACTCAATCTCATATGCATTTCCATTGTCAAATTTCTTCAAAATCTTGCAAGGTCCAAACTTCTTCATCTTCAGCTTCCCATATGTTCCAATAGGAAATCAACCTTTCTTCAAATGAACCATCACTTCATCACCAACATCAAAAGTTTTATGTCTCCTTGATCTATCAACTCTATCTTTGTATTTTTGATTATTCTCTTCCAGCTTGATTTTCACATCTTCATGCAATCTCTTCATGTACTCAACAAACTTCACTCATTTAGCACTTCTCTTACTTTCATCAGCAACATCCCTCAAATTAGATATACCTCTCAGTTGTATGCCATTCACAATTTCAAATGGTGTTTTTCCAATACCCCTATTCACTAAATTATTGTATGAAAACTCTGCTTGTGCCAACACAGAATCCCAATTAGGTGTGTCTCCAACTAGACATCTCAAAAGATTTCCCAAACTTCTATTTATAACTTATGTCTATCCATCAGTTTGTGGGTTAAATATAAAACTATATTTCAACTCAGTGCCAAACTTTCTCCAAAGGGTCTTCCAAAAGTATCGAACAAATTTACTATCTCAGTCAAAGATAATACTCCTAGGTAACCCATGCAATCTAATAATTTCCTTAAAAAAAAGATTTTCTATATGTACTACATCTGATGTCTTTCTACAAGGTATAAAATGTGTCATCTTTGAAAATCTATCTACCACAACAAATATAAAATCATTACCTCTTACTATCTTCGGTAATCCAAGAACAAAATCCTTACTGATGTCAGTCCAAGGTTTCTCTGGTACAACAATTGGTGTATACAATCTAGTATTTTGACTTACTCCTTTTGTAGCTTGACAAATTCCACAAATTTTCACAAATTTCTAAACATCTTTATACAACTATGGCCAAAAGTATTTCTCCTTAAGCAAATTCAAAGTTTTATCAATTCCAAAATGTCCAGCCAAACCACTACTATGTTTCTCCTTTATCAAATTAGTTCTCATTTGTCCTCTCAGTATACATAAATGAATACCTTTAAACAACATACCTTCTTGAATGGAATATTCTTCCCATTTTGTACTCAGTTCATCTTGAATAGGTGATCTGCACTTTCTCCATGGCTCATAAAAATCAGGATCAATTTCATACAAATCTCTCATCATCTCATCAAAACCAAGAACTTCAATTTTCATCTCGATCATCAAAGATCTTCTTCTACTCAATGCATCAACAACTCAGTTAGTGACTCCACTTTTATGCTTTATCACAAATTTATAACTCTACAAATACTCAACCCATTTCATATGTCTCTGATTCAACTAATTATGACTACCAAAATATTGTAAAGACTTATGATCAGTATACAACATAAATTCACTAGGTATCAAATAATGTCTTGATTTGTTCAGTGCTTGAACAATAGCATAGAATTCTTAATCATACATAGAATATTTCCTTCTAGCATCATTGAAATTTTCACTAAAGAAAGCAACAAGTTTACTTTCTTGACTCAACACAGTTTCAATTGCACTATCACTTGCATCACATTCCACTTGAAATATCTTATTGAAATCAGGTAACGCCAAAATAGGCAATTCAACAACCTTCTACTTCATGGTCTCAAAACTTTTATCAACTCCATGTGTCCACTTGAATTCTCTTTTATCTCCTCTCATAGTCTTAGTCATAGCATTACAAATTGAACTAAAATTCCTTATAAAATTTTGGTAAAAACTTTCCAAACCATGAAATGATCTTACCTCACTAGCATTCATAGGTGTAGGCCAATTCAGAATAGCTTCAACCTTTTTAGGATCCATCTTCAAACCATCAATTGAAATTACAAATCCCAAATACACAATCTCCTCTTTCATGAATGAACACTTTTTCAGATTTATCAACAACTTTTCTTCTTTCATTCTTTACAAAACTTGTCTAACATGCAACAAATGTTCTTCTCTGGTGTTATTGAATATCAGAATATCATCAAGATATACAATCACAAACTTACCCAAGAATTTCTTTAAAACTTTATTCATCAACCTCATAAAAGTACTCGGTGCATTAGTTAAACCAAAAGGCATAACCAACCACTCATACAAACCTTCTTTTGTCTTGAAAGCAATCTTCCACTCATCACCTTCCTTGATTCTGATCTGATGATACCCACTTTTCAAATCAAGATTTGTGAAATACTTTCCTCCAATCAAAATGTCCATTATGTCATCCATTCTCGGTATAGGAAACCTATACTTTAATGTTATCTTGTTGATTTCTATAGAATCAGTACACATTCACCATTCTCCATTCTTCTTAGGTGCCAATACTATAGGTACTACATAGGGAGTCAAACTTTCTATGATCAAACCTTTATCCAACAACTCTTGAATCTATCAGTTCAATTCTTGATTCTCAGTAGGTGTCAACCGATGAGGTGCTTTATTCAGTAAACTAGCACCAAGGATTAGATCCATGCAATGATCAATGCTTCTTTTCGATGGAAAACCATTAGGTACATTGTTAGAAATGATTTCACTATACTCGGTGAGTAACTTATTAATCTCCTCAGGAACATTATCCTCTATTTTCTTACTTAGTTTGTTAGGAATCACAGCAAAACATGTATCATTCTTCTTCAAATCCTTAACAAACTTTCTTCCTTCCATCAAGCAAACTTTCACAGATGTGAAAACATTACTAATAGGTTTTTCCATCAAAGGTAACAAGATTTGTTTTCTTCCATCAACCACAATAGTATACTTATGCAATCTCCCATCATATATAGCATGTCTATCATATTGCCAAGGTCTACCCAACAAAATATGACAACAATCCATAAGCATGATATCACATAACACCTTATCATAGTACTTTCCAATTTTCAAATTCACATAACATTTTTCACTTACCAGGAGTGTACTTGATGGAGGGTGCTCCCCTTAATACCACAAACACATAACAAAAATAGAGAAACAACAACAATATGCAAGAACATAAAATTGGCTTCTTATTATCTCCACAAATATGGAATTACAAACTTTTAGAATTACAATATGCAAAGCCACATGGGCATTCCCTTACAATATTTTGTAGGACAAAGCCTTGAATTATTATCTAGGTCTACCACCCAGAACCACCTAGACAATACTATGGGCCTTCTTTATATAGGCAATTTCCACCACCCAAGAAGGTTCCAAAAATTCAGCCCTTAAGGCTGACTATACATAGAATTATTTATTTTTTACAATTATTACAATAGGGTCGGCTCAAAAGAAATACAAAATATAATTTTAGGTAACCCAACTTCCGGAGGCCATAACTTTCTAACTGTAGCTCTCTTTTTCTATTGTAACCACTTTTCAGAAACCCCATGACCAAATCTACAGTGCCTGACACACGCTAGCACTAGTCAGCCGAGGGTCAATCGCAATCCGGAGCCTCTAAGGCCTTCAAAATTGACCTGAAAGATTTCATACCCAAAAACCTCAATAACTTCACCAATACCAATGATGTGGTAATGAAACTGAACTGGTAAGCTGAAATGACTAGGATGAGCCTCCAACTATGAAATCAAAACATTCTGAGATTATATGACCAACTTACTAAAAATAGTAAGTTTCCATAAATAGCAGCTCTACACAAGATAGCCCTTAATGAAAAGAAAAAAAAAATATTTTTGGGTGATGCAAGATTGCAAATACACCCAGGATGCTCCTGCATCAGACACTCAAGGTAATTTGAGAAGTGACCCTGTCACGATTCAGGTGTGCAGAGGGAAACCAAGATGGTTAACCTCCTCCTTTTCTAGCCATGATGAATCTTCAACAGGTCATCCTTTCCATTTGACCAAATACTCTTCATATGTCCTGTTCCTTGTGCTTCTACCAACATGACTATCCAGTATGTCTTCAATCTCCTTAATATCTAAACTGGTTGCTGGAATACTCCACTATGCTATTGTAACCTCATCTTCAACACCTCCTTCATGATACTCTATCAGATCTGAAACATTAAATACTGGTGATTTACCAATGCTCTTGTTGATAGAATTATTGTATGCAAATTCTACTTATGGTAAAATCAAATCCCATCTTGTTGGCTTATCTCCAACCAAACATCTCAGCAAATTTCCCAAACTCCTATTCACCACCTCTGTCTGTCCATCAGTCTCTGGATGATGTGATGAACTAAACTTCAAATCTGTCTTCAACTTCTTTCACAATGTATGCCAAAAATATCCAACAAACTTAGTGTCCCTATCTAAAACTATACTCTTTAGAAAACCATGTAGTCTCACCACTTCTCTGAAAAATAATTCTGCTAGATGAACAACATCATTAGTCTTCTTGTAGGGAATAAAATGTGCCATCTTTAAAAATCTATCAACTACCACAAAAATTGCATCATGTCCCCGCTGTGTCCTTGGTAAACTAAGAACAAAGTCCATACTGATATCCTCCCAAGGATTCTCTAGTACAGGTAATGGATGATACAACCCTATATTCTACTTCACTCCCTTCGCCATCTGACATACTCTGCAACTCTATAGAAACTTCTTGACATCTTGCTGTAACTGTGGCCAATAATAATTCTCACTAACCAAAGCAATGGTTTTATCATGACCAAAATGTCCAGCCAATCCTTCGCTATGCTTCTCCTTGATGACATTCTCCCTCATAGAACTTCTCAGAATGCACAACTGACTCCCTCTGAATAGCATATCATCCTGAATGATGAAATCCAGCCACTTTGTTCTATCTAGAGTAATAGGTTCTTTACAAGCTTTCCAAGCTTCACCAAAATCAGGATCCTTCGGATACAAATTCTTGAGTTCCTTGAACCCAACCACCTCAATCTGCATCTCTATCAATAATAGTTGCCTTTTGCTAAGCACATCTGCAACCCTGTTAGACTTTCCACTTCTATGTTTCAAAACAAATGTATAACTCTACAAAAACTCAACCCATTTCAAATGCCTTTGATTCAACTTTCCTTAACTATTCAAATATTGCAAAGTTTGATGATCAGTATACAAAAGAAACTCCTTAGGAAGCAGATAATGTCTCCACTTCTTCAATGCCTGAACTATAGCATAAAATTCTTGATAATAAACAAAATATTTCCTCTTAGCATCATTTAACTTCTCACTGAAATAAGCAATAAGTTTACCTTCTTGGCTCATAATAGCTCCTATTGCAGTACCACTAGCATCACAGTCTACTTGAAACACCTTATTAAAATCTAAAAGTACTAAAATAGGTTGTTTTGTAACTTTTTGTTTCAATAGTTTAAAATTCTTATCTGTCTCATTAGTCCACTTGAACTCTTTTCTATCCCCTCTCATTGTTTCAATCAAGGGTCCACAAATACTGCTAAAATTTTTGATAAAATTTTTGTAAAAGCTAGCCAAACCATGAAAAGATCTTACTTCAGTAGCACTCCTTGGAGTAGGCCATTCAAGGATAGCCTGTACTTTCTCTAGGTCCATTTTTAGACCTTCTACTGAAACTATAAATCCCAAATACACTAACTCTTTCTTCACAAAACTGCACTTCTTCAAATTTATCAACAATTTCTCTTCTCTTAGCTTCTCAAACACCATACGAATATGCATCATATGCTCTTCCAATGTCTTTCTAAATATCAAAATATCATCTAGGTAAACAATGACAAACTTACCCATAAAATCTTTCAAAACCTCATTCATGAGCCACATGAAAGTGCTCGGTGCATTGGTTAGCCCAAAAAGCATGACTAACCACTCATACAGTCCTTCTTTTGTCTTGAAAGTAGTCTTCCATTCATCTCCTTCTTTGATCTGAATCTGGTGATATCCACTCTTCAGATCTATCTTTGAGAAATACATAGCCCCACTCAAATAGTCCATAATATCATCCATTCATGGCAATGGAAACTGGTACTTGATTGTGATCTTGTTTATTGCTCTAGAATTTGTACACATCCTCCATTCTCCATTCTTCTTTGGTGCTAATATCACTAGTACAACATAGGGACTCAGACTCTCTTGAATCAATCCCTTCTACAATAACTCATGTACTTGTCTGTTCAACTCTTCACTTTCTACTGGTGTCAATCTGTGTGCTATCTTGTTTGGAAAACTAGCTCCTATAATCAAATCCATCTGATGACTGATCTTCCTTATCGGTGGTAATCCATCAGGTACATTATTAGATACAATATCCTAAAACTCATTCAACAAATTTGCAACCTCTACAGGTACATCCTCTACTTCCTCCTTACCAGCTTTTGGAATTAAAGAAAAACATACATGTTCATGCCTCATACCATCTAAGAATTTTCTTTCATCAACAAAAGTTATTCTTGCATTACCACATACCTTTTCTTCGATTTCTTTCAATGGCTTTAGCTTATGTCGCACTCCATCCTTTGTCAAGGAATAGGTATTCATATGACCATCATGTACAACACATCTATCAAACTACCTTGGTCTACCTAACAACATATGATTTGCATCCATAGATATGATATCACATAGCACCTCATCTTGGTACCTGCCGATCTTGAACTTTACTAGGCACTGTTCACTGACCATGACCTTGTGGTCATCCTGCACCCAGGCAATCTGATATGGGTGTGGGTGTTTCTATCTCTTGAGCTTCAACTTTGTCACCATCTCTTTTAACACAAAATTTTCAGTGCTTCCACTATCAATAATCACATCACAACATTTACCCTCACACTTGCATCGAGTGCGAAACAGGCTCCTCCTTTTCTTAGGTTCATTCTCACTACTCAGTAGGACCCTTATGTTAATCAACGTTTCTCCTCTTTCAGCATCTTCAAAATTTGATGACCTGGCATCTTCATCTACATATGAAACTCTGGTGTGGCCTTCATTCCTCCTATCCATCCTTCCTTGGTGTTGAGGACATTCAAATTCCCTATGACCTTCTTCTCCACAGTAAAAACATGTTCCATGGAAGCCTCCTCTTCTTGAACCTTGTCCTCTTCCTCTTCCTCTCTGATCTCTATTGTTCTGATCTTGGAAACAATTGGAGTTTTTTCCTCACTGATTTTGACTGCTACTGGCCTCATCCTTCTTTTTTGGATCTTCATTTCAGCCTCCATATGACCATCCACCAGATCGTCCACTGCGACCTCTTCCATTTTGTTTTCTCTCAAACTTCTTGTTCAACTTTTCCTCTACTTTTAGGGAAAACTAGTATGCCTCTTCAATACTATTCATTCAAACTAGATTCAGCTCCTCCTGAATGCTTGGCCTCAACCCATTAAGGTAACGAGAAACTTTCTCCTTATCAGCTTCCGCATGGCCTGTTTTGATGAGGATTTTGTTGGAAATATTCAAGACTAGCCAAGTTACTAAGAGGGGAGGGGTGAATCAGTAACTTCAAAACTTTTTACAAATTGCAGATCTTAACAATATTTCAAATAGCATTTAGATCAATAAGCTAACTGCATGCATGAGTAACAAAAAGAATAAAACATTCATAACACTTTGAACACAGAGATTTGATGACCAAGAAACCTTCCAAATAGAAAGTAAAACTAGGGTGGGGATGATACCCACAAAACTTTAATACTGCAATATAAAGTTGGCCGGTTAAGGCTTACAATGATCACTTCTAATGATCTGCCCTGTTAGGAGCAATTAGGACTGCTAGGTCCACCTTGTTATTGGATTTACAAACATACAACAAAGTATGCACTTGGTTAAGAGATTTCACAAAAGACTGTTAAGTCTACCCTGTTAAAGGATTTCAAGCTGATTCACCTGTTAGGATGAAACAATAGATCTCTTACTTGCAACTGTACTTGCTGATTGAGATTCTTTGATGTACTGATCACCTTCTATGATAGATATGTCTCTACCACTCCTTATATTATTGTGGCCCTTTTGTAATTTGCCTATCTCTGCCTTTCTTCTCTTTTTCACACATTACTATTACTTTTGATATGATACAAAACATTGCTTGTATATCAATCCAAAATAATTACAAAGTCAGCTGCTAAAATACAAGTCAACACAAGTATTATTGAGTTGGCCCTAATGTAGTTACAAAGTTCCTACAAACTAACTCAGTGAATTTTTGATACTCGACATCCACTACAATACTCAGCATCATCATGCACTTGGTAGGGGTGGAGGCTCGGTCCATACTAACCACTCGGTCATAGTTTCAAACTTGGTATACACTGGAGACTCGATAGATACAGTGTCACTTAGTAGAAACTGAATTCCCTGTTAACTATGCTAGCACTCGATAAACACTACTCATCTTATCACTTGGTAATGCTAACTCGGTAAGCACTACGAAGCTCGGTAAGCACTGCGAAGCTCGGTAAGCACTGTTCTGCTCAGATTACTCAGTAAACACTGTGAAGCTCGGTAAGCACACAGAATCTGAATAAGTGTTGTCACTAATGAAAAACATACTTAATGCCAATAGATTCGATAGAACTCCTATGTATACTCTTGAACAGATCATCCCGCTTTCTTCAAACTTTGCATTTTCTTCAGTAGGTTAAGCTCATAATCAACAGGGATGAACTGTCACTTCAATTTATCCACCATCTGATCCCATCTTGTGATTTTATCTTTCCCTCTTCTATTTCACTCCAATTGAATCCCTTGCCACCAAATTTTTGCATTACCTTTCAGTCTGGCCTTTGCAAATTTGACCCTATCAGGATCCTCAATATCTTCATACTCAAAATATTCCTCACATTCATTGATATAGTTGATCAATTCTTCTGGGTTAAGATTCCCTGAAAATGTAGGAACCTCGATCTTAGGTCTTTTTCAAATCTTGGAAATGGCCTGAAAAATCCTTTCTTCCTCTTGATTCAAAACTTCACCTTCTTCTTCTTGATCATCATTTCCTTCTTTGGCTTCATCCTCACTTTCATCTTTGATATTAAGATTTATTCCTCTGCGAATCTCTTCTTGCAATGCTTGCACTTGTCTTTGGAGCACTCTAACCTTAGATGTTACAACACTGGCTCTTTTGCCACGTTCCCTTCATGGAGGCATTTTCATGCTTCTCATTGAAACCCTAACCACGGTCTTGGTGCAAACTACCTCATAGTCGATGATCTGTTTACACAAAAACCCTAACCCACAGTCTTGGTACAAACTGCCTCACAATTGGCAATCTATTTACACACTCAGGAACTCCTACTCTAATAACACTTGATGGAGGGTGCTCCCCTTAATACCACAAACACATAACAGAAATAGAGAAACAACAACAGTATGCAAGAACAAAAAATTGGCTTCTTATTATCTCCACAAATGTGGAATTACAAACTTTTAGAATTACAATATGCAAAGCTACCTGGGCATTCCCTTACAATATTCTATAGGACAAAGCCTCGAATTATTATTCAGGTCAACCACCTAGAACTGCCTAGACAACACTACGGGCCTTCTTTATATAGCCAATTTCCACTGCTCGAGAAGGTTCCAAAAATTTAGCCCTTAAGGCTGACTATACATAGAATTATTTATTTTTCACAATTATTACAATAGGGTCGGCTCAAAAGAAATACAAAATATAATTTTAGGTAACCCAACTTCCAAAGGCCATAACTTTCTAACCATAGCTCCATTTTTCTATTGTAACCACTTTTCAGAAATGCCATGATGAGATCTATAGTGCTTAACAAACACTAGCGCCAATCAACTGAGGGTCAATCGCGATCTAGAGCCTCTAAGGCCTTCACAATTGACCTGAAATATTTCATACCCAAAAACCTCAATAACTTCACCAATACTAATGATGTGGCAATGAAACTCAACTGGTAGGCTGGAATGACTAGGATGAACCTCCAACTATGAAATCAAAACATTCTGAGATTATATGACCAACTTACTAAAAATAGTAAGTTTTCATAAATAGCAACTCTGCACAAGATAGCCCTTAATGAAAAGAAAACAAAAATATTTTTGGGTGATTCAAGATTGCAAATATACCTAGGATGCTCCTACATTAGTACTCTCATCCTTGATCCATGAAATCTGATAGGGCTTCAGATTTTCCAACCTTTCCAACTATAACTTTGTGACCATATCTTTAGATGCCAGATACTCTGAGCTACCACTGTTAATGATTACCTTCCAAAGTTTGTCAAAAACTCTACATTTGGTCTTGAACAAACTTTTCCTTACAATATCTTCCTTTTTACTTTCATTCCACGGTGCTCTTCTTACCATCAAATTATTTTCCTTCTCAGGTTCCTTTGGTGACTCCTCTTGCACCAAAGCATTTCTACTGCTACTATCCTTCTTACTAGCATGTGTACATTCAAAAGATCTATGTCCTTCTTCTCCACAATTGTAACAAGTTCCTCAGAAATTACCTCTGCTATAACCACCTTGGTAGTTACTGCCTCTGCCTCTAGATGAACTTTCACCTTTCCACTTGGTCTTTCCTTTATCTAGAGTTGTCTTTTCAGGTTCGAATCTACCATTTTCACCATTAGATCTTCCTCTTCCTCTAGGGAATCTACCACCTTGACCTCTTTGTCTTTGCTCATGTCTCTTGTTCAATTTCTCCTCAACTTTCAATGCAAATTGATAAGCCTCTTCAATGTTTTCCAGCTTAATCAAACTGATTTCCTCTTGAATGGAAACTCTCAAACCATTTAGGTATCTAGAAATTCTTTCCACATCATCCTCAACATGTCCAAATCTGATATCTAATCTATAGAATTCCTTAGTATACTCTTTTACCAAGCTATCTTTCTACCTTAGACTTTGCATTCTCCTAACTAGGTTAATCTGATAATCACAAGGTAAGAACTTTCCTTTCAATTTATTCACCATTTTATTCCATACCTTGATTTTGGATTTGCCTTTCTTATTCCTATCCAACTACAGATGTTCCCACCACAAGGATGCATGACCTTTCAACTTTGTGCCTGCAATTTTCACCTTCTTTTCCTTAGATATATTTTCATACTCAAAATACTTTTCCATTTCAGTGATCTAGTCTATCAATTCATCAAAATCCAATTTCCCACTATATTCAGGAGGATTGAAATGTGGTGTCAACTTCAAACTTGTCAAAGCCTTCAAGAATATTTCCTCACCCTGATCCATCACAAGTGCAGGTTTTGCTTCACCTTGTTCCACTTCAATTTCATCATCACTAACATCTTCAAGATGTCTGCCTCTTCTCTGGGCTATTTCAATAGCTTCTAATCTAGCAGCAAGTTTTCTCAACACACTTGCCAATCTTGGATCCACTTCTCACCTCCCATGAACTATCTTGAAAACCATCTGTAATTGTAGGTCAGATCAAAATTTGCTACCATACAACAATTCAACTAGTGCTTCCCAAGAAGGAACATACAAACGTAGATCTGTAGACCTAGATCTAGATCTCACCTCATTCTGATACCACCTGACACAAAGGAGGGGGGAAGGGGCCAAAATAATGGCACACCATACCTGATCCACCTTGATCAACAATATGTGGAAGCAACAACAACACAGTGAGAGAGAGAAAGAAGGATCATTCATATATTATCTTCATTCAAATTGATTCATACATGTCAGGCTGTAAGGCCTTCCCAATTTTGGCCAGATATTATAATGAATTATAAAATTCCTCAAACATGCGAGGATCTGCCAACAATATTGATTCTACTATTTTCCATCTTCTATCAAAAACTGACTCCTAAACTTTAGCCAAACAACTATACTTATACAAGAGGCTACTGAACTGAGTCGGCCTTCAGATCCACAATCAATGAAAGGAACAGTTAGATCTGGGACCACATGCTTCCCAATGATGGGTACCAACATTAAATCTGTGACCCATAATCAATGCACAAGTTAGCCTCAACTGAAACTCAAAATAAACTACTCGGTAAGAAAGGATGACCGAGCAACAAACAAGCATCACCGAGCACCAGTGAAACAACTGACCACCTAGGAGATAACTAACCACACTCATTAACCAAAGGAAACTAACCAACTATCGAGACAACTCGGTCAAAGAAGGAACTGAGCAACATAGACAAACTTCAAATTCTTTTTGGTGATACAGGATTGCCAAGGACTCAAGATGCTCCTGCATCAATAATTCCAGCTCGGGCCCTCAAAAAATAGTGAATTCAATATGCATTGCAATGATTCCTTAACAAAAATTATAAATATCAAGTGATTCCCTAGCTCACAGGCTCTAAACAGTGAGCGTATCATGATAATACATCATGACAATAGGGCACAGTGCCATTCATTTCAAAGAAAAATGAGAAAAGAAAGAAATATAATGCCCTAGTCCATTAACAATAGCACCGAAGATCAAAATAGAGAAGTACATGAAACATAAAATAGTGCCCTAGCCCACAGGTCATCGTGCATCCTCAAGAAAGCAAGTAAACATGATGCAATGCTTCAAAGTTCATGGGCCCCAATAAATCAAGATAATGAACTTAGCATATTAATCAACCATGTAAGATGATGCCCTAGTCTAAGCACATGATGTATATGAAGAAGGAATAAAAAATAAACAAGTAATGCCTACACTTGAATCATGTTATGAAACCAAGATGATGTCATTAACGATAACAATAAGTACCAATAGCAAATAAATGAAACCAGTGATTAATCTATACTATTCAAATAATCAAATGCCATGCCATTGATCATAGTGAAAACACAATATGCATATAAGATGAGGAGAAATCAAAATGAAAACCAAATGATGCCTACTTCAAAACCATAATGCCATATAAAGAGGGAAAAGGCCAAGGAGTTTCCAATCCAACTCGAGCTTGCAAAGTAGAAGTCCAGTGCAAACTGTATCTTTCCCACATTGTCGACAGTGAAGGGTAGATGCTTTTTAGCATCTTCCATCTTTTTTTGGATCGGTTTTTCAAGATGTTAATGTTTAATTAATATTTTTTCCCTTATTTTGGGTTGAGAACCTTATTAATTAAATGTTAAATAATTTGATGCTACGGTACTTTAAAAAGAAGTAGGTTTAATTTGAAGATGTAAATCTTTATTGAACATGTTTTCCCCTTTTAGGGTTGAGAACTATTCACTAAGCATGACAAATTAAATGTTTTAAATCCACATGTAATTAAAGTATAGGGGAAAATAAATAATGTAGATCATGAATTTTTTATTGTAAATTTTGACAAACTGATATTCTATAAATCATTTGTTAGAATATTTTTCGAAGCATGATCAAGGGGGATAGGGTAGATTTATAGTCTTATATATTTTTAGGATTTCACCTTCCCACCTACCCCTACAAATCTAGGAATCTGACATCTGGATTTGAGAGGCATCTTTCATGGGCCAAGAATGCAGATTTTTTTCAATTTTATTGAGGTTAGGGCCATGAATGCAGATTCTAAGGTTTTGTTTATATACCTCTCACTTAGGTGATTGAGGCTACTTATTCATTTTCTATCTCATTTGGAGGTTGAATATTGTAACTCTGAGAAACAGAATTGTACTTGGCTTCTTTTGCAGTGAATTCAAAATAGTGATCCTTCTTGTCTCTATTAATTTATGAGTTTTTCTAATGAGTTCTTATGCTAAGATTATTGTGATGTCATTTATCCTTAATCTGCATATTGCTTTGATTAAGTATTCAGAGAATTTTTTTTGTCTTTTTTGTCTTAATCTGTGTATAGAATTGGATTTTGAGTTGTGGAAACCCTTTCCCTTCTTTCATTCCAAGTACCTTATTATTTTTGAAAATTTCAAAGCAATAGAGTCGAGTTGTGAGTTATATTTTTATCTTCAGTCATCCTTGTAATATTTTTTCAAAATGTGGATCTTCATCAATTTGGTGGATCACCTAGGTTTAGTTTTAGTTATTCAATTTCATCCACTCTCTCCCCTTTTCCTCCTAAAGTCAGTCAAATTTTCAAGATGATTCAAGGGGAAGCTAGCCCCTAACTCGAAGGTCTACTTTCTGATAGGTTACCCACAACCTGAAAGTAGTCCCATGATTCATAGGATTTCTAGGTTCATACTTAGCTTATTTGGGTGCAATCCTTAGTGACAATAGTGACTTCATTATGAAAATATGATTCAATGTAAAATCTTTCCATGCAAATAAGACAATAAAATATGAGGAATATGTTCTTTCATAGCAATGAAAGAATGTCAAAATACAATGTTCCAAGCAAGATACTACCATGTAAAGAAAAGAAAAAGACATATCTAATTTTCAAGTGAATGAAGTTCACATTGATATACATTAAGATTAAATTATTGTTTCATAACAATGACACTATAATAAGGTCATAAAAATAATGAAAATAATGAAGATGAGATATTAGTGTTATGTGTAGAAAAAGTGACCTCTAAGTTGGAACAATGAAAGACCCATGTCAGTACTATTGGAAGATATAAAATGTAGCTATAGTGGTAAAATATAAAGACACATGTCTTCAAATGCATTGAAAGATAGTGAATATATGTTTGATAAAAATAAGATATATATATACATACACACACACACACACACACACACACACACACACACACACACATATATATCTCTCTGTGTGTGTGTGTGTGTGTGTGTACACACACACACACACACACACACACACACATATATACATACATTTATGAACCCAAAAACTTCATGCCATTGTTGTAATGAAACCCTCAAGAAAAAGTTCCAACAACATAGCTCAAAGTGGAGCTTCAGAAGTTTCAAATACATAGAATGTTAAAAGCTACAACCTGTAGGAAAGGATAAACTCTCCAAAGTTCCAGTAGAAGAGAACATGAAAATTCAAGAATATATCAACTACAACATGCATAATGGAGATAAACCATGTTTCATCTTCCAAAAAATAAATTGTTTTAAATAGAGCTCAAATAAAGATATCAAATACACATAGAAAATACAATAATTTTCATTATCTTTGCATGGAGCAAGCTCGAGGATACATATTTTTTCCATGAAGTGTTGAAACTTACTAGGATCAACTTAAAATTGCAATGGACCTAGATAGGAAACTTTTAGAATATCTTCAAGAAATACCTCAGATCCACATAAAACCCATTATGGCTACCAGTAGAGAAAGGCACGTGAATGAAATGAATGAAAGTTTGTGGCATGTTCTTTGTTAGGGTTTCATTTTGTCTTGAAAACTACCACCAGAAGGAGGATTTTTGCCTTATGTTTTAAAACAAAACCTTTTCATAACCAAATACCCACATAAAAGCATAGTAATTTATTTTTTCTTTGCATTCAATTAGAAAAGGTAATGTATTTGTTAAGTGATATATAATCAATCACTTAATAAATACTATTCACAATGATAAAGAAATTATTCATGCACTTAATTATTAGTCAATGGATGTTACTAAACATATATAGGAGATTAACATATATTATGGAGGCAAAATAGGAAGTTAGGTAAATTTATGGACAATTCAACATCAGTTTAAGGATCCACATGGTTATACAAGAGTCAAGGGGGATTTTGAGGTAGTTAACTTAATGTTTCTTTCACTATGGATCCCTAATTTTGGGGATTTTCAATTGTGCTCGATCCAAGAAGATGGATCTCTAGTTCATGCACAATTTAAGGAAGCTGCATTCAGTTGCAGTCATGTCTCTTCTTTAGTTCATTTGGAGATCAATTGAAGAAATTTTCTATAAGGCTTTCTTTTTTCTCTTTCTTAAGGGGGTTATTTTCTTCTCTAATTTTTTGGCACACTGAAGAAAAAAATAGAACATCTTTGTAGCTCATTTAGGAGCATTATTCAATTCTTATAAAAATTTCTTTGATTTTTCAATAGAAGAGTAGTAGTTCCTTCCAAAGTGGCTTTTTTTAGCATTGTGGTTAATGTTCTTGTATGTCTATTGTGTTTTGTTTACAAATCATTTAAATATATCTCTTTTATGCAATACAAGGACAAGGGAGTTCATGTTAAATGCGGGTGATAAGTTGTGTTTATATGGTTTCAGTGGATTCAAGTTGCAAAAACCATGTTTTCCTTCAAGAAATAACTAAAATTAAACCTTCTTATTAAATTTTAATACATTGCATGTTCTATTTTGGGTTGTGAATGAAAACATATTTTATTGAAATCCATTATGAGTTGATTTAGTTGATTAGAATCCTCCAAAAAAATGGTGCATCACCTGTTGGTCACTTAAAATTCCATTTCAAGAGCATTTTTCTTAACCTTTCCCCTATCAAGAATTATCTAATTTTAGGTGATCATAAAGAGAACCAACTCACTTTGGAGGTATAATCTCATCATGGGACACCCACAACCTCAGAATAGTCTCGCATTGCATAGGATTGTTGGGATTTTAGCTTAACTCTTCAGGTGCAAATCAATGTGATAATAGTTGGCTATGGGGAAATGCCTATGTAGTCTATTATCTATTTTTATTAGTATATTTGGTCCTATGAAACTCTTTTCATCAATGATGATGTATCTTATGTTCTTCAACTCTTTTTGGAATGTTGTTAATGTTTTTTCTTTCAATAATTACATTTCATTAATAAGAATCTTGAGAATTGAATATATAGTTTATGCATGTATGTTGAATGTAACAACTCCTATAGGTGCTAGTGTGAGAAATTATCCTTTTTGTCAAGATGTCTTACTTTGGAGTGCATCTTTTATGCAAGTGATTAAATAGGATTTATATGTTCACATTGTTCATCAAATAATCATGTGCAATGGTTGAGCAGAGGGACATTTTCTATGGTTTTTAATTATCATGAGCACTACTTTTTTCTTTG
Organism: Chamaecyparis obtusa; assembly: GCA_027943335.1. Taxonomy (NCBI): domain Eukaryota; kingdom Viridiplantae; phylum Streptophyta; class Pinopsida; order Cupressales; family Cupressaceae; genus Chamaecyparis; species Chamaecyparis obtusa. Next base: position 753,666 of record BSBK01009765.1, read on the forward strand.
GTGACAACATATAGCTTGGAATGTCAAATATGAATAGCATGTTGACCTCCTTTGGGATTCTATAGAACTTTGGATAGACATTGATAATGGCTTCACCTTTCTCTCTTTCTATTTTCATTTTTTATGACCTACAAAATATGAGAAAGATCACGCAAACTCTAGTAGTGTTATTATCTCAAGTTCTTAAGGTCGTTCCATAGCTATGTTGGTTATGATATATTATTCTTGTTATTTAGTAGAACACTTTTTTCCCAACATTCAAATGCATGAAAGGTCAATTTCAAATAAAAGAGGTGATTTCTAAAGCATACGACATGTTTCTTGTACTACTATATCAAGCTCTGTAATAATTTTCCTCATGTATTTTTCATATGTTGCAATAGCTAGATGATCTACTTTCTCAGTTGTAGATAGTCTCCTTAATATATGAGTAAAAGTCTTAGATGTCCACTTCTCTTTTTATGCATACTTTGTTAGGAATAGTCCCAATAGATTGTTGGCATTAAGTATGTTTGTCATTAGTGACAACACTTATTCAGACTCTGTGTGTTTACCGAGCAGACAGGATAGTGTTTACCGAGTAGACATGATAGTGTTTACTGAGTAGATAGGATAGTGTTTTCCAAGTAGACAGGATAGTGTTTACCGAGTAGCAGAATAGTGTTTACCGAGTAGACCGAGCTTCACAGTGCATACTGAGTTATCATTACCGAGTGATGAGATGAGCAATGTTTACCGAGTCCCAGCATGGTAAATAGGGAATTCAATTTCTACCGAGTGACACTATATCTACCAATTCTCTAGTATATACTAAGTTTGAAACTACAATCAAGTGGTTAGTATGGACCGAGCCTCCACTTCTACCAAGAGCATGACAATGCCAAGTAACGCAGTGGATGCTGAGTATCAGAAAGTCACCGAGTTAGTTTGCAGTAACTAAGTAACTATATTTGGGCCGACTCAATAATATTTGTGTTAGCTTGTTTATGAACCGACTTTGTAATTATTTTGTAATTATTTTGGATTGATATATAAACAATTTTTTGTATCATATCCAAGGTGTGAAGTAGCGAGAAGTATGAAAAAGAGAAAAATGTAGAGATAAGCGAATTACAAAGGGCTACAATAGTATAAGGAGCAGTAGAGATATATCCATCACAAAAGGTGATTAGTACATCAAAGAATCTCAATTAGCAAGTATAGTTGCAAGTAAGAGATCTATTGTTTCATCCTAACAGGTGAATCAACTTAAAATCCTTTAACTGGGTAGACTTAACAGTCTTTGTAAAATCTCTTAACCGAGTGCATACTTCATTGTATGTTTGTAAATCCTCTAACAAGGTGGACCTAGCAGTCCTTATTGCTCCTAATAGGGAAGATTATCACAAGTAATCATTGTAAGCCTTAACTGGCAAACTTTATACTGTAGTATTGAAGTTTTATGGGTATCATCCCCACCCCAGTTTTACTTTCTATTTGGAAGGTTTCTGGGTCACCAAATCTCTATGTTCAAAGTGTTATGAATGTTTTATTTTTTTACTCATGCATGTAGTTAGCTTATTGATCTAAATATGGTTAAGATTTGAATTTGTTAAAAGTTTTGAAGTTACTGATTCACCCCTCCCTTCTCAGTAAGTTGGCTAAGTCTTGAATATTTCCAACAATTGGTATCAGAGCTTTGTGGTTCTCAGGATAAAGTTTGACAGCTTGATAAAAGATTCAGGACAATGGAGATATTTAGACTTAACAAAGTAATTGAGAATGAAAAGCTAGATCTAGAAATGGCCATAACTCAACTCAAGGAAGCAAAAGAGCATCTTTCCCAATCCCTAAAAAGAAGGAAGGAACTTGCAAATTAGATGAATGACCACCAGTATGTTGAAGAAAAGATTGAAGACTTTTTCCCTTCAAGCAGCTTAGATGAAGCAAGCAATGCAATCAAAAAACTTCTAGAAAAGAATGGATCTCTACAAGAAGAAGTAAGAAAATTGAAAAGAGAACAGGAAATTCAGTCAACAAGATTCTGTGAAATCTTAGAACAAAGAAACAAGATGAAAGATGAAATAGATGGAAAGAACAATGAAATCTAGAATCAAACTCTTCAGCTAGAAAAACTTGTTGATCAGGTCTCCAATGCAAATGAAGAAATCTTGACTCTAAGATTAGAAAATGAAAATATAAGAGAGGAGCTGAGATCTGAAAAGAAAATCAATTTAAGATTGATGAATGACCTAGACACTAAAAGGAAAATCAATGAGAGAATGTTGAAATCTCAAGAAGATATGAATCACATATATGAATGAAACCTTCATAAGAAAAAAGGAAAAGCAGGACTTGGATACAAAGAGGAAGGTGAATCCTCCAAACAAGGTACTCAAAAAAATCAAAAACCCACTTGTAATCACTATGACAAAATTGGTCATACTTCAAACAAATGTTGGAGCAATGGAAAATAAAAATTCAATGGAAAATGCTACAATTGCAATTAGCATGGTCATAAAGCAAATGAATTCAAGGAGAAACCAAGATTTAAAGGAAAATGTCAAAAATGTAACAAACAAGGTCACAAGGCATCAGAATGCAGAACTAAAACACCCAATCTAGCAGAACAAATTGTGAAAGCAATATTTGGTTGGGATTACAACACTTGGTGTAGGTGTCATTACTGTGGTGAATATGGACACATTGGCAAGAATTATGTAAGGTATCACTTGAGAAAAAGGGAAACTACCATAAGATGTTATAAATGCACTAAGCTTGGTCACATAGCTAAAAATTGCATGAATCTAGGCAAAGTTGAAGATGAAAAGAAAGCAAAAGAAGATAGCATCAGGAAGAAGATAAGACAACAATGGATTCCTAAATCTACCAAGCAAACCAATCCAAGTAATGAAGTCACTCATGAAGAGGGTGACTTTATCAATTCTAAGTCTCCAAGAAGGCACTGGAACTGTATCTTCACAGACAAATTCCAAATAGTTCCTAAATTGAAAGGAAGAAAGATCCAAATCAGTATGCAAGATACAACGGGATCACAAGAAGGTCGATATCAGTTATCACCGAGCAAGGTCAAGAGTAACCTAATTTCATATGGTTACCAAGTAAGGTCAGAATAGTATGAATTTGTATGTTCTCCAAGTTGTGAAATCTTCATCGAGCAATTAATGCATAGTGGATGACAGTCTATCAAGTTAAATACCCTAATTCCTACGGAGCATTAATGACAAAATTTTAACAAAAAGCATGAAATCGAGTTAATTCTTCACCACGAATATCAACATATTGAGAAGAGAAATTTCTAGTGCGATCAAGCGAATTGAAGCAAAATTCTACAGCAAAATTTTTTTGAAGAATTTTCTACCGAGCTACCATGGCATCATCCAGCACCAAAGTAAAGAAAGGTTCAAAAATGTTAGTTCAAGGAGAATGGAAAGCGACAGATTTCAAACTCGTGCCCGTGATTGTAGAAACCCTAGATTCAAGTGGAGCTCAATCACAGATTCCTCCTAAGGTACTTCTTGTAAATGACATTCGCAATCATTTTAAAGGTACAATTCAAGAGCTTGGAACCCTAGAGATAGATGTTGTTCATGATGAACTATGTGTTGATGGTGTTCTCAAACTAGATCATAAACATTTGGAAGATAAGGGTTTGACACATATCACCCACTTTCCTTGGAGTTTCCAGATTAAATGGATTAGATATATCCTAAGCCGAGTGCATGAAAGTAAAATTTGGCTTGAGCAACCAGTGGAAATAATAGAGAAGATTATTCATCGAATCACTGGTCTTCCCATGCTTTCCAAGGCTAAATCTACAAAAACCCTAGCCAAATGAGATGGTAGAGGTATGAGAATAAATAGTATTACCAATGCAGAACTAAAATTTGGCACATATGTCATAGCTCACAAGATATACAGTTCAAGTCAACAAAATAGTGTTCCATGTGAAGCAATTGACCTAGCTTATAAAATTGTGAAGAAAAATCTATCATTTGACCTAGCAGATTTATTGTTGAAACAGTTCAACAAGAATATGGAGAGCATCCAAACCTCAAAGAACAATCCATGTAAGTTTGGCTCACTGTTGGTTTGTTTATTTTTCTATGCTCAACATTTTTCCCATCAAAAGGCACGATAAAATGGAGAAAGGATGTGCCTGTTCTTTATCAGATAAATGAGTACATTGCAGAAATGGGTGAGAATTTTGCAAGCATAATGGATAACTATTTTGAATCTTTTAAAGAAAAGATGAATAATAGATTCCAGATTCCACAAAAGTTGGTGGAAGATTATAAAGATGATATTTGTTTTATGGTTGATTGTGATAGAGTATACATTTAGGCAGTTAGGCCTAGGATTGTATGGGTGAAACCTCTTCCTTATGAGGTAAACATTGATGAGACAAAGGATATAATTGAAGCCCTAGTAAATCAACCTATTGATCCAAAGGCTCCATACTTTGGAACATATGATGAAGCTAAGGTAAAAATTGAGCTAAGCATAAAGCTTCCATAGGTGGTTAACAAAGGCAGAAAGAGGATGGCAAAGATGCAATCTAGCACACCTCTAATGTTAACTGAGGGCAAAGGATAGGACATTGAAGAAGAAGAAGAAAAGAATGAGAGTGAAGAAGAACAAGTACCTGTGAAGAAGAAAGGGAAGGCGACAATCACTAAGGCACCAAATCAATCTACTCCAGTCTTCACAAGAAAAACTAGGGGCAAGGAAGGTAAAGTCAATGATGATATAGTACTCAAAAGGCCTCCTCCCTCATTTGAACAAAAGATTAAGGATTTGAGAGAAGGATCTGGAATTTCAAATTTCAAATCTCTCAAATATGAAATTAGATCAGAGGCAGAGCATCAGGAAATTGAAGATGTTGTTACTGAGAAAATGGGAAAATGGAAGTACTCACTTGATGATATGGCTTCTCAAATTCCAGGTGTTCTATTAGATAAAGTCAAGTTGAGATGGTCCAATGCAAGACAGACTATTAAGGACATATATGCTCAAACCTTAAGACAGTTGATGACAAGTTTGAAAAATGTTGAAATAAATAAGGCATTGATAGAAAATGAGTGCAAGATGACACTAAAATTCAATAGTTGTTTGATTTTGATCAAGGATATAGAGTCGGTTGTGAAGAGTGCAAATTATACTTGGAAAAACATCTATCATCTTCACAAACCGAGTGTTGAAACCGTGATAATAAAAGATATTGAAGATGACAGTGATGAAGAAGAAGAAGAAAAAGCAGTTCAAATTGATAATGTTGAGGTAGAAGTATTAGAGGAAGAAAATACCGAGGAAGCTAAGAAGAATGTTGAGGAAGATGATCCAGATCGGATAGCTGTAGAGGTGATTGCCTCACTTCCTCACTCTCTAGTAAAAATTGCTACATCTAGCCCGGAGATAACTTCAAGTGTGATTGTGACAACACTTGAAGATTCATCAAATGTCTCATCATCACTAGCGCAGCTCAATGTATCAATGACAAAAGTGGCTACCACTTCATCTATCGAGCTTCAGCCTCCTTCTTCCACTGAGTTGCAGTCTCCAGCATCATCTTCAGCACCTTCTTCAATTTTGAGTTTTTCAGCAGTAAGTACTTCAGTTTTGGATACCTTAGTAAGTACTTCAAATTCTACAGTTGTAAATACTTCAATTTTTGGTTTATCAAGTATTCAAGTCAGCATTCCATTTGTCAGAATTTTATCATTTTTCACTGCAAGTCCTATTGTGTCTACAATAATTTCTACTACAAAGGCATTAAGCATAAAGACTCAACTGAGTACAAAATTTTTGAGTAAGAGTATAGTAGTGTAATACCCCAAAAATGGGCTATAAGTTCATTAATCTCCTACATCTTCAATTCAAACAAAATCGGCATCAAAGTCCTAATCTAAGGCACATCTAAACATCATCGAATCATAATTGATTATCTTAAATTCTGCATAGAGAAATATTCCTAGTAATATTCCTAATCATCATAATTATCTTTAATTTTATAATTATTTGGCAATAAATCACATTTATCCTAAAATTTGATTAATTGAATATTTTCATATTTAATTAATTAGATTTAATATTTTCCACTTAATTGTTTAATTAAATTTAATTCTATCTATTATTAATTGTATTATTTAATTTTGACAATAAATCAAAATTCCTATCTTTAATTGATTAAATTCTTATTTAATTAATTAAAGCATGTGGTCATTATTTAATAATATAATTTTTAATAAAAGTTTGATAAAATAGTTAATTAACCCATAAATTAATTATTTTATTTCAAAAATCAGTTAAGTTGAGCATAAATCACTTTATTATTAAATTAATTCATAAATAAAACATGCACAATCATAAAAGCAAACAACTGTCAATTATCAATTAAAGCTAAACTCTATTTTGTGTTAAAGCTTAGCTTTTGCATGTTTTTGTGACTTGATTATCTGTTATTATCAGATAACTCAAAAATCTGTTGGAAATATTCAGGAATTAACCAAGTTACTGAGAGGGGAGGGGTGAATCAGTAACTTCAAATTCTCTTCTAATTTTAACATGTATTTTACTTTTAACCTTTGCATACAGAAAGCATGAAACTAAAAAAGCATTCACAATAAAGACACATGGATTTGGTTACCCAGAAACCTTCCAAAAGAAAGTAAAACTGGGGTGGGGATGAAACCCACAAAGCTTTAATACTGCAGAATAAAGTTGGCCGGTTAAGGCTTACAATTTGATCACTTCCGATGATCTGCCCTGTTAGGAGCAATAAGGATTGCTAAATCCACCCTGTTAAAGGATTTACAAACATACAGTGAAGTATGCACTCGGTAAAGAGATTTATACAAAGACTGTTAAGTCTACCCGGTTAAAGGATTTAGTACTGATTCACCTGTTAGAATGAAACAGTAGATCTCTGCTTTGCAATTGGATTGCTGAATGAGATTCGCTGATGTACTGATCACCTTCTGTGATGAATTTGTCTTTTCTGTATCTTATACTTCTGAAGCCTTCTGCAATTCGCTTATTTCTGCCTTTGTTACTCTTTTATATATTCTATATCATATATTTCATTACTTGTGTATCTCTTTTATTTCTACATCATTGTTTATATACAGGTTTCAAGCAATTATAATTGCACAGTCGGCTTGACAAATAAACATAAGTGCCACTAAGTCGGCCCAAATATGGTTACTCAGTTCCTTCACACTGACTCGGTGACTTTCTGATACTCGGCGTCCACTGCATTACTCGGCATTGTCATGCACTCGGTAGAAGTGAACGCACGGTTCATACTGATCACTCGGTAGGTATTGAACTCGGTAAGCATTGGTGACTCGGTAGACAAGATGTTACTCAGTTTTCATTGTCCTGATCGGTTTGTACTAACTTGCTCGGTTTCCACTGTCTGCTTAGTTTGCACTATCTGCTCGGTTTGCACTGTCTGCTCGGTTTACACTGTCTGCTCGGTTTGCACTGTCTTCTCGGTTTGCACTGTCTTCTCGGTTTGCACTGTCTGCTCGGTTTGCACTGTCTTCTCAGTTTACACTGTCTTCTCGGTTTGCACTGTCTGCTCGGTTTGCACTGTCTTCTCGGTTTGCACTATCTGCTCGGTTTGTACCCAGAATGCTAATAAGTGTTGTCACTAGTGGCAATACTGCTTAATGCCAACAATCTCCCCCTTTGGCATTAGTGACAAAAACACTTATTGGCCAAAATTTATATACACCGAATCATGCTAAGTTTTATTTTGATTTTTCAAAATTTGTCTTTGTTATAGGGCTATCTCCCCCTTTCAATGTGCTAACTGTTTCTTATACAAATCTATACAGTATACATATCTCTCCTTCTATACATAACTCCCCCTTTTTGACGATAATGCCAAAGGTGCATATACAATTTATTTACAGAGAGAATCCAAAATTTGATAAGAAATCAGAATGTACCTTCATTATTAGTGCCAGGGTTCTGTCCCAACTTTCTTGCAGAATCTTACATGTTTGTATGGCAATTTGGATTTCTGCAGAGAGTTCAATCATGTGATCTGCTATGGAGAACTGATTGTCATGAATCAATGTTCTAGAATGTTCAATGTGCTTATACATTGTATTCATGATGGGAAGGATCATGTGTTGGATGTCTAGCAGTGTGGACCGGATCCTTGAGTCTTCTTTCAATAGATCAGACTGCATATTGGATAGATGTGAGATTTTCATGTGATGAGCAGAGCTTGAACTTGGTTCAAGTTGCAGCTTCTGTATGCTAATCTTCATATCCTCATCCATTTTATTCATTTTATTTTTGACATCCTTTGTGAACTCGGCAAAATTGCATAGTCTGGCCAAAAGAGAGGTAGCATTCGAATAAATAGACTCTATGTTAGACAAAACTGAAGACAATTCCACTTGGTTAATAGCTATGTGCTGAGCAATGTGCTCAAGCACTTTATTGTTGAATCTCTTCTCGGCTCTTTCAACTAACTTTTCTGTCCTGGATGAGTCCTCATTGTATTTCTCAACTGCTTCTGCCAATTGTAACAAAACATGCTGGGAGGAGTCTACTTTAATGCCTAATGCATCATACAAAATGTCCTTAGCATCCTTGATGATTTGATACTCCTTGTCTCTCTCCTCCTTAAGCTTCTTTTGTTTTGCTTTCCTTTGGAGGATCTCACCTATATTCTGCATCTGGTCTGCTGAGAGATTTGCAAAATCTAGAGTAGGAATCTCTATCACTTCGTCTAGGTCTATATCCTCAACTATATTTTTACCCAAAAATTTTATACTCGGTAGAGCCTTAGGCTTATCTGTACTTAATGCTCTTGTAGTAGTGATAGTAGATAAAATAGGGCTGGCTATTGACACTGGTATACTTTCTACTGGAGAACTTACAATATTTACACTTGATGATTCAAAAGCTGGAAAACTTACTGGTACAGGAGACTGTAGCTCGGTAGAAGAAATGGTAGCTGCCTCAGATATTGCTAGGGATGATTGGACAAATGTGGAAGTTGTCACAACCATGCTTGAAGGTGTCTCTGGGCTGGATGTAGAGACTTTCACTGGAGAGGTAGGAAGGGATGCAATGACTTCTGCTGCTATCCTTACAGTATCATCTACCTCGGTGTCTTCTTCTTGCTCATCGCTGTCATCTTCAATATCCTTTATAATTACAGTTTCAATGCTCGGTTGGTGAAGGTGGTAAATGTTCTTCCATGTGGCTTTTGCAGCCTTCACAACCGATTCAATATTGTTGATCAAAATCAAACAAGTATTGAACTTCAGTGTCATCTTGTTTTCATTCTCTTTTAGTGCCTTCTTCACTTCATCATTGTTCAGGCTCGGCATCAACTGTCTTAGGTTTTGATCAAATATGTCTATTACAGTTTGCCTTGCATTGCTCCATCTCATTCTTATCGGATTCAATAGAACTGTAGGAACCTGTGGGGTAATTTCTTCAGGAGAGTATTTCCACTGTCCCATCTTCTCAACAATAGCATCTTCTATTTCCTTTTGCTCTGCTTCCGATCTGGTTTCATATCTCAAGGATTTTATGTTACTTACTCCAGATCCTGATCCATCTCTGAAGAGTTTGAGCTTTTCTTGAAGGGTTAGAGGAGGCCTTTTGAATACTATGTCCTTATCTGCCTTTTCTGCCTTGTCTGCCTTTCCTCTTGTATTTCTCCTTATGAACACAGCAGTGGGAGGCACAGATGCCTTAGTGATAAAAACTTTTCCTTTCTTCTTTGCAGGTTCTGGTTCCTCTGTTTTCTCATCCTTTTCCTCTTCTTTTTCACCTATTTCTTCTTTTTCTTCGGTTATCATTTGCATTTTAGCTATTCTTTTCTTTCCTTTGTTTACCGTCTGTGGAAGCTTTATGCTTAGTTCAATTCTCATCTTAGCTTCATCATATGTTCCAAAATATGGGGCTTTGGGATTGACAGGCTGATTTAGGAGTGCTTCAATAATGTTCTTGGTTTCATCAATATTTACCTCATAAGGAAGAGGTTTTGCATACACAGTTCTTGGTTTAACTGCTTGAATATATACATTATCACAATCTACCATAAAACAGATGTCATCTTTGTAATCTTCCACCAACTTCTGTGGAATCTGGAATCTGTCATTCATTTTCTCTTTGAAGGACTCAAAATAATTATCCATGATGATTTCAAAGTTTTCACCCATTTCTGCGATGTATTCATTAATTTCATAAAGTACAGGCACATCTTTTCTCCATACAACTTTTCCTTTTGAAGGGAAGAATTTCTGAACATAGAAGAATAAACAGACTATCAAAGATCCAAACTTACATGGATTGTTTTTGGAAGTTTTGATGCTTTCCATGTTCTTGTTGAACTGTTTCAACAATAAGTCTGCTAGGTCAAATGTTAAGTTGTTTTTGACCACTTTGTAAGCTAGGTCAACAGCTTCACATGAGACACTGTTCTGTCGACTAGAATTGTAAATCTTGTGTGCAATGATATGTGTACCAAACTTCAGTTCGGCGTCGGTAATGCTGCTAACCTTCATGCCTCTACCATCCCACTCGGCTAGGGTTTTCTTCTCTAGTTCCGTCCGACCTAGGGTTTTGGTAGTTTTCACTTTGTTCAACATGGGAAGACCGGTAACATGATGAATCATTTTCCTTGTGATCTCAATAGGTTTCTCAAGCCAAATCTTTCCATCGTGTACTCGGCTGAGAATGTACCTAACCCATTTATCTCGAAAGTTTCGAGGAAGATGTGCAATGTGGACTAAACCCTTATCTTCCAGATGTTTGTGCTCGGGTTTCAAAGTACCATCCACACATAGTTCCTCATGCACAATGTCTAGTTCTAGGTTTCCCATTTCTTGAATAGAACAGTTAAAATGATTACGAATATCGTTGATAAGCAGTACCTTAGGAGGAATCTGAGATTGAGCTCCGTTTGGATCTAGGGTGGCTGCAACTGCGGGCACGATCTTAAAATCTGGTGCTTTCCACTCCCCTTGGACTAACATGCCTGATCCTTTCTTCGCTGAGGTGCTGGATGATGCCATGGTAGCTCACAGAAAATTCCTTTCGCAAGAGTATTAAATCGCCGGGTTGCCCTTGAAGTTTTCTGCTCTCAAAGTGCTTAAAGATTCACGGTGAAGAATGAGTTCGATTACTTGCTTTTTGTTTAAAATTCTGTCATTAATGCTCATTTCGAATTAGGGTAGGAATTCTAACAGACTGTCACCCACCAAGAATTAATTGCTCGGAAAAGACTTCGCAACTCGGTGAAATCGGGAATTCATAATGCTCCGACCTCGCTCGGTGAAGACTATACCGACCTCGCTCGGTGAAGACTATACCGACCTCGCTTGGTGAAGACTATACCGACCTCGCTTGGTTCTCACTGCATCTTGCATGCTGATTTAGACTTTTCTTTTAATTTCGGTTCTGGAACTGTTTGAGATTGATCTATGAGAGTACAGTTCCTAGTGCTTCCTTGGAAATTTAGTCTGAGTCCGTAGAGCCATCCATTCCAATACTTGGACTGGATTGCTCGGTAGCTTTAGGAATCCATTTTTGTCTGACCTGTTTCCTGACCTTAGTTGCTTCATTCTTCTTTCCTTCTTCAATTTCACTGGCATTCATGCAGTTTCTGGCTATGTGACCGAGTTTAGTGCATTTGAAACATCTTATGGTAGTATCTCTTTTCCTTAGATGATGTTTTATGCAATTCATGCCAATGTGTCCATATTCTCCACAGTAATGACATCTACACCAGGTGTTGTAGTCCCATCCAAACATTGCTTTCACAATTTGTTCTGCTGGATTAAATATCTTGGATCTGCACTCGGATGCCTTGTGACCTTGTTTGTTGCACTTGTGACAATTACCTCTGAATCTAGGTTTTTCCCTGCATTCATTTGCTTTATGACCAGGTTGATTGCAGCTATAACATTTTCCATTGAATTCTACTTTTTCATTGTTCCAACATTTATTTGAAGTATGTCCTATTTTACCACAATGATTACAAGTAGGTTTTTGATTTCTTTTAGTACCTTGCTTAGAGGATTCGCCTTCTTCTCTGTATCCAAGTCCTGCTTTTCCTTTTTGCCTATGAAGATTTCGTTCATACAGCTGATTCAAGTCTTCTTGACTTTTCAGCATTCCTTCATTGATTTGTTTTTCAGCATTTAGGTCATCCATCAATCTTAGATTGATTTCTTTTTCAGATCTTAGTTCTTCTTTTGTGTTTTCTATTTCTGAACTTAGATTTAGAATTTCTTCATTTGTATGAGAGATCTGATCAATTAGGTTTTCTAGCTGAAGGGTTTTGTTTTGGACTTCAATGTTTCTTTCATCTAATTCATCTTTCAACTTGTTTTTCTATTCCAAGATCTCACAGAATCTTGTAGAGTGTAGTTCTTGTTCTCTTTTCAATTTTCTCACTTCTTCCTGCAGAGACCCATTCTTTTCTAGGAGTTCTTTGATAGCATTGTTTGCTTCATCTGAGTTATTTGAGGGAAGAAGATCTTCAATCTTTTCTTCAATGTAATTCTGATCATTCATCTAATTTGCAAGTTCCTTCCTTCTTCTTAGGGATTGGGAAAGATGTTCTTTTGCTTCTTTGAGTTTAGCTATGGCCATTTCCAGATCTAGCTTTTCATTTTCAATCACCTTGTTCAGTTTGAATACCTCCATTGTCCTGGATCTTTGCTCAAGCTAGTTAAGCTTTGTCTTGAGAACCAATGTAGCTCTAATACCAATTGTTGGAAATATTCAGGAATTAACCAAGTTACTGAGAGGGGAGGGGTGAATCAGTAACTTCAAATTCTCTTCTAATTTTAACATGTATTTTACTTTTAACCTTTGCATACAGAAAGCATGAAACTAAAAAAGCATTCACAATAAAGACACATGGATTTGGTTACCCAGAAACCTTCCAAAAGAAAGTAAAACTGGGGTGGGGATGAAACCCACAAAGCTTTAATACTGCAGAATAAAGTTGGCCGGTTAAGGCTTACAATTTGATCACTTCCGATGATCTGCCCTGTTAGGAGCAATAAAGATTGCTAAATCCACCCTGTTAAAGGATTTACAAACATACAGTGAAGTATGCACTCGGTAAAGAGATTTATACAAAGACTGTTAAGTCTACCCGGTTAAAGGATTTAGTACTGATTCACCTGTTAGAATGAAACAGTAGATCTCTGCTTTGCAACTGGATTGCTGAATGAGATTCGCTGATGTACTGATCACCTTCTGTGATGAATTTGTCTTTTCTGTATCTTATACTTCTGAAGCCTTCTGCAATTCGCTTATTTCTGCCTTTGTTACTCTTTTATATATTCTATATCATATATTTCATTACTTGTGTATCTCTTTTATTTCTACATCATTGTTTATATACAGGTTTCAAGCAATTATAATTGCACAGTCGGCTTGACAAATAAACATAAGTGCCACTAAGTCGGCCCAAATATGGTTACTCAGTTCCTTCACACTGACTCGGTGACTTTCTGATACTTGGCGTCCACTGCATTACTCGGCATTGTCATGCACTCGGTAGAAGTGAAGGCACGGTTCATACTGATCACTCGGTAGGTATTGAACTCGGTAAGCATTGGTGACTCGGTAGACAAGATGTTACTCGGTTTTCATTGTCCAGATCGGTTTGTACTAACTTGCTCAGTTTCCACTGTCTGCTCGGTTTGCACTATCTGCTCGGTTTGCACTGTCTGCTTAGTTTACACTGTCTGCTCGGTTTGCACTGTCTTCTCAGTTTGCACTGTCTGCTCGGTTTGCACTGTCTTCTCGGTTTACACTGTCTTCTCAGTTTGCACTGTCTGCTCGGTTTGCACTGTCTTCTCGGTTTGCACTGTCTGCTCGGTTTGTACCCAGAATGCTAATAAGTGTTGTCACTAGTGGCAATACTGCTTAATGCCAACAAAATCAAGCTGAGTTATTTGAGTGATTTATGGCTTTTATCCATGCACCTCCCAAGCCCTGGATTTCTATAAATTAAGGCTTCAGCTCTTCATAATTCATGTCATATTTTGCACAATCACGCTGGAGAATTGGAGGCTGAGGAATCAACTTGCGAATTCAAAGCTTTGTGAGATCAATTTCAATTGCATAGCTTTTATATCTTAGCATAGAATTTCATAGTTTTCATATCATTGTTAGAATTTTTATTGTTAGATCATTTAGCATCCATAGCATATCAGTTTATCATTCTTATTGCATAGAAAATCCAAAAAAAAATAGCTTAATTGCATTCAATCTCATATCTAGATCAATTGCATTCAAATCCTTCATTTAGGTGTCATCTAGGTCATTGATCTCGATTACAATCTGAGAACATCAACCTCGCACCTATTAGAAGGCAGTAAATCACTTGGTTAGATTAGATTTCAATTTTGCATGATTTTGATTGTCACTAACCTCTAATGTTTTACTGAGTGTTGTGTCTATAGATCAGGTACAATTTTCACACACACATTTCTGGCACCCACCGTGGGGCCCTAAAATGGGTTTCCAATTCAATTCTATCAATTTCTATCTTTTTCTTCTCAGGATTTGTGCAAAATTGTGATTTTTAATTTTTGTCCGTACATCTGTTGTATGAGTTTCTGACAAATGTCGTATGGGAGCATACCCACTATTGTATGATACTGGACCCACTATCGTACGATAGTCTATCAGATCGAGACTCATTTCATTACATACCCACTATCATTTGGGAACTCAACTGTCATATGGTAGCATACCTAGTGTCGTACGAGTTTCTAGACTGTCGTCCGGGAGCATACCCACTATCGTACGAGTTTCCATACCAGTTTTTGACTGTCGTTTCATTTTTCACAGCAGAGTATCAGATTTGATTTTTATATTTTGGCTAACTGCTAATTTTGACAATTGAAATTCTCTATTTTTGATTGCTCTCTGCTGGTTTTGATTGGGAAAAGTGCAAGAATTGCTAAAAATCAGGTAAAATCTACTAAGCGCATTGCGAGGATCACAAGGTATTCCCCTTGTTCTGAAAACATTTCAATTTGGGCTTAAAATAAATCTCTCACGTGTCAAGCTTGTGTGCATCTTTTCATGCTTTTGATCTATTTCTACACACTTGCATAATTTGATACTAGGTTGTGATCCCTTAAGGATTCATTAAGTAGTCTTAGAATACTTGTGATTGATCTTGATTGCTATCTTGGGTTATTGGACTCGCTAATCCACTGGCCCCTCATTTCTACTCCATGGTTGCAATCTCAGTGCCATAAAGGGGAGGGGTCAATAGGATAGAAGCGTTAAATGTTCCACTTGGCAACCCTTTTGTGCTTTTAGCAACTCACTTGTTTTCTAAGTTGAGGACTCATTTTTAGCTTGTGTGAGGTGTTAAGTGTTCCACCTTGTGGACTCATCTCATATTTTCTTTAAGCATTAAGTGTTCCTCTTTCTACTTTTTGGGTACTTTTGGTAGATTTACTTTTGGGAATATATTTATGCTCACATAGTAATTAGGCCCTATGAACACTATTCGTGATTCTTGAGAGATTGGATTCCTAGCGAAATCCTTCCTTGAGGACGGAATCCTTGTAGGTAGGGAGGATACTTAGTGCGTTTCACATTCAACTTGGTTAGTGAGTCTTCTCTTATTGATTGACACATTCTCTCTCCGGAGAGGTTGATAGATCACGTGGGCTTGATATCATGAGCTTTGGTGAATCAAATTGGTTAGTGCATCTTCTCTTATTGATTGATACATTCTCTCCCTAGAGAGGTTGATAGATCACGTGGAGTTGATATCATAGACCTTGGTGGAACAAAAATTTGTCTTAGCGTGTCAGATTAATCTGCTTGCTTTGTTTGGGTTAAAAGTGAAGAGGTGTCAAAACCTTGAATCTAGAGCCAAGTCCCCTTGTGGTATAAATCTATGAGTCACCTTTAGAGAGGGTTAACCATAGTGGACAATCCCTTCACAGGGCAAACTGCGTTGATGGAACCTCAAGCGGTCATAGCCATTTTTGCCGTGGTAGTGACAGCCGCTATATAAATGTACTTGTGGAAGAAATCTCCATGGGTATGGTTCATTGTTGGGTTGTCAGATCTCCCTAGCAACTCTTGAAGATTAAGTTCTCAGACTGTGTCAAAACACTGGTGCACCAGGATTGGAGTTCACCCCTTTGAATCATAAAAGTTGCAGAGTCAAACCATTACTAAAAACCCTAGAGAGGCCAATTTTTCACTTTCAAGTATATGTGTGTTATTGCAAAACTTTTTAGAACATACACAATTAGTACTCTCAAGGATTAGCACAATTTGGTCACTTGATTGTTCATGCGCAAGGTTGCTTTTGCCCTTGTTCATTGTTTTCAAACGTGCTTGGAATCACTTGCTTGCTGTTCTACGTGCTTGTTTATCTGCTTGGCTATTAAAAATGATCAAATCTGGTATAACCTTCAAAATTTGGATAGTACAATTTGCAAACAATCTAGAACTAAAAACCTTAAATTTTGCAAAAATTGACGTAAAATTCTTTCTGGAGTCAAAAGTCATTTTAGGAAGTCAAAATTCATACGACTTTTTGTCAAATGTCATTTTAATATTACCCATCTATCATATGATTGAGAACCTAGTGTAGTATGAGTTTTCATGCCAACAAATCCAAGGAAGTCAAAATCCTGTTAGCAACTGTCATATGATATTTACAACTGTCGTTTCATTGCTACCCAACTGTCGTACAAGTTTAGCAACTATCATTTCATAGACTACCCAGTGTCGTACGAGTCTGCAGAGTGTCATTTGGAAAAATTTGAGAGAGTTGTCAAAAATTGTCAAATTGCAAGATATCCAATGTTTCCAGCCTAGTTCCAGAATCTGTCAAAAATATCATTGTGTCAGGAACAGAGTAGTAGCTATTGAGCATTCTACCATTTTTTGAGTTTGATCTTTTGAATCTGATCTAGTCTTCTGTTTGATCATTTTGAGTCCTTTTTATCTTGTGTCAAAACCTTGTCATAACTATCAATCTTCAATCAATCAATCTTCAAAACAGACTAAGTGTTGAGAACTTGTGTTCGCTATCTTTTGGGCGATCTATCCCATACATCCAAGGCACAGTTTCCTTCACCCACATCTCATCAGATCTTCAAAACTATCATAATCTTGACAAGGTTGCATCATCTGATTTTCTCAAATCAAATTGTTCTTCAGTTGTCTTTGTCCTTTTCTTTTGTTTCATTCAAAGTTAATGGTGGAGACCAGAGCTTCTTCACACAAGAAATCAGAAGAAACATCTCAGCACTTACTTTTGACCAATACCCCAAGTCCAACTCTTAAACAACTCATCAAGTCAGGTATCTATGAAGATGATGGTCTTGGTAACTTTCGATTGAAAACGGGTTACATACCTCCTCTATCAACTCACAGAGGTAACCAGCAAACTCCTCCTTAATCTATTCCAGGGAGCCCAAAAACTCCTACCATGTCTCAAGCAGGGACAAACCACGGTTCTCTAGGAGGAGGATCCCAAGGACACCATTCTCAACATAATGCCGACCAAGACCCTACACCCTCTAAAATCCATCAATGTCAGAATGACGATGAATTCCAAAGAATGATGAGGCATTTCTTGAAAGTGGATAGAGAGGCATACTTTTTACAATTAGCCCAGGAAGGGGCTAAGCTTCCTCCCAACTTTAACGTTGATGATATAATCACACATGAGGAAGAAAATCCACTCACAACTATGACAAAATAGATGCATGTTATACAAGTCAAATTTAACAATCTTAAGAAGGAGAAGGAACCCAAGGAGTTCTCCATGGAGGCCCTATGTCCTTTCCCATTCGACAAAAACTTGTATATGCCACCATTCCCAAAAAGAGTGGAAATACCAAAGTATGACAAATATGATAAACACTCTGATCCTCAAGATCATGTCAGAGAGTTCTATGTGCAATCCATGGAATTCATGCATGAACCGACTTATCTAATGCATCTTTTTCCTAGATCCTTGGGAGGAGCATCCATTCAGTGGTTTTCGAGATTACCTTCTACGATCAAAAATTTTGAGGAATTGATTAAATTGTTTTATCAACAATATTCCTACAATATTCAACATCCGGTCACCATGATCGATATCTTTAACCTCAAGCAATATCTAGGGGAATCATTCCTAACTTTCCTCAAGAGGTGGAGAAAGAAGTTCTCTCTGTATGCTAGACAAATTCCCGAAATGGAGAAACTTGAAATCTTTATCAATAACCTTGTTCCAGAGCTCAATTATCCATTACAAATGCAAGATCATGTATCTTTTGATAAAATGGTGGATAATGCAATCAAGATTGAGAAAGTACTTATCAAGAAAGGAGAAATCACACTTCAAAAGGACAAGTCTGAATCTGGATCTAGCTCAAAAGATAAAAACAAGAGCTGGAATAGAAACAAAGGTATCATCTCTGATGGTGTTGTTGACACTATCCACACCCCATCAAAGGCACCGGCCTACAATATCACCCTTGCCACCAAAGCCATTGAAGCTTCAGAGAAAAAATCTACTGAACCATCTCCAAAGAAGCCATTCAAATGATGGGATAATAAATGAAAGTTTACTCCCCTGGGAGAATCTTTGGAATCTGCCCTAAGAACCCTAATAGCTGATAACATGATCTCTTTACCACCAATCTGAAACCTTGATCTGGATCCAAAACCATATTGGTGGAAAGATAATGAATTCTATGTTTTCCATTAGACTAAAGGCCACAGAACTAATGGATGCTTCCACTTGAAGCATACCATTCAAGACTTGATAGATCAAGGGGACATCATGATCGATAATCCTACTAGCAATAATGATCACATAGCATTTACAGAACCGTTTCCACAACATGGCAAGGGAGTTTCCACTTCTCAGCCTAACATGGGGGCAAAAGTCAATTATGCCTACCATGGAAATAATGCTATCATCAATATGGTTGAACGATGTCTCTCTAAGAGCTGCAATGTCATCACGATTATATGAAGAGATAGAAATCATTCCTCAACTAATGCGGTTACCAGATCACAAGCTCAGGCTCATCTGAAAGGATAAACACCAAGTTCATCTAATGTCCCGAAGATACCTTTCAACCTCACATCTGCTTCCAAACAGAAGGCTGCCTCAAAATCTTCCAATCCAAAGGATACAAGACCTACATCTTACAGCATCATATACCAATGCCAAAATCTCTATGTTTGAGTTACTTCAAATATCTCCAGCTCATAGAGATATCCTAGACAAAGCTTTGCTCGGCTCTAATGTTCCTGATGATCTAGATCTAGACAGGTTCCAGACTATGGTTGGTCATCTAACATCTCCACAATATATCTCCTTTTTAGAGGAAGATGACAACTCCCTAAGTCACCCACATAATCAGCCCTTGCACATAGAAGTCTTGATCTAGAACCATCGAGTCAAACGTGTGTTGATAGATGGGGGCGCAGGCCTCAACATTTGTTCTTACAACTTAATCACACAGTTGGGATTCTCAGAGATGGCTATTGATCCTCAAAAGAAGATCACCATAAAAGCCTATGATGAACAAGAAAGAGCTTCTAAAGGTACCATTGTCTTACCTATCCAAGTGGGTCCAGTCATCAAAGATACCACATGTCAGGTGCTTGATCTACCATTGGCTTACAATATCCTTCTAGGGAGACCCTAGATACATGAAATGCAAGCTATTCCTTCTACGTACCATCAATGCTTGAAATTTCCCTATGAAGGAGTGGAGGTTACTATCCCAACAGATCTGAGTACAACTTGCAATACATTGAAGGAAAGTGCCGATAAGCTTGTTCCCAATAACAAAGAATCTTCCATCAAGTAGCTAAATGTTGCTTCCACATCTAAGATGGACGACATTGCTAAAGAGATCAATATCAAAGAAAATGGGATGGGAGAATACACTATAGAGCCAGTCTTGTCTCTAACATCTCTCCCAATCTCACCTAAGTCGTATGGACAATCCTTGTAGCAGTCTAAATCAGAACCTAAGGAACCTATGGAAGCATACAAAAGAAATTTTGTGGCGGAGCAAGTATCCAAACAAGAATTTGAAGAGGATGAAGCTGTGCTGGCATGGCTATACAAAGAGGATTCTGAATCTAAAATTGTTCAACCTAGTGAATCTATAGCACCTACAATCCCTTCTAATTCATATGGTCCAGGAAACAAATTGATAGCCAAGATGGGATATTCTGGTCAAGGACCTCTAGGAATCAGTGGAAAGGGTCTTGTGACACCCATTTCACATATTGGTAGAGCCAACAAAGATACTGGTGGCTTAGGGTTTAAGAAGAAACCCTATCATCTCAAAGGTGGTTGTTCTCATGTCATAGAACAAATTGCACCAGGAGAACCCCTTCTTAAGAAAGAAGAAATAGAACCCTCTGATGATGATTCAGATAGCTCTGAGCTTATCCCCTATGAAAAATTGCCTAAAGAGATCAAAGATCTTCTTGATGATAAAGATGATCCTATCAGAAGAATTAATGTAGTAGAAACACAAGAACCTACTGTAGCGCAAGAGATGGTTGCACCACAAGAACCAACTAATCTTGAAGGCAATCAAACTGATCAAGAAGAAGGGGATAGTTATTCTGACACTGATTCCCATGAATATGAATTCAAGTCAGAGACTGAGGGTAATCCTTCTTGGGGTATTCATCTTGATTTCACACATTTTCTAAGATTTCCTAGAGATCCTGAATCAAAAGCTGAGTCAAATGACTATGAATGGGGTGTCATTCCAGAAGAAGATGAGCTTATAACAGAGAAATATATTGATGTTATTCACCAATATGTATCTCAACCCAACGTAGGTCTAGAGCAAAATAATGAACTTAACGTGTCTGATCCACCTATGGCTGAAGAGGACTCCCATGATGATGTTGAGCCTATTCATGAATTGAACATTTTGAGCTGTAATATCACCTTTGAACTTGAGCGTCGGGTTAGGACCAATGATGACATATCCATGACTGTGAACATCATATCCCAAGTCTTTCCCGCTTTGACTATCCAACGCCCTGATCTTATCGACCAAACTTCCACAAACCCAAACCATGGTATTTATACCTTCCCAAATGACTATGCCCTTGCCTACTACCTCAATGCAGTTGAGCCTATGAGTACTTCCATCAGTGAACTAAGCATCAGCATGACCGAGTCGGACATCAAATATCTTAGTCAGAAAAGCAAGAGTAAAAAGAAAAAGAAAAAAGAGTTCTGAGGGTGAAAACCACTTTGTGGCAGTCTCAAAAATGACAAAAGTAAAAAGAAAAGATGTATCTAAAGGTGAAAACCTCTCTGAGGTGCCTAAGGATGAGATATTTGATGTCCTTCCAAGTCATTTACAGGATAGATCTCCAGTTCTGATTTAGCCAACTCAATCCATCAATTTGGGTACAACAGAGGAACCACAATTGGTACATATAGCACAATCTTTATCAGAAGAAGAGAAATAGAAATTCACTACATTCTTATCAGAAAAAAAGATCAATTTTGCATGGAAATATTCAGATATGCTAGGATTGGATCCCAATCTCATTATGCACCATCTATCCATTGCTCCCGGAGTAAAACCAATCAAGCAAAAATTGAGAAAGATGCATCCTCATGTTGCACTCTTAGTCAAAGTAGAACTAAAAAACTCCTAAAAGCTGGATTCATCCATGTCATAGACTATTTTGAGTGGATCTCTAACATTGTACCTATTTCAAAACTAGATGGTTCAATCAGATTGTGCACAGACTTTAGAGATGTGAATAGAGCATGCCCTAAGGATGATTTTCCACTGCCTAACATTGATATGATAGTGGACATGACTGCAGGCTATGAAATGTATTCCTTAATGGATGGCTTTTCTGGGTACAACCAAATCAAAATTGCTCCAGAAGATCAAGAGAAAATAGCTTTCACATGTGCATGGGGAACCTTTTGTTGGAATGTTATGCCATTCGGACTCAAAAATGCTGGAGTTACATATCAAAGAGCAATGACATCTATTTTTCATGATATGATGCATAGAAAAATGGAGGATTACGTGGATGATACCTTGGAAAAATCCATGATTAGAACTGAACATCTAACAGACTTGAGCATGATCCTCGATAGAATGGAAAAATTTAGTCTTCGACTAAATCCTAAAAAGTGTGCTTTTGGAGTCACTTCTGGAAAGCTCTTAGGATACATAGTTTCAAAGAAAGGCATTAAGGTCGATCCAGCTAAGGTGAAAGCTATCATAGAGATGAAACCTCCCAAGAATATCAATCAAATGTGAACTTTTCAAGGGAGAGTACAGTCCATCAGAAGATTCATATCACAGTTAGCTGACATATCACAACCTTTCACAAAGACATTACATAAAGGTGTGACCTTTGCATGGAATGAAGACTGTGCAAAGAATTTTGATCATATCAAGAATTATCTCTCGAATCCTCCTATCTTAATGCCTCCTATTCATGGGAAGCCATTAATATTATATGTCTCCACAATAGATACATCACTGGGGGCATTGCTAGCACAGCATGATGAGAACAAGAAAGAAAGAGCCATCTACTATATCAGTAGAACTTTAGTGGCCTATGAGAAGAACTACTCAATGATAGAGAAGGCATTTCTAGCTATGATCTTTGCATCACAAAAACTGAGACACTACATGTTAGCTCATACTACTCATTTGGTAGCTAAAATTGATCCACTGAAATATCTCCTAAGCAAAGCTGCCCTCATAGGTAGACTAGCTAAATGGGTCATGCTCTTGAGCAAATTTGACATTGAATATGTTGAAAGAAAAGCTATAAAAGGTCAAGTTATTGCTGATCAACTAGTAGATGCACCCATGTTTGATGATACACCCATGCAAATGGAATTTCCTGATTCCTCTATCATGCACCTCTCTTCTAGAACATGGCAGTTATTCTTTGATGGCTCCTACACATAGAATGGATCTAGAGTAGGCATATTGTTCATCACTCCTCAAGGATACTTGATACCCAAAGCATTTAGACTAAAGTTTCCTTGCACAAACAATATTGCTGAATATGAGGCACTTCTCAATGGTATGAAAATGGCAATACGGTGGTGAGTTACAGAGATGCACATCCATGGAGACTCACAATTGGTTATCCACCAAGTCAATGATGTGTACCAAACCAAAGATGAAAAGCTCATTCCTTACAAGAGAATGGTAGATAATTTAAAGAAATAATTCATCTCTATCACATTTGAGCAAATACCTAGAACGGAGAATAAGACTGCCGATGCAATGGCGACATTATCTACTCTCTTACAGCAACCCGAATATGAACTACGCTACGAGTTCCTGGTGGAAGCCCTATCCTATCCTGCATATGACTCCCCTGAAACCCGCATGATCTGCACTATTGTAGGTTATGACTCATCTCGCTACAAAAATTTGTTCTCCTATCTCCATGATCAAATCATCCCTAAGTCCTTTAACCATTTTGAGAAATGAAACCTTATTCGATTCGCATCCCGATATGTCATCATTGGTAATGATCTATATAAATGAGGTCTAGATGGTACACTGCTTAGATGTTTAGAATAGGAAGAGTCTCAACATGCATTAGAGGAAGTCCACGAGGGTATATGTGGGTCACACTTGAACGGTTTAACGTTAGCTCAAAAACTTATTAGGGCTGGGTACTATTGGCCTGAAATGGAGAAAGAGGCTATTAAATTTGCTAAAAACTGTCAATAGTGTCAAGTACATGGAAACTTGATTCATGCTCCAGGGAGAGATCTGATTCCCTTTACTACACAATGGCCTTTTCAACAATGGGCATTTGATCTCATAGGTGCTATCCATCCGCACTCTTCTAATGGACATACCCATATAATCACAGCTATAGATTATTTTACAAAATGGGTAGAAGCAGTTCCTCTAACACAAGTAATGGGGAAATAGATCTCTATGTTCATCTTGAACTACATCATTTGCAGATATGGGATCCCTCACTCTATAATCACAGATAACAGGGGACAATTCAAAAACAAAGCCCTAGATGACTTATGTGCCAAATTCAAGATTACTCAACATTGGTCATCTATCTACTATCCTCAAGGGAATAGACAAGCTGAAGCTTCAAACAAAAATCTCTTGAAAATCTTGCACAAAATAGTGAATAAAATAGGAAGAGACTAGCATCTCATGATCAATCCAGCTCTCTGGGCATACAGAACTAGTATCAGAATGCCTACAGGGGCTACACTTTCACTTTAGTTTATGGGTCTAAAGCGGTACTACCTATTGAGGTTGAAATCCCATCACTCAGAATCAGAATGCATGGACTTGTCACTGATGAAGACTATAGAGTGTCTAGGTTACAAGAACTTGAATTACTAGATGAGCGCAGGCAAGCAGCGTATGATCATGTCAGAGTGTATCAAAAAAGAATGTCTAGAGGCTACAATAAGAAAGTCAGACATAGAGAATTTCAGGTTGGTGATCTAGTGTTGAGAGAAAATCCTAAAAATCAATCCCATCGAGAACGCAAGGGGAAGTTCGAACCCAACTGGCTGGGTCCCTTTGTCATCACTACTACTTTTAGCTCTGGTGCCTATCAACTCTCAACGACTGAACGAGAACAGCTCTGAGAACCAATCAATGTTCTCCATCTGAAGAAATTTTACACCTAAGGCATTCAGTGCTTGGTAAATGTCTTGAAAAAATTGAAAAAATTGAAAAAAGTCTTGAAAAAATGAACATCTTGGTGAAAACCTAGCAATAGGCACCTTGATGATTCACAAAAAAATAAAAAATAAATATTCAAAAGTACAAAAAAATTGAAAAATGAAAAAAATACAAAAAAATGAGAAAAAAGAAAAAGTGCCTTGGTGAAAACCTGGAAACAGGCGCCTTGGTAGCAAAAATAGAATCTCTACCAAGATGGTGAAAACTTGACAAATGGGCACCACTTGTTCAAAATGCTCCATCTATCAGCACAATCTTGGTCTTTCCCAGCTTTCAGTCTTGCTTTAGTTTGTACATACCTCCCGGTTTGTTTCTGCATTTTCAATTTTCAATAAGTCGGTCTATACACCAATCAGCTCAAGCATCTGTATCCTATCAATGTTTAACACTTGGGGGAAATCAATGTCATATCCTATGGTCTCCCATGTATCTTAGATGGATCATATCTAGTCAGAGTCCTTTGAAGCTTCATGCGAGTTAGTCAGTCTGTCTCATCTCCAGAAAGGATTTTGCATCTACAACAACACAATCAAACATCAAAACTCAACTGAAAACAATCTGTGCTTCATGCTTTTATCTCCTTGTATGCTTACTGATTCGCATTGAGATTTTTTTGCATATTGTGTCCCTTCGAGCTCCTCAATGATGTCCTTTATAGGATTTAGAGAGTAATGACTGGGGGCATAATCTTTTCTTGGTTTTCTACATGTGAAATCTAATAACTTTGGAAATTCTGGATTGAAACGGTGTCCGACTGTAAGAGCCTCTATCTCGAATTGGATGGCCATGCGTACCTCGACCATTGATACCCAAAAAATTCAAAGAAGTTTGATCTAACTATTGTCTTTTTGAAGTGAATTCTTTCTCCTACTGTGAAACGTGATCTTGCCTAAGGATGTGAACGATAAAGGGTCACTACGAGTAATTCACATTGGATTTAGAATGATCTCTTGACTGTTTGATGTGTTTGCAATGCAAGGTGTACTTAGGTCATCATGACATTTATGTTTTGATGCTTGTACAAATTGTTATATCAAAATGGACATGATATTCAGGTCATCCTGGCGCTTGTGCCTTGGTGCTTATATCTAATCTGACATTCTGAAAATAAAATCAATATTCATATATCCATGGTTGTTGACTAGTGGGTGTTGTATTAATTCTTGTACATACAAATTGATATTCATATGTCTATGGTTTCATAGCTAGTGGGCATTGTATTGATTTATCCGGTTACCAAAAAGTTCAATGATGATAACAAATCGGCATATGATCAGTGACTAGGTCCTAGGTCTTAGGTTGCATTTCATCTTGCATGTCTCTTTGCATTTTGCATGTTTGCATGATCTCACAATGACTAAATGAACTTAAAAGCTTAAATGATTCTTCAATCACATCTTCAAATCTAACAAGAGTTCAACCTAACTCGAAGGTCTCTTCACAGAATCGCAAGCAATGATCCTCTTGGGTTAACTATCTTTTTGACATAAGACTGAGTACTTGTCTTCATCAACCTGTAAAACATATCATGTATATCGTTGCATTTACATATCATATCATAAATATTTATTTCATTACATTTACATGCATTCCATAAACATACATATTTCCATAATCATTACATCTGCATAATATTCATACATATGAAAGAAATCATTGCATTGCATTGATCCATACATACATTCTACACTACTCATAGCATTAATATCACATGATATCATCATACATAACAAAAATGACAAGTACACATGATGTCACAACCAAAAATATCAATCTCATCTATATATCAAAAATCTCAAATAGTCAGGGGTGCACTACTGGCACAGGGTACAAATGAATGAGCTCCGTAGAGCTATCAGACACAATAATGTATCAGTGAGAAAGTAACAGATGAGAAGAGAAATCAACTGTCAGCATGCTCCTCTACATCTAGTGGAGGAGGAGGTGGTGCATCTGGTATCACCTCTACTCTTGGTGCCCTAGCTCCCTCTGATGCTGCCATGTACTGAGAATAGGTGGGCACTCTCTGTGCAGCAGGGACTACTGCATAGTAAGCAGATACATAATATGAGGCCCTCATAGTTTGATGAATCACCTCTACCTGTAATCTTTGCATCTTTGTGTGCTACTCTATATGCTACCTATCTTCCTCTCGATTCCTCTCCTCTAATCTGGCATTCTCTATATTCAGGTCCCGGACCTGGATTGTAAGCTGTCTGATAATCTCGGCTAAAGTAAGAGGAACTGCAGGCTCTGCATCAGCTGCTAGCATATCTGTGTCCTGTGTTGGCTGTGCTAGCTGATCTGTATGTGAAGGAATGCTAACCCTATGTGCCTTAGGGTGTCTAACCTCAGCACCCAAATTGAATGTGTCATCCACACCTGTACCACCTAGAAATTGCTTAGCTCCTAGAACATCATCTACAGATCCTACTCCACCCAGTGTACCACTCTCACCTCTTCTCTGTCTCTATGTCTTGAAAGATGTACCCACTGTAGATGTAGAAGGATGTGGAGGCCTTGCATGTCCTAGTGCTCTCTGTGAAGGAGCCATGGCTCTCTGTCTTAGAGGAGTAGGGTGTACCACCTGTGGTCTCGGTCCTACTCTCATAGGAGCCCCTGTAACATCCATAGCCTCCTCCATGGAGGGTATCAGCTCTGTTGGATTAGAAAATCGGTGAATCCGATGATCAGAAATCCATGCCACATATGCATCTATCACACCTGCATCAGCCACCTGTCGAAGGTAGTCCCAATCCCTACCAATAATTTGGCTATACTCATCTAAACCTAATGCATACGTCAGCCGAGTGGTCCATCCTAGCCCAAGCTCCTGTACTATCCGAGCATATGCTGTATACTCCTGTGGAGCATCCTGAATGCATCCATACTGACACCAGACTCTCGTAATCAAAAATCTCTCCAAAATGGTGGAAGTCTGCCCTATCAATATCCGACTCTGGAAAAAGAAGGAGAACTACTCCCTCATAGTAGGCCAGGCCTCTATCTGCAAATATGGCCTCCATATGACAAATGTCATGTCATCCAAGCATTGATGGAAATAGTCGATGTGACCCATGTGAACCTAAGTAACATAACCAACATATGTATATATGATCAGCTCTTGTGGCTGTCGCTGACTCTGAAACACTGGTCTCAAAATTGGGATGTGCTCCCATGCCCATATCTGTAAAACAAGAGCTCCAGAAGCAAAGCTCTTGCAATCCTGGTAGACCACCTCATGCATCTCAGAAAACATATGGGCCAACAGACACTGACCCCAGGCAAGCTCAGTAGGTGTAGCCATCAAAAGTGCTACCATAGGTGACCATCCCATCAAGAAGCTGTTCTGCTGATGGCCAGGCATAATCAACTCTCCAATCATCCCCACAATGATACACTCTAGATGATGTGTTTGCCCATATCTCTGCACGAGTGTCTCCCAAGATATAGACCCAGTCAGCTGGGTATCATCATTGAACAGTCGTCTAAAAGCATGCAGACTAGTGGATCCTCCGCTGACATACTCAGGATGCCGCGGAGCATGAAAAGGAATGTGAAGAATCCTATACACATCCTCAGGGGTCACAGTGATCTCCCCAGTCAGAAGGTGAAAAGTCTGGGTCTCAGAATGAAACCTCTCAATCAGTGCAGTCAATAAACCATGATTTACCCTAATATCGGGTAAATGAATCAAGTGCTCAAATCCACAGGCAGCTAGATGAACCCTCATCGGGTCTGGCAAGGTGATACACAATCTTTGGGTAGTCGGATAAGAATGGCGAACATGTACATCAGGATATGTGACCTAAATCATAAAGAAACAGGGTGTTTTATCAAAAATTTAGTTCAAAATCAGGCCACGAGTATCAGAATGACATAATTTTTAAGTTTCAGAAGGTGGGGCAAAGTGTCCACAATCAGGCAAGAGGATCAGAAAAGTTAGATTTTTGACCTAAAAATGAGTTTTTAACACTCTATTTTTCAAACGACATTCCAGACTGGCATCACATGTCGTACAACATTCCACAAAAGACCAAATGATAATTCATATTATACGACACTACGCCTGGATTCATACGAGTTTTGAGGGACCCGACGAAATGTCATACGACACAAGGGTCCCTCTCATATGACACTTGGGCATGGATGAAACGACAATCTAAATTCAAATGAAATGTCGTACGAGTCTGGACTAGGACTCGTATGAGTTTCTACACATGCGAAATTCAAAAGCTAAAAACGCGTATGGAAAAATTTAAAAATGCTATAAATCATCAAAAACATGCATTTTCAGGGGGGAACAGAGGTCCACCTACCGGATGTCCATACTATCGAGGTCTGTCATGTCTCTGGCTGCACTCAAAATGGTGCGAACTCACAGGTACCTTCAGTTCTTGTTGGTCTACCATTTTTCTCGTTCAGAGGGCTCCACAAAATCTCTAAAGTCAAAGGGTTGAAATGAATTGAAAATGACCCTTCTGACCTTTATATAGCTTTCGACCTAATTTTTAAAAGTGCTCCATTTTCTGTGAAAATTGCACCCCTAGCTAATTTCAACATTCTAAATCCATTTTCGGGATCAAAATTGAAATCTGAGATCGTTTATTATGTCAAAATCATAATTTAAAATGTTTGGAACCAGGACGGTCTACTGCTTGCATAATCGACCTTCAATCTTCACAGAAATCCAGTATTCAACTTAACTGATTAGCTTACATCAAACTATCAAAATTTCAACTTGGTCAACCTTGGTCAACTCATGGTTTAACCTAGTCAAACTTGGTCTTCAGGACCTCCAAATGATGCAGAATGCATTCTTCAACATGTTTAACCACTTCTCAAATCAATTAACATGCTTCTAAACTATCAACGCTGACTTTTCTTGTCAGATTTCAATTTTCATCCCGAAGGGGGCATGGTATTGCACATCATTCAAAGTCTGTAAATCAAATTCTATCGATCAAATCTATCAATATCTTTCATCAGTGATCAAGACAAACAATCACGTCTAGTTACTGATTCATCAAAAGTCCTCATCGCTCAGGGAAAATCTATCATCACTTGGGGCATATCAGATTCATCAAGATCCATATCAATCTGGTATTTTCCTAATCTTGTAAATTGTATCAGTTTTTGCAACCATCGGTTCCATTAGTGTTATTTCCTTGGTTCTTCGGCAACTGAAGGATTCAGATGTGATACTTGCTAGTTCTGCTAAGGCAATCGAGTCTAGAACGGGTCACTCACTTCTTATCAATTCTAAGGTTTAGAATTAGGCATTTTGACACTTTTTCGCAATCATAGGTTCATTTGTTGTTATAGTAAACATTATCTCTGGTCATTCAAGACCTATTATCTCCATATCAAATCAATATCAATCAGTTTTTGTCTCATATCAATTATCAATTTCAAACATCAATTTCATATCTTTATCAAACACAGACTATCTTTGAACCACTGCGCTTCGCATAGTAATTCAAAGAGGGGCAAAATGTAATACCCCAAAAATGGGCTATAAGTTCATTAATCTCCTACATCTTCAATTCGAACAAAATCAGCATCAAAGTCCTAATCTAAGGCACATCTAAACATCATCGAATCATAATTGATTATCTTAAATTCTGCATCGAGGAATATTCCTAGTAATATTCTTAATCATCATAATTATCTTTAATTTTATAATTATTTGGCAATAAATCACATTTATCCTAAAATTTGATTAATTGAATATTTTCATATTTAATTAATTAGATTTAATATTTGCCACTTAATTGTTTAATTAAATTTAATTCTATCTATTATTAATTGTATTATTTAATTTTGACAATAAATCAAAATTCCTATCTTTAATTGATTAAATTCTTATTTAATTAATTAAAGCATGTTGTCATTATTTAATAATATAATTTTTAATAAAAGTTTGATAAAATAGTTAATTAACCCATAAATTAATTATTTTATTTCAAAAATCAGTTAAGTTGAGCGTAAATCACTTTATTATTAAATTAATTCATAAATAAAACATGCACAATCATAAAAGCAAACAACTGTCAATTATCAATTAAAGTTAAACTCTATTTTGAGTTAAAGTTTAGCTTTTGCATATTTTTGTGACTTGATTATCTGTTATTATCAGATAACTCAAAAATCAAGCTGAGTTATTTGAGTGATTTATGGCTTTTATCCATGCACCTCCCAAGCCATGGATTTCTATAAATTAAGGCTTCAGCTCTTCATAATTCATCTCATATTTTGCACAATCACGCTGGAGAATTGGAGGCCGAGGAATCAACTTGCGAATTCAAAGCTTTGTGAGATCAATTTCAATTGCATAGCTTTTATATCTTAGCATAGAATTTCATAGTTTTCATATCATTGTTAGAATTTTCATTGTTAGATCATTTAGCATCCATAGCATATCAGTTTATCATTCTTATTGCATAGAAAATCCAAGAACAAATAGCTTAATTGCATTCAATCTCATATCTAGATCAATTGCATTCAAATCCTTCATTTAGGTCTCGTCTAGGTCACTGATCTCGATTACAATCTGAGAACATCAATCTTGCACCTATTAGAAGATAGTAAATCGCTTGGTTAGATTAGATTTCAATTTTGTATGATTTTGATTATCACTAACCTCTAATGTTTTACTGAGTGTTGTGTCTATAGACCAAGTACAATTTTCACACACACAAGTAGAAGATATAGATTTAGATGAGAAGATAGAAATTCCACAATTAGATTTTGCAAATCTTTCAGTAGACCAAATGTAAACAATTGGTGAACTCCTCCAGAAGAAAGAAAAGCAGAAGAAACTAAAAGAAGAAAGAGATAAGGAATATAAAATCATTGAGGATGCCAAGAATATTTTGATAAAAGCAATAGGTGTTAAGGTTGATTCCTCTCAACACATTTTGTTATGGTTGGCAAAGGCAGTAAAAAAGTTCAATGAGGATTCTTCTAGATCAGATAAGTTGCTTGAGAAAGCTGAGAAGAAGTTTGATAATAAAGTGCTTGAGCACATTGCTCAGCAAATAGCTAACAATCAGGCAGGGTTATCTTCAATTTTGACTAGCATTGAGTCCTCCTATTCCAAGGTAACATCATTTTTTGCCAAAGTATGTAATGTTGCCAAGTTCTCAAAGGAGATTAAAGACAAAATAAATAAGATTGATGAGGATCTGAAGATCAGTGCATAGAAGTTACAACTTGAACCTAGTTCAAGCTTTGCACATCATATGATAGTCAGATTCCTATCTGATAATCAGTCAGAGTTATTGAAAGAAGATGCAAGGATCAGGTCAACATTAATAGATATTCAGAACATGATCCTTCCCATCATGGATACAATGTAGAAGCATATTGCACACTCAAAAACATTAATCCATGACAATCAGTTTTCAATTGTAGATCACATGATTGAACTCTCTACAGAAGTCCAAGTTGCACTCCATACATGCAAAATTTTGTAAGAGAATTGGGATAGAACTCTGGCACTAATTGGAAAGGTACATTTTGATTTTCTCTCACATTTTGGTATCTCTATGTAAAATATTTGTATATACACCTTTGGCATTATTGTCAAAAAGGGGGAGAAAGTGAGATATGAAAGGGGGAGAAAGTATATGAGAGAAATAGGAAATATAAGTATGAGGTGAAGTAAGATATTTGTATATATACTATATGGGGGAGACATGAAATGTATATACAACAGTATGACAAAGATAAATTTTTTGAAAAAAAAAAATCAAAAATAGATTCAACATGATTTTTTGGGCAATAAGTGTTTTTGTCACTAATGCCAAAGGGGGAGATTGTTGGCATTAAGTATGTTTGTCATTAGTGACAATACTTATTTAGTCTCTGTGTGTTTACCGAGCAGAAAGGACAATGTTTACCAAGCAACATAACAGTGTTTACCGAGTAGACCGAGCTTCGCAATGCATACCGAGTTATCATTACCGAGTGATGAGATAAGCAATGTTTACCGAGTGCCAGCATGGTAAATAGGGAATTCAGTTTCTACTGAGTGACACTATATCTACCGAGTCTCCAGTATATACCGAGTTTGAAACTACAACCGAGTGGTTAGTATGGACCGATCCTCCACTTCTACCGAGAGCATGATGATGCCGAGTAACATAGTGGATGCTAAGTATTAGAAAGTCACCGAGTTAGTTTGCAGTAACCGAGTAACTATATTTGGGCTGACTCAGTAATATTTGTGTTAGCTTGTTTATGAGCTGACTTTGTAATTATTTTGTAAATGTTTTGCATTGATATATAAACAATGTTTTGTATCATATCCACAGTGTGAAGTAGCGAGAAGTATGAAAAAGAGAAAAAGGTAGAGATAAGCGAATTACAAAGGGCTACAATAGTATAAGGAGCAGCAGAGATATATCCATCATAGAAGGTGATCAATACATCAAAGAATCTCAATCATCAAGTATAGTTGCAAGTAAGAGATCTACTGTTTCATCCTAACAGGTGAATTAGCTTAAAATCATTTAACTGGGTAGACTTAACAGTCTTTGTAAAATCTCTTAACCGAGTGTATACTTCATTGTATGTTTGTAAATCCTCTAACAAGGTGGACCTAGTAGTCCTTATTGCTCCTAACAGGACAGATCATCACAAGTGATCATTGTAAGCCTTAATCGGCAAACTTTATACTGCAGTATTGAAGTTTTGTGGGTATCATCCCCACCCTAGTTTTGCTTTCTATTTGGAAGGTTTCTTGGTCACCAAATCTCTGTGTTCAAAGTGTTATGAATGTTTTATTCTTTTACTCATGCATGCAGTTAGCTTATTGATCTAAATATGGTTAAGATTTGAATTTGTTAAAAGTTTTGAAGTTACTGATTCACCCCTCCCCTCTCAGTAACTTGGCTAAGTCTTGAATATTTCCAACATAGATAACTAAGAAGGGGAGGGGGTGAATTAGTTATCTACAAGATTCAATTCATTATCCAATTAAGTATAGAATAACATTAAGAACATACACAATATGATAACACTTAACACAACACCACAATTTTGGTTACGGGGAAACCCAAATAGGTAAAAAACTCGGTGGGAATTAGCACTCACTATAAATTGCACTATAGTATAATGATTCCTGTTAGAAGATCTTACAACCCTATTATGAGTTGATCTTTAAAATGCATTAAGTTCAGTGACCTACTCAAGGGTCAAACCCTATTAGGAGTCTTTTACAATTAACCCTATTAAGGGTGAGGACACATTGTCCAAGAGCACACTATTCAAATGGTGAAGGCTGTAACCTTCTACATAAAAAATATACACTATATATGGATCTTGGTGAACTAAAATCTAGACCTTTTGTCTTGATAAGTTCCAATGATTAGCATACACTCTCTACTTCTTCACATAGATCTTCAATTGATGATTGACTACCTTACTATATTCACATCTTCTGCAGTGCTCTCTCAACCACACTTTAGCAATCTCAATTGACTGGCTATAAGTATCTTCCTCCAAATGATACAATCAAGTTGGCATGTTAGAACCTTCTTGAAATCATATTAGAGAAAAAATAAAACTCTCCTACAACATATCCAATGGCTATACTAAGCATGCAACACAAAATGGGACTGCCCAACTCAATATGAGTAGATACATCTCTTCACACAGTCAACTCCACCAATTTAACTAAAACTTTCTTCTCATGCTGAATTGCATCATGCACTCTTAACAAAACATTCTTAACTCATAAAAAAACAAGAAACCAAACATGCATACCATAATGATAGGTGCAACTACTAAACCAATATAAACAATGTCGGCTCCATCAAACAATCTCAGGAAACTGTAATAGGTAACTAGGAACATCATAACTCAACTTGTACTGTATAAGTAACTCTACGTCCATGAACATAGCATCATAAACATGTCTACAACACAAATATAAATGTGCAAGGCTCCAACATAATCTTACTAAGAATCTCATATAGAACTCTACCTGCAACTCTATCAGGAACACTGTTGATATAAATAATTGCACAACTATCTATACTCAGAATCAACCTCTGTGTCTATGATATCATGCTGATAACATATCCATACAACATATGGGAAAATCTCACTACATAGAACTACCACATACGCTACTTACCATATGTTTTTATCAATGACAAACATATAGTCAACATTGGCTTGCTGACAAATCTCCAACATACTTGACAATGTATTTTAGAACAAGTTACTGTGAGAAAATAAGATGGCTACCAATATTGGCTCTCAATATCAAAAGTTTTTCTAGGTTGTGTATGTTTAACCAATCATGATTCCTTACAAGTTCATAATTTTTCCTTCCCAGCATGATCACATGATATGGTAGACAAATTTTTTTCTTTCCAAGGATCTTTGTATCAACATTCCATTTTTTCTTGTTCCTTCACAAGCATGTTCCCTATCTACATTTTGTGTGTCTCTAGACATGATTAACTATCTCTTCAAGTTCATGGAAATAATTTTTAGAAAAGATCTCAAATATGGTTAGCAAGCATGGAACATATAGAAAAGGGACATTAAGTTATTTCTACACAATACATCATGAGAGTTCCAAGCATTGACATAAATGTCAAAAAATGTTTGTGCTCTTTCAACTTTGGCATTTCTCTCCCAATAAAATTTATCTATATCTGGTGTATTTTTTATCCAAAAGAACCCATGTACATTAGTTGTGCCTCTATGTTGTCACTACTATGTATAAAATTAATCTTTTTCACCAAGGATTTTTTCAATCACTTCTTCATAAAAGATTGTGAATCATTCATGTAGGTATAATGATGTAGTATATATATTATTGGTTATAATATCCAAGCATTATTTGTTTTACTAGATTTGGATGAGCACATTATTTAAGAGAAAACATTGAAGATGTAGAAACTTCATGTATATTGATCTCAATGTGAAAAATAGAGTGAGGGATCCTATTTGGTTGATCATATTTGTCAGCTCTGCATGAAAATTGTTTCAATGTGGTCTTGTCCCTTTGATAGAAGATCTAGAGTGCATCACCTCTTCAACCAAATGTGTGTTGGGAAGATCCTTTAGGTGTGCACAAAGGTTTTCAATTGTGTTTGGTATGTTTTATTTTAAATTTTTTTAAATGATAATAGTTGTGAGTACCTGACTACAATGCTACATCATAAGGTTGAAGATAAAATATCAAAACCTTGGATGTCTTCCAAATATTTGGTCATGGAATCTCATCAAGTACAACATATACTCATGATTTTTTACTTCTCTAAGTCATGGTTGCATGTATAAAACATACACATTTGGGAAGAGAGTTGGAAATTCCATATTAAAAAATTCCCTTGGTATTATGTTTATTTATTATAGACGAGTCTATCTTAGGCCAATTGATAATATCGTTAGTGTTTTCCTCTAGGTCTAGAGTTTTCTTAACAATTTTTAGTTTACATTGTTTGCTTGTCATTTTTTCCATAAATGATAAAGTATGTCATGTTTTTCTTTCAATTTGGTCTTCTTTGATGTGCATTTAATTATTTGGAAACAACATCTCCTCATTAATTTCAATAGTGTGAAGCATGCTCAAAATATATGTTCTCACTTTAGTCATTTTTGCTAAGCATTCACCACTCGAGGCAACATCATTATAATATGTCATATTTAATTTTTTCTCTAATAAATGTCTCTAATTCTATTTATACTTACATAAAAATTGTAATATTGACATGTACATTCAATATTGAAACTTTGATCAATGTTGGTACTCTCAAATTCTTGAGATTACCACTAGCTGAAAATTTTGAAGTCGTTTGCATGTGAGTTGAGATGCCCTACTTTGGAATTTAAAGCATTTAGGTACCTTGTGAATTTCATGTCTCATCAACTAAAAGGTATTTTTTCCCATTGAAATGTGTCTCATATGTTCATTTCCATCCCCATACTTGCAGATTGAGTGGTTTTGTAAAGTGTAATGTCTAGCTAGTTTCCCAATCTACATTTTTGCCGAAGCTCAAAATAAGTTGAACATGCCTCCTTTGTGAGTTTTTATTTTAAGGCCTGATAAGTGTCATGAGTTACTAACTTTTGGATGCATTCATTTTGTATCAAATAACATATGATTCAATTTTTATCCCTCCACGATCAGTTTAGTTATGATTTGCATATGCCCAGTTGAAGGGGTTTTGTATAAATCTGTATTGCACCATCTCAAAAAATTCAAGTAGAATACTTTGAGGTATTAAATTTTAGGACATATGATTGATGAGTTTATAATGAGTGTACCTATGAATTTTATACTTCACAAACATTCCCCATGTGCTTTTTTAGAACTTCATGAATTCATTTTCTCAGTTTGCCAATGCAGTTCCATTTGCATTTTATTTTGTTTCCCTGATTGTGAAGTTAAATAATTATCAATTGGTAAACTTTGAAAGTTTATAACATTTGATTAGATTCTTTTCATGAATTCCCAATTGAATCCCTTTATTCTCCACTTAAGAGAGAACTTGTATTTGAAGTTGCAAGTCATCAAGTGTTCATTTGATAAGTTTTTAAAGCCAAATCCATTTGCAACTTATTTAGGATTTATGCATTTATAGTATGTACATCTGTAGGTGACCATTTTGAGGAAAGGATATTTTGCAACCTATAGATTTCATGATGTCTATATTGTTGATCCATAATGATGGTATCTTCATGACCAATGTGCATGATTGTAGCTCCCCATGACCCCATCTAGTATTTTTATCAAATATGTATGAAATGCAGATTGTTATTGTCTGACATGTTTAGTTACAAGATAGAATCAAAGAGGAAAGTTCAAATATTTAAATCTCTCACCCTGGATGTAGTCATGAGATGTCATTTTTTAGGATGAATCTATGTGCATGAAATTAGACAAATGATAGTGTTTGTTGTGATGTTGAGAAACAAAATAGATTTGTTGAGTAGGCTTTATAAGCTTTAGAGAAAGTGAAATTGGAATTTTAATGTCATGGACCTATAGGGGGAGGCCAAGTTCCATCGCACAGAGCTGGGATGACATTTTCATGTTGAGATGCCTTAAGGGCATTATCCCACATTGGTAGGCCAGGGGGTGAGATATCTATTTTTATATTTCAGTCCTCACTCACAAAGTTGCCAAAGGTGAGTGAGCCTTTTGGAAGGACTAGCTCTTGCATGAGGGAGGGAGAAGGGTCTTAATGAATTCAACTTGGTGGACTTGGATAATTTTTTGGGCCCATGATGATGTTCATAGTGACATGACAGGACATGTAGAAAATTGACAACAATTTAGAGTGTGCCATGTGGTGCGAGTGTCAAGGTAGTAAGTGGGATAATAAAGATAGGTGACATGTCCCCATAATCCTAAGAATGAGGATGACACAAAGAGAGAAACTACCAAGGATAATAAAAAAAAGGTACCATGTGGCACAAGCGGACAAGATAGATAGTTGGCCTGGGTTGACACGTGGTGCCATCTCGTGATCCCATGATCTAGGTTGACATAAAGAGAGAGAATAAATATGAGATCATAATAGGCCAACACATGGTGCATGTGGTCAAAGTAGATGGCGGGCCTGAGGGTGACAGGTGTTGAGCGCTTGTGATCCCGTGATCTGGATGACTAGGAAAGAGAAACTATGCAAGATTGTGAAGTTGCAACACATGGTAGGGATAAATAGTAAGAGGATGTTGAGGTGTTGTTGACATGATTCTAAGGTGGTGCATAGGTGGGCCAATCAAGAGCTCACACATGATAGTCAAAGGAGGGTTGACTGATGGTTGACCAAGTTTGACGAATAAAAATATGAGAAGGAATTCAAAATTAATTAGGTCTTGGAGTGTACTCATTTCCATAAAGTAAATGAATGAAATGTTAGGGGCATTGTGTAATGTTGAAAGAAGCCATGAGAAATAAGGTCTATTGTTAAAGACTGGTTAATAAAGCTTCACACACACGAAAAAAATATAGAAATGGAGAATGAGTCAAGGGAGTTAACCTATGTTTTTATGTAAATCTTATTTGAGGGTTTTTCTCACATTTTCACCAAAGGCATTCTATGTGGTTATGTGGTGGGCCAATTTGTTGCAAGAGGGATTTTTTCAATGCAATATTCTATTTTGCAACATATGAATATGAAAACAAAATGATCAAACAATGGCACTTATAGAGAGATGAGAGAGGTGGGTTTTCAATAGCTTGGAGGAGATTGAAGAGTGACAAATGGAAAGATCAGAATAGATCTAAAATTCTTCTTCTATCAATATATTCTTTTCTCTTGTCTTTTCTTAGGGTTCCAATTTGTTGGTCTGGTTCTAGTAGCAAGTTTTGTGGGTATGAGAAGCATTGTAATTCTTCCACAGAGAAATTTTTAATGAATCTAGGTTAATACTTTAGTTGGTTTTTTAGTCTGTAGGTTGTATAATTATGTATGTTAGAGGTAGAAAAGGGTTTTTTATAGAAATATAATTCTACTTTAGATATCTCAAGTGTATGATTCAGCTACATTTTAAAATGGAATAAAACAAAGATTTATTATCATTTAGTGTCTTGTTGTGAGATATGTGATTTTATTTCATGCTTTGATCTAATGGGTCAATTAAATGCTTGATAGAAGTTGCAGATTTGTTGGGCTTGTGCAAAGATTTTGATAAGTAGGCTGGGTTGAGATTACTGTTAAAGAATGTTGTAAGGCAATGTTCTTAGACCATAGGCTATTGATAAAACTCTTTTATATGATGTTGTATTTCTGATGACTCAAATTCCCAATGGGATGAGGCACTGATCTTAGATGTTGTGGGGTTTACATGTTTGTTGTTGTTCAGATTCATGTGGTTCTTGCTGCAAAAAATGATTAAATCACAAAATATCTTTACTTTTCTATTTGTTGTCATGTTGTTCTTATCTCATGCTCCATTTTAAGTTGTAGATCAATGAATCTCTAGCCCACATTCAACATCTCCTTAAATTGTTGTTGAGCTCTTTGTGATATTTATCTATTTAATGTTAATGACAGTTGTGATTTTAATGTGTGTTTTGAGGGCATTAAAGGTCTACTTGCCTTGGTTTTGCAGAACCTAAAGTACAGAAGGGTTTACTAGAACCTGTAGTGTAAACTAGTTCAAGAACCAACAATCAGGACATCCAATTCTTCTATTGGATGTAGTAGGACATTTGCAATATTTTTTGTCTTGTGAAAATTTTATTGTGTGACCATTTTATTTGTACTACCCTCCAATAGTATGGATTATTTTCAATATTGGGATTTCTCTAGCAATGATCATTTCTTCTAGCCAGGCCAGTCTTCTTAATACAGTAGATTGTTCTCTTGGGTCCATGTTGTTGGCTAATAAGAATTGATGGATGCTTTTTCATTGTAGAATCTTTTGTAAGTATGAATATTAAAAAAATCCACAATTATTCTCAAGTAATATTCCTTGGGTATGTGCATGATAATGGTATGCCAAACTAGGCCCTTAAGTGAAAATAAAAATTTAGAAAATAAGAGTTAGGAAAGTTGATGTAAAAATTTGAACAAGTTATCAATCTTATATAAAAAATATGTAAGAATAGAATCTTTATAAAATTGAATATAGTTTCTAAGCTACTAGCCCCTTTTTGAAAAAAATATTAAATATGCTGAAAATTTTTAATTTCAATGCAGCATTATGAAAATTTTAGAAAAAAGATAAGTAGGTGTATGCCTCACCACATTAAATATAACCAAATGATTATATTTTTTTACAATATTATATATATAAGTAGTAGAATCATTTCTACATGTGACACATATTTTTTTGTAATTTTTTTCCAACTAAATAATTAATTATGATTTTTCTTCTACCACTTTTCCAGAATATAAAAACTGCCATCTATGACTACCTTAACTTAGTCTAAACTTCCTCAAATTGATTTTTTTTCTTATAGTAGGTGAAGCATAGAATGTGACTCATGTTTCATATTTCAAAAATGTTATATCATTTAAAAGTTATAGCTATTTTTCAGTCAGTCTATCAACTGGGACTTTAGAGGTAACTCAAATAGAAAATAAATAATAATTACTTATTCAAATATAAATTTGATAGAAATTATATTGATGAAAATTTGAGAATATTCTTAAGAAACCCTTTTCATTTCATCAAATTCAGGTGAAAAAAAGTCATCAACTACATGGTCGAAGTCTTGAGATTGGAGGAAATATGGAAAACATGTTTTTTGGGTTGACCATGTAGGTTTAGCCTCCCAAAGCAAAAACCTGAGGCAAATACTGAAGAAAATACTAAGTTGTCTTAGAGGTATTGGGTACCCAATATGTATCGGGTATCTGATCCAAATCAAATACCTGTTCCTCGAATATCTATTTTGAAAAATTAAATTTCTTTTAGTAAAATGGGCATAACTTTTGTGTTTCTTATCGAAACTTTGATTTTTTACAAGAGTTAAAAAGGTGATTATGAGAACTAAACTATAGATAAGTTAATTTTATTATAGCATAAACAAAAACTTAATTATAATCATTTGAAGTGAATAAGTTTTGAAACTTGTAACAATCACATCTTTTTCATAAAAAAATCATTCTTTTTTAAGTTCAATTTTTCTCCCATAAGAATTGATATAGTTAAAAAGTAGTAAATAATGAAAAAATTAAATTTTATGTACTAATGAGATTATATTTTTTCATAAATCATCATATAGGGTTTCCTTTTCATCTTTGATCCTTTGTATGCAATTTCCTAAGATGACCTTAGAGAAAATGTCTCTCTATATCTCTCTTGCTCTCTCTCAATTTACTTATTTATATATTTATGTCTTTCCCTTTCATTTTATATGCCTTTAAATCAATCTTTATCCTTTATCCTTTCTCTTTCACACACACACTCTCTCTACTAATTTATCTTCTCTCTATTTATGTCCCTCCCTCTAACTCCCTCTACCCATACCTATTTCTTACTTGTTTGTATCACCTCCTTTCTATTTCGCTCTTTCCCCATCTATCTCTATCTCCCTATAGATATATTTTCATGTCTATCTATATCTCAATATCTCTAGATCTCTCTTAGTTTCTTCATCTCTCCCTTCACCTATCATAATAAATAAATTAGATAGAGGGGGGAAGGGGTGGGATGGTGAGTTAATGGAGGGAGAAAGGAGAAGAGGAATGGGGTAGATATGAGGTAGATAGAGAGAAGGGGGCCATGGAGAAAAATGAGGTAGAGAGAGAAAGATGATAGTTATGGGAATAGATGAAGATGGAGAGAGAGAGAGAGAGAGAGAGAGAGAGAGAGAGAGAGAGAGAGAGAGAGAGAGAGAGAGAGAGAGGTGATGGTGGGGGAAGGTATGGGATGGTGAGATGAGAGAGGGGAGAAAGAAAGATA
Source organism: Chamaecyparis obtusa (assembly GCA_027943335.1). Taxonomy (NCBI): domain Eukaryota; kingdom Viridiplantae; phylum Streptophyta; class Pinopsida; order Cupressales; family Cupressaceae; genus Chamaecyparis; species Chamaecyparis obtusa. Next base: position 795,803 of record BSBK01009765.1, read on the forward strand.
TAGGGGTAATTATGGGGAGAGAAATGAGATGGATATGGTCCTAGGATGTCTTAAGGGGTCCTTGGTGTATTTAGTGGTCCTAAATGGTTTTCATATGTATTAATGGGTCATGGGTCTTAAGGTACATTAATAGGTCCTAGAGAATCCTAAAATACATTAATCAGCACGGATCAGTCATAGGACACATTGATGGGTCAAAAACATCGTAGGATACATTAAGGGGTCCTAGGATGTATTAAGGGGAAATGGATTTCCTAAGAGGTCCTAAAGGTTAAAACTGGGTCATAAGGGGTCCTAGGACACACTAATGTGTCCTGGGACCCCTTATGATCTCTTATGACCCTTTAGTACCCCTTACCATACACTAATATATAGTTAGGGGTCCTAACGGGCCCTAGGACACATTAATGTGTCCTAGGACCCCTTAAGACCTCTTAGGACCCCTTATCATACACCAATATTTAGTAAGGGGTCCTAAGTGATCCCAAGAGGTCTTAAGGGGTCCAAGGACATATTAATGTGTCCTAAGAACCCTTAACAACCCTTACAACTTCTAAGATGTATGGTAAGGGGTCTTAAAGGGTCTTGAGGGGTCCCACATTAATGTGTCATAAGACCCATTATGAACCTTTACAACCCCTAATATGTATGATAAGGGGTAATAAAAGGTCATAAGGGGTCTTTAGACACATTAGTCTATCATAGCACCACACAAGACCCCTTACAACCCCTTAAGACTCCTTACAAAACATTAGTGTATAGTAAGGGGTCTTAAGGGTCAATAAGGGGTCCTAGGATACATTAATGTGTCCTAAGACCCCTTATGACCCTTTAGGACCCCTTACCATACATCTTAGGGGTTTTAAGGGTTCTTAAGTGGTCGTAGGACACATTAGTGTGTCCTAGGACCTTGTAAGACCCCTTAGGACCTTGTACCATACACAAATGTATTCTAAGAGGTCCTAACAAGTCCTAAGGGGTCTTAAGGGGTCCTAGGATGCATTAATGTGTCCTAAGAGGTCCTAGAACATATTAATGTGCCCTAGGACCCCTTACCATACAATAATGTATGGTAAGGGGTTCTAAGGGGTCTTAAGAGGTCCTATGATACATTTATGTGTTATGGGACCCATTAAGAACCCTTATGACCTTTTTAGGACCACCTACCATATATTAGTGTATGGTATGGGGTCCCTAAGGGGTTGTAAGGGGTTCTTAGATACATTAATGTGTCATAGGACCCCTTAACAATCCTTACAATCCCTAAGATATATGGTAAGTTGTCCTAATGGATCATAATGGGTCCTAAGACACATTAATGTGTCCTAGGACCCATTATGATCTCTTACATCCACTTAGGACCCCTTACCATACACTAATGTATGGTAAGGGGTCCTAAGGTGTCTTAAGGGGTTATAGGACACATTAATGTGTTGTAGGACCCCTTATGACCTATTAAAACATTGACCATATACAAATATATGGTAAGGGGTCCTAAAGGGTTTTAAGGGGTCTTAGGACACATTAATGTGTTCTAGGACCCCTTAAGACCCCTTAAGACCCCTTAGGACCCCTTACTATACACTAATGTATGGTAAGGGATCCTAGGACACATTAATGTGTCGTATAACCCCTTAAGACTCCTTAGGACCCCTTAGGACCTTTTACCATACATTAGTGTATGGTAAGGGGTTATAAGGGGTCATAAGAGGTCATAAGGTGTCCTACAACACATTAATGTGTCTTAGAATCCCTTATGACTCATTATAACCCTTTAGGACCCCTTTTTTGGATGTCTTGAGGAGATTTTTGTAATTATGTTGAGCATGTCAGATTTTGGTGTTTGTGTGTGGTGACATTAATGTTTTGTAATTGATATCGACATACTAATTATTGTTGTAGATAGTGTGTTTATTATGTTTAGTGAAGAAGATTTTAGTTTCTCAGAGGATACATTGAAGATCTTATATTGTGATCATAAGGTATGGTTTAGATGTGTCTATTGTTGGTCTATAGAGATTTGAAAAAGCTTGGGTGAAAATTTGAGGAAGATATGATCAATTTGGTGATTACTGGTGTTACAATGTTCTTGTATGAAATGGTTAAGTATTTATTTTGGTATGTCTTGGATTTGATGTTTTAGAGGTTGTGAAACTGATGTTTACATTGTGTTTTATCATTGTATTGAAATCTAGTGTTGTTGATGATTCTGAGTATGAAAAGCTATATTTTGTTATGACAAAGTTTAGTATTTCAGTATTCCTGTTGATAAGTGTTGAAGATGAGTTTGGAATTTGAGTTGGAATTATTATGAAGGTTCTAAGGGTATTCATGTTTCTTGTTTTTGTTCTTGGATCTTGTTATGATCTTTCTATTGGTATGCATTGATTGAGGAGATCTAATTTTCTATTTTGGTGGCATGTTAGCATTTCTTCAATTGGGTCCTAGCTAACTTAGTGAAGTAATGTGTTTTGATTCTTGAAGTTGATTTGGTGAGGATGTAGCATGTTTGAGGATAATGTTGTGAATCCTATCTAAGTTTTGGTAGACTTGATTTGGATCACTTTGTGATTTTAGCATAATGTTTATATCTTTTATTGTAATAGGTCTTATCTAACCTAGTTGATGTTTAATCTTTGTAATGTGTACAAATGATAGATCTTTTGGTAATTGGGTGAAAATACAGATGTATGTGCAAAGGTGATATAGTGGTATTTTTATCCTATATTGGAGGTATAAATTGTACTTCATTGGAATTGTATTGGCATTGAGGATGCTATCAGTCGGTTCGATTATAATCGATTCTATGTCCACCCTATTGTAATCAAAGCTAGATCGGTGAACCTGATTAAGGGCCAGATCTATGATTGTATTGTGAGCAGTGAGATCTAGGAAGTGGTACTATAAATTTATGTGCATTCCTCTTTTCTTCTTTTCATTTTCTCTTGATCAAGCAGTAATTTTAACATATTACATCTATCTAGTGGGTATTATCCCCACTGGGGTTTTGCCCTTAACAAGATTTCCTTGAGAACAAAGATTTGGTGTTTTGTGTTATGTGTTGAGGATCTTGGTTCATTGTTTATCTTTCAAATCATTAATTGATTTAAGTGGATTTAAGTTTAATTATTTGTACAAAAATTATTCACCCCCCTCTCAATTGTGCTTTCTTCCTTTTGAGCCTAACAATTAGTATTAGAGCTAAGTACTTTTGAAGAAGCTTAATTTCTTGAAGGTGATTCGACATGGAAAACATAAGGAAAGAAAGCCCTAAGTTTGATGGAATAAATTATCTGATATGGAAGGATTAGATGACTACTTATTTGATATGCATGGGAGATGAATATTGGGATATCAAAGAGAATCCTTACACCATTCCTAATTAATTATCTCAGGCCAAAACTGATGAAAAGAATAAATTCAAGGAGAATATGTTAGCAAGGGAAGCTTTGATTAGTGCCTTATCAGACATGAAATATTCACACATCTATGGATTAAGGACAACGCATGAGGTATGGACTAAATTAGAAATTATTTATGAGGGTGACAAGTATATTAAGCAAGTTAATTTGTAGGGTTTTAAAGGAAGATTTGAAAATATGAAGATGAGTGAAGGAGAATCTATCTCAACCTATATACAAAGAGTAAATGCTCTAGATTGCGACATCAAATGTGCTACTAGTGTAATCATCTAAAAATGGTCATCTAGACTATTAGCCCCTTTCTAGCATTATTTGCTAAAATCATCAATTGCCTATTCTTGATCAAATCCTAGTTCTATCATTTATTTGATTATTTTCTATGGGCTAACCATTTTATCCTAAGTCTTTATTTATTTAAAAGGAATTCCCTCCCCTTTTATTAAATAAAAAGTCCTCACTTTTCCTCTTATCCTAAGTTGCACAAATAAAGCATTATTCTTATTTTATAAAAAGAAGAAAAGCACTTTTTGTCTCACATGGACACAAAAGTCAACTCTTATTTCTCATTGGAGGATACTTGTGCACATGGATTGCTTCTCTTTCAAGCTCCACCCTTGATTAAATCTTTTGCATCTTAATCTCCATGGTCCATTCTTTCTCATTTCCTATAAAAGAAGAGCTCTCTTCTCATTCTAGCATCCATCTTTTGAATACTAACCTTATGCTACAGGATTGTTTGGAGACTTTGGAGATTTTTGAAGACATTCTTGCATCCATCTTTCATTTCTTACAATCTTAGCTTAGAGTCATGTTTATGCTTTCTTAGCTTAGTTTCCTTTATGCTTTAGATACTCGCATAGCTTAATTAGTAAGGTTTGTAACACTTGTTCTTTCATTTCCATAGCTTAGCTTGCATTCTCATTCCTAGCATAAGTTGCATTTCATTTTCATCTTGATTCTTGAGGACATTTGCACTCTTTCTCTTGTCTTCATTTGAATCTCCCATTGCATGGTTTACTAGCAAGGTCATAGGCTAATAGCTCTAGCTGAGAGCATTCTTAAGACCCTTGCACTCCATGCCTAGGGAGCTCTAGGTTGATTTTCAAGGTTTCCCATTCATGGATTCCCTTGGAAGTAATGGCTTAAAGAAGTGCACATTCTAGTGTGTACATTTTTGGTGCCATTTTTGGTGCCCACTGTGGGGCAAGACAAATCTATTTTGCCTTTCTTTTCTTGCATTTCCGCTATAGGTCTCGACTATTTTTTGTTTTTTTATGATTTATGTACACTATCTGTACTTTTCTGCATTACTGTTACAGAATCTCGCATGAGGTTTCTCACCGTATTGCGCAAATTTTTGCTGGTACTAGCACTTCTGCGTGTGACAAAGGTGTTTTATCATGCAGGCCTATGTACTTTCTCATGCAAGCCTTCATATATTCTCGCATGGGTTGTGCTTTCTTGTGCATGGTTCGGTACTTTCTCGTGTGGCCCTGGGTACTGTCTCATGTGAAATTCCATGATAGACAGAGACCTAGAATTGCTATTTCAATTTTCCTACTTTCTATTTTTTGATTTGCTATTTTTTTCAAAATTTTAGACTCTGGAAAATGGGCACCCATTTTTGAGAAATTTTCACATACGGTATCAAAAATTTAAGCATGATATATCATTGGAAAGCTCTTTCCAAGCCTAATCCAACCATGTTGGTTTCATTTTCAATTTTTTTCCATTTGATCAGCTATTTTACTTGCAGATTATTTGATTTTTGATGTGCTAACCATTGTGGAGCTAACAAGTTGTGCTTGTAGGTGCCTCCATTGCTTGAAAAATTTGCTGAAAGATCGCATGTCAAAGCTCCAAAGGCAAAAGGGCTACTAATTATGTTTTGTAGGGCTTCCCAACGCCTAAAAAAAAACAAGTGCTTGCTTATTTACTTTTCTTTTGAGTGTGGCAAAAACTAGTTGTTTTATTTATTAGGCACTTAATATCTTATTGTAGGAATTCTTTGGTGGTAGGAGAAGTATGCTCTTCACCCTTGTGGTGAACCAGAAAATCTTGACCCATCTTTGAATTTTGAAAGCAAGAGGCTAAATAAACTTTTCTTGGTGTGTTTGAGAGAAATTCTTGAGATAGGGGAGTATGCTCTTCACCCTTGTAGTGAACCAAACACCTTGAACCTCAAAGATTGATCCATTCTTTATGTAGTTTAGCATCCTTTAGCGGGCCTACTCTTGAGCAATCAAGAGGAATGACCCAAGTGGGGACAAGCTTTTTGTCGGCTATTCCAACCCACTATAAACTCAAGGCTACCAAGGACACAAAACCTTGGTAGATGTAGTACTTATCTTCACTTGATGTGAGTACTTGTGGGATTGTCATCATGAGAAAAATGTCAAGCAAGAATGCTTAAGGTACTCTTATGGCCGTGAGGTCCATTACTTGCTGCAAGGTAAGGAGTCCCTTTGGGGAGTGAGGGGAGTATTATGAATGGAAGCCCTAATTATGAACCATAGGTAGAAGCCACCTTATTTTGTAGCTTATCTTCTTGGTGCAAGGATTGATCTAAGTGGAATAACACAGATCATCCCAAGACTACTCACCATCTGTGTTCCTTTGGTTGTGTCATTGGCACTTCCATGACAAAGCCAATATCTATTGTGGGCAACCACTTTGTGTGAGGCAATGAGACATCAAGTGTGGGCCAAGTTGTTAAGTATTGAGCCTTTGTCCTTCTAGGTAGTAAGTGCATGATGTGTTCTTGTTGTGATCTACCCATGAAAACATCACGGTAGTCCTCATAGAATTTTTCATTTTGATATTACAATTTCTTGTCTTGGAAAGGTTTCTTTTTCTCTTGCACAAGTGTTTGATGACATGTTTGATCACCTACTATTTGCAAACTTGTCTATTTCTAGATATTACTGTGCTTGAAACCAAAAAATTGTACTTGCAACCTACAACATTGACCAATTGCTTTCAAAAATGAGTTTTTCACATTCACTGGTCAAGAGTCACACCGCTTGCTTGGAAACTATCGCACAAACTTATTTTGTTGTCTCACAGGTGTCTACAATATGAAGTTGATTCTTGCCATTCCCAGTCTTCCTTGGTTGGTCCAGGTTGGATCTTAGGTGCCGTGACATGTTTCTCAACATCCAAATAAACCTAAATGGTATCAAATTGCACAAAATGACTCTTGGTCACCTTTCTTCCACATCTCTCATGTCTTCCTAGTCTCTCATTTTCATCCTTTCTCTTCTTTCTTCATGATTCTTCCTAAATTCTTCATGTCTTCTTGATTCTTTTCCTCTTATTATCTAGTCTACCTTATTCTATTTCATCTCTTCTATTCATTTCTTCCATGCTTGATTCCTTCTCTTCTACAACCATGAATTTCAACTACCTTGTTATGGAACCTCTCTTGAGAATGGATGATCTTGAACTCATTGCTCAATTCGAAGAATTTTATTCCTCCAATTGTCCTTCTGGATATCTCATGGGTGAAAAACTTAAAGCAAAAATAAAAGAAAAGATGATTGAATCAGATGCCTTTGCTAGGATCCTAGACATGATCATATCATGACCTCCTTCTAAACATCTTTCATCTTCCAAGTCTTCTCATCATTCTTCACCTTCCAAGTCTTATCATGACTTTTCTAGACATCTTTCAAATTCCTCATCTTCTTACCATAACTCTTCTAGACACCATTCAAATTCTTCATCTTCCAAGTCTTATCATGACTCTCTTAAACATCAATCTTCCTCATCTTCTAAGTCTTATCATGACTCTTCTTCACATTCCTCATTATCCAAGTCTTTTTCATCCACTAGGTCTTCACTTTCCTCTTCTTCACAATCTCATTCCTCTTCTACTTTTCCCAAGAGTCTTACTTCTCTTCTCAAGACATACCATAATGAGCAATGTGAAAATATTTGTGATACCTCTCCCACAAAGAGTGACACACCCATCTTTAATGACTATGATGACTATTATGATGGCTATGATGATGAACCATATAGTCATACCTATGAAACCTCTATTCCTAAGAGTCCTCCTCATCATGTGCTCATACTTACTAAAGGGTCATCCTATTGGGTAGATCATGATGGTGATCCATATGATTCAGATTTTGATGATTTTTGCAAACAATACCTCGATGATACATCTACTTCACTTGAGGAAGAGAAAGCTTACCACGCTGATTATAAATGTCACTACTATGAGCATTTTTCCTCTAAGAACCCTCATGCTGAAGATAAAGATTTCACTCTCAAGAAACATTATGTTAATGATGGACCTTTTTCTTGTGATGGTTCCCTTCCATCCCCTACTTCCTCCAATACCCATACACTTCCTAAAGCTTTCAAGTCTCCCAAATCTTTCACAAATCTTTCATCCAACAAAGATCCTAGTACTTTTCATATGGTTCCTTATAGTTATCCTCAAGGGATACCTCTTAAAGAAACTCAAGCTAACCTTCACTTGGTGGAAAATACCTTCCATAATGCTACACCTAAAGAGCCTAAGCTTTTATATGCTACAATGCCTACTTTAGCTAGTCCTTAACTATCTCTTCCAAAGTCTTCCATACAATTCCAACATGCTTCCTTATCCTTATAAGTGGCTCCATGTCAAGAGGAATCTAAAAATGATAAAGAAAAGAACATAAAGAAAGATCAAGATCAAGAACCCTCCATGTCATTCAATTCTTTTCATGATGTCTCTTATCCATTTCATGGTCCTTTCTATCCTCTACGCCCTTCCTCATTCATTCCACCATGTCTTAAGTCTTCTCCTAAGAAAGATCAAACTACTACTTACATTGTCGAGCTTATTGACAATCAAAATAACCTTACTACACTTGCGCTTTCCAAAAATGATACTTCCATTAAATTTGATAAAAATGGTGTTGTTACTTCTAATGTTAAACCTATTTAAAATCAAGAGAAAAAATGTACACTTATGCTATCCAAAGCTCCTTGTCAAGATCAAAGTCTTCCATCTTCTTGTTCTACCACTCCATGTTCGCTTCCACTTTCTAATTCTCCTAACTCTTTGCAAGCTTTGAATAATACTATCAAAGAAGTTGCTCCTATTCAAGATGTTCATGATCCTATTGCAAACCCTAATGCTCACTCTAAAGATGTTGATGTCCTTGGTTGTCATATAGATATTGAAGAACTTATTGATTATCCTTTTGTATCTTCCACATCTATCCTTGGACCTCCTCCACTAATACTAAGGGCTTCACATCTTCCCTCCATCTTGGACCCTTATGTCCCTTCCCTTTCACCTCCTAACTCTCCTAATTCATCATCCATATTGGGTCCTTATGTCCCTCCATCTCCTATCTTTCCTCAAGATCAACATAGATGCATACCATTGAATCATTTTCATCCACCCACTCATCTAAAATAGTCATATCCTCCTTCTTCTTCCACAAGTCCCAAGTCTTTTGGAAGTAACTTGAATGTTCAATATAAGACAAAGAAGTAATATAAGAATCCATCAAAAAAAGAAGATCACCATGTCTCCTCTAATCTACATGGAGGCATAAAGTCAAAAGAGATATCCAAGAAGAAAACTACAAGACAAGTATGGGTTCCAAAATCTATTATTGAAGATATTCTCTCTAAATCATTAAAAGGAAATAAAAAGCTAAAGGCTATATGGATTCCAAAGTCTCTCTTGAAAGTGTCTAAAATTGAACAAAAAGTGAAGTTGACATTCAAGCTTCCAAAGGCTTCCACTTCATCTTCTTCCAAAAACATTCTTCCATTCCATGTGCTTGAACCACAACCTCTGCTAAATATTCACCATATTCCTTCTCATATTCCTTCATCCACATTTCCTCCATCCTCTCACCACCTTTCAAGGTGTGTGTTGACGTTGATCTTTCCTTCCTTTCCATCTACCCTTTCACAATCCTTCCATTCATTATCCTTCTACATTCTATCCTTTTTCCTCATTTGCCTATTCATCCTATATTCCAACCTCACTCGCTTTACATAAAACATTATCCTCCATTTTTCTCTTCCATCTTAATTTCCCTATCAGCATCTTTGAGTATAATATTTTGAATCCTTGGCATATCATGGTTTATCCTTTCAAGTTTCATCATCTAAAAAGCTTGCCTTCTTCCAAAAAAAAATTAAAAAAAATGCAAAAATTGAAAATGTGCCTTGGTGAAAATCTGGAAATAGGCACCTTGGTAGAAAAAGTAAAGAGAAATTCATCCTATGGTGAAAACCACTTCCTTGTGGCACCTTGGATAAGTACCATGATGAAAACTTGGTCATCAAGCATCATGCATAGTTCTTCTACATATTTCATCCATTCCATCTTCTCTCTTTGATCTTGACAATATTGGCCTATACACGAACATTTGGCTATCTTGTGAGCTATCTTACGATGATCTTGCTTTCATTCCATTCATGTTTAGCCTTCATATTTATTTTTCTCCATTCATTCTATCCTTTCACTATCCTTTTCCCCTTTGGTCTTGATCTAATAAAAAGAGTAAAACATGATGTTATGAAGCCTCTTGACATGTCTACTCCTTTGGACTACATCCTTTCCTTCTTTTGCATTACGCTTTTGTGACTTATCCTATGCTGGCCTATCATTGCTTGTCCAAATGTTCTTTACATGATAATTTCTCCCTAGTTTGGGTAATCTTGAGGAGTTTTCCTTTGATGATTTCTTCCCTTCATTCTCCTTCATTCTCTTGTCTTTCATCTCTTCCACTAGCTTGCTAATCCTTCTTGTCCTCCACCTTGCTAGCCATTAGGACTACACTATGTGATCTTGCTTGGGAGATTGATGTCTATTATGTTTGGGGGCATCCTTTGTACATATGTATTGATCTTGAAAAAATCTCAAAAAAATTCATATATGATGTTGAAAAAATCCTAAAAAGCATAAAAAGTCCTGAAAAAATAAAAAAAAATAAAAAAATTCAAAAATTCAAAAAAAAATAGAAAAAGTGCTTTGGTAAAAACTTGGAAACAGGCACCTTGGTAGCGAAATACAAAAAAATTGAAAAAAGTCCTAAAAAAATCTATCAAGTGGTGAAAACTTGGAAATAGGTGCTTCTTGGGACCCTTGCACCTATGTCTATTAGTCTTGCATGGTGCTCTTTCGCTCCACTTCTCGCTTTGCCTCTCCTAGCTTGGAATCGACTCTTGTCTTAGTCTAGGGGGCATACGCTGTTCTAGCTCATCTTGGGTCTCTTTTTGCATCGAGACTTCTCAGGCCACTTGGTTCAAATAGTGTTTCTCAACATTTCCCTAACTATGTTTTTCAACACTATCCTAGCGTCAAGTGTTTTTCAACACTTATCAGATGTCTTTCCTACAGTCTAGAATGATGTGATATTCTCACTAGCAGATGCGATACTTGAAGTTTGACTCTATGTCCTACACACACGCACTTAAACTCTAGAATTATTGTGACTTGTTTCACTTTATTTCTTTGTGTGCTGTCTATGATTATTTCTTTGTTGAGTGTTTTCTCCCTAATGGTTTTCGATGATGCATAGCTAGAAGACTGGGGGCACGAGGACATGTTTCATTTGTTTTCTGCTTGTGGGTATATTTTGTTCATCCTAACTATCATTAGCATTTATGCTTGTTCCACTTGACAATAGGGTCTACATAGTATTAGCCTTGACTATTTCGCAAGTGCATACTTATAGCCATCTTGAATTTCCTCATGTCTCGATGTGAGTATAATCTTTCCATATTAAACTTAGGGAATCTCACTACACTAGTCATCTTGACCTATATGTCTTTGATGCCTAGGTGGGATTCCCACATATCTATCTGATATAGATCATATTTAGATTCACATAGTCATACTAGTGTGTATTGTATGATCTTGTGACACTACCAATAATGCTCGATGATGAATATTAGAGTCTAATGGCTTTGTAACTATTGCCCAAAATTTCCTATCCTATACAATTTGGACATAGATTGAGTTTTATCCAGTAATTTCCATTAAATCCTGTCGAGCACCGTGAGAAATTTTCATGGCTCTGTGCCTTTTCCTCTGGTCTATGCAATATTTTATGTGTCTTTGGCTCTTAATTCCCTAGTTTGCAAGTTTAAATTTTTTTAAAAAGTGACCGTTATAGTGAAAAAACCTGAAAAAACCCTAGGCCAGGTTCTATTTTGCAGTTACCTTTCTCAGCCACTTAAAGTCCCCATTTCCCATGTGTGCATTATAAAACCTTTGTTCACCAGTTCTCTTAATCCCCAGTGGCATATTCTTCTCATTTAGTGATTCAGTGACTAAGGTTTCAGTCGCGTAATCTCATAATGAAACCCCAAGTTAGACCTTTGATTCGGCGATTCAGTGAATGCAATGTTCACGTATTCTCCAGACCTAACCAAGGTTAAGTATTTCTTTTGGTGACTTGGAAAAAACCTTTGGTCACGCATTCATTAAATCACTCAGAGTTAAGCATTGAATTGTCAGCGGGCCCAGTGTAATGTCTTCTCTTAAGATCAAACAGTTGGTGTATCTTCTCATAGAGACTTTATGACACATGAGGTCTTATGTTGACCGTTGATCTTCCTTCTAATGAAATGTTTCAGTTGTTAGTGGGTCCACTGCCAGGTCATGCTGACATGTTTGATTTTGATTGGTTGTGGGCTCATGATATGGAGAATTGTCAGTGGGACCAATGTTAGAGAATCTGCAAGGATGCTAGCTTGTCATAAGATCTATAGTTGTTTTATGATCTCATGGAATCTTCTGAGCCCATGAGATCATATGCCTGCCATTAATTCTACTTTTTTGTCAAGGCTTTAGAAGGGTGGGTCCAGTGCCACATGTCACTGACATGTATGTTTATGATTGGTTGGTGCATGACAACGAAGACTTGCAGGTGGGTCCAAATTTTCTAAGTGAGGTGGCAGTTTGAAAAGATCTACGATTAGTGTATGATCTCATGGAATCTTATAGACTTATGAGATCATGTGCCCACCATCCAATGTAGAGTAAGATTATTTTTGGGCCCGTTGCCAGTGCTGATGAAGCAGTCAAGAGAGAATGAAAGAGTGACAGGTGGTAGGATGGGCCCAGGGTTAGAAATGTATTCCATGAATTAGCGACTAAAGGGTTATCTCTTGTTCACTTGATGTAGCCAGGTCTAGTTAAAAGATTAGGAGATTAAGTGACTGAAAGAAAAAGGGAACCCAAGGTGAATGCTGAGTTAAGTTTGCAGTCAAATATCGTGCTCAGGTAAAATGGAAAGATCTGACGGCTACGTTTTAAAGTAAGATTGAAGTTTGAATATTAGTCGCTAATAAGGAAAAGCTTGGCACCACCTGTGACCATTTACATTTTAAATTCAAATATCTAAAAGTATCAGATTTGAATAGTTATGGTGAGCCCGAGTTGTAAAGAAGTAGATGGATCATGGTGGCTCAAAATTTACAGATGTAACAATGAAATGGACACACAAACATAGATATTTGATCTATCAGGATATTTTTCATGGGCATTTATGAGAAGAAATGATAGAATTAGGGTTTGATATTATTTTATGAAAATTCATGTAACCCTAATTAGGTTTTACTCCTACCTGCATGCAAAAAAAGGGAGAGGTATATATTTGTTTTTGAGAGCTTTTAGGGGAAGAGTTGGACAATTGTAAAAAGAAAATTAACCTTTCTTAAGAGTCATCTGAGGCATTCTTTTTTCCCTCTGGCTTCTACAGTTGTAACCTTTCATTGATTGTTCAGATATTGCAAGGTATTTTGTGACATTTTTTATGTACCTATGCTTCTTTTCTGAATTATCTCTTAATGAATTCAGTATATGTATGTTTTTAGTGAACATCTCAGGGTTCTTGATCCCTCTTTCTTTCTGCAATTTATGTGTATTCCTGTGGATGATTTGATTTGAATGTTTTTGTGGGTATACTTTAACCCCCTGATGATCTTATCTCATTCCTATACCTAGTTGTAGAGGTGAATGTTTGTTTGCAGGTTATAGATTGTGTCTAAATTCTAGGAGTGCTATTGCTGTGAAAGTTTCTCTCTTTCCCTGAATAGTCTCTTTCTATTGTGGACCCTTCTATGAAATATTGATGCAAACCTATTCGGTGAGTTGTGATCTCCTAGACCTAAGTTTTTGCATTGACTTCATCCTCTACACTATAATTCATACCATCTTTTGGTGTATCACCTAGTAGGATAGTTTGTTTTTCAATTTTTTCCCTTTCATGCATTTCTTCTATCCCTTTTCCTCTCAAGTTTTACTTTCATGTCAAGAAGTAGATTAAGGTGATTATCCAAGAGGAACCAACCTAGAATCTAGAGGTTTCATCTTAGTTAGCATAGGTCCCACACCTAGAGATGATTCCCATGTTATACTAGGTTATCAAGACTATGAGAGCTTGAAACAAGGGTGAAAACTTAGTGTATAACATTTCTAGCAAGCCCAGTGGGACAAGATCAGATTCATGTTCAAGTTATGTTATCTCAGATATAAAGATTACATAATACAGACTCTTAGAAGTTGTTATATCAAGTATATCTAGTGACTCCACTGATTTTATAGATTCAGGCTAAACTTGTTCAAATTTTATGAGAAAGATTAAGACTAGAAGCTCAAAGCCTACTAAATTTTTAGAGTTTCCCTAAAAATGAAGCTATAAAGGTAGGTCAACTCAAAGAACATCCGCTGCAAGGAGATTTTATTCTACACCACCTGATACTTCAGAAAGGAGACCTTTTCCCTTTCATCTCAGAAGAAGAGGAAGATCTCTAACTAGAGATTTAGAAGAAGATTCAAATATAGTATCAAATATAACTCACACAGTTGCTACTCATCAAATTTTAACTCCTACAATGGCTAGATAGTTTTCTTTTGCACCTTTCAACCAAGGAAGTCCATTAAACTTTTCTCAACATCATGATGTGCCCTTGGTGGCATTAAAGAGTTTGCCTAATTTCACAGGTGGACAAACTACAACTTTTGAGCATATAAGAGATGTGACCACTATCTCCAACATACACAATATAACTCAAGAAGATGTGGCCACCAAACTATTAACAACCTCTCTCAAAGGTAAGGCTCTTGAATGGTTTAGAACTTTAACTGTTGGCTCCATTACTTCATGGGATGAATTAGGGGATACATTGAGTAAGCATTTTGAGGATAAATTGGACAACTTGTCTTCAGTTGAATAGTTGACAACCATTAAAAGAGACCCTCAAGTAAAAATGATAGATTATAATAATAGATTCCTTAAAACATGGAATAGAATTCCAATCTCAGTAAGGCCATTAGTAGACCATGCTTTCTTATATTTCCTGTAAAGCTTGAATGGTCAAATCTCTATCATGATCCAATCTATGGGTGGTACCTCTCTACCCCAAGCTTTTGACATAGCTATCAGGGCTGAAAATTGTTTAATCCAAGCAGGTATGATAGCTAGAAGGCCACCCATGCCCATCTTTCCTAGTCTTCAACCCATTGCACCTCTACAAGTACCCCCATTTACTCCTATTCCCACCATATTAGCACCTCAAGCTAGTACAAGCAGTCAAGAGCTAAAAAAGAGTTTCTCTTAGGAGCTACAAGAGATAAAGAATAGTCAACAAAACAGTCAGCAAGAAATGACAAATCTACTACAGAATTTAACTAAGGAGTTTACAAACCTAAAGAAGCAAGGTCAAGGAATCAGACCACCCTTCCAACCACAAGGCCAAGGTCCTAATCAATAATATCAGAATCAAGGATAGCCTTATCAACAAAATAGGCCACCATACCAAGGAGGGTATCAAGGACAAAGACAAATTTTTAATCAAAGACCATTCCAACCCATATAATCCTGCACCTCTTAATTCTACAAATCCAGTTAGGGATATAGTCCTTGGTCAAAATAATATGGTTATGGATAATGAATGGTGTTTTCCTTGTAATCAACCTCATAATTAGGCCACATGTTCAAATGGGTGGATGAATCAAACCCTAATGGTTCAAAATGCCTCATATGCTCAAGCAAAGGCCTCTTCTAGTGGATCAATTCCTCAACAAGAATCACAAGAGAATGAGACTTCTCTTTTCAATTGGGAGCAGCAAGACTTCAATGGAGTTAATGGTGAATCTTCCATTGCTGCCAATACAAGGTTAAAAAGAAGAGCTCAAGACATGGAGTGAGTAGATTTTGGAACTAAGGCTACTATGTTTGCAGAACCACTATAGCAAGCTACTTCCATCACATTCAAGAAAGTCCCTGCAATTACAAGCAAAGAAGGCCAAACTCTCAAAGAGGTGGAACCCATCATAGTAAAAGTACAACAAAGAGTACATACTATGACACCTTTCAACATTGTAGACAATATGAAGAAGGTGAAAATTACCATGTCTATGTGGGACTCTTTGGCTATTCTAGGGAAACCTAAGATTTTGAGGAGAGCTATGACTGAAATGACAACTCCTCAGCCTGCAAAAGAAGCTGCAGAGCTAGTGTTGGTTAAAAATGATCAAGAAAAGGAGGCTCCAAGTAGAAACTCCAAGGCCAATACCATTCAAGGTAGGAACTCAAAACCACCTCCCTTTTATGTATCTTTGATTATTGGAAAATCCTTAGTACATAATTGTATGGTAGATAGTGGAGCCACTAGTACTGTAATGCCCAAAAAGGTGGCTGACCAATTAGGACTTTAATATGAACCCCTCCAAAAGAAGGTTACACAACTTGATGGATCCTTAGTTAATACTATAGGTGTAGCTAAGGATACTAGTCTAATCCTTCATTCTAGTCCTAGTTTCTCTATCCTACTTGATATTTATATCATAGATCTCCTTGCCTTATTTTCCATATGTTTTTCAAGGGAGTTTACAGCCAAAATAGGAGGTTACCTTTCTTCTGATTGGTCTCACATTATTTTTCACACAAGATATGGTACCAAGGTTACCATTAAATCTAAATCATTAGCAGCACACCATATAGAGCTATATGTGTCCCATACCATCAATACAAACTACCCTGTATTTAATGACAATGATTTCCCAACTATCAGAGAAGAAAACACTAAGATAGAAAGTATCCTTGATATTTTATTAGATGAAATAGAATCAGAAAAGGTCTTTGAAGCCCAAGAAAATGTTATTTGGGATGTTGGTTTGGGAAGCTATTTGATATAAG
This sequence comes from Chamaecyparis obtusa, assembly GCA_027943335.1. NCBI lineage: Eukaryota > Viridiplantae > Streptophyta > Pinopsida > Cupressales > Cupressaceae > Chamaecyparis > Chamaecyparis obtusa. Next base: position 812,397 of record BSBK01009765.1, read on the forward strand.
AGAGTGGATCCATAGAGCCAAACCTCCTCAAAGAGGACACTGATTCAGAGGATCAGAGCAATCAGGTTTGGGAATTATTTTTTGATGGTGCTAGAAGTAGACATGGTTTTGGTGGTGGTGCTATGCTAGTGTCCCCAAAGGGAGAAAGATACTATACATCTTTCAGATTCAGTTTCTCCTACACTAGCAACACTGCAGAATATGAAAGTCTAGTGAATGGACTGGAATGAGCTAAAAAGAGAGGACTCATAGCCTTAAAAGTTTATGGTGACAGTGAGTTAGTAGTCAGCCAAGTGAGAGGGATAAGTGCAACAAAAAATGATACCTTGAAGGCATACAAACATAGAGTTTGGGATGCAATTGAAGACTTTTGTGCTTTCAACATTGTTGCTATCCCTAGGAAGCTGAATCAAAATGCAGATAGATTAGCTACTATTGGGTCTCAATATGACATTCCTAATAGTATTTAAAAGGAGGAGATGCAACAACATATCAAAGTGATTGTCAGACCTTCTATCCCTGATAATAATACTAATTGACAAGTGTTTGACAATGATGAGCAAATTCTACAATTCTTGTTTGAAGAAGATGTTTTCTCAAAACATAACCAAGATAGGCTATTGCAAAATTATGGTGACCAAGTAATACAACTTAAGTCTAATAAAATTCCTAGAGGTCTTGTCACCTTAGAGACTATCTTCAACAAGGATGATCAAGTCAATAAGAATAAAGTTGGCCTGGTAGTTCAACAAGAGCATTGTGCTGAATTAGAGTTAGAACCAGGTAAAAGTTTGCAATTTGGAAAAGTAAACATTGGTTTAGAAAAGTAGGCTTACACCCAATTATTTAAATAATTTAGTGATGTACTTTCATGGCAATATGAATACCTCAAAGTTTTTGATCCAACCCTTTCTCAGCACACTATTAAATTAGAGCCTAATGCTAACCAGTGGGGCAAAAACAAAGGCCTGTTAATCCCAAGCTTGAGCCACTTATGCATAGAGAAGTACTCAAATTGACAGAAAGTGGTATCATCTACCCCATCAAGCATAATAGTTGGGTTTCCAACCTTGTTCCTATAAGGAAGAAGAATGGGGAGTTGAGACTATGTGTTGACTTCAGGGATCTTAACAGGGTCTCTTTAAAGGACCGCCATCCACTACCCTCTATGGAAAAAATCTTAAAATGTGTCTCTGGATCTAAGAGATTTTCATTATTGGATGGCTATTCAAGATACAATCAGATCCTAGTTAATGAGGAGGATCAATATAATATTGCATTTACAACCAAGTGGGGAACCATGGCTTATCAAAAGATGCCCTTTGGTTTGTCAAATGCAGGTGCTATTTTTCAAAAGGCAATGGATATGGCCTTTAAAAGCCTCGTTTACAAATTTGTATTGGTATACTTAGATGACATAACTATCTATTCTAAACATGTTGTAGACCATATCAAACATTTGAGGAAGGTCTTGGAAAGGTTTAGAGATTTTGGGATATCTCTTAATTCCAAGAAATGTGTGTTTGCAGTTCATGAAAGAAAATTGTTGGGATATATAGTGTCAAAAAAAGGAATTATAGTGGACCCTAAAAGAATTGCAGCTATCTTAGAGCTACCATTACCACATCATAAGAAAGGCCTTCAATCTTTCATAGGAAAGATTAACTTTGTTAGGTGTTTCTTGCCTAATATTGCTGATTTATTGAAGCCTTTGACAGCCATGTTAAAGAAGAATTCAACTTTCAACTAGACTAAAGAAGGAAAAGCCAATTTCTAGGCTATCAAAGAAGCCTTGACAGAGGCTCCTGCTCTATTAAACCCAAATTTTAGTAAGGATTTTATCCTTTATGCTTATGGAGGTTTAGATGTTATATCCTCTATGTTAACTCAAGAAAATTCAGATGGATTGGAGCAGCTTATTGCTTTCTTTAGCAAAGGTTTAGAAGAGTATGAACAAAGATACTCTTTTGTAGAGAAACATATGCTTTCTATGGTGAAGAGCCTTAAGAAGTTTAGATATTTGTTGACCCACATCAAGGTACATTTTAAGGTTACTCATCCAAGTGTCAAATAATTTTTTCTTTCCAAAGACTTAAATGAGAAAAGAGTTGGTTGGATTGCCAAAGTAATGGAATATGATATTGATATCCAAACCACCAAGCTGGTTAGAGGAAGAGGTCTCTGTGAGCATTTGGCAGAGGATGAAAGTTCAAAGAAATCACAACAAATGGATGCATCTATGGTTGTGCATTCTATAGAAGATCATGCCAAGGCATCAGGTTGGTTGCCTAACATGATTCATTATTTGAAGACAGGACAATGTCCTGCAAGCCTAGATTCAACAAAGAGAAGATATTATAGATTGCAATTTGTTCCCTTTGTGCTGATAGATAAGGTTCTTTTTAGAAAGGATCATAATGGTGTCCTCTTAAGATGTATTGATTCAAAAAAGATAGCTAATGTCCTATTTGAATTTCATGATGGACCTTCTGCAAGTCATTTTTCTCCTAGGACCACTACTTTTAAAATCATGAGGGCTAGATACTATTGGCCATCTATCTTTAAGGATATCCATGATTATGTGAGAAAATGCATCAAATGTGCTATGTTTGTAGGAAAAGAAAGATTTTTAGCTTTACCCCTTTAGCCAATCAGAACAGAACAACCTTTCATGAGATGGGGCATAGACTTTATTGGCATGATCAATCCTCCATCTAGTGCAGGAGATGAGTGGATAATTACTACAATAGATTATTTCACTAGATGGATAGAGGCAGTTGCCTTGAAAGAGTCAAATGAGAGTGTTGTCTTAAGTTTTTATGGTGATATAATTCATAGATTTGGAACTCCAAACTCCATAATATCAGATAATGCATTGGCTTTCACATGCCTTAAAGTCTCTGAATGGGCAATTAGAAATGGCATTTACCTGAATACAAGTTCAAATTATTACCCTTAGGGCAATGGCTTAGCAAAATCAACAAACAAGAACTTGATTAGGATAATCAAGAAGACTCTACAGGATAACCAAAGAGATTGGCATACTAAATTGAAGTCTGCCTTATGGTTAGATAGGATTACCCCAAAGAAGATCATTGGGAATTCTCCTTATGTGTTAGTATATGGAAAAGAGGCTAAGTTGTCCATTTCAACTGAATTACTAGCTTTGGACTTGGCCACTCAATATGTCCTATTTGAAGAAGGAGATCCCTTACAAATGAGGTATGCTCAGCTCATGGAGTTGGAAGAATTCAGAGACAAATCCATGAAAGATATGGAGTTCCATCAGATTTAGAAAAAGAAAAGTTTTGATAAAAGAGCTAGGGCTAGAAGCTTCAAAGTTGGAGATGTAGCTCTCAAGTGGGATGAATTCATATCAAAGCCTGGTAGACATACAAAATTTGATTCTTTCTAGGGTGGATCATTTGTTATTATAGAATGCAAGGGACCTAATGCTTTTCAACTATCAACTCTTGAAGGAGAAGCCTTGCCTATATCAATGAATGGATTCCACTTGAAGACCTATTTTGAAGTCAATCCCTCCTTGTAAATCTCTATAAATATTTTTCCCTACTTTCTTCCAGTTTTCCTAAGTTAGTTTTTTCTACTTTTCAAGAAGTGCTCGTGCATAGTTTTGTCCCTTTGGTTCCAGTTTATTTCTTTGTCAAGAAATTTTTATGCTCAAGAATTGACCCCATGCCCAATGGATTGTATCTAAGATCATTGATCAGTGTCTAGCAGGCTGACATCCAGTAGAAATTACCAAAATGTTGCCCAAAATTTCCTATCCTATACAATTTGGCCATAGGTTGAGTTTTATCCAGTAAATTCCATTAAATCCTGTCGAGCACCCTGAGAAATTTTCATGGCTCTGTGCCTTTTTCTCTAGTCTCTGCAATATTTTCTGTGTCTCTGGCTCTTAATTCCTTGGTCTCCAAGTTTAAATTTTTGAAAAAAGTGACTGTTATAGTGAAAAAACCCAAAAACCAAGTTCTATTTTGCAGTTACCTTTTTCGGCCACTTAAAGTCCCCATTTCCCATGTGCACATTATAAAACCTTTGTTCACCAGTTCTCTTAATCCCTGATAGAATATTTTTCTCATTCAATGATTTAGTGACTAAGGTTTCAGTCACGTGATCTCATAATGAAACCCTGGGTTAGACCTTTGATTCGGTGATTCAGTGAATGTAGTGTTCACGTATTCTCTAGACCTAACCAAGGTTAAGTATTTATTTTGGTGACTTGGTGAAATCCTTTAGTCGCACATTCTCTAAATCACTCAGAGTTAAGCATTGAATTGTCAGTGGGCCTAGTGTAATGTCTTCTCTTAAGATCGAATAGTTGGTGTATCTTTTCATAGAGAATTTCTGGCACATGAGATCTTGCGATGACCGTTGATCTTCCTTCCAATGCAACATTTCAATTGTTAGTGGGTCCACTGCCAGGTCATGCTGACATGTTTGATTCTAATTGGTCATGGGCTCATGATGTGGAGAATTGTCAGTGGGACCGATGTCAGGGAATCTGCAAGGATGCCAGCTTGTCATAAGATCTACAGTTGTCTTATGATTTCATGGAATCTTCTGAGCCCATGAGATCATATGTCCACTGGCGATTCTACTTTGTTGTCAAGGATTTAGAAGGGTGGGTCCAGTGCCACATGTTGTTGACATGCATATTTATGATTGGTTGCTGCATGATGATGAAGACTTGCAGGTGGGTCCAAATTTTCTAAGTGAGGTGGTAGTTTGAAAAGATCTATAGTCGGTGTATGATCTCATGGAATCTTTTAGACTTATGAGATCATCCACCCACCATCCAATGTAGAGTAAGATTCTTTCTAGACCCGTTGTCAGTGGTTGCCTAGGTGTTTGCTGATGAAGTGGTCAAGAGCAAATGAAAGAGTGACAGGTGGCAGGATGAGCCCAGGGTTAGAAATGTATTCCATGAATTAGTGGCTAAAGTGTTATCTCTTGTTCACTTGAATTAGCTGGGGTTAGTTAAAAGAATAGGAGATTTAGTGACTGAAAGAAAAAGGGAACCCGAGGTGTATGCCGAGTTAAGTTTGCAGTCAAATACCATGCTCAGGTAAAATGGAAAGATCTGATGGCTGTGTTTTAAAGTAAGATTGAAGTTTGAATATCAGTCGTCGATAAGGAAAAGCTTGGTGCCACCTATGACCATTTACATTTTTAAATTCAAATATCTAAAAGTATTAGATTTTAATAGTTATGGTGAGCCCGAGTTGCAGAGAAGTAGATGGATCATGGTAGCTCAAAATTTACAAATGTAACAATGAAATGGACACACAAACAAAGAAATGATAGAATTAGGGTATGATATTATTTTATGAAAATTCATGTAACCCTAATTAGGTTTTACTCCTGCCTGCGTGCAAAAAAAGGGAGAGGTATATATTTGTTTTTGAGAGCTTTTAGGGGAAGGAGTTGGAAAATTGTAAAAAGAAAATTAAGCTTTCTTAAGAGTCATTTGAGGCATTCTTTCTACCCTCTAGCTTCTATAGTTGTAACCTTTCATTGATTGTTTAGATATTGCAAGGTATTTTGTGACATTTTTTATGTCCCTATGCTTCTTGTCTGAATTGTCTCTTAATGAATTCAGTATATGTATGTTTTTAGTGAACTTAGGGTTCTTGATCCCTCTTTCTTTTTGCAATTTATGTGTATTCCTGTGGATGATTTGATTTGAATGTTTTTGTGGGTATACTTTAACCCCTTGACAATCATGTTTGATTCCTATACTTAGTTGCAGAGGTGAATGTTTGTTTGTAGGCTATAGATTGTGTCTAAATTCTAAGAGTGCTATTGTTTGTGAAAGTTTTTCTCTTTCCCTGAATAGTCTTTTTCTATTGTGGACCCTTCTATGAAATATTGATGCAAACCTATTTGGTGAGTTGTGATCTCCTAGACCTAAGTTTGTGCACTAACTTCATCCTCTACACTGTAATTCATACCATCTTTTGGTGTATCACCTAGTAGGATAGTTTGCTTTTTTAGTTTTTTCCCTTTCATGCATTTCTTCTATCCATTTTCCTCTCAAGTTTTACATTCATATCAAGAAGTAGATTACGGTGATTATCCAAGAGGAACTAGCCTAGAATCTAGAGGTTTCATCTCAGTTAGCACAGGTCCCACACCTGGAGATGATTCTCATGTTATACTAGGTTATCAAGACTACGAGAGCTTGAAACAAGGGTGCAAATTTAGTTTATAATAGTAACCTTGCAAGTAAACCACTTTTCATAATATCTTGCATTCTTAAGTTCATGATAGTTAGTTTTTCATCTTGGATATGGAGAGAGCTCTCCTTTCATCTTTCACAGACTCATTAGTCAAACTATGTTCATCTTTCACTTCTTCCCAATCATGTCTTTCACTTCTTGTCTTTCATATCACATCATTTTCTATTCATTTTAGGATCGAAACTAAAATATGAGTTCACCTTGATCATCAAAATCACATTTCTCCTTCTTCTGCGTAGTTGGATGACCTTTTGAGGCCTGGCCCTTCAATCTTTGCTGGGGCATCTTCACCTCTTCATCCCCATCTCTCTCACCTTTCTAGTCTCTCATTCATTTCATATCTCCTTCGATCTTCATTGGGGCATATCTTCACTTATTGATGGTTATTTAGTCATCTTTCACCTTCGATTATGATTTCTAGTGATTTGATCATGTTGCTCTTGCTTCTGCCTTCCCTCTACATGATTTTTCTTTCAATCCCAAGGGAGCAGACACATCTTATCCTATCGGCTATTCTCTAGAGCATATACTTGACCATTCCATTTTCTATAATTGATCTATCCTTGCACTTGACATGTTAGCTCTCATCTCAAGTTTTTATATTGTCCATCTCTTTCCTAAGTGTTCAGTACTATCGCTACCAGGCTGACCATGCAGGATTTTCTATCTCTCTGCACTTCATTCTTTGGAGTCAGATCTCTATTCCTTGCCTTCTTGGCTGATCTATTCTTTGATGTAATGTGTTCCTAGATCAATCAAACATTAGTCAAAGAGGGGAAAATGTAATCATCTAAAAATGGTCATCTAGACTATTAGCCCCTTTCTAGCATTATTTGCTAAAATCATCAATTGCCTATTCTTGATCAAATACTAGTTCTATCATTTATTCAATTATTTTCTATGGGCTAACCATTTTATCCTAAGTCTTTATTTATTTATAAGGAATTCCCTCCCCTTTTATTAAATAAAAAGTCCTCACTTTTCCTCTTATCCTAAGTTGCACAAATAAAGCATTATTCTTATTTTATAAAAAGAAAAAAAGCACTTTTTGTCTCACATGGACACAAAAGTCAACTCTTATTTCTCATTGGAGGATACTTGTGCACATGGATTTCTTCTCTTTCAAGCTCCACCCTTTATTAAATCTTTTTCCTCTTAATGTCCATGGTCCATTCTTTCTCATTTCCTATAAAAGAAGAGCTCTCTTCTCATTCTAGCATCCATCTTTTGAATACTAACCTTATGCTGCAGGATTGTTTGGAGACTTTGGAGCTTTTTGAAGACATTCTTGCACCCATCTTTCATTTCTTGCATTCTTAGCTTAGATTCATGTTTATTCTTTCTTAGCTTAGTTTCCTTTATGCTTTAGATTAACTCACATAGCTTAATTAGTAAGGTTTGTAACACTTGTTTTTTCCTTTCATAGCTTAGTTGCATTGTTCTTTCATTTGCATAGCTTAGCTTGCATTCTCATTCCTAGCTTAGTTTCATTTTCATTCTCATATTGATTCTTTGAGATATTGGCATTCTTTCCCTTATCTTTCTTTGAATCTCCCATTGCATGGTTTACTAGAAAGGTTATAGGCTTAACTAGCTCTAGCTGAGAGCACTCTTAATATCCTTGCACTCCATGCCTAGGGAGCAAAGAGGGGAAAATTTAATGTGTTCCTAGATCGATCACACATTAGTCAAAGAGGGGCAAATGTAATCATCTAAAAATGGTCATCTAGACTATTAGCCCCTTTCTAGCATTATTTGCTAAAATCATCAATTGCCTATTCTTGATCAAATCCTAGTTCTATCATTTATTTGATTATTTTCTATGGGCTAACCATTTTATCCTAAGTCTTTATTTATTTATAAGGAATTTCCTCCCTTTTTATTAAATAAAAAGTCCTCACTTTTCCTCTTATCCTAAGTTGCACAAATAAAGCATTATTCTTATTTCATAAAAAGAAGAAAAGCACTTTTTGTCTCACATGGACACAAAAGTCAACTCTTATTTCTCATTGGAGGATACTTGTGCACATGGATTGCTTCTCTTTCAAGCTCCACCCTTGATTAAATCTTTTGCCTCTCAATCTCCATGGTCCATTCTTTCTCATTTCCTATAAAAGAAGAGCTCTCTTCTCATTCTAGCATCCATCTTTTGAATACTAACCTTATGATGCAGGATTGTTTGGAGACTTTGGAGATTTTTGAAGACATTCTTGCATTCATATTTCATTTCTTGCATTCTTAGCTTAGATTCATATTTATGCTTTCTTAGCTTAGTTTCCTTTATGCTTTAGATTAACTCACATAGCTTTATTAGTAAGGTTTGTAACACTTGTTCTTTCCTTTCATAGCTTAGTTGCATTGTTCTTTCATTTCCATAGCTTAGCTTTCATTCTCATTCCTAGCTTAGTTGCATTTGCATTCTCATATTTATTCTTGGACATATTGACATTCTTGCCCTTGTGTTTCTTTGAATCTCCCATTGCATGGTTCACTAGCAAGGTTATAGGCTTAACTAGCTCTAGTTGAGAGCACTCTTAATATCCTTGCACTCCATGCCTAGGGACCTCTAAATCACATTCTCAAAGTTTCCAATCCATGGACTCTCTTGGAAGTAATAATTTAGAGAAGTGCACTATTTAGTGTGTACAACTGGTACCTTGACTGATGATGAAGTTGTAAACAAAATTTTGAGATCTTTACCCATGTGTTACAGTGAGAAGGTTTCATCTATTGAAGAATTGAGAAATATTAGAGATATTTCAAGAGAAGATTTGGATGGTAGACTCTATTCCTATGAGATGACTACTCTTAGAAAGAAAATTATGAAGGTTTAAACTATATTCAAAGCTAGTGTAACTAAGTATGAAAAGGGAGAGAGATCCTCTAAAGAAAACTTTAACCACTATGCTAAGAAATGGGAAGAAATCATGGAAGAGGAAAGGAAGATGGGTGAACTTTAAGCCTTGATTTCAAAAAGAATACCTAAGGGCTATAGTAAGTATGAAGAAAAGTTTCCTTTGAAATTATTTAACTATAATAAGATTGATCATATTACATCTAGATGCCCTAATAAAATTTTTAAGAAACCTAAGTTTAGCTATAAGAAATCTCATCCTAAGGGTCATAAAAGTTTTTATGCTGAAGAAGGTGTGATTGATGATGAATCTAGTTATGAACAAGAGATTGTGTTTATTTCTATTAAAGAAGATAATCCTAAAGAAGATAAATATTTGGTATCGTATGTTGATAAAATAAATGAATCAGTCTTTGATAGAGGATGTTCACATCATATGATCAATGATATAGATAAATTTGTGAAGCTTGAAGATTATGATGGTGGTGGTATCAGATTTAGTAATAACATTCCTTGTTTTATTAGAGGAAAAGGATCTATAACTCTTGGTGGTAAGAATAGTACTAATGATGTTCTATATGTTGAAGGTTTAAGACATAACTTATTGAGTGTTGGATAACTACTAGATAAAGGATACTGATTGGAATTCATGGAAGGGAAGTGTAAGATTAGTGGAAGCATAGGAAATATAATTGCATTTGGTACAAAGACTATAGGTAATATATTTCATTTGAAAATTGTTGAGAATAAGTTCTTGGTTTCTAAGATTGATGATAGTTTGTTGTGGCATAGAATCTTTTTTCATGTGAATTTTAATAATATGGTAAAGGTTAGTGCTACTAATTTTGTAAGAGACTTACCTAAGTTGATGAAGCCTAATAATATGTGCAAAGAGTGTCAATTGGGTAAGATGACTAGATCTACTTTTAAGAACAATAAATATTCTTCAAGTGGATTGCTAGAGTTGGTGCATATTAATTTGTGTGGTCCTACTAAGACAAGTTATTATGGAGACATATACTTTATGCTATTTATTGATGATTATTCAAGGATAATGTGGGTTACCTTTTTGAAAGATAAATCAGAAGCCTTTCATTAATGTTTGATACTCAAGATGATGGTAGAGACTGAGTTTGGACAAGATTGAAGTGCCTAAGATTAGATAGAGGTGGATAATTCACATTTGGTGAGTTTTATGTTTTTTGTGAAGAACATGGGATAAAGGGGCATACTTTTTCTCTATGAACCACACAAAAAATGGTGTTATAGAGAGAATGAATAAAACTATTCTTGACATAGCTAGGACTATGATGATTGAAGGAAATATTCTGCAAATCTACCAAATAGAAATAGTAAGCGTTGCAGTATACACTTTGAATTGGGTACAGATAAAGAAATGAACTGGTAAGACTCCTTACGAACTTTGGTTTGGTCATGTTCCTATAGTAATTTTTTTTAGAATTTTTGGAAGAAAGTGTTATATTAAGAGAGATGAGGATATTGGAAAGTTTGATCCTAGAAGTGATAAGGGATATTTCTTGGTTATTCCACTAAGAGAAAGGCATATAATTGTTATAACTATAGACTGAGGAAGATTTTAGAAAGTGCAAATGTCAGAGTTGATGACAATGTGCATAAATCTAAGATAACTTGTAGGCATGGTATACCTAAAGAAGGTAATTAGATTATGGAAGTGTAGAATCAAAAATAGAATGGGTCAAGAAGAACAAGTTGAACCTGTGGAAAATGAGGAGCATGTTGATACAGAAGGATTTGCTAGAAGGCCTATTTTGAAGAGTCCATGGCATGTAAGACTTAATCATTCTGAAGATGGTATTGTTGGTGATAAGAATAGAGGTGTTCAAACTAGAGGAATAATTGCTAGAGAAGAAACATGTTTAATATCTAAATTTGAGCCTAAAGATGTAAATGAAGCATGCAAAGATGAAAGTTGGGTGAAAGCCATGAAAGAAGAAATAGAGGAAGAATTGCTAGAGAAGAAACATGTTTAATATTTGAATTTGAGCCTAAATATGTAAATGAAGCATGTAAAGATGAAATTTGGGTGAAAGCAATGAAAGAAGAAATTGATTGGATTGAGAGAAACAAGACATGGATTCTTGTTCCCAAACCTATGAACAATAATGTGATCAAAACTAAGTGGGTATTCAGAAATAAGATGAATGAAGAAGGTAAGGTGGTTCAGAACAAAGCAAGAGTAGTTTGCAAAGGGTATTCCCAAATGGAAGGTATTTATTTTATAGAGACCTTTTCTCTTGTAGCTATACTTGAAGCTGTTAGATTACTTCTTGTATATGCAGCTTATAGAAAATTCAAGGTATATCAGATGGATATTAAGTCAACATTTTTGAATGGTGAGGAAGATGTTTACATTGAACAACTTGATGGTTTTCCACTAATTGAGGAAGGAGATATGGTTTGTAAATTGTAGAAATAATTGTATGGACTAAAGAAAGCCCCTATAGCCTAGTATGCTATATTGGATAGGTATTTGATAAAGATTGGATTAAACAAAGGTATTGTAGATAGATAATAACTTATATTTCAAAATAGTTGATGATAATATCTTTATTTTTGAAGTCTTTGTTGATGATATCATATTTGGTAGTAATGATGAGTGAAGTAGAGAATTTTTTGATGAGATGCAAACAAAATTTGAGATGTCTATGATAGGTGAGATTAAATTCTTTCTTGGATTACAATTACATAGTTGGAATAAAGGAATTGTTATTACACAATCCAAGTATGTAAAAGAATTGTTGAATAAATTTGGTATGGAAGATTCAAAACCGGTAGGGAATCCTATGGTTACTAGTTTCAAATTGACTAAGGATGATGACTCCTCTTGTGAAAATCTGACAAGATACGGATCTATGATTAGAGGATTACAATATATGAATCATACTAGACTCGACATATCAAATGTAGTTGGTGTTATTGCAAGATTCAACAAGAATTGAAAGAGTCACATATGGCTATTGTCAAGAGAATTTTTAGATACTTGAAGGATATAGCTAACTACAAATTTTGGTATGGAAAAGATGATGATTTTACCATAAGTGCATATACTGATGTTGATTGGGTAGGTAATGTGGATGATAGGAAGAGTACAAGTGGAGATGAATTCTTTTTGGGTAAGAAGCTAATCTCTTAGACTAGTAAGAAACAAGATTATATCTCTCAATCCACTGCTAAAGCTATGTATGTTGCTACCACTATAAATTGCAATCAAGTTGTTTGGATGAATCAAATGTTGAAGGATTTAAGGATAAACATTGATGAACCAATTTTTATTTACTATGAAAATCTACTGCAATAGATATTTCAAAGAACACTATGCAACATTCAAAGACAAAGAATATTTCTATTAAGTATCATTTCTTGAGGGATAAGGTTAGTGAAAATGAAGTAAATTGGAGTATATGTTTACTAAGGAAAAAATTAATGATATCTTTACAAAACCTTTGCCAAGGGATACATTTGAGTATCTTAGAGAGAACATTGGGGTCTTGGCCCCTCCTGATTAGAGATAATGATGCTAAAGATGGCATCAGTCTAGAAACTTATAAAAATATTATTTTCTTGATTGATGAGTTTGGCGATATCTTCTCAGGGGGAGAAATATTGTGATCTATTATTCTTTTTCTAGTAATTTTAGTTCTTTTTGATGTCATTGTCCCTTTTCTATTGATGTGAAAGGGGGAGAGATTATGTTAAAAAAGAGATAATTATGCTTGGAGAGATTGTGTTAAAGCTAGATATTCAGAGTGATAAGGTCGATATATTTCAGAGTGATCAGGTGGATATATTGATGTCTTTATACATTGATCAAATTTTCACTTCATATATTTCTATCAATGCCAAAGGGGGATATTATTAGATGTCTTGAGGATATTGTTAGAAGTCTATTGAGCATGTAAGATTTTTGCATTTGTTTGTACTGACATTAACTTTTTTTCATTGATGTCAACATACTAATTTATATTGAAGACAATGTGTTTAGAATGTCTAGTGAAGAAGATTTTGATTGATCAGAGGCTAAATTAAAGATCTTGTGTTGCAATTGTTAGGTATGGTTTAGATGTGTCTGTATTTGGTTTATAGTGGTTTGAAGAATATTGGGATAGTTTGAGGAAGATATGATTGATTTGGTGGTTACTGGTGTTACAATGTTCTTGTGTGTAGTGGTTAAGTATTTGTTTCGGTATGTCTTAGATTTTATGTTTTAGAGGTTGCGAAGATGGTATTTAAACTGTGCCTTATCATTGTGTCTACAACTAGTTTTATTCATGATTCATAATATGAAAATCTATCTTTTTTTATGACATGATTTGGTATTTCAGTATTCTTGTTGATCAGTATTGAAGATGAGTTTGAATTTTGAGTTGGAATTGATGTGAAGGTTCCAAGGGTATTCATGTTTCTTGTTGGTGTTCTTAGATCTTATGATGATCGTGCTTTTGGTTTGCATTGATCAAGGAGATCATATTTGTTTCTTTGGTGGTTGTTAGTGTTTCTTCATTTGGGTCCTAGTTGACTTAGTGAAGTAACATGTTGCGATTCTTGAAGCTGATTTGGAGAGGTTGTAGTGTGTTTGAGGATAATGTTTAAATCCTATTGTGAGCAAGGCTATCTGTATCTATTTTGAAAGGCTCAAATCAGTCAAACATTAGGTTTTAATCTAACATTATATCAATTCAAAACAAAGAAACTCTAAGCTGAGCCACCTCAGATTGAGCTAAAACAGATGCACCCATGCATTGTTTGATTTGCTCTTGCTTAAGGGGATGTGGGTGTGCTCTCTAAGCACTTGGAGCATACTCTAATGCATTCTAAGATGATTTGAGACTCATGAAAACCTCAAAAAGTGGCACAATATTGGGTAGAGCACCCAAAATTGCCCCTAAGGCTTCAAGAACTCAAAATAATGCTTTAATGGAGATTTGATGCTACATGATGTTTATGCTAAGATTGATTTTAGACCAAATAGAGATGTGATATGATGTATGAACAAGAATCAAACTAAGTTAATCCATTAGTTCTATATTAAGATGAGCTAAAAATACTTGAAAGTAAGCTAAATTATAATGATTATACTAAATCTAGAGCTAAATTAGCATGATAACAATGCTTGAAATAAAAGGTGAATGGGGTATTTTGCTCTTGGAAATGAGGAGTATTTATAGGCTTTGGGAAAGAGGAATGAGTGGCCAGGATCAAAATACTTAAGAGAGGCCAAGATTCATTCAAAGGGGAGCACATGGATTGTGCTAGTTCAGGGCCACCTCCTTGTGACAAGTGTCACAAGGGCATTGGGTTGAAAGATGGGAGGGATGTGCACAATTTGGGAAATGTGCCTAAGGTCAAAGGGTGTAAGAAAGGGGTAGGGGCTTCTTAAATGCATCATAAATGCATGTAAGAGGGATAAGGAGGCTTTAAATGCATTTAATGCATGTAAGAGAAGTTTCTAGAAGTTTGTTGACTTTGATTTAATTTTAAGAGTTGGCTAACCTTGGTTAGGGAATGTGACAAGGTTAGGGGGGTGATTAGGATTAGGATTAGGGGGACAAGAATAAAGACTTTCTAGAAGAGTCTAGAACTTCCTTAGGATAAATATGGATTTTAGGAAATAGATAAACATTTATTTATTTCCATGGTTTAGTTTTGAGAATATTTATTAAAAATGAATTTAATAAATATGAGGATTAAATATTTAATCTTAATTAAATATTTTAAGTTGGGATTAGGGTTAGGAAATGATGGGATTAGTCTTTAATCGAAATTAAAGAACGATTAGAAGATTCTAGAAGAGGTTAGTGGTCTTAAGGAAATTGGCCAAATTTTGGGCAAAAAATAAATAAATTATTTATTTTGGAATTTTTGGTTAATTTATTAATTAAATAATTAATAAATAGGGGAATAATGTTTAAATAAGATTTAAACATTTTTGGGAGGGATGTCTTAATTAAATATTTTTAATTAAGATAAAGGGATTTAATGACATAAAAATAAATAAATTAATTAAATAATTAATTAATTAATAAATGATGATGTCATCAGGGGTTTTTCAGAAAATAAAAATACTTTATTTTCTAAAGGATTTTTAGGTGTCTACACTATATAAGTATTAGCCAACTTGATTTGGATTGCTTTGTGATTTGAACATAATGTTTATGTCTTTTATTGTAATAGGTCTTATCCAACCTAGTTGATGTTTAATCTTTGTAATGTGTATAAATGAAATATATTTTGGTAATTGATAGAAGATAGAGATGTATGTGTGAAGGTGATATACTGGTATTTGTATTCTGCATTGGAGGCATAAATTGTACTTCATTGGAACTATATCAGCATTGAGGATGCTATTAGTTAGCTCAGTTGTAATGGATTGTATGTCCACCTTGCTATAATCAAAGCTATATTAGTGAACCCAACTAAGGGCCATATCTATGATTGTATTGTGAGTAGTAAATTCTAGGAATTCAGCTTGTGAACGCATGTGCATTCCTCTTTTATTTTTTTTATTTTCTCTTAACTAAGTAGTAATTCTAATTGAGTACATATATCTAGTGGGTATCATCCCCATTGGGGTTTTTCCCTTAACAAGGTTTCCCCAAGAACAAAAAAATTGTGTTCTATGTTATGTGTTGAGGATCTTGGTTCATTGTTTATATTTTAGATCATTAATTGATTTAAGTGGATTTAAGTTTAATTGTTGGTACACAACTGACTCACCCCCCTCTTAGTTGTGCTTGCCTCCTTTTGGGCCCAAAACCCTTACCGTACAATTGTGTGTGTGAGTTTTGGACATGCAACACAACACTTCAATAGTACATTGCATCATTTGTTAGAAGAATTAAGAAAGCAAATTAAATAATTCAACAAATGAAATCATCCTATTGCTCTCTAGTTAGCACAAGTTGTTGGAAATTTGGATGAGTTGGTTACATAGATGTTGTCATTATGGAAAGATATGATCTACATGAAGATCACACAGGTCAGAGAGCTAGTATGTTAGAGCGCAATGTAAAATTGTCTAAGTATGTGGCAGTGTGTTTTTGCCAGTGAACTAGCAGACAGTTTTGTTTGGCAACATTGATTGGAGTAAGTTTAGTGCTTGCGCACTTGAACATAGACTCTATGGTGACTACTAAAGACTCATCTTAGAGTGCAAGTTAGTACAACATGTACAAAAGGATTTATGATAGTTTTACTGAAGATAGTGTCAAGCCGACAGGATAGATTTTGAAGACAAAATTGATAAAGAGTTAAGGGATTATTTTATTTATCAAAATAATGACTTAACAATATAAAGGGTTTTAGAAATAGGGAATACTAAGAGGGGGGGGTGAATTAGTATTCTACAAACTTTATCTTTTTCCCAATTATGGATATAACAAATTATCTTTATACATGCATAACATAAGAAGCTAAACAATATGCATAGCAATAGAAATAAAGAACTCATAACACATGATATGTTCTTGAGGAAACCCTGGCCAAGGGAAAAAATCAGTGGGGATTGTACCCACAAAGATCCACTAATAAAAAGTATCTTGTTAAGGATGTTGCCCCTATTAGGAGTCTATTACAAGCATATAGTGTATCAATCCTGATTAAGGGACTATAGGCCTTGTTAGAAGCCTCAACCCTATTAGGAGTTGTCAATACAAAATCTAATTACTAGATGAGCCCACTACCCAAAAAAGTAATGTAAAATGTATACTAATTACAAAAAATGGATTTAGGTACATAACCTTATGCTACTTGCATCAATGTTTTTTCACTGCTCTTACATTTACATCATATCACTTTATCATCTCATTATTTTTCTTACTTATATCCTTCTTACAATTTACAATTACATATATACAAGTTATTAAGGCTAATAACTTTACATGGTTGGATTTCATATATCTTTATCCAAGGGTTAACATCTAGGATGTCATCCCTTTATATTTTTAAGTCATTATTTTGATAAACAAAATAATCCCTTAACTCTTTACCAATTCTGTCTTCAAAACTATCTTGTCGACTTAACACTATCTTCGATAAAACTATCATAACTAATTCTGTACATTCTATATTTAATTTCACTCTAAGATGGGTCATCATTAGTCACCATAGAATCTATGTTCAAGTATGCAAGCATTGAACTTAATCTAGTCAACATCACAAACAAAAACTATATCTTGGTGCACTGGTGAAAACACTATCTTACACTTAGACAAATTTGTAATGCACTCTACCATACTTGCTCTCTGACCTGTGTGATCTTAATGTGGATCATATGTTGCCATAATGACAACATCTATGTACTCACTTTAGTCAAATTGCCAACAATCTCCCCCTTTGTCATTGGTGGCAACATATGAGAAAATTGGCTAAGTGTACAAGTCAAAATCTCAAAATTGTATCAAAATTGTCACCATAGTATAGAATATGTATACTATCCTTATAACTCCTCAAAATATAATTTCTAATACAATACTCCCCCTAAGAGTATCAATCCTTATCATATCTATCAATTTTCTGCTCTAATATCTCTCCCCCTTTGACAACAATGACAAAATAAGGTAGGGAGAATTACAAAATTGTATCCCCAAAAAAAAAAATTATACCTTCATTTTCTTATTGCAAAGCCAATAGGCTTGCAAAGCAATCTGAAAAATCAGCTTTCATAGCTTCTATCTCCTTTTCCCATGATTTCTTGATGGAATCTTCCACATTGAGTAATGTGCTCAGTCCATAAGCTGCTATTTGACATGCTTGGAGGTTTTCAAATTTGAATTTATAAAAGGATGTCTTAGTTGTAAGACATTCTTCTAACTGCTCATCAATGATGCTCAACTTCATAGAAATGTGTTCTCTCAAAAGAGTGAGTCTCCTCATTTTTATGTTCCTCTCATCTTGCAATATTCTTATTTCATCAAACTTTCTTTTCAACATCACATACCTTCACATTAGGTCTAGAAAGAAGGTTACATTCATTCTGAATCTCAGCTTCCTTCAACTTGATCTTATGTTCCTCTTCTTCTATCAAAATCTCTGGTTTTGTACACTGTATGTACAAAGATTTTCTTATCTCCAAATACTTCCTCAAGTTCTTGATACAAATATCAAGACTGCTAATATCATTCTTGATATTCTGACTAATGTTCAAAAGCATTTCAGCTTCATAAGCTGCTTGAGCTCTCACTTTTGCTCATTACCTTCTTAGCTTTCTCCAAAGGGTCTACCTCTATGATTTGTGTAGTTACAATGCTTTGTAACTTCTCAGTAAGATCCTTCAAACTCCCTTCAAGGTTCTTCACTTTCTTGTTCTTGCCAATGATTTTATTCAAAGAAGTTGTTAGCACTCAGAAAAGTTTCCATGGCTTTACCAATTTTCCTCTGGTCTCTACAACCTTTTTCATGTCCCTAGCTTGAAACCCTAGGTAAAAATTCAAAAAACTAGCCATTGGTGAGAAAGGCCCTAATTTACCTTGGCCCTGTTCTATTTTCATGTTACTCACTAAAAATCTTATAAACCCATGTGCTTAAATAATTTCCCTAAGTCTAGCACCCAGCAGCTTTATTTTTCCTAAGTCCCTGTGCATTAATATTTCCAAAGGTTTGGCCTTTAAAATATGTGGCTGTCATTAATTTACAAGACTACAGGTTGTCAGATTTTTTGACATGCGATTTAGCAATAGGGTTCCATCTGTCCCAGCGGGCCCTGTTTCTCAGTCTTGGATTCTCAATCTAACGATGGGTGTATCTTCTCATAGAATCTATTAGACCTATGAGATTATATGCTAGCTGTTGATTCTCCTATGTGACGTAGCTTTTCAAATGGAGCGGGTCCACTGCCATGTAAGCACAGGTGGCAATTTCTTATTGGTCAGCGTATTGCTGATAGGGATCCTGTCAGTGGGGCCTATAGTGAAGCCTTTTTAATCTATGGTCAGCGCATGATCTTAAGGAATATTCTTCCTCTTTGAGATCATGTGCCATCTGTTGATTTCAAATCTGACTCAGTGGGACCTAATTGCCAGTGCATTAGTGGGTCCTGACATCTGCAGAGGATCTATGGTTGGCATGAGTTCTCATGGAATTTGTCAGAGCCATGAGATCTTATGCCAACCATCAATTTTACTTTTTCTCAAGCGGCTGATGAGGGTGGGTCCTCTAACAGGTGGTGCTAACATGTGACATTTTCATTAGCTAAGCAGGAGGGTGACTAGGACGTGTCAGTGGGCCTGAATCTTTCAAAGGGTTGGCAGATGCAGGATCTACAGGTGTCCTGTAATCACATGGAATCTTTTTAGGCCATGCGATCATGAGATAGCTGTTCGATTAAAGGCTTATATTTTGTGGGTCCTTTCTACTACATGGCACTAACGTGCATGGTTTTTATTGGTTGCGGTGTGCTGACTTGGGTGGAGACTTTTCAACGGGTGTATGACTATTGTGAGATTAATCGTGAGCCACCCGATCTACCAGGAAATAAATAGAATCAATGGTCACATTTTAAACTTTGTCTGGATAACCATTGTATTTCAAATTCAAATTTTTAGAGGGTTTTCCAGCGACAGGAAGGACTGAAATTGAATGCTTTTACGACCAGATTTGGTAGAATTGGTTTTGTCAACTATTGCAGAGTGGTCCAAGGTGTTACCTGATTGTCTATAGGGGTTTTGGTACCATGATGGTGTTGCTCAAGGCATGTTGTAGGTGGAAAATTAGACTAATAAAGCATGGTGAATAAATGGTCCTTGGTACAAATCAAGGAATTATCATGATTAAGGATCATTCCGGGGTCTATTTTCTCAAGGCTGCTTGGTTTTTCCCTCATATGAAATAAATGGTGACTATATTTTGGTTAGTTTGGTGGGTTAAACCCTAACCCTAGTTATCCATAGCTTGTTGCATCCTATTTTGGGATTCCAAGATGACTAGGGGGTATATATGGTTGAATTTTGAATTTTGCAGTGTTGTTGATGTTCTATTGAAAATCAATAGAAAGACTAAACAAGGAGAGCCTGTATTTGGGTCTTGTTCCTAGTAGTTGTCATCTTGGTAATGTATTGTTTCTGAAAGTTAAAATGAGAATACACTTGAATTCCTATCTCAAATTTGTGATTGTCTTCTTGTCTTGATTTTGGATTCATATATGTTAAAGTCACAAAGTGAGTTAGCATATGGTAAAAAAAGAGTATTGTGAGGTTATCTTGGAGTTCCTAACAAAGTTAGGATTAAAGTCTTTAGGGTGATTTCAGCGAGTCCATGGTTGGATAAGGATTTTGATGATCAGGTTTGGGAGTGAGAGGGATAATAGGCAAAGCACTTATCCTGAGTTCAAGGGTGATTGAGTTAGGGTTCTTAGTTATTTTTATGTTATTGGGTGACTCTTTGCCCTAGATTAAGGCACTGATCCATTCTCTGGAAGTGGTCCATCATCATCCACCACAAATACAAATGATAAAATCTTCAAATCAGTTAGTAAGGGGTATAAATGCATAACATTTTGTGATTCCTTTCAAGAAGTGAATCAAGGGTATACTCACCTGAGCATTTAGGCTCAAAGTGTAGGAGGATCCCTTTGATCCTTGTTAATTAGCCCTTTTCCTTGCAGACTTTAGAGTGGTGATAGAGTCAGTGACATTAAGTTGTCAATCATAGTGTAAACCTACAAGTAGAAATGAAAAGGGGAACCAACAGAAGTGATCAGTTCCAACTGATCATCATCATCAACTTCCTTTCCTAGATCTTCAATCAAAGATCCAATTACCTACTTCTTTCCAGGCTCAGGAGTAAGATTGATGTCTTCTTTGGTAGGAATGGGTGCTTGAATCTTAGTCTCCTTAGGTTCTTCACTGATAGATTGAGTTTTCTCTGCTTCTTCAGTTCTATCTGGTTCATGAAGAGCTGAATTGTCAACAATGTTTGCTAAGTTCTTGAATAAATTATCATCAATATCCAAGGTGACCTTAGTACCTTCTACATTCATAGTTTAATCTTCAATTTTAATGGCTGAAGGAGAGGGAATATCCTCTTGTTCTGCTTCAACTACTTGATCTACTACAACTAATGGCTCTCCAACATTTTCTGCCATGACCTTGATTATTGTCTGCTCTGTGTCAGAATTAAATTCTTCATTTGATTATTGTAAACTCCATGTCAGAATTAAATTCTTCATACCTACCTCCCATAATCAAAATGGTTCTCCTTTTGGTTCTCAAATAGGTGCTTAAGGCCTTCAATATTTGCTTCAAGTGTTCATTGTCTCTTACTTCACAAAACTTTCTTACTAGGTTCTCTCTGATAGTTTTATCTTCCTCAAATGTTCTTTATTTCCTATTTACAAGTTTGGTATACAACTCATTAGGTATTTGATCTTGAATAGAATTAAATTTCTTGTTTGTCAAAATCATATGCTTCACAATAGCATTCTCCAAATTTAGTCTTTCTAAATAATCATAAAGTTTATAGTACTTGTTCACTTTAGTGAAATCTCCATCTTGTATGATTTCTTCATTCACTCTCTCAACTCTTGGTTTCCATGTCTTCTTCTTAACTATAGTGTCATCATCCTTTACTTTTGTAATTTTTCTTCGTACTGGTTGAACTAAAGTCTTCTGTCTCTTTCCTGGTCTAGTAGCAATTTCTTTCATTCTCTTGCTAGGTGTGGAGGAAGTGGATCTGGTTGTTACTTGTTCCTTTTTTGGTTCCTCTACTTTCACCTTGACTTGTGTAGGTTCTTGCTATACTGCACTAGATGAAAAGGGTGGTACAATCAAGACCTCTTTCTATCCAATATCCCTAATTGCTGCTGCTATCTATTTTGCTATTAAGAATTCTTGTTCTGTCATTCCTGAATCTTTCAGTATTTTCTTGATAGTGCTGTCAACTCTCTTCTTAGATTGCTTCTCTTCAGTTATAGCTTTTGCAGAGTTGAAGTTCTCTTCAAAAGTTCTAAATCTGCTACACTTAGTGTCCAATTTACACTTAAGTAATCTGCCAACATATTCTTCTATTTCAGCCTCAGATATCTCATAGCCAAGAGGGTCTATGAACTCAATTCTAGGTTCCACTACTTTAATATAGGTAAAGTCAGTGTCAACCATGAAACATATATCATTTTTATACTTCTCCACAAGAGACTGTGGAATCCTTGATCTGCTAGTTACCATGTTCTGAAATGTCTTCATTACTAACATAGCACTCTCATTTACTTTGTCAATAACATGTCTCATATACACTTGATTTATTCTTTCCATAGTAGATTGACCATCATTCCAATCATTTTCAATGGTTTAAGGAAATCTTCTCAGTAAGTGGAAAAACATATATGTGACCAAAGATGAGAATCTAAATTGTGCATACTTAGTCTTCTTAATCTTCTCCAAGTTTTCAAATAATTGAATTCTAAGAATTTCACACATATCAACTGGAACCTTGTCAACACACATCAAATAAGCAATATGTACCATACTAGCTCTTCTCTAGAATTTGCACAAAACTTAGTGGTTAGGATCTTGCATAGGTATCTCACATCATCTTGTCTGATTTTACTAATTACAATTCCTCTACCATTGTCGGATGAACCTGTGTTGTCCATGACTATTTTCCTCATATTCTTCTCATTTCAAGGAATAGCACCAACTTTAGACAAACCAGTGACTTCATGAATCAAGTCAGCTATAATGTCTATTACTCTATCCTCTAGCCAAAACTTCCCATTATGAATTCTACTCAAGATGATTTTAGTGCATTCTTCATTAGCAAACTCATACTGCAAAGCATACTTAACAAGCTCATTGTCTTTCAAATGTTCATATCCTTGTTTCAATGACATATCCTAGTTGTAAATCTTTTGATACTCACTGGTAAAATCACTATCACTGATGGTTTCTAACTTGCATCCAATATAGCTTCTCACATTCTCCAAATGCAAAACTCTATTGGTATAGATGATAATGCTAACCTAGGATCATCTTCCAAGGGTTCTACTAGTTCCCTCTTCATTCTAGGTCTATTCTTATCTCTAACATTGTGAATAAAGGATACATCCATGACTACTTTAAATTCCTTATACTGATTCAAAGATCTACCAAGATAAATACCTCAAATTCATGATTTTAAGGCTTGCGTAGATTCGACGCTCAAATCTTTCACCAAATCATTGCAAAATGCTTCCAATCTCTATTCTTTTCTCTCCTAAACACTTCAATTCACTTTGATGATCAAATAACTCTAATCATAACCTTTTATTACTTCAATCTCACTTAGATCTGACATCACATTCAATTCTTTTGTCGCTTCTTTCCAAAAAGCTATTTCTGTTAACCTGCAAAACTTAAAACTTCTTGCGATCTCACAAAACATAATATTTTATTTTGGGCTCTTAACCATAGCATTAGTACATCATAAACTACCTTCCATTAACTGTGCAAGACTTAATTCATTGTAAATCTACTTCTACACTAATTCTAAGTTCCTAATCTACTGCAATTTACATAAATTAAGTGCTTTGAGTTAGGTCAGGTAAGGATTCATTCTTACCACTTGATACTTCACCTTTCTGATTACCTTTAATGTTGAATATGTCTCCTTGATCTGTGCCTTTAACAAACTTCACTTCATTTGCATTACTATAGCAACCTTTATGTCTGTTACTTGCATCTTCATTTCTTCTTGCATGATTTCTAGGGTTAGGGTTAGGATGAAAAACTCCATTGTTCATTCTACAAAACCTTGTTGTATATCCAATCTTGTTACATATCTGACAAACAATTCCATTGTTCCCATATCTTGGTCCTTGCTGATTGATTTGTGATTTGCAGTTTCTAGCAATGTGTCCAACCTTGTTGTATCTATAACATACTACTCCATTTCTTCTATTCATATCTTTAGTAGGTCTTTATCTACATTTTTAGTATTCCTAAACATTCTACTACCATAATTATTCTCAATAACTTAGGTTTTCTACATTCAATAGATCTATGTCCAAAACTATGACAATTATAACAATAACCATTAAGAGGTTTAAATTGTTTACCTATGCAATCTCTCTTCATATGACCAATAGTATTACAACCAAAACATCCACCTTTGAATTCTCTTTACATACCTTTGGGTGATTCCTCTTACTTTAGTGATTCTTCTTCTTTAGGTGTGTCTTCAAATTTTTTGATCTCATCTGACTTCTTCTCATCTATGCTTTTAGATTCTTTCAGATCTGGTTCCTTGCTTTCATCATTTGTTCTGAATATATTAAATCCAAGTCCAATCTTATTATAGGATGGTTTCCCAAAAGATACTTGTTCATCAATCTTCTCACTATTTGAATATAGCCTTTCAAGTTGTTGTTTGGATTGAGTCAATTCACCTTTCACAATTGTATTGTATTTCTCAAGTTCTACATGCTAAAAATTGACTTTCTCAAATTCAAATGTTACTTTGCCAAGTTTAGATTTTAATTCTTCATTTTGAATCTTCAACCTTTCATTCTCAGATCTTAGATTTGCTTCATTTTTGTCATTTCCATCTTTCAAACTAAGCTTTAGATTTGTTATCTTCAGTTCATGCTTAAGGATCACATTTTGTTTTTCTAAATTGTCATCACAATCTTCAATAAGAACTTCAGATTCCTTTTCAAATTTCAGATCTTCTACCTTGTTTTTCAGTTTCTCAATACGGTTCTTTGCATCATCATATTTCCTTTTCAAAGTGTTTCTTTCATCAGTAAGCATATCAATCTATTCAAGAGCTTCTTCAATATTCTTCTGTAGTTGATCCATATCCATAGAGATCTTACTCAAGTTGCTAGGCTTTCCTTGAATGATTCTTCTTCGAGTAACTAAGCTTTGATACCAATTGTTAGAAATAGGGAATACTGAGAGTGGGGGGTGAATTAGTATTCTACAAACTTTATCTTTTGCCCAATTATGGATATAACAAATTATCTTTATACATGCATAACTTAAGAAGCTAAACAATATGCATAGCAATAGAAATAAAGAACTCATAACACATGATATGTTCTCAAAGAAACCCTGGCCAAGGGAAAACCCCAGTGGGGATGGTACCCACAAAGATCCACTAATAAAAAGTATCCTGTTAAGGATGTTGATCCTGTTAGGAGTCTATTACAAGCATATAGTGTATCAATCCTGACTAAGGGACTATAGGCCTTGTTAGAAGCCTCAACCCTGTTAGGAGTTGTCAATACAAAATCTGATTACCAAATGAGCCCACTACGCAAACAAGTAATGTTCAATGTATACTGATTACAAAAAATGG
This sequence comes from Chamaecyparis obtusa, assembly GCA_027943335.1. Classification (NCBI taxonomy): domain Eukaryota; kingdom Viridiplantae; phylum Streptophyta; class Pinopsida; order Cupressales; family Cupressaceae; genus Chamaecyparis; species Chamaecyparis obtusa. The sequence goes on from BSBK01009765.1 coordinate 837,822, forward strand.
ATTTAGGTACATAACCTTATGCTTCTTGCATCAATGTCTTTTTGCTGCTCTTACATTCACATCATATCACTTTATCATCTCATTATTTTTCTTACTTATATCCTTCTTACAATTTACAATTACATATATACAAGTTATTAAGGCTAATAACTTTACATGGTCAACTTCCATATATCTTTATCCAAGGGTTAACATCTAGGATGCCATCCCTTTATATTGTTAAGTCATTATTTTGATAAACAAAATAATCCCTTAACTCTTTACCAATTCTGTCTTCAAAATTGTCCTGTCGACTTAACACTATCTTTGGTAAAACTATCATAACTAATTCTGTACATTCCATACAGAATTGTGCTCTAAGATGGGTCATCATTAGTCACCATAGAGTCTATTTTCAAGTGCGCAAGCACTAAACTTACTCCAGTCAACATCGCAAACAAAAACTATATCCTGGTGCACTGGTGAAAACATTGTCTTACACTTAGACAAATTTGTAATGCGCTCTGCCATAGTTTCTCTCTGACCTATGAAATCTTCATGTGGATCATATTTTTCCATAATGAAAACATCTATGTACTCACTTCAGAAAAAATTTCCAAATTGACAACATCTATGTACTCACTTCAGCCAAATAGCAATAGTGATATAGTGATATGATGCGAAATATGATGTACATGTAATTGCGATAGTGAAAGAGTAGCGAAGAGATATTGATGCAAGCAGTATAAGGTTATGTACCTTGACCTCTTTTTGTAATCAATGAATACTGTACATTACTTGTTTGGGTAGTGGGCTCATCTGGTAATCACATTTTGTACTGACAACTCCTAACAGAGTTGAGGCTTCTAACAAGGCCTATATTCCATTAATCAGGACTGAGACACTATATGCTTGTAATAGACTCCTAATAGGGTCAACATCCTTAACATGATACTTTTTATTAGTGGTCTTTGTGGGTACCATCCCCACCAGGGTTTTCCCTTGGCTAGGGTTTCCTCGAGAACAAATAATGTGTTATGAGTTCTTTTGTTTTATTGCTATGCATATTGTTTTCCTTTCTATGTTATGTATGCATTAAGATTATCTGTTATATCCATAATTGGGAAAAAGTAAAAGTTTGTGGAATACTGATTCATCCCCCTCCCCCCTCTTAGTATTCCCTATTTCTAACAATTGGTATCAAAGCCAGGTTACTCGGACAAGAATCATTCAAGGAAAGCCTAGAAGCTTGAGTAAGATCTCTATGGATATGGATCAACTACAGAAGAATCTTGAAGAAGCTCTTGAATAGATTGACATGCTTACTAATGAAAGAGACATTCTGAAAGGAAAATATGATGATGCAAAGAACCTCATTGAGAAATTGAAAAATAAGTTGGAAGATCTAAAATTTGAAAAGGAATCCGAAGTTATTATTGAAGATTGTGATGAAAATTTAGAAAAAGAAATTGAGATCCTTAAGCATGAATTGAAGATTGCAAATTTGAAGCTGAGTCTGAAAGATGGAAATGGAAAGAATGAGGAAAATCTGAAATCTGAGAATGAAAAGTTGAAGATTGAAAATGAAGGACTAAAATCTAAAGTTGGCAAAGTAACATTTGAATTTGAGAAAGTCAATTTGCAGTATGCTGAACTTGAGAAATACAATACAATTGTGAAAGGTGAACTGACTCAATCCAAACAACAACTCGAAAGGATATATTCAACTAGTGAGAAGATTGATGAGAAAATATCTTATCAGAAACCATTCTATGATAAAACTGGTCTTGGATTCAATACATTCAAAACAATTGAAGAAAGTAAGGAACCAGATCTAAAAATATCTGAAACTATAGATGAGAAGAAAACTGATGAGATCAACAAATCTGAAGATACACCTAAGAAGGAAGAACCACCTAAGCAAGAGGAATCATATGAAGAGAGATTGCATAGGTAAGCAATTCAAACCCCTTAAAGGTTATTGTTATAATTGTCATGGATTTAGACATAGAGCTATTGAATGTAGAAAACCTAAATTTATTGAGAATAATAATAATACTAGAATGTTTAGGAATACTAACCATGCAGATAAGAAACCTACTGAAGATATGAACAGAAGAAATGGAGTAATATCTTATAGATGCAACAAAGTTGGGCACATTGCTAGAAATTGTAGATCACAAATCAATCCACCTGGACCAAGATATGGGAACAATGGAATTGTTTGTCAGATATGCAACAAGATTTGACATACAACAAGGTTTTTCAGAATGAACAATGGAGTTTTTCATCCTAACCCTAACCCTATAAATCATGCAAGAAGGAATGAAGATGGAAGTAATAGATAGAAAGGATGCTATAGTAACTCAGATGAAGTGAAGTTTGTTAAATGCACAGATCAAGGAGACATATTCAACATTGAAGGTAATTAGAAAGGTGAAGTCTCAAATGGTAAGAATGAATCCTTACCTGACCTATCTCAAAGCACTTAATTTATGAAAATTACAGTAGATTAGGAACTTAGATTAGTGTAGAAGTAGATGTATGATGAATTGAGTCTTGCAAAATTAATACAAGGTATTATATGAAGTTCTAATGCTATGGTTAAGAGTGCAAAGAAAAATATTATGTTTTGTGAGATTGCAAGAATTTTTAAGTTTTGCAGGTTAAGAGAAACAACTTTTTTGGAAATAAGCGGAAAAAAAATTGAATGTGATGTTAGATCTAAGTGAGATTGAAGTAATAAAAGGTCATAATCAGTATTATTTGATCATCAAAGTGAATAAAAGTGTTAAGGAGATCAAAGAGTAGTGATTGGAAGCATTTTTAAAGCATTTTGTGAAGGATTTGTGTGCCAAATCCATGCAAGCCCAAAATCATGAAATCAAGGTATTTTACTTGGTAGATCTTTGAATTGGTAAAAGGAATTAGAAGTAATCATTGATGTTTCTTTGATTCATAATGTCAGAGATAAATATAGACTTAAGATGAAAAGGGAACTAGTAGAACCCTTGGAAGATGATCCTAGGTTAGCTTTATCATCCATACCAGATGAAGTTTTACATTTAGAGAATGTGAGAAGTTATCTTGGATGCAAACTAGAGACTATCAGTGATAGTGATTTCACCAAGGAATATCAGAAGATTTAAAACCAAGACATGTCATTGAGAGAAGGATTTGAACATTTGAAAGATAATGAGATCATTAAGTATGCATTACAGTATGAATTTGATAATGAAGAATGTACTAAGATAATCCTTAGCAGAATTCATAATGGGAAGTTTTGGTTGGAAGATAGAGTGATAGATATCACAGGTGATTTGATTCATGAAGTTACTAGACTATCTAAAAATGGAGCCATTCCTTTAAATGAGAAGAACATGAGGAAAATAGTCATTGACAACACAAATTCAACCTATAATGGTAGAGGAATTGTGATTAGTAAGATTCAACAAGATGATGTCAGATACTTATGTAAGATCCTAACAAATAAGTTTTGTGCAAATTCAAGAGAGGATGACATGGCAGCTAGAATGGTACATATAGCTTATTTGATGTGTATTGATAAAGTGCAATTTGATATGTGTGAGATTCTGAGAATTCAACTGTTTGAGAATTTGGAAAAGATTAAGAAGACAAAGTATGCACAATTTAGATTTTCATCTTTGATCACTTACATGTTTTTTCATCTATTGAGAAGATTTCCTTACACCATTGCAAATGACTGGAATGATGGAAAAACTACAATGGAAAGGATTAATAAAGTGTATATGAGGCATGTTATTGATAAAGTGAATGAGAGTGCAATGTTGGTAATTAAGACATTTCAGAACTTGGTAACTAGCAGATCAAGGATCCCATAGTCTCTTGTGGAGAAGTACAGAAATGAGATATGTTTCATGGTTGATACTGACTTTTCTTACATTGAAGTAGTAGAACCTAGAGTAGAGTTCATAGACCCTCTTGGCTATGAAATATCTAAAATTGAGATAGAAGAGTATGTGAGCAGGTTACTTAAGTACAAGATTGATACTCACAGTAATAGATTTGGAACTTGTGAGGAGAATTTCAAAGGCTATACTTGAAGATAAATAGTCAAAAAAAAAGAGTTGAGAGTACTATTAAGAGAATTCTAAAAGATATAGGGATGATAGAGAAAGAATTCTTGGTAGCAAAACAAACAGTAGCAATAGTTAGAGAAATTGGTCAGAGAGAAATTTTGTCTGTACCACCCTTATCATCAATTGTAGTACACCAAGGAGAAACACAAGTCAAGGTAAATGTAGAAGAAATTGAGAAGGAACAAGAAGCAAGTAAACCTACTAGGTCAACCTCCTCTACACCGAGCAAAAGAATAAAAGAGATTGCTATTGGACCTGGTAAGAGGCACAAAACTTTGGTGTCAACAATTCCTAGGAAAGTTGCAGAAATTAAAGATGATGACACTACTATTAAGAAGAAAGCTTGGAAACCTAGAATTGAGAAGGTTAATGAGTAGATCATTCAGGATGGAGATTTCACTAAAATGAATCAATACTATGACCTCTATGATTATGCAAAAAGATTGAATCTAGAAAATGTAGTGGTAAAGCATATGATTCTATCTGATAAGAAGTTTGACACAATTCTGGGTAAGATACTAGATGATTTATTCAAGAAACTTGTGAATAGGAAGAAGAGAGCATCAGAGGAAGACACATCTATCAGAGAAAATCTTGTGAAGAAACTTTGTGATGTGAGAAATGATGAACATCTTAAGTAGATTATGAAGGCTCTTAGCACCCATTTAAGGACAAAAAGGAGAACTATTTAGGTGATGGTTGAACAATATGAGGAAGTTAATGTAGAGATAGAATAAGTAATCATTAAGGTTATGGAAAAAAATGTTGGAGAACCATCAATTGTAGTAGAGCAAGCAGAAGAAGTAGAACAAGATGACATTCCCTCTCCACCAGCTATAAACATTGAGTAAGAAGCTATGAACATTGAAGGAACAAAGATCACCTTGGATACTGATGATAATGTATTCAAGAATCTAGAAACATTGTTGACAATTTGGCTCTTGATGAACCAGATACATCTAAAGAAGTAGAGCAGACCCAAACCATTGTTGAAGAACCCAAAGTAAAAAAAATGCAAGCACCTATTCCCACTAAAGAAGAAATTAGTCTTACACCTGAGACTGGAAAGAAGAAGCACATTGGATCTATGATTGAGGATTTGGGAAAGGAAGTAGATGATGATGATCAAATGGAATTGATCACATCTTTGAACAAAATCATTGGAAAGAACAAGAAAGTTAAAAGTCTTGAAGGATGTCTGAAGGAGCTTACTAAGAAGTTACAAGGCATTGTAACTACACAAATTGTAGAAGCTGACCCTCTAGAGAAAGCAAAGAAAGTAATAAGCACTTTTGATAGTGAGTTCACAAATTTGTCTGATATAGAAAAAGTGAAAGCTCAGGTAGCCTATGAGGCCAAAAAACTTTTGAACATCAGCCAGAATATCAGGAATGATATTAATAATCTTGATATTTGTATAAAGGACTTGAGGAAGAATTTGGAAAGAGGAAAATCTTTGTACATTCAGTGTACAAAATTAGAGACCTTTGTAGCAGTAGAAGATCAGAAAATGGAGATGAAGGAAGTAGAAATTCAGAATGAAACAAACCTTCTTTCTAGCCCCACTGTGAAGGTATTTGATGTTGAGAAGAAAATTCATAAGATATATGATGAGATCAAAGTTTTGCAAGATGAAAAGGATAGAAAAATGAAAAGATTCACTCTTCTAAGAGAGCACACTTCTATGAAGTTAAGTATTATTAAAGGGAAATTGGAAGAATGTCTTTCAGCTAAGACATCTTTTCAAAAGTTTAGTTTTGAGAATCTCCAAGCATGTGAGATAGCATCTTATGGATTATGCGCACTACTCAGTGTGGCAAATTCTATTAAGAAATCATGGGAGAAAGAATTAGAGAAAATAAAGATTGATTTTGCAGATTGTGTTGCAAGCCTACCGGCTTTGCAATATTGAATCAAGGCAAACCTTTTTGAACATAGTTTTGTAACCCTCCTTACCTTTATTTTGTCATTGTTGTCAAAGGGGGAGAGATATATAGCCAAAAATTGATAAGGATTGATAATATTAGGGGGAGTACTATATAGAGATAAGATTTTTAGAGTTATAAGGATAGTATATATATATATATATATATATATATATATATATATATATATATATATATATATATATATATATATATATATATATATATATATATATATATATATATATATATATATATATATATATATATATATATATATATATATATATATAATACTATGGCCACAATTTTGAAGTTTTTGAGTTTAACACTTAGCCAATTTTCTCATATGTTGCCACCAATGACAAAGGGGGAGATTGTTGGCAATTTGGCTGAGTTGGTTACATAGATTTTGTCATTATGGAAACATATGATCTACATGAAGATCACACAGGTCAAAGAGCTAGTATGTCAGAGCACAATGTAAAATTGTCTAAGTATGTGACAGTGTGTTTTTACTAGTGAACCAGCAAATAGTTTTGTTTGGAAAAGTTGATTGGAGTAAGTTCAGTGCTTGCACACTTGAACATAGACTCTATGGTGACTACTGAAGACTCATCTCAGAGTGCAAGTTAGTACGGCATGTACGAAAGGAGTTATGATAGTTTTACTAAAGATAGTGTCAAGCCAATAGGATAGATTTTGAAGATAGAATTGATAAAGAGTTAAGGGATTATTTTGTTTATCAAAATAATGACTTCATAATATAAAGTGATGACATCCTAGATGTTAACGCTTGGGTAAAGTTATTTTATAATATGCCAGCCGACCAGAAAAGTTATTAGCCTTAATAAATTGTATAAATGTAATTGTAAATTGTAAAGAAGGATATATAGAAATAGCAATAGTGATATAGTGATATGATGCAAAATATGATGTACATGTAATTATGATAGTGAAAGAGAAGAGAAGAGATATTGATGCAAGTAGTATAAGGTTATGTACCTTAACCTCTTTTTGTGATTAGTGAATATTGTACATTACTTGTTTGGGCAATGGGCTCATCTGGTAATCACATTTTGTACTAACAACTCCTAACAAAGTTGAGGCTTCTAACAAGGCCTATAGTCCCTTAATCATGACTGAGACACTATATGCTTGTAATAGACTCCTAACAGGGTCAAAATCCTTAACAAGATACTTTAGATTAGTGGATCTTTGTGGGTACCATCCCCACTGGGGTTTTCCCTTGGCTAGGGTTTGCTCAAGAACAAATAATGTGTTATGAGTTCTTTTGTTTTATTGATATGCACATTGTTTTTCTTTCTATGTTATGTATGCATTAAGATTATCTGTTATATCCATAATTGGGAAAAAGTAAAGTTTGTGGAATATTGATTCACCCCCCCTCTCAGTATTCCCTATTTCTAACACAAGTGTGAAAATGGTGTTAGCAGCTCTCAGATTTAACCCTAAACAATGACAATGCAATGCTAAAATGAGAGGTTAAAAGGAAATATGCAAGAATGAAGCTTAAATCTAGAAAATACATCACAATTAGCCATTAAATCATGAATTCTTTACCATAAACCCAAATTGAGATGTTTTCTAATTACCTAGAGCATATGAAATGAAAGCATGGAAACAACTATCACAAGAAAAGAGTTAGAAAGATAAAATTCAAGCATCAAGAAGCTCCAAAATCCAAGTATTAAGAAGAGAGAATGAGCATTTGAAAATTATCTTTTATAGAAAATTAGAGGAAATGGACGGCTAGGATGCATCCATGAGGAGTGGAGATTCATCTTGGCTTGATCCTTGATCCATGTGATTGCCTCTTAATGATTGAAGTGTATTTGTTGTGTTTGTTGATTTAAGAGAGTTTTATCATTTTCTTTTAATTAATTACTCTTGCCATGAATTTTGTGGGATTGAATTAATCAATTGGGCCTAGAGTTAATTGACTTGATTTAGCTTGATACCTTGATGATAAATGCTTGAATTTGGGACTGAATTGATTTTATTAAATTGTAAGATTTATGTCAACAATTGAAGATCAAATTAACATAATTAAGGCATTATTCTGAACTAGGGAAAATAGGGCCTTAGATTCTATGAGCTTGATTTTAGGTGATTACAACAATAATATATGTTAAGGGGTACTAAGGGGTCTTAAGGGGTCCTAAAAAACATTAATATGTATTAGGATCCCTTAAGGGACCTTAGTACCCCTTACCATACATTAGTGTATGGTATGGGGTACTAAGGGTCTTAAGGGGTTCTAGGATAGATTAATGTGTCCTAGGACCCCTTAAGACCTCTTACAACCCCATACCATACATTAGTGTATGGTAAGGAGTCCTAAGTAGTTGCAAGAGATTATAAGGGGTCCTAGGACACATTAACATTCCTTAAGACCCCTTATGACCTTTTACAACCACTTATCATACATCTTAATAGTCGTAAGGGTTTTTAAGGGCTCCTAGGACACATTAATATGTCATAGGACTAAGGGTTCCTAAGGGGTTATAAGAGGTCTTAAAAGGTCCTAGGACACATTAATGTGTCCTAAAACCCCTTAAGACACCTTACCACCCCTTAGAAGCCCTTATTATACATTAGTGTATGGTATGGAGTCCTACGTGGTCATAAGAGATCATAAGGAGTCCTAAGACACATTAATGTGCCTTAGGATTCCTTATGATCCCTTATGACAATTTAGGACTACTTATCATACATCTTAAGGGTTGTAAGGGTTTTTAAGAGGTCCTAGGACATATTAATATGCCTTAGAACCCATTAAGACCCCTTAGGACACCTTACCATACACTAATGTATAGTAATGGGTCCTAAACTAGTCGTAAGGGGTCCTAGTAAACATTAATCTATCCTAGGACCCCTTCCCTTAGGACCCCTTACTATACAATAGTGTACGATAAGGGATCCTAGGTGTTGTAAGAGGACATAAGGGGTCCTATGACAATTTGATGTGTCTTAGGACCCCTTATGACCTCTTACAATCCATTAGGACCCCTTACCATATAATAGCGTATTGGAAGGGGTCTTATGACAAATTAATGCTTACTAGAACTGTGTGTTGTGGAAAGCACCTTCATAGGGTTAGTATTGCAAATAAATGAAAATAATAATGAAATTACCACAAAGAGTAAGCTATTTAAGAAAATAAATGACAATTAAGCAATCTATGGACCTCTATTTAGACTTTCTAATGCAAAGCTCTTAGGAAGCTTCCATTAGTAATAACTCTTAAATGAGAATTGAATGATAAAAAAACTAAGAGTTCAATTCCAAACGAAATTAAGCCTTAATTAGTACTAGATTTTCTTTTCTAACTTGAAATTACAAGAGGTTTGATGCTATTCTCAAATTTCTAGATCATAAATGATGGATTTATGCCTTTCTTTTATAGATTTCAGCAAGGATAGGGTGTTGAGTTGAGTTGATCAAGGCTAGGTTAGGGTTAACTCCATGGTTCCACCTTTGGAGACCATTTAAATGAATTGTCCTCAAAGCTTGGGACAAAGAGACAAAATGGGTGGACAAGATGCTCTCACCTTATGTGTGATGGAGATTCATTTTGGGCTTGATCCATGTGAGCTTGATCCTTAAATGCTATTGGTTGATGCATTTTCCTCCCATTTGTTGGTTGAGGGAAAATTAGGATTTATCAATTGAATTTATTTAACTTCTTTAGCCATGTGTACCCCTTGAATGGGTTGATTTGACTTAAATTGAACTATGCAATTAATTAGATTAATTACACAATTAATTGATTTTATTTGATTTATTTGATTTAAATTGATTTATTGACTTTTAATTTTTCAATTAAATTTAGATTATGGATTGATTACAATTTTTCTTTGATTTTAGCTTGATTTCATTTTATTGCATTAATTTTTCCTTAGTTTCTCATATGAATTAATCTTGTCCATTTTCAGGCGATTATAAATGCCCCTCTTTGAATTGATGCATGAAGCGTATCGGTTCAATGAATGTCCTGATCATTTTGATGCGAAGTCCTGATTTAAATTGATGACCTATTCAATATTTAATAGAAGATGTAGATTTTGATGATAGGATTGATCCAGTTTTGATTGATTGAAGTCCTTGATGGTCAATCTGATGATAGGTTATCTAATATGGTGCCTAATTTGATCTGATTTGATGTTTGATTCCCCTTTTGATTGATAAGAGAAATTTTTTTTGATGTTAGATTAAGCTTCGATTTGATGTCATGCTCTTGATTTGATGATTATGATGCCGGTCTTGATTGTCCACGTGTATGCCCCTTCAGAAATGAAATGAAATTTTGATCATGGTGAAGAATATTACATTTTCAATCCATTAGCGTTGAATGAGTCCAATTAATAATGGATTTTGATTTCATTTTCGATAATGTATTCATGATGATGTGATGACAAATCCCCCTAATTTGGCTAAATGGGTGAAAATTTTGGGTCCCTGGTCATTTTCTAGTCAAAGATGCCCCTTTTAGATCAAACTAGGCTATATAAAGGGGTAAAAGGTCTTGTTACTATTGATTTTTACCTTCCCTTTTGACTTTTCATGTTGGCCTCCTTTTGAGCTTTTTGACGATGGTGATCCCAATTCAAGAGCACATGTTTGAGTGTGTTAGAAAGTCAAGTCCACCAAGATAACTAAGAGGGGGGGGGGTGAATTAGTTATCTGATAATTATAACTTTTATTAACATCAACAACATTTAACCATGTAAGTAATATAATTACCAACCATAGAAAGATATTCATACACAATGACACAATGACACAAGATATGTTGACTAGGGAACCTCTTGATCAGAGAGTAAACCCTGGTGGGAATGATGCCCACAAAAGATGCACTAATATGAATATTCCTTGTGAAAGGATGGACTCTGTTAGGAGTCTTATGAAATACATTCAGTACATATGAATCTTGGTTAGGAGATTTTGAATCCCTATTAAAATATTCTAACCCTGTTAAGAGTTATGGAAGATAGAAGGACCCACTGCCCAAATAGCTTCAATGGAAAGATCACTGAACACAATGTCCAACTGAACTTAAGATTATTCAATAGAATAATATGAAATATGTTACTTCCTTCACTATGCCAAACCACACTCACTACTATACCAGATCTCAAGTTTAGATCTTTGTACTTCGCATGTCTTCCTTCACAATTTCACTTTCACAACTGCATTGGCTCTCTTCTTCACTTCATGTATACATTCACATTCAACCATAATAAATTCCTTTTTCATTCATATATCAACAAGGAAAATCATTCCTTCCTTTATACCACACTCAAATAATTACAAATGAGGTAGCACACAATTACAAAATAAAAGTTTCCACACGCTACATCAAAATTACACAAAATTATCGGCTTCCAAATGCAATAATTCTCCACTCGTGTGACCTCAAATTTTTCTCTATCATCTATGTCACTATCAATGTTTCTTTAGCTTCCCTTTAACTATGCAAAACTAGATTCCATCCCGATTAGGAGATATCATCCGATTTCCACAAACCGCTACTCAGGAGCACTGCCTGAATATTGCTTCCACCAAAATGCTCATAACTTCCATGAATAAATGAATTACTATCTGCACTCTTAACCATAAACATATAACATATCAAAGAGTATAACCTCAATATTTCATATCTCCAACTACAATATAACATGTGCACTAATCCAAACACTGTCTGCTTCTCTGCAAATCTCAGAAGATCACTGTGTTGACATCAATGAGAATCACAGTCATGAATGCAACAACAACTGCGACAGAATGATTTCCAAGCATTCATTCCTAACAATCTCTCCCATTGGCATCGATGGCAACATAGATGAAAAAATCCAATGTTTCCAAAAATCCAATACTGCAACACTGCTGCAACAATCAAATCAAATCTTGCTTTGTTTTCCTATTCAGTTCTCTCCAATAGATGTTGCAACTGGTATAAATGGTTTTTCATGTACACTTCTCTCCCATTGACATCAATGATAGAAATTTCATCATTATGTCAACAAAAACTCTAATGTCAAAAGACACTATTTAGAAAATACATTCATAGGAGTCCTCATGACTCAGCTTAGATACACATACTCCCCCATAGAGGAAGTACAAACATCCAGTCCAGAACAAAAATAAGGCTCATATACCACTAGATGGATGCAACCAACTACATCATTACTTGAAAGTAGGCTGGGGCATAACCCCAAGCATACCTTTTAAATACTCAAATGTATCCTTAGGCAAAGGCTTAGTAAATATGTTTGCTATCTACTCCTTTGTGCTTATGTACTCTAGTCTGACTTCTTTCTCAGCAACTTTCTCTCTTACAACATGATACTTGATCTCTGTATGCTTTGTCTTAGAATGTAATATAGGATTCTTAGACATACTAACTATGTTGGTGTTGTCACAATGTATGACAACAGGCTCAACAAACTTTATTCCAATATCCTTCAGCATTTGCTTCATTGAAATTATCTAGTTACAATTGTTTGCCGCTGCTACATACTCTGCTTCTACTATGCTCTCTGAGATACAATTCTACTTCTTTCTTAGCCAAGAAACCAATCTTCCTCCAAGGAAAAATGCTCCACCACTAGTGCTTTTCTTATCATTAACATTGCCTCCCCAATCAGCATCTGTCTATGTACATAGGGTAAAATCATCAGATTTTTCATACCACAATCCATAGTCCATTGTGCCTCTTAGATATCTCAGTATCCTCTTTACTACTACATAATGTGATTCTCTAGGTTCAGCTTGAAATCTTGCTACAATTATAACTAAGTGTACTATATCAGTTCTTGTATGTGTCAAATACTACAATCTTCCAATCATAGATCTATATTTCTTCTATTCAGCTGCCAGTGTTTCATCTTTGCTAGATAGTTTATGTCCTATAACCATAGTGTTCCAAATGGTTTACAGTTCTCCATTCCAAATCTTTTCAACAAATCATTCAGGTACTTTGTCTGACTTATAAAAATACCATCACTGTTATGTGTTATTTGTAATCCCAAAAAGTATTTCATCTCACCAATCATACTCATTTCAAATTCAGTCTTCATTTCATTAGCAAATTTGTCACTAGCTTCATCTTCTCCTCCAAAAATAATGTCATCAACAAAAATAACTACAACTAATAATCCATTTTCAATTTCTTTTGTGTACAAATTCCTATCAGCTATTCCTTTTTTAAATGCCAATTTTAACAAATACTTATCCAGTCTTGCATACCAAGTTCTAGGTTCTTGTTTTAGTCCATATAATGCTTTCTTTAGTTTAAATACCATGTCTCCTTGAGTCAAAGGAAAACCTTTAGGTTGCTCAATGTAGACTTCTTCCAATTCACCATTCAGAAATGTGGACTTCACATCCATCTGATATATTTTGAATTTCTTAAAAGTTGCATAGGCCAAAAACATTCTTACTACTTCAATTCGTGCTACAGGTGAAAAAGTTTCTTCATATTCAATTCCTTCTTGCTATGAGTATCCCTTACATACTAATCTTCATCTATTTCTTACCACTTCTCTGTGTTCATTCATCTTGTTTCTGAATACCCATTTAGTTCCAATAACATTCTTTTCTTTAGGTCTAGGGACCAATTCCCATGTCTTGTTCTTTTCAATTTGATCTAGTTCTTATTTCATAGAATTAATCCAGTGTTCATCTTCACAAGCTTCACTAGTAGATTTAGGTTCAATTTGAGAAATCAAACACAAATGTACCTTATTTCAAGTTAGAACTCCTCTGTCCAAACTTCCAATAACGTGTTCAACAGGATGATGTCTTGATAGATACCTGTTCAGTGTCATAGTCTCAAATCTTGCTTCAACTATAGATTCTTCTCTAGATTCTTCTCTATTTTCTTCAGCATGGCTCTCATTCAACAATTCACTATCAGTCTCATAGAATAATTCAATAATTTCAGTGTTAGGCTAAGGATGAGTTCCTTCATCAGATTCATAATCAAGCATTCTTTCTTGAATTTTGAACTTTTCATCAACTTTAACATTTACGCTCTCAACAATAGTCTTAGTTCTCTTTTTGTAACATCTATATGCTTTGCTCTTCAAAGAATATCCAAGAAAAATACCTTCATCACTTCTAGGATCAAACTTTCCAATGTCATCATCTCTCTTTATATAACATTTGCTTCCAAAAATTCTAAAATACTTAACTGAGGGTGCATGTCCAAACCATAATTCATAGGGTGTCTTGTTTGTCTCTACTCTGATTTGTACTCTATTCATTGTATATACTACTATATTCACTACTTCTCTCTAGAATATCTTCACCAAATCATTCTCAAATAACATAGCTCTTGCTGCTTCAGTCACTGATCTATTTCTTCTTTTTGCGATACCATTTTGTTCAGGTGTTCTAGGGGCTGAAAACTATCTCTTAATGCCATTCACTTCACAAAAGGTGTTAAACTCTCTAGAAGTAAATTCTCCACCTCTATCAGATCTCAAACATTTAATCTTCATTCTAGATTCATTCTCAACTTTATTCTTAATGATCTTAAACTTATCAAATGCTTCAGATTTTTCTTTCAGAAATGCAATCCACATCATTCTTGTAAAATCATCAACAAGAATCATAAAATACCTTTCTCCATAGAAACCTCTAGTCCTGGTAGGACTGCTCAAGTTTGTATGAACAATCTCTAACTTCTCTTCAAATGTGAACTTCTTACTAGGAAATGAACTTCTCTTCTATTTAGTCATCACACATTCCTTGCAAATTATGTTAGCAGGCTTCACAATTTTCAGCAAATCCCTTACTGCAAGTGTAGTACTTACTTTCACAATGTTATCAAAATTTATGTGACAAAACCTTCTATGCCATAACCAACTATCATCAATCTTAGTAATCAAACATGTCATCTCAGTAGGATTCAACTAAAATGTATTACCTCTAGTTCTAGATCCAGTTCTAATTAGATTTCCATCTTTATCCTTTATCACACAAGTTTTCTCAGTAAACCAAACTTGATATCCCTTATCAACTAGCTATCCAACACTTAAAAGATTATGTTTTAAACCATCCACAAAGTAAAATTCATCAGTATTAGTCTTTCCATTAAGAGTAATAGATCCTATACCTTTAATCAAACAAGGTGCATTGTTTCCAACTCTCACAACTCCTCCATCATAATTGTTAAACTTTATGAAATTTTTCATATCTCCAGTCATATGATGTGAACAACCATTGTCTATAATCCAATTAGCTTTCTTTTCAACTTGGGAAACTAAGGCTTTTTCTTCCTTAACATTAGTTTTAGGATTCTCTTCTTTAATTGCTACAAATCCTATGTCATCATTATTCTTAGTATCACTTTCACTTAGAGTTCATTCTATACTAGCTTCAAGATCTTCATCATTAGCATAATAAAATTCCTTAGATCTTCTAGGCTTGAAATTGTTTCTATGCTTCTTAACTCTCTTAGGAAACTTAGATGAAAAATGACCATATTCTTGACAAGTCCAACATTTAAAAATTTTCTTACCATCTGGTTCTGTCTTCACAAGCAAGGCAATACCTTCTTCAATCTTCCTGTCTTCTTCATTTCTAGATCTACTGCTGCTAGCATAATCTCCACTCACACTGATGCTTCTTGACAAATTAGGACACATGCTAAGAGCACTAAATGTTTTCTCCATTCTAGGTAAGTCTCCTGATAACCTCAAGTTCATTTCTGCTACTTATAATCTTCCAAGAAGAGTCTCTCTTGTAAAGTTTGCAGTACAAGGTATAACTTGTTCAATCATCTGTGTTGTCTACTTAAATACAGGAGTCAATGTCCTCAGAATTTTCCATATTATTTCATTCTCTATCTTTGTTCCTCCACAAGATTTTATCCCTACAACAATTTCTAACATTCTACCAATATAGTTTCTAATAGATTCATCTTCCATGATTCTAATGTCTTCAAATGCACATATCCAATTATGTAATCTAACTCTCTTTGCATGTTCATCACCTTCAAAAGTAGAGTGTAAAGCTTTCCAAATTTCATGAGGTTTTTTTAAACATTTTACCTGACTGTATTCATTCTCTGGAAGGGCTATCAAAAGTTCTTCTCTTGCATGTATGTTACACATAATAGATCTCTCTCATCACTAGAACATGTCTCAAGATTATCTTCTTCAATGATAGTCTTATCATTCTTTGTAATCAACCAATAACCTGGTCCTAAACATAGTAGATGTGTCTTCATCTTTTCTTTCTAGCTGTCAAAATTTACTCCATCAAATTTAGGGCTTTCTTTCCTAAAATTTTCCATGGATCTCCTTAAGCTGTTAAACTTTTCTTTCAAGGACCTGCTGCTCTGATACCAATTGTTAGAAAGTAAAGTCCACCAAGATAACTTAGAGGGGGGGGGGGGGGGGTGAATCGGTTATCTGATAATTATAAATTTTATTAACATCAACAACATTTAACCATGTAATCAATATAATTACCAACCATAGAAAGATATTCATACACAATGACACAATGACACAAGATATGTTGACTAGGGAACCTCTTGATCAGAGAGTAAACCCCGGTGGGAATGATACCCACAAAAGATGCACTAATATGAATATTCCTTATTAAAGGATGGATTCTGTTAGGAGTCTTATGAAATACAATTAGTACATATGAATACCGGTTAGGAGATTTTGAATCCCTGCTAAAAGATTCTAACCCTGTTAAGAGTTATGGAAGACAGAAGGACCCACTGCCCAAACAGCTTCAATGGAAAGATCACTAAACACACTATCCAACTAACCTTAAGATTATTCAATCAAATAATATGAAATATGTTACTTCCTTCACTATGCCAAACTGCACACACTGCTATACCAGATCTCAATTTCAAATCTCTATAATTTGCATGTCTTCCTTCACAATTTTCCTTTCACAACTGCATTGGCTCTCTTCTTCACTTCATGCATACATTCACATTCAACCATAATCAATTCCTTTCTCATTCATATATCAACAAGTAAAAACATTCCTTCCTTTATACCACACTCAAATAATTACAAATGAGTTAGCACATAATTACAAAATAAAAGTTTCCACACGCTACATCAAAATTACACAAAACTGTCAACTTCCAAATACAATAATTCTCCACTCATGAAACCTCAAAGTTTTTTCTATCATCCACATCACTATCAGTGTGTCTTTAGCTTCCCTTTAACTACACAAAACTAGATTCTATCCCGATTAGGAGATATCATCCGATTTCCACAAACCGCTACTCAGGAACACTACTTGAATACTGCTTCCACCAAAATGCTCATAACTTCCATGAATAAATGAATTACTATCTGTGCTCTTAACCATAAACATATAACATATCAAAGAGTATAACCTCAACATCACATAGCTCCAACTACAATATAAAATGTGCGCTAATCCAAACATTGTCTGCTTCTATGCAAATCTTAGAAGATCATTGCGTTGACATCAATGATAATCACAGTCATGAATGCAACAACAACTACTATAGAATGACTATCAAGCATTCATTCCTAACAAAGTGAGGGCATTGATATCAGTGTCCACCTAGCTAAGAACCTCTAATATGTACCCTGACAACTTGCTCTATTAGATTTTTGCATTTAATTTTGGATTTTTCTAGGAAAAACATTCATTTTTTAATTTTTTAATTTTAGCACCACGTACAATACTTTTAACAATGTGCACACCCTTCCTAAAGTGCATCTATGGTTTTTTGTAGCACGTACACACCTTTTAGGTGCACTTACAAATGCTAGAACTAGGGAATGTTTTACATTCACCCTTTCCTACAACACTTTCAAATTTGATTGTGCTTTTAATATTTTTAGCAACGTGTACAGGGGTTTCTTGTAGCGCATACTAAGTTTTGAAGTGCATACACTTTGTTGTAGAATGTATGATATTTTCTGTAATGCATTTGATATTTTAAACTACACTTTTGGTTTTTAATGATTTTAAGCAATAAAATAGCATGTGTACCTTGTTTGGTCAAATTTGTGAGCCTTTGAGTCAGTTTTCCAATCTATGTGATGTCATCAATTAGTCGATTGGCTTAGGTTTTGAGTCCGGTTAATAGTGAGTCATATGATTTTAGTTCTAGTCATGTCATATTGAATATTTGATGGTCAATATTGATTTAGATGGTGGATGATGATAAATTTTCTGTCCTCTTTGAATAGAATTAGATAAATTGATTATGGTTTGATTAGGTTTGATTGTTTAATTGACTTAAGATGATCCAATATGTGATGATTTTGATATCTGATATGTTTAAACCTACTTTTTTAGGCCGATCTTAAAAAGCTTAGTGTCTGTGGATTGTACCTATTACCATTCAGTATGATTGATGACTTGAGCAGACCTAAGCACCGAGTTATAGGAATATGTAGGCTCTCTTTGCTTCTCTCTCTCCCTTGATTCCTTGTGAATTGAGGTGTCCTTACCGCTATGGTAGAGAGTTGGCACTCTAACCATAATACCTTTCACTTTCCAATGGGAGAGATGACCATCACTCTTGAGGATGTCTATCAGTTGCTATGCATCCCTACACATGGGGAGCTTATCTACTACAATCAGGTATATGATGGGATAGTATGCAGAAATTTATTTGCAGATCCCACTATCAAAGATGAGACATTTAGTGGGCTCAATTTCCTTCTTTCCCCTTGCTTCCTACTATTCTTGGTGCACTTTTTAG
The DNA here is from genome assembly GCA_027943335.1 of Chamaecyparis obtusa. Lineage (NCBI taxonomy): Eukaryota > Viridiplantae > Streptophyta > Pinopsida > Cupressales > Cupressaceae > Chamaecyparis > Chamaecyparis obtusa. The sequence continues at coordinate 856,601 of BSBK01009765.1, forward strand.
TGGGTTTTTAGTTACTAATTAGCGAGGTCATGGTTTTTCCATTGGTTGGGACTGGATCCTCAATGATATGATTGCATAGCCTCACAGATTTGATTGGGGCTCCTGTGTGTTGGCTCAATTATACCATGAGTTGCACGATGTGGTTTATCATTACAGGGCTACTCTCTCTACTGGAGTACTATTACTTAAGTTGTGGACATGGGAGAATATTCTCATTACTCTTCCTATCTCTATTCAACATCATGATCTAGGTTATCCTTTTATTTGGATGTTTGAGGGTATGGTTGTACAGGTCCATTTTGGGAAAGTTGGACTATTGGCATCATATTATTAACAATATTGATCAGGTGGTCTAGAGACCATATATTGGATGTGAGGCATGGTTAGAGGATGTAGTAGAGTTACTATACATGGGCATGCCTCAATGTATGATAGGGAAAATGCCCTTCATCATAGAGCGGTTCTACTTCTTGAGAGTTTTATGCCAGTTCGGCTACATACAGGGGATGTTGCAGGGTTTAGCTCTTTATGCGCATGTGCAAGTTGAGAGATCCCTCTGGGGTCCACAGATTGACTACCAAACAACCTATGATGAGGTTTTATAGCTTCCCCACCTTGCGTGGGATATGAGAGACCATATTATTGATGCTGGGATGATGGATCATTATACACAATGGTTCTTTCAAAACCCTTTTATGAGATTCGTAGATCTAGTTGAGCCAGTGCCTGGTATTGAGGAGGATTTAGATGATGATGGTGGGGATGGTGGTGGTGGTGGGAGATAAGGTCATCGGGGACTATAGGGTGGTAGAGCTAGACAAGGAGAGAGAGTTGTTATCCCTATTATTGTTGCTTCTCCTATTTCTATCAGAGGTAGAGTGTAGATGAGGGGTGGATGGCTGAGAGTGAGGGGTGGACCATTTAGAGAACTAAATCAGGTGGGTGTGGATTGATTGGCTAGATGGTGCCAACATAGGGTGTGAGTGTACAGGTAGGTTGGTGCATAGGTCATGGTAGATGTTGATGTGTAGATAGCATAAATCTTGCTTGATCAGGCATAGGGTCCTCCAGCACCTCTTCCTCCACATGGTCCTATTCCTTTGTAGATTCCATCTTCTTCTGCCATGCCATCTTCTTCTCTTCTTCCATATTCTTCTATTCCATCTTCTTCTATGCCTCCACCATAGTCTCATCCTATATAGGCTCCTTCACATGCTCCTCCTGCACAGGCTCCTCCTACAGAGGCTCTAGTGTCTATTGTTGATGTTTAGGTTTTACAATCCTATGTGTTAGAGATTAGCCAGAAGGCCAGTCAACTGGGTAGCATGATGTAGGCTTTCATGGCTGCCATGAGTCAACACAGGCTACAAGCTAGCTTGAGTTAGGGTCCTGATCCTGGCCCTAATCTTGATGGTGGCAATGGTTCTAGTAGTTGAGAAAATATGATTGATTCTTTCTTTGATGTATATTATGATGATTATTTTTTATATCAAGACATTGGACTCACAATCTTTTATTAGATGATGTGTATTTATGATTTATACTTGTTATGCTTTGATGGACTTTGATTCCCATATACTGATAGATTTTGATGATACTATGGACTCTGATACTCATTGATAGATTTAAATTATATGATGTCATCATGTGTTGGACTTCTTTTTATAGGTTCTTTATATGATATGAAGATCTACATGATTCTATCTCTACATGATTTGTTTTTATGCTTTTTCAAATGGAGTTTATGATATGAATGCACATGTCTAGTTTATGTCGATGTCTTATTTATGACATAGAGTAGATGGATGCATGTGATACCTAGTTTAATGTTTAATGATGTATGATGATGCTATTTAATGATCTATTGATCAATGCTATGTGATGATGCTTGTGGATGCATTTATTTGACGTTATGGATGTATGCAATGTAATGTGATGGATGCAAATGAGATGTAAATGTAATGGATGTACTTATATGATGTAATGTATGGATTTTTTATGTTTTAATGATTAATTATGGATGTAATGATAAATGATATATAGAATAATGATGATCTAGATGTAAGTGTCATGACCTAATACACTTATTTTTTAATATAATTCAATGTTTAAATGTACTGAACCTTGATGAAATGCACCTATGAAAAATGCAATGTATCAATGACATGAAATGCAATGTTGAAAATGAACTTAATGCAATGCAATTAATAATATCCTAATGATGTAATGAATGCAATGACAAGATGAGAAATCAGTGCAAACTAATGCAATGCAATCTTAATTGAACTTCATGATATGATGAGAATGCTAATGAATGCAAACTAATGCAAATGAAATTTAAATGAACTAAGGCTAATGTACTAAATGGATGCAAGATTGCAACGAATGAGATGAACCTAACAAATGCAATGAATCTAATGCAAGGCACCTTTATTTTTTATTTTGATTTCCAACACACTCTATCACATATAGTTTTTGATGTATGTTTGATTTTTGATTGATTTTTGGATTAAATCCACCCCCTTCTTTCTCTTTTCCAATTTCTAATTTTTGAGCTAAGAAAAGAAAATAACTTAAATGCATTTAATCTTGGATGGATGCAGCTAGTTGTCACTATTCACAAATTAGGATCTTATATTCATTATTGAGCAGTTTGGAATCCTAAAATTAGTACAACCATCACTAGTTCAACTATGATGATATGAATACCTTTTTCCTTTTGCATGGCTTTCCCATTTTTTGTACAACTAACACTGATTGAAATCAATCATGAGAGTATGAATACTAATTTTTTCAGATTCTATGTTGCAAGTGGATTTTGGTATTATGATATTTAATATCAAAATATCCAAGGTATCTTGTTGTGTAAATAAACAAACATCTCATTTTTCCATATGTACATGTCCTTGATGATTCTTTGATGATCATGTCCTTAGATGGATGATACATACTTTAAAACCTTGACCTTAAGACACTCATTCAAAAATCAATAAAATAGCTTGTCTAATTCAAAAAATTTCACCAATTCACTAAAAAGACATGATTTCATCAATCAAATCAACACTTAGAAAAATTTTGCATCATTTTTAAAATCCATATTTCAAGTATAGTTCCATCGATTTCATATTTTTAATCCTGATAAAGATAAGGTCTTTGTGAGATCTTGGATCAAAATTTTGTTTGATGTTTGGATTAGGATTGATTGGGTAAGTGTTTCTCTTGTGCTTTGATGAATTGATTTAGTGTCAGATTGATGTTTTCTTTGATGAATTCTTACTCCTTTATAGTAGATTTTCCCCTAGTTTGATGTGATTGCATTGTGGGACTTGGGACACTTTGTAGATTAGATTGGTGATAAAATCTTTAGGTACTTGCAAATGCAACTATGGGGTTTTATTATGCAATATATACAAATGCTAGCGAATGCAATATTTACAAGGATGATGACTAGGCCTTAGACTGACTTGGAATTTCAATGACACCTATTTACCAGGTTTTCACCGATTGAATGGATTTTCTCTTTTTTCTATTTTTCAAGCGTTTTTCCTTTTTTGCTGCCAAGGTGCCTATTTGCTAGGTTTTCACCAAGGCACTTTTTCTCTTTTCAATTTTTTTGTATTTTCTCATTTTATTTTTTATTTTTTTGTTTCCATATCATCAAGGCACCTATTTTCTAGGTTTTCACCAAGACAACATCTTTTTGAGGATCATTTTTTAATGTTTTTAGATTTCTTCATGCTCAATTTTCCATTGTTTTTTAATCTTTTTCTACATTTCTGATTTATTTTTTCTTTTCTATTTTTCAATGTTTTTGAATTTTTCAGGATCTCTTTTGACTATATACAATAAATAGGATGCTCTCTCATCTAATTTTTTGATACTCTTTTTCTTTATACCCTTTTAGTTGCTTCATGTGTAGAACCTTTTCGGGTGTATACTATTGATGGGTTCTTACAACTCTTCTCCTTCACAATCAACTAGTTTATAAGTGCCAGTTCCAAAAGATGAAGTGATCACAAAAGGTCCTAACTAGTTTGATTCCCATTTTCCTTTCTTCTCCCTTTCTACTTGACTTTTAGGGTTTTCTCGCAACACTAGGTCACCTATTTGGAATGTCCTTGGTTTGATATGTTTGTTGTAGTTCCTTGACATTCAATTCTGATACACTTTTAATTGGTCAAAATCTTGTTGTTGTCTTTCATCTAGTGGCTCCAATTCATGTAACCTAGCAACCCTATAGTCTTCTTCACTTAATAACCCATGTAATGAGAATCTTAAAGATGGGATTTATACCTCCGTAGGTAAAACTACTTCTACTCCATAAACTAAAGAAAATGGTGTAGCTCCTATTGGTGTTCTGATGCTTGTCCTATAAGCCCATAGAGTAGGGTTTATTTGAATGTGCCAATCTATACATGAATCATCCATGGTTCTCTTCATTTTTTTAAAGATGTTCTTGTTTGTAGCTTCTGCTTGTCCATTTGATGCAGTCAAGGTTGGGGAATCCAATGAAGGACTGACTAATCTTGCAGCCAAACCAATACATAGTGGAAATACATAACAACATATCTGATATAGAATAGAAATATTTATTCATCAAATTAATGATTACATGCATTGTGCTAGCCTATAAGGCCTTCCCAGTTACAGCTAGATACAAAGCAATTAATAGTCTACAAGATCTCACAGGATCCAAATCTTTTCCACAACATTAGTATTCAGCTAGCCTAGGTCTACAACATGTAGCACACTGGTAGGCACCCAGCAAAAGATCTAAACTTGTACTCAAACTTCCAAGCAATCTTCTTGTTCCTAAGCTCATAGGATACTAACTTCCAGTAAGGAAACTCAGGTGCAGAAATAGCTTCCTACACTAATCTCTTAAGGAAAGTATTGTGCAAATTCTTTTTAAATCCTTACAATTTCAGATTCATTATGCTACTTAACAAATAATATTGCAGCATATACCATACATATAGAAAATAGATAGAGAAGATTGAAACACATAAACACAAAGATATGCAGGTGGGGAAAAACCTTTCAGTAAAACAACCCCACCCCTCCAAAACCTGCACAATGTATTATCTTCAACACAAAGGTTACAACACACTTGCAATGCAAGTTCTTTTAGGAGATCAAAGACAAATCCAACAACATAACAATACTCCTGTAAAACTTATGTCTCTCCCATAGAAGCAACATCATATATAGACTCCCCAAGACCCAACAAATACCCACAAAGGAGTTGGGTGTTAAACATGGGCTCAACCACCAAGACCAAGCCACATGTACATAGCTATTACATGCAATCCCAAAAATAGGCATCGATCCCTAGAATAGACTATGACAACTTGTCATAGAATCTACCAAAAATAACGGTCACAAGAGAAGTGTAAGAGAATCTATCATACCAACCTATTTTTGGCATATTCTCTTACACACACTAACCACTCCTTGGGTGCCCAAATAGGCCCAAGTCATAAGATGCTTTTACACCTGTCATAGCACATTCCTTAAATAGCTCTTACGCATCATAGGAATCTATCATTGCCATTTCATCCATGATCTCCTCACACACAACCAAGATGTCAACACATCAAGCGGAGTGACACATCAACATGCCAACTAGACATGTACACTCACACTTAATTACATTATTTGCAAAAAATACATTTAATAAAACAAATAATAAGAATAGGAATTATCCAAGGTTGAGACACCTTATTCCTAAAATTCTCCCACTTGTCAAACACCTTTTAAGAGCAACAGGAACATAACAAGAACTAACCACTATAGGCCAAAAGGCCCATAGACTCTGAACACCATCTAAACTTCTTAGTGCCCACTGGTTTCATTAATGCATCTACAACATTCTTCATAGTATCTACCTTCTCCAAATTTACCTTTCCATCTTCCACCATATCTCTCACAAAGTGAAATTTCACATCAATGTGCTTCATTCTAGCATGGAAAGTTGGATTCTTCGCAAGGCAAATAGCACTCTGACTGTCACACCAAATAGTAATCTATTCTACATCAACACCAACATTAGAACACAATCTCCTAATCCAAATGGATTCCTTACAAGCATGAGTAGCAGCCATGTACTCAGCTTCTATAGTGGACAAATAAACCACAAGTTGTCACTTACTCATCCAATTGATGGCACCACCAAACATAGTGAACACATAAGCACTGGTGGATCTCCTGCTGTCAATATCACTTGCCCAATCTGAATCCACAAACCCACAAATACAAACTGAATGTAGAGATCCAAAACAGTTACCATGGTAACATATGGAGTAATCTGATGTACCCCTTAAATATCTGAATACTCACTTAACTGCATCCCAATGTACCCGTCCAAGGTTAGCCATAAACTGACTCAGGACTCCCACTACTTGGGCAATGTCTGGTCTAGTATAAACCATAGCATACATAAGACTACCAACTACACTAGCATAAGGTACTCTACTCATGTCCTCCACCTCACTAGGAGATTTTGGACAATCATCTATAGATAACTTTGTTCACATAGAAATAGGAACACAAAGTGGTCTACAATCTACCATGCTAAACCTATCTGACACATACTTCACATACTTACTCTGACTCAACCAAAGTTTTTTGTTAGACCTGTCTCTACTGATTTCCATACCCAAGACATACCTTGCTACCCCAAGATCTTTCATCTCAAACTATGCTGACAACTGAGATTTAAAATCAGAAATCATACCCTTACCCTTCCCAAATAGCAACATATCATCAACATATAATACAACAATAAGAAGGCAATCATTTTCAACTCTGAAATAAACACAATAATCTAATATTGATCTTACAAATCCAATTGACAACAAAAAGACATCAAACTTAAGGTACCACATCCTAGGAGATTGCTTCAAACCATATAGGGATTTCTTTAATCTACAAGCTAGGGATTCTTTACCTTTAACGATGTAGTGCTTGGGCTGTGACATATAAATCTCTTCCTCCAAATCACCATGAAGGAAAGCTATCTTCACATCCATCTGTTCTATCTCTAAATCATATGATGCAGCAAGAGATAATAGAAATCTAATGGATGTCAACTTTGCAATAGGAGATAATATTTCACCATAATCTATTCCCTCTACCTGTGAATACCCCTTTGCAACCAATCTAGCTTTGTACCTTTCAACACTACCATCTGCATAGAATTTCTTCTTGAACACCCATTTACAGTGAACAAATTTTCTCCCTTTAGGAAAAGGTACAGGGTCCCAAGTTTTGTTTTTCTCCAATGAATCCATCTCATCATCCATAGCCTCAATCCAAGAACTTGCATCTTCCATGCCCAAAGCCTCTTTCATAGATCTAGGCTCATCAGTGTTAGTAATCAAAGAAAAGGCACAACTAGAATCTAAAATAGAATAACCAAACCTTTTTGGTTGCTTTCTTTCTCTCATGGATCTCCTCAAGGGCTGAGGTTGAGGTTGTTCTTCCTCTTCTAAACTATCAGAGCTGCTAGAGCTCTCCTCATCATTAGGTCCAACATGGTCTCTCTATTCAGTCTTCTCAAGGGTAGGAGGAAACTGAACAAAATGTTTTTCATTTTCTTTTTCATCTGGTTGTAGCACAATAGGAGAAGATGTTAGCTCTCTGAAAATAAAATTTCTACTATACAACACCTTACTAGCCACAGGATCCCAAAGCTTGTATCCTTTCACACCAACACTATATCCGATGAAAATACATTTGACAGCTTTATTTTCCAACTTAGACCTTTTCTCCTTTGGAACATGTGCATAAGCTTCATGACCAAAAACATGAAGATGTCTAATTGAAGGCTTCTTACTAGACCACACCTCCATGGGTGTCTTACCAACAAGAGCTGATGTAGGAGATCTGTTAACTAGATAGCAAGTAGTGGCCACAACTTCGGCCCAAAACCTTTGTTGTAAACCAGCTCCACTAAGCATACTCCTAGCCTTCTCCATCTGTGTCCTATTCATTCTCTCTACAACTCCATTTTTCTGTGGGGTATAAGGAGTTTTCTTATGCCTCTCGATACCTCATTCTTTATAGAACTGTTCAAACTCTACTGAGAAAAACTCACCACCGTTGTCAGTTCTCACACACTTAATCTTCTTACTAGTCTGATTCTCTACAAGAGCTTTAAATTCCCTGAACTGACTAAAGACTTGTGTCTTACTTTTAAGGAAATAAATCCAAGTCCTACTATAATCATCTATGAAAGATACAAAAAATACAGACTTGGTGATGGAAGGAACTTTTATAGGACCAAATACATTAGAATGAATAAGATCCAAAACATCAGAAGATTTGTGAGAAGTAGAGTAAAACTGAACATGATTTTGTTTACCATAGACATAGTGTTCACAGAAGTCAAACTCAAGATTGCAATCATTTAACCCCTCAATGAGGTTTTTATTTTTCAAGGTTCTGAGACCCTTTTCACCAATGTGGCCAAATCTCATATGCCACAACATTGTCTTTTCTGTAGGAGGCTTACCTTCCAAACTATTTGCACTACCATTGGAACCAATAACCATAGAATTCTTCACTACTCATTCAGATGGTGAGGATGAAGAACTATTACATAGAGGAATACATGCATCTAGCTAAAATAAGGTACTTCTCCTAGTACCCCTTGCAAGCACTATCGATCCTCTCATCATCTTGCATCCTTCTTTCAAAAAAATAATTTGTACACCTACATCATTCAGCATACTTACAGATAATAGGTTTTGTGCCAAACCTAGAATGTGCATAACTCCATTGATTCCCTTTACTCGTCCATCAGGAAATCTGATAGTGACCCTTTTGCGTCCAACTATCTTTAGGTGAGAATCATCACCCAAGTACACCTTTCCACCATCAAAATCTTCATATTTTGAGAACCAATTTCAATGAGAGGTCATGTGAAAAGAAGCACCCAAGTCTATCCACCACACATCATCAAATGCATGGGTGGCCAAGGAAGTGATGAATGCATCACCATCTTCTTGAGATCTTTTTGAAGCTAAATCTGAACCTTTCTTCTTCTTCTTTGGTTCTTTGTAGTCCTTTTGAAAGTGCCCAGATTTATCACAGTTCCAACATTTCACATTGGACTTTCCAGGAGTCTTAGAACTCCCATAGGATTTAGATTTACCCTTCTTTGACTTGTTGTCATTCTACTTTCCTTTGTCATTGGATCTCCCATAAATAGCAAGGGCTTCCTTAGATGAATCTGAAGTCTTTCTTCACATCTCCTCAAATAGCACTGAAGACACCATATCATCCATATAGAATTTGACTATAGTACTTCTAAGAGCCATCACAAGATGGTCCCATGAATCTGGCAAGGAACAAAGCAGGGTCATACAATGATCCTCCTCCTTGATCTTTGCACCAAATGATGCCAAATATGCAATCAATAAATTGAATGCATTGAGATGATCAGTTATGGATCCACCTTCCTCCATTCTTAAAGAATGCAACTTCTTTCTCAGGAACAACTTATTCACCAGAGATTTGGCCTGATACACAGACCCAAGCTGTTTCCACAAAGAATTTGTAGTAGTCTCATCAAGAACATTCAGAAGAATGACATCTACTAGAAAGAGTCTGATGAGACCCTTAGCCTTCCGATCCTTGACCTCCCAATCTACTTGAGATATCACTGCAGGTTTCACATCAAGTGAAATAGCCTCCCATAGATCGTGGTCTTCAAGCATGTCTTCTATCTTTAGTTTCCACAACTCAAAATTAGTGCCATTAAATTTCTCCACCTCCATTCTACTGTATGAGGAACTTGCCATCTTAATCTCCAAATAAGATTTAGATTGTTTTGTAGAAAACTCCCACCCAACCTAAGATTAGCTCAAAAAACCCTACCCAACAACTAGGATCAAAAGTTGATCAGGCTCTAATACCACTTGTAAGGAAACTCAGGTGCGAAAATAGCTGCCTACACTAATCTCTTAAGGAAAGTATTATGCAAATTCTTTTTAAATCCTTACAATTTCAAATTCGTTATGCTACTTAACAAATAATATTGTAGCATATACCATACATATAGAAAATAGATAGAGAAGATTGAAACCCATAAACACAAAGATATGCTAGTGGGGAAAAACCTTTCGGTAAAACAACCCCACCCCTCCAAAACCTGCACAATGTATTATCTTCAACACAAAGGTTGCAACACACTTTCAATGCAAGTTCTTTCAGGAGATGAGAGACAAATCCAGCAACACAACAGTACTCCTATAAAACTTATGTCTCTCCCATAGAAGCAACATCATATATAGACTCCTCAGGACCCAACAAATACCCATAAAGGAGTTGGGTGTTAAACATGGGCTCAACCACCAAGACCAAGCCACATGTACACAACTGTTACATGCAATCCCAAGAATAGGCATCCATCCCTAGAATAGACTATGGTAGCTTGTCATAGAATACGCCAAAAATAAAAGTCACAAGAGAAGTGTAAGAGAATCTATCATACCAACCTATTTTTGGCATATTCTCTTACACACACTAACCACTCCTTCTTGGGTGCCCAAATAGGCCCAAGTCATAAGATGCTCTTACACCTGTCATAACACATTCCTTAAATAACTCTTATGCATCATAGGAATCTGTCATGACCGTTTTAGCCATGATCTCCTTACACACAACCAAGATGCTGACACATCAAGTGGAGTGACACATCAACATGACAAATAGACATGTACACTCACACTTAATTACATTATTTGAAAAAATAAATTTAATAAAACAAATAATAAGAATAGTAATTATCCAAGGTTGAGACACCTTTTTCCTAACACTTCCACCACCAACTATCTGATCATTTTCTTCCTCCCTAAACATCCACCCAAACATCCACTTAAACACTAAATCCTAGCCACAAGTTAGCTCTACAAGATATACAAATATTAAATGCCAAAACATCAATTGGATCCCAAATAGCCTTATAAATAAATAAACTCTCCAAGATGGCCCCAAATGGTCATCAGATCCACATAGAAGAATGCAACATGCTAGATCTAGGTCCCCCCACATCCAATGGTCAATCCATAACTCGAGTGTGACCCAAATCAATGGAACTAGTTAGCCAAGCCGATCCATCCAAACAAACCAAATTGGTAAGCAAGAACACCAAGCAACAAAGAAATAACTGAGCACTAGAAACCAACCAAACCAAGCATGACCGAGCATGTAGTTATCACCAAGTTCCAGTGAACTGATGCCTTCAATTACTAAGCATTCTTTAGAGACCGAGCACCCCGATAACCACAATTATCGAGTAACTAGTCTCCCAAACCGAGCAAGTACTCCACCAAACCAAGATCAAAACTAACAATCTACCTTCAAGGACAAACATATTTTTGGTTGATACAGGATTTCTAAGAATCCTAGGATGCTCCTGGATCAGACACCCTGGGTAAGAAATATTTTCTCATAAAGAAATTAGGAATGTCTCAAGGGAATCAGAACAGGTATGCCAAATCTATTCTTCACCCATATCTCCTCTTGTCCTTTATCCCATGTAGTCTTTACTTCATTCATTTCTCCCTACAGTAAGTTCTTTTGCTTTCCACTTTTCTTATCTTTTCTATCTACAACTAATAGCAACCAACTTTGACCACTACCGATCACATCAGTGTCTCAGTAAGATTCATCCTCTCTAGACTCCTCAATCAATTCAATATCATTTGCATCCCTCCATGTCATAATTGTCACCATATGATGTACTATTTCTTTTAGAATGACCATCTCTCTCACAATCTCAATAAAGTCTTCAGATATATTATTCTCCTTCTCCTTCAAATTAGACTTCGTAGGAATAGGTTCATCCATACTCTACTCCTAATGTTTTTCATAAGGAGAACACCTGATAACTCCACATCCCTTAACCCCTATCTCTTGTAAAGGTAATAGCTTATGTCAAGCTTCTTCATGCCTAACCACATGGGTGTTAGCATGACCATCAAACAAAACATTTCTATCAAATTTCCAAGGCCTATCGAGCAACAAATGACAAGCATACATAGGCAATATATCACACAATATCGCATCATGATAAGATCTAATCTGAAAATTAACCAAGCATTGTTCTTCAATCCTAACCTTAGACACATCTTGTATCCAACTAATTTGATAAGGATTAGGATGCTTCTTCCTTTCCAAATTCAACTTACTAACCATTTCATTTGAAACAAAGTTCTCAGAATTGCCACCATCAACTATGACATTACATACCTTATTATTACACTTACATATGGTTCTGAAAAAATTTCTTCTATGTACCAGTTCATGGACACATGCAGCTAATCTCTAGTGATAAGTGTCTCACCTTTTTTTGCAACATTCACAATATCTTCTTCAGTAGTCAGTGCCACCCTCTTCTTAGGACAATGAAAAATTCTCTGACAAGCTTTGCCACAGTTATAACAAGTACCAGTGAAATCATTTTTCCACCTTCCTCTCTATCCACTATTGAATTTCTTAGTACCTTGACCACTACTAGATCCCACATCAGACTTAGGATTCTCTATCACATTTCCTTCAGCAATTATCTCACTAGTTTTACCACCTCAATTCCTATTGTTTTGTCTTCCTTCATACTTCTTATTTAGCTTCTCTTCGATCTTCAATGCCATTTGATAAGCATCTCCTATTATTGTCAACCGAATAGTAAGTAACTCTTATTGAATACTAGGTCTCAAACCATAGACATATCTAGCAACCTTCTCTTTATTAGCTTCAGAATGACCAGTCCTAATCAAGATTCTGTAAAACTCCTTGGTATACTCCTTCACCAATTTGTTAGTCTACTTCAAAGCTTGCATCTTCCTAAGCATGTCCAATTCATAATCCACCAGAATGAATTGATTCTTCAACTTGTCAACCATTCAATTCCATTTAATGATCTTCTCTTTTCCTCTTCTACCTCCTTCCAACTGAATTTCTCTCCACCAAATATTTGCATGACTTTTCAAGTTAGTCTTCACAAACCTAACCCTATCAGGATCTTATATTTCTTCATACTCAAAGTATTCATCCATCTCATTAATCCAATCAATCAACTCTTATGCTTCCAACAAATGCATAAACTTCAATCTTAGGTCTTTTCCCAATCTTAGACATAGCTTTTAGAATTTATTTCTCCTCTAGATCTCTAGCTTCTTCTATAGCTTCTTCAAAATGATCTTATTCCTCAAATTCATCATCACTACCTTCCTTCGGTGTAGTCTTCTTCTTTCTTAATTCCTCTTGTAGATCTTGTACTTGTTTTTGCAAAGCCCTAAAATCATCAAGACTGAATTCTCCAGTAGCTTCTTCCTCTGAGATCTCACAATTTCTCCTCAAAGGCATCTTCAAATCAAGATCTAGACACAAACACACAAGATCAAGTCAGCTCCAGTAGGAGCAAAATTCACTCAAACAAGAACCAACTTCTCTCAAATAGGAAAAAACTTCATTTTGATACCACTCCATGCAATCAAGGTTGGGGAATCCAATGAAGGACTAACCAACCTTGTAGCCAAACCAATATGCAGTGGAAATACACAACAATAAAAACAATAGATTTGATATAGAACATAAATCTTTATTCATAAAATTACAGATTACATGTAATGTGTTAGGCTATAAGGCCTTCCCAGTTATGGCTAGATACAAAGCAAGTAATAGTCTACAAGATCTTATAGGATCCAAATCTTTTCCACAACATTAGTATTCAGCTGGCCCAGGTCTGCAACACACAACACACTGGTAGGCACCCAGGAAAGATCTAAACTTGTACTCAAACTTACAAGAAATCTTCCTATATCTAAGCTCGTAGACTACTAAATTCCACCACCAACTATTTGATCATTTTCTTCCTCCCTAAACATCTACCCAAACATCCACTTAAATACTAAATCCTAGCCACAAGTTGGTTCTATAGGATATACAAATATTAAATGCCAAAACAACAGTCAGCTCTCAAATAGCCTTATAAATAAATAAACTCTCCAAGATGGCCCCAAATGGTCATCAAATCTGCATAGAAGAATGCAACACACCAGATCTAAGTCCCCCCACACCCAACGATCAATCCATAACTTGAGGAGCACAACCCAAATCAACAGAGCCAGTCAACCAAGCCAATCCACCCAAACAAACCAATTCGGTAAGCAAGAACACTGAGCAACAGAGAAATAACTGAGCACCAGAAACTGACCATGCCAAGCATGACCGAGCACACAATTATCATTGAGTGCCAATAAACCAATGCCTTCAGTTACCAAGTGTTCTTTAGAGACTGAGCACCCCGATAACCATAGAAACTGAGTAACCAGTCTCCCAAACTGAGTAAGTACTGCACAAAACCAAGATCAAAACTAATAATCTACCTTCAAAGACAAACATATTTTTGGTTGATACAGGATTGCCAATAATCCTAGGATGCTCTTGCATCACCATTACCTTGTGGGTAATATATTGAAGATGAGTGATGTACCACATGAAATTTTGTACATAGTTCTTTCAAATCTTTTTTTTTGAAATGTTTTTCATTATCCATTATGATAGCGTGAGGAGCACCATATCTACAAATTATTTGATTTAATATGAACATGGATATTTTCTTTCTTGTGGTAGTGGATAATGGTAAAACTTCTACCCATTTGGTAAAATATTCAATTGCTTTAACGATGAATTTATGACCATTTGAGGATGGTGGATAAATCATCCCTATCAAATGCAAACCGCATTGATAAAAGGGACAAGGTGTAGTCATAGGATGGAGTTCTTATGCTACCACATGGATTAAGTTCCCATGGTATTGACATTTTTGATAGAATTTTTCAAAGTGACAAGCATCTCTCTCGATAGAAGGCCAAAATATCCTATCCTAAGGAGTTTCTTAGCTAGGGTTAAACCATTCAAATGTGACCCACAAATTCCTTCATGGATTTCTTGCAAGGATAAAGTTTATTCCTCTTTTTCTAGACACCTTAAAAGCATTCCATCTAGACTCTTGCAATACAACATGTTGAATACTAGGGTATAGCAAGAAGCTTGGCATATAAAACTTTTCTTTTGATTTCTAGTTTGGTCTATGGGTAAGATTTGGTCTTTTAAATATGTGTAAATGGCTCCATACCAAGGTGAGTCATGTCTTGTTAGTAAGAAAATGGTATGAGGATGGGAAGGATCAAATGTGGGTTGTCCCACTTCTTCTACTAGGAATTCATATTTGGCACTCTGATCTAGTATTTGGAGAAGTGATGCCAATGTAGCCATTACATCTATTGCTTTATTCTTATCCCTCAACACTTGCTCAAATGTGATTAGAGTGAAGCATTTCTTGAGATTCTCAATCGTGTTCTTGTATAGTATCAAATTATCATATTTAGTTTGATATTCATCATTGATTTGATTAATAACTAGTTGGGAATCTCCATTGATTTGTAGCTCTATCACTTTCCATTCTAATGCCAATTTTATGCTAATGACCAATGCTTCATACTCAGCTATGTTATATGTGCATGGAAATAGCAATTTGTATGATTTTGGAATTGTAGACCCTTGAGGAGTAATCCATAGTATCTCAGCTCCTGATCCATGTTGTGTATAAGAACCATCAAAGTACAATTTCCATGTCTTTGCTTCAACATTAATGATTTTAGAATTTGGAAATTCTACTTGGATTGAATGTTCATCTTGTAAGGGTGACTCTACTAGTTGATCAACTATTACTTGGCCTTTGATAGTTTTTCGATCTACATACTCTATGTCAAACTCACTTAGGACCATGACCCATTTGGTCAATCTTCCATTCAAGGCTATTTTATGGAGAAGGTATTTCAAAGGATCAATCTTTGTTATGAGTCAAATTTTGTGAGATAACATATAATGTCCTAGTTTTTGGGAAGCAAAAACTATGGCCAAACATTCTCTTGAGCCAAGAGTGCCCCTAATGCATGTTCTATCACTGAGATGTATAAAATTAAGGGCTTTCCTCTTATTTTTGGCATCAAAGTAGGTGGATTAATTAGGTATTTTATCAATAATTTGAATGATTCTTCATATTTTTCATCCCATTTAAATACTGTGTCCTTGTGAAGGAGTTGAGTAAAATTATGGCATTTTTCTGCTAATTGGGAGATGAACCTTCTGATATATTGAATCCTTCCTTGAAGTGATCTCATTTGACTTATGTTTTAAGGTGCCCTCATTTCCATGATTTCCTTTACTTTGGTCGGGTCTACCTCAATTCCTTTGGCTAAAACTATGTATCCTACCAGCTTTCTTGATTGTACACTGAATGCACATTTATTTGGATTTAGCCTTACTTTGAATTGTTCCAGTCTTACAAATATCCTTTCTAGGATGGGTATATGTTCTTCACTTGAGTGGGATTTAGCAAGTATATCATCTACATAATCCTCTAGGAACTTGTGCATCATGTCATGAAATATGGTCGTCATGGCTCTTTGATAGGTTTCTCCAGCATTCTTGAGACCAAAGGGCATAACATTCCAGCATAATGTCCCCCATGCGCATATAAATGCCATTTTTTCTTGATCCTTAGGTGCTATATTTATTTTATTATAGCCACTAAACTCATTCATAAGTGAGAACATTGAATGTCTTACTGTTAGATCCATGATGGTGTCTATGCTTGGTAGAGGAAAATCATCTTTTGGGCATGCAAGATTAAGATCTTTAAAGTACATGCAAATTCAAATAGATTTGTCTACTTCGGAAATAGGCACAATGTTTTAAATCCACTCGGCATAATCAATGGCTCTTATAAATCCTACTTTCAGCAATTTCTCTAACTCCACTTTCACAAGCAATGCTATGTGTGGATGCATCTTTCTCAATTTCTACTTGACCGGTCTTACTCCTTCTCTGATATTCAAATGATGCATGATTAAATTTGGATCTATTCCTGGCATATCATCATATGACCATGAAAAATTTATTTATTTCTCTTTGAAGAATTTGATGAAATCCTTTCTTTCTTTGCTAGATAGGGACATTGCTAGGTGTATGATTCTTGGTTCTGATTCTGACCCAATGTTGAATTTTTCCATTGGTTCAATCAAGATAGGTGATCTCTCCTCACAGTTCTTGGGAAAAGTATCTAAACTTTATTCCTTAGGTGCCTCTGTTGGGTTTTCACCTTTGGAAACATTCTTTATTTCTTTTTCTTTTTGGTTTAATGTTGCCACAATGTGGTTTTCAACATTTGATTCTTTCCATTTTTTATTTTTTTATTTTTTTCACTTTTTTATGAACTAGAAGGTTGAATACTCCCCTTCATCACTTCTTCTTGATATTCCATGGTAGAAGAAGGTTCAACCACATTAAGGTATTGGGACAGCAAGTTATTGTTCAATAATGTAGGGAGGATGGTAGGTTTAATGGAATCCCATTCAATTAGTTCTGGATAGATAAGGGACAACGGATTGAAGTTTTAGGTTGTTTCGATAGAGTTTAAGGACATGACCTCATTTGAAGTTTCAAACATTGTATCACTCAAATCTATGATATGTGCCTCTTCTAGGTGTTCTAGAGAACTAGGGTCAAAATCTTCCTCACTTGAATCCTCTTGGATTTCTAATGGGTAAAATCTCTTCGATTAAATCTAGTGTTAGATTCCCCTATAGTAGGTCTCCATGATGGAACATAAGGCTCTCCTACCCATTGATTTCCTTCAATTTCTTGACTTGGCACATTATCTAAGACCTCTTGGCTAGAACTTGAAGCTTGATTCTAATTTGATCTTGAGGCTTGTTCTTTTCCCTTGCTAGGAGTATAGGTATGGATGGCATCAACCTCTTTATATTGACATGATTCACTTGAAAATGAATCCCATTCCCAATTCTTTGACTCCTCATTGCTTTGGGAACCTATTTGCAATATTTGGTGATAAACCAAGGGATGTTTCTTTTGAGTGTAACCTTGTTCCAAGTACCCCAATCTAGTTTTCTCCTTACTATCTCTCCATGACATTCTAATAGGTTCTATTAGTCCTTTGTTTCTTGTACCTAGAGGGCCTTGTCCTTTATATCCCATTTTTTTCATTATTTGAAATCCTTTTCCATATTGATGACTGGGAATGCTTATGTTTTGAATCCACTTTTCATGGGCACTTGATTCCTCATCCTTAAATAGGGGTATGTGTAGGATCATGGTATGCCAAAAAGTGGTGATGTGAAAAAGAAGTCCTGATTGACAGACTCTTTGAAAAACAACTATAAATTTCAAACAATATAACATTTTTGAAATATTAAATATACATCACATTCTATGATTCACCTAATACAATAATAATAAACAATTCTTTCAATTTGATTAAGTTTAGACTAATTTAAGGTGGTCAAACATGAGAGTTTTTATATTCAGAAACATTTTTAGTAGAAAAATAATAATTAATTATTTACTTGGAAAAAAAATACAAAAAAATATACATCACATCCAAACATGAGTCTACTACTTTTATCTATGATGCAGGAGAATCTTGGGTCTTTGGCAATCTTGCATCAACCAAAAACATTTTCTGATTTCTATACCTATTCGATATAGTTTTCTTTATAATATTTTCATTTGATAGTTTCATGGTTTTTGAAGCTTACATCATTTTTGGGACCTATTTTGGAACCTTCTCCTATGAGCACATCAAGTTTGGATGGACTGTTTCAAAGTTACAACTATTTTCCTTGCCGTCGGAATAGTGTTTTCCTGTAGTTTTGGTGCTGATTGTTCATGTTGGTTCTCTTGATCCATAATGAATATTATTTTTTGGACTTAAGGGATTCAAGGGGACCTAAATTAATATCATTCTCCAAGAGTGCAGCTTCCAATTCATTATGAGTCAAAAGTTATGGCCTTTTTGGCACAGGACCTATTTTCTGCGAGCTTTGACGTCTGAGCTGTTACTGCAGTTTTGGTGCTGATTGTTCATGTTGGTGACCTTGATCTATAGGGAATTTTATTTTTCTCACTTAAGGACTTAAAGTGGACCTAAATTAATATCATTTCCCAAGAGCACAATCTCCAATTCATTATGAGGAAAAAGTTATGCCTATTTTTCCTCAGGACCTATTTCCTGCCAATTTTTGGGTGAAACGTGTGGTGTTTCTTCTTGCGCTGTTTCATGTGCTCATATGGGACCTTTAACAATTAAATGAATGTTATTGGGTCAATTTAGGACCTAAATCCAAAGGTTCATCAATTTATATTCATTCTAGCATTAGTTTTGGTTTAAATCTTGAGACTGGACCTATATTGTAATTAAATGCCTAACTGGCCGACCTGTGGCTTAGCTGGCTATATAAGGGGTCTAGATTGATGTAGTAGAGCATGATGGGTGAGATATAGGAAGGATTATCAAGATAAATCATTGGAGAAAAGATAGGATGCAAGCTGTAATTCTGAATTCATAATTCTCATTGTATAAGGCCGAAACCCGGAAGGCTTCACAACCGAGCATGTTGAAAGAAATAATATAATTCTCTATTGTTGCTACCAGTTGATTGTCTCATATCCATTATGTTTCCATTGTGTTCATGTGATATTATATTTCTTCTATTGTGTAACTTTGAGCAAGGGCTTGTTTTGGATTCAAGCGGACTCAATTTTTCTTGATTCTACTTGTATCTACCTTGCCCCTGCGTCAAGTGGTATCAAAGCAAGTTCTTTCTTGTGGATTGGATCACGGAGAACCTTATTGGATTTGGTTGTAGGTTGGTAGATCTGAGATCTAACCTATAACTTGTAGAAGGTTATGATCTTTTTGGAACTTGATTGTCAAGATGGTTTGTGGTAGAGGAAATGATAATGCTATCATGGATATGTTGAGGCAAATTGCAGCTAGGCTTGAAGTTGTAGAGATAGCCCAGAGAAGAGCAGCACATCTTGAAGATGTTAGTGATGAAGAATAAGAAGCAGAACCTAATGCTAAACCTAAAGTTGAACAAGATGAGGAAAGAATTTTGAGAGTTTTTTCTAAGGCTAACTCCAGACCTGCAGTTGAAGTTGCTTGCTATGATGGAAGACTTGAGACCGATAAACTTTTGGATTGGATCTCTGAGATGGATAAATACTTTGAGTATGAAGGTACTGATAATAAGAAGGTTAAGATAGCAGTCACAAAGTTGAAAGGGCATGCATCTCTTTGGTGGGATCATTTGCAAACTTAGAGATAGAAGAGAGGAAAAGAAAAGATAAAAACATGGATGAAGATGCTTGGAAAGATGAAGAATAAGTTTCTTCCAACTGACTACCAAGTTAGTCTGATGAGAAAGATGGAAAATCTAAGATAAAAGGACATGAGTGTCAAAGAATATATAGAGGAATTTTACAAATTGGATATCAGATTTGGACATGTGGATGATGAAGTTGAGAAGGTGGCTAGATATATGAATGGCCTAAGGACATCTATTCAAGATGAGATTAGTTATGTGAAGATTGATAGTGTGGAAGAATCATACCAATTTTCTTTGAAGGATGAAGAAAGATTGACAAAAAGACATGATCAAAGACAAAGAGGAAGAGGTGGCAGATTTTAGAGAAGTAGAGGTAGATCTAATGGAGAAAGTAGCAAATCTAAAAATTTAGTGCAAGAAAAATGATGGAAAGATGAGCCTACTAAAAGAGGTAATTACTCTAGAGGTAGCTATACTAGTTACTCTAGGAATAACAATAATGGTAGAAGAGAAGAGAAATCTTGGTTTAAAGGTACTTGTTACAAATGTGGTGAAGAAGGACATAGAGCTTTTGAATGTACTAACTCTGGAAAGAAGACTAGAGGTAATGGTAGAAATAATTTGGCTTGTGAAGAAGTTGAGGAAATGTCTAATGAACCTAAACATGGTGAGAACTTGATGCTAAGAAGGATCTTGTGGAATGAAGAAGCTGATGAGGAACCTATTTTGAGGAAAAGTTTGTTCAGAACCAAATGTAAGATCGTTGATAAATGTTGCAAGGTAATCATTGATAGTGGAAGTTCTGATAATTTGGCATCTAAAGAGCTGGTTAGCAAATTACAGTTGCAAAGATTGAAACATCCTAAGCCTTACCATATTGCTTGGATCCAGAAGGAGCATAAACTACTTGTAAATGAACAATGCCTTGTTAAATTCAAAATTGGGAATTATCATGATGAAGTCTTGTGTGATATTATGCCTATGGATTGTTGTCATATTCTTTTGGGTAGACCTTGGCAGTATGATAGGAAAGCTTTGCATGATGGTAGATTGAATCAATATACTATTTGGATGGATGGAAAGAAACAAGTGTTGTTTCCTTTGATAGAGAAGTTTGATGAAAGTCACTATACCATAATCAGAGTATGTTTGGTTGATGGTAAAAATTTTGCAAGAGAAATGAAAGAACATAAATTTTGCTTTGCTTTTATTCCAAGAAAGACTGAGAAACAAGATGAGTTAGAACATGCATTTGAAGTTAAGCCTTTACTGAATGAATTTTATGACATCATTTCTGATAATGTACTTGATGGTTTACCACCTATGAGAAGTATAAGTCATTGTATGGATTTGATACCTTGAGCTAGTTTGCCTAATAAAGCACCACATAGGTTGACACCTAATGAAAAGACTAAATTGAATAGACAAGTGCAAGAATTTCTTGAAAGAGGTTTGATTAGGGAAAGTTTGAGTCCTTGCATAGTACCTATTGTATTAGCACCTAAAAAGAATGGAGAATGAAGAATGTGCACTGATTCTAGAGCTATAAACAAGATAATAGTAAAGTACAAATTTCCTTTTCCTAGGATGGATGACATAATGGATAGTTTAAGTGGAGGAAAGTATTTCACAAAGACTGATTTGAAAAGTGGATATCATCAAATAAGGATTAGAGAAGGGGATGAATGGAAAACTACTTTTAAGACTACTGAAGTTTTGTATGAATGGTTGGTTATGCCTTTTGGTTTGACTAATGCACCTAGTACTTTTATGAGGCTGATGAATGAAGTTCTAAAAATATTCTTGGGTAAGTTTGTGATTGTATATCTTGATGACATTTTGATATTAAGTAAGAGTAAGGAGGAACATCTTGAACATATCAGACAAGTATTGCGGAGATTGAAGGAAGAAAAGTTGTTGATTAATTTGAAGAAATGTTCATTTGTGAAAGAAGATATTGTGTACCTTGGTTTTGTAATTTCAGTTCATGGATTAAAGATGGATCTTGAGAAAGTGAGAGCTATACTTGATTGGCCTACACCAGAGAATGTTGGAGAGAATTTTTCCTTTTCATTGAAGCATAAGAGTGGATAGTCAAATAAGGTTGTTGATGCCTTGAGCAAAAGAAGAAATTTTTTGATAGAAATGAGAGTTGACGTACTTGGTTTTGATGATTTGAAGTATTTGTATGAGGCTGACATTGTTTTTCAGAGCCTTGGAAAGCTTGTAAAGAACACACACTAAGTGATAAGTGGTCTGATTATTTTATTCAAGAAGACAGGTTGTTTAAAGGAGTTCAGTTGTGCATACCTAGAGGATCTATGAGAGAGAACATAATGAAGGAGAAACATAGTGGTGGACTTGCTAGACATTTTGGGATTGATAAGACAATGAATTTGATTTCAGAAAGATACTTTTGGCTATAGATTTATAGATATCTATAGAGAATGGTTAGAGGTTGTAGAATTTTCCAAACAGCAAAAGGAACTAGTCAGAATTCAAGATTGTATACACCTTTGCCTGTACCTAATAGACCTTGGGAAGATGTGAGTATGGACTTTGTTCTTGGATTGCCTAGAACTTAGAGAGGTAATGATTCTATTTTGGTAGTGGTTGATAGATTTTCTAAGATGGCTCATTTCATACCTTGTAAGAAGGCATTTGATGCATTGCATGTAGTTGAATTATTCTTCAAGGAAGTGGTAAGATTGGATGGTTTGCCTAAATCTATTGTTTTAGACAGAGATACTAAGTTTACTGGTTATTTTTGGAGGACACTTTGGAAGAGGATGAATACTGATTTGAAGTTTAGTTCTACATTTCACCCTCAGACAGATGGACAGACTAAAGTTGTGAACAGAAGTTTGGGAAACTTGTTGAGATGTTTAGTTGGAGAGAAACCTGCTAATTGGGATTTTATTTTGGCACAAGCAGAGTTTTCATATAATAATTCAATGAATAGAAGCACTAAGAAGACACCATTTGAGATTGTTAATAGATTTTATCCTAAGGGAGCCATAGAGCTAAGAGATTTACCTACTAAGACCAAAAGAAGTGCTCAAGCTGATCATTTTGCAGAATACATGAGAACTTTACATGATGAAGTTAAAAAGAATTTGGAGGACAGTAATCTAAAATATAAATAAACAACAGACAAGAGAAGCAGACATAAATCTTTTGAAGTTGGAGATGAGGTTATGATTCATTTGAAGAAGAATAGATTTCTAGTTGGTACCTACAACAAGCTGAAAATGAAGAAGTTTGGACCTTGTAAGATTCTGAAGAAGTTTGACAATCAAAATGCTTATGAAGTAGAATTGCCAAAGGACATGGATATATCACCTATATTCAACATTGCTGATATATTTGAGTACTTTGAATCAAATGATGAGATAGAAGATGATCCAGACTATCCTAAGAAGAATAGCAACAACATTGAAAAGATCTTGAATAGCAGAGTTGGCAAGAGTACAAGAGGAAAAGACTACATGGAATATCTAGTTCAATGGAAAGACAAGCCAGTTGAGGACAGTTCATGGATTACACAAGCTGAGTTGGATCTTTATGATTTAGATTAGATTATGAGTAGTACCTAATGTGGACATCAGTTCTTTATTTACCCTAGGTGTCTGATGCAGGAGCATCTTGGGTCTTTGGCAATCTTGCACAAACCAAAAACATTTTCTGATTTATGTACCTGTTTGCTGTAGTTTTCTTTATAATATTTGAATTTGATAGTTTCATGGTTTTTGAAGCTTAAATCATGTTGGGGACCTATTTGGGAACCTTCTCCTATGAGCACATCAACTTTGGATGGACTGTTTCAAAGTTACAGCTATTTTCCTTGCCATCAGAACAATGTTTTCCTGTAGTTTTGGTGCTGATTGTTCATGTTGGTTCTCTTGATCCATAAGGAATATTATTTTTATAACTTAAGGGATTAAAGGGGACCTAAATTAATATCATTCCCCAAGAGCACAGCTTCCAATTCATTATGAGTCAAAATTTATGGCCTTTTTGGCACATGACCTATTTTCTGCCAGCTTTCATGTCTGAGCTGTTACTGCAGTTTTGGTGCTGATTGTTCATGTTGGCGACCTTGATCTATAAGGAATTTTGTTTTTATAACTTAAGGACTTAAATTTGACCTAAATTAATATCATTTCCCAAGAGCACAAACTCCAATTCATTATGAGTAAAAATTTATACCTATTTTGCCTCAGGACCTATTTCCTACCAGTTTTTGGGTGAAACATGTGGTGTTTCTTCTTGCAATGTTCCGTGTGCTCATATGGGACCTTGAAAACTTAAAGGGATTTTCTTGGGTCAATTTAGGACCTAAATAAAAAGTTGCATCAATTTATATTTATTCTAGTATTATTTTTGGTTTAAATCTTGAGACTGGACCTATATTGTAATTAAATGTCTGACTGGCTGACCTGTGGCTTAGCTAGCTATATAAGGAGTCTAAATTGATGTAGTAGAGCATGATGGGTGAGATATAGGAAGATTATCAAGATACATAATTGGAGAAAAGATAGGATGCAAGCTGTAATTCTGAATTCATAATTCTCATTGTATAAGGCCGAAACCCGGAAGGCCTCACAGCCGGGCATGTTGAAAGAAATAATATAATTCTTTGTTGTTGCTGCTAGTTGATTGTCTCATATCCATTGTGTTTCCATTGTGTTCATGTGATATTATATTTATTCTATTGTGTAACTTTGAGCAAGGGCTTGTTGTGGATTCAAGTGGACTCAATTCTGCTTGATTCTGCTTGTATCTACCCTGCCCCTGCGTCAATCTACAATCTTATAAAAAAACATTATTAGTTGGTTTTGTTTAATGTGGTTAGATATACACCTACTTGTTATCTTTCTAGTCCTAATTGATAGACTTATTGAAAAATAGTTATAACTTTCAAATTGCATAGTATTTTTGAAATCCAAAACATGTGTCATATTCTATGCTTTTTCTACTACAAGAAAAATAAAATAAAAAATTCAATTTGATAAAGTTTAGACTCAATTAACATGGCCAGACACAAGAGTTTTTGTATTCTGGAAAAGTTGTAGAAGAAAAATCATAATTAACTATTTACTTGGAAAAGAATTACAAAAAAATATCTGTCACATCCAGACATGAGTCTACTACTTATATCTAGAATCTTGTAAAAAAAAAAAATTTGATTGTGTTTAAGGTGGTCAAACATACACCTACTTCTTTTTTCCCTAAATTTTTCATACTACTACATTGAAATTTGAAATTTTCAACATATAGAATAATTATTTTTCAAAAAAGGCCTAGTATCTTAGAAACTAAATTCAATTTTCTACAGATTCTCTTCTTACATATTTTTTATATAATATTTATACCTTGTTCAAATTTTTATGTCAACTTGCCTAAACATGATTTTCTAAATTTTCATTGCCACTTAAGGGCCTAGTTTGGCATACCATGATCCTACACATACCCATAGCCAATTTAAGATTTCATTATCTTCTTCATCCATGAAAGAATAAGTTCTTTCCCTTACAAAGTGGTCATTATATTTATGAAGTGCATGTAGACTAGATGGTCTTCCATGGGATTTAGGAGATAAAGGTAGATCTTTCATAGATAAGGAGTATTCACCTACACCTTTTTGTTTGAGTTGGCATTGCTTTTCAAAATTCTTCATCATGTGATCCATCTTTTGATAATGGGAATCCTTGGTGTAAATTTGGATAGATGTTGCTTGGTCTTCTTTTTGTTCCTCATGAGAACTTTCCTCACTAACCTTCTCTTTTCCTTTTGTTGATGTAGTCAAGTTAGTGAGAATTTGATTATTTTTAACAACAACACTTTATTTTTCTACCTTTTCCTTTCCCTTCAAAGATGGAAGTTCTTTTGAGCTTTTCCCTTGTTGTATTCTTTGGGAGATAGATCCATCTACTTTATGTAGGACTAAGGAGTCATTTCTAGGTTTAATATTATTACAATATTGGAAAGGCTTCTAATCCCTACTTACCATGACTTCTTGTCCCATGTAGGGAAATTCGAGGTATTGATGATAGGTCAAAGGCACAGCCTGCATTTCATGGATCCATGGTCTTCCTAATAATATATTATAAGTCAATTTTTGGTGAAGGACTTGGTAAATGGTCTCTTTTTGCATTGGGCCAACTCAGATGGGGAGTACTATGACACCTTTGGAAGCTCTTTCTACATCATCATAAGCTTTTATGGTTATCTTCTTCTTTGGGTCAATAGCTTCCTCAGAAAATCCTAAGGCTTTAACCAAGTTTAAGGTACAAATACTTAGGCCAGCTCCCCCATCAATGAGGACTCTCTTCACTCTATGCTTGTGGATCAAGACCTCTATATGCAAAGGCGGATTTTGTGGGTGGTTTAAAGACATATCATCTTGTTCTGAAAAGGATAGACAATGGAGTGCTACAAGATGGCCTACCATGTTTTGGAATTTATCCACATCCAAATTTAAAGGCACATTAGTCTCAACAAGGGCTTTTTCTAGAATCTCCTTATGAGGTTGTGAAAGCTTGAGTAATTCTAGGATATAGATTTGAGCAGGGGTTCTTTGCAATTGGTCTACCAAATTATATTAATTCAAAGATGAATATGAGGTTTGATTAGGTAAAATAATTCTTGGGGAACTTCCTAATAAAGTGATCTTTGATGCTTTCCCCCTAGCTCCAACATTAGATGTTGCTTCCCTTGGCTTTTCTTTTACCACAATCACTTTTATGGTGTTTTCATCACCACTTAGAGTATTGATGGTGTTGTCACAAGTATGGATGAAATTCACCTTTTCAGTACACCTTTTATTATTGTGATTGGTATTTGATGATTCCCCCTTTTCATGGTTTAGAAAAGGGTTTTTAAAATATGTATGATCCTCATTATTTTGAGGCCCTTCCACTTTTATGGTTCCATCATCGATTAGATCTTGGACAAGGTGTTTTAATTTCATACATTCATTCATTGTGTTTCCTTTGTTGTGATGGTATTCACAATCATGAGAATCATTCCACCAATTGGGCTTAATTTTGGGTTTCATTCATTGTGTTTCAAATGTCCACCATAGTTTCATTCATTCATTGTGTTTCCTTTGTTGTGATTTTATTGGCCACCAAAGTCCTTAATGTATTTTCCAAAGGTTCACCTAAAAAGGTGAATTTTCTTTTCTGATATGTGGAAAAGAATGGTTTAGGTTTATTGACATTTGAATTATTGAAGGGATTATTGTTGTTGTTGGAATTATTGTTGTTGTGGTTAGTGTTGTTGTTATTATAAGGAGATTTGGTCATTTGGTTGGCATTATATGTTTGGTTTGACCCGCTTGATAAATTAAAGGGAGTAGCCTTTAAGTTGTGCACTTCCACGAATCCATCATTCACAAGATTTTTATTGGTATTTTTTAACCATAGTCTTGGTTTATCATTGTGATTGTTGGCTCCTTTATTATTGTTATAATTAGATAAGTCATGATTTTTATTGGTGTTAGTATAGGGTTTATTATCTTTGAATAACTTGATTTCCTCTCTTTTAATGAACACCTCTTCAATTTTAATCCCATTTTCGATGATCTTTTCAAAAGTAGGGGGACATTGAAGTTGGAGCCTATAATTCATCTTCATATTTAGGTTATTCATAAATCTTTCCATATTTTATTTTTCAGGTGTGCTTTGTGGATATCGTGTGAAGACTGTTCTCCACCTTTGGAGAAACCCTAGAAAAGAATCACCATCTCATTTTTTAGTGTCGCATAGATTAAGCATGGTGATTTCATGCTAAATTTTATAGGAATAGTGAGTCAAAAATTTTGAGCCAATTCCTCAAATATTTTTATCCCTTGTGGAAGTTTTGAGAACCATTCCATGGCTTGGCCTCCTAAACTTCTTAGAAAAAGCCTCATTAAATAGGTTGTGTCATGCATGAATTTGATACTTAGAGCACAAAATTCTCTAAGATGGTCTTGTGGGTCTGATTTACCCATATATTTTTCATATTTGGGGAAGACCACATTTAGCGGGAAAAGTGCCATAACCAAGCTCTTATCAAAAGGAAATGGGCACAAAGCCTCAATGGAAAATGGCTTAGGCTCGATCACTTTCTTCATTAGGTTGATTTATGCTTGAAACTTTTTTAATTGTTTATTCATAACACCTATTAGATTATTCTCTTCCTCATCTTTCTTAAGTGTGAAAACATCATAGTCATGAGGAATTTTCACCCCTGTTTGGGCTAAATTAAGGAAATATATTTCCCTATTTCTTTCTATAAGTTTATCCATAACTTCAAGGAGTTCGATATCTTGAGCCACCCTATTGGCTTTGTCTTCAATTGTTTCTTTGGGCTCTTGATTCTCTTGTTTAATATTTTCATTATTTTTTGATCATTTCTCTTCATAGTATCCCCTATAAAGGTAATCACAATTTTTTACATCTCTATCCATTTGGTCAACTCTCTTTTCAAAAGGTTTGGGAGACTATCCCCTAGGTTGTGATTTACGAAAGAAGTTTGAGATTCAAATTCGGGGACCTCTTTTTCTATGTAAGTGTCATCTTCAAAATGGGTATCTGATTTGTATCAGATATTCAATCTTAACGAATATTTTATTTGGTTTGGTATTACCAAATAAAATTCAAATTTTGTATGACCCATTCAAAATGTCAAAGAAGATTTTGGCAAGATGGAAAATAAAATTTCTTTCCCATTGCCACATTTTGGCATACCATAATCAAGACTACACATACCCCCTTATAAAAAATGCATCTATGTAGCTTGGATAGGGTGTCTATTCATTGTCTAAATATTTTGGATGCTCTTATGAAAGTACAATTATTATTGAATTTCATTAGTTGTCCTAGTTATTGGTCTATATAGGTATTTTGATCTTGGAACATTTGACTTCTTGAGTTTGTCACATATTTTTGTACACGTGTTTTCTCTCTATGTCGAGTGTGATAGTTTTGGTTTGTTCTATGATTTTGTAGTCTCAATGCTTCAATTTCTTGCGACACAATTTGACTTTTTATAATTTCCTAGCATGTCTATGAGCAATCATTTCCTCCTTCTATGGAGCATAATACACTCGACTTCTTTTCTATTTTTGAAGTTTTTCAAGCTCCATTAGTTAAGTATCAACTTGATTCTTCTGGCTAAAACAATCCATGTTCTGCAGTTTGGAAATGCTACACCAAATTACTAATTATAATAAGAGAAAAGGAATAGACAAAATGTACATGGAACCAATTCAATATAAGTGGTAGTTGCAATGCTGAGATAAATGAAATTTACATATTCATACATCAGAATAAACCTTTACATAATGTTACAATCATTCTTTTGTAATGTATTTCACATAGATTTGATATAAGGAAGAGATGCAAAATAATTCACAAATATTAGTACTTGGAATGGTAATAACTTCTTTTGATGTATGTGAATTTGCTATAACCTGCAACTATAGTTCAATAAAACATCTAAATATTATCAATCCTAATAAATTGAATAAATTAAACCTTAATATTAATTGCAAACAAGGTAAAAAGCCTAAATGTTTGGAAAGAAATGCATTTAGAAAGCTAGGGTTTCTAAAAAATGGTTGAATCAAAGTATACATGTATGTATGTACATATATTTAATTATTTAAAGTATAATTTATTTTTTTACAATTATCATAAAATTATATAAGATTAATTTAATTAAATAACTACTCATTTTTAGAGTTGAAACAAATATAGAAAATAATTTATTAATTATTGTTTGAAGATTTAGACTAATTCTCTAATTAATAATTATTTTAAAATTCATAATCATTATAAATGTTTAAAATTAATGATTATTAGTTAGAATTATTATAATCAAAATAAATATGTAGCCAATCCCATTATATATTATATTTGATACAATGTCAATTTTTATTTTAATAACCCTAATTAAGAATTATTAAATTCAAAAATTCAAAATGATTATGAATTTTTTAATAATCCAATTTTTTAAAATTTCGTTGGCCATGAAAGCTAACTTTTATGATTTAAATTTAATAATTGTTAGTTAGGGTTATTATAATAAAAAAAAATTACATAGTGATTCTTGTTGTATATTGTATTTTATATAATATCAATTTTGATTTTACTAACCCTAATCAACAATTAAAAACTAAACATTCAAAATGATTATCAATTTTAAAATAATTCAAATACTTTTTTGATGTCTCATGACATACTTTATATTGTTATTGTGGAAAAATGTATCTGTTAAGATATAGCTACAATCGCATATGGTAATATATATATACATATATATACATACATACATACATACACACACACACACACACACACACACACACACACACAAACACACACACACACACACACACACACATATATATATATATATATATATATATATATATATATATATATATATATATATATATATATATATATATATATATATATATATATATATATATATATA